>CM036317.1:16681338-17281338 GCA_020567845.1 Rhododendron henanense subsp. lingbaoense | reverse complement strand
GTGGAGGAGTATTTTTCAGACACTGACTGTGAATGAACTCGACAAGAGAATTGAACACACAAACTCACAATTTTGTATTTCACTCAATGTGAAAAAAGACATATAAGGAGGAGGAAATTATCTGTTTCTCTCTCTCTCTCTCTATCTCTCTGATTCTCTTACTCCACTCATACTACTAACAATCAGATTTACAAGCCTATTTATAGGCAGAACAATAAGAAAAAACAAGAATGAGATAATCTCTCATTTATTTTGCAAATCCTAAAGTAGATCACGGAAGCGTGAAAGTCTTAGTTCACGTTTTTCTTTTTCTCAAGTCTGATGCTGACTTCCTCTTCCACTTGCAAGCCTCCAAAGAAACAGTTGAAACACGTTTTGTTTTTTTCTAACTCAAGCTTATCTTTCAACAATCCGGCGACCCGTGTTGGGACGCCATCCACCACGCCCGATCCGCCGACCCAAGCCTCGGCGGACTGAGCGGCTCCGATCATTTTTCTAGACCCAAATGAACCCAAAAATGGATTTGTACCCACTGGTACAGATATAAAATTTGTACCATTAGACTTTCTTTTGTATTTATGCATCCCGTGAACTATATAAAAATGCATTATATCTGTACACAAATTCAACATTTGTACATGAATAAATAACATCGATCTTGAGTTCACGACATTTATTTAAAAATTTGTAACATTTTTCGTAAAGTTACAACATATTTATGCGAGTTTTTATCATAATACAAATAATTTTAATGAAAAATATCATAAATGTTACTTTGTATTCCTTTTGTCTTTAAATAAGTGTCCGACACGCAAATCTAGACTTTACAAAAGATGCATTTTACATTAGAAAATTTAATTTTTTTTCCACAATCTAAAAGAACTCATTGCTATCTATTGATTTGTAAAAAAAATTTAATTTTTTAACATAACAAATGCATCTTTTTAAAGGCTTTGGTTTGTGCACCGAACACTTATTTAGGACGAAGGAAGTATTTAGTTTAGTTTTTTTTTTTTGTGTATTTTCGGGACCAATGTGTTTTTTGTACTAGTTTGTTTATGCCGAGTGGGCACCATGTGGCGGTACCTATTGGCGATTCCAACAGTCCGAAACACCCAAACGTGTTTTGGATGGTCCAAATTTATTTCCTCTCTCTCCTCTCACCGCACCACTCTCTCTTCTTTTTTCTCTTTAAAATCTGGACCGTCCTACATTTGGACAGCTGGGATCGTTGACGAGGTACAACGTGTGTGGTACCCGCCCTGCACACAAAAATTTCTCATGAATAATACTTACGAATGTCTTTCCAGCCAAAAGAAAGAGTCGATTCAAACGTATACCTCCACATGCTGGGAATAGTCTACCGCGATCTCAAGCCCGAAAACATACTTGTAAGAGCAGATGGTCACATCATGTTGACCGATTTCGACCTCTGCCTAAGTTCAACATCAATGGTCCAGATTGTCTCTGATCATCTGCACAAGCAAATCCCGCGCTTGTCAAGCGATCGTGGTTCGATCGATCCCTCCTCTGCCAATTCAGATTGCATGCCGCCCAGTTGCATCGCCCCTGCCGTCTCGTGGTTCCGTCCGAAACGCAAGCGCCGCTGGAGCCGGCCGGGTCCTCGTGGGAGCCAGCAGCTTGCCATAGTTGCGGAGCCGATGGACGCCCGGTCGATGTCGTTCGTCGGGACCTACGAGTATTTAGCACCGGAGATCATACTCGGGGAGGGGCATGGTAGCGCAGTGGATTGGTGGACCTTGGGGATATTCATCTTTGAATTCTTCTATGGCTTGACGCCAGGGTACGGACCACGAGCATACCCTAGTAAACATTGTGGCTCGAGCGCTCGAATTCCCTAAGAAGCCACCCTTGGCCGAACCGGCCAAGGACTTGATCACGCGGCTGTTGATCAAGGACCCCAAGAAACGGATGGGGTCCACAATGGGAGCCACGGCGATCAAGCTCCACACGTACTTCGATGGGGTCAATTGGGCAATTTTGAGAGGTGTGACACCGCCGTTCCTTCCACGGCCGATGGCTTATCAAAAATCTGTTGCCGGAGATGATTTTCCCGATGCTTCAATTGAGTACTACTAGCGATATAGTTGCAGCTAAGTTTACATTTGAGAGGTCAAGTATTTTTTTCCCCAATGTAATAGGTACTGAAATAAAAGTTATGTAGTGTTGGAAATAATTTTAATGTAATGTCAAAATTATTAACTATTAACTAATCAGTGAGAAATTGATTTCCATTTATTTTCAATTTTTCATAGAGTTGTGTTTTTTCATTTGACACCCTTTCGCCGTTGCGTCCCTTATGAGAAAAAGTGATCCTTCCCTTGGTGCCTATTATGAATAGTCACCAATTGATTTATAAATATTGTGTCCCTTATTCATTCTTGGGGATTCGAAAACTTGTATTTACATATTTTCATCGAGTCAGAGCCTTTTCATTTGAGAGAGTACAAACACAAGTTTGGTTAACCAGGCCCATCAATTGTTGTGTTGCTTCTGTGAGAACGTTTGATCAAGTAGTGCTAGAAGACAGATTTCCATGCCAACCATAAGCATTGTAGCGGGGATGAATCCGTCTTAAGTACAGAGTGCAAGACTCGCATTGATCACCGATTTGGTTTCATTAATTTTCAGGTTCCGAGTTCTAATTTTATCGCGATACAATATTATGATTATACATCTTTTAACATATAGTTATTGAGTATATCACCCATTAGCATCATTCTGCAGCTGCCTAATAATCCAGTTTGTCGATCAGGAAATAAAAATAACAAAACTACTCCAATTAAAGCTAGATTTGGCTGGTAATTAATCTGTAAAAAATTGGTCTAGGGTTCACTATAGAGAACTTGTAACCCAGTTAGTCCACTTCTAATGTTTGTAACCCCTCTAGTCCACTAATATAGTTTAGAAAGCCCTTAAGTCCATTTCTTTTAAAAAAGAAATTAAACCAAGACAAAAATGCCCTCCTATATAAGTTGTCATATAAAGAGAAACCCTAGACCAAAAATAAATGTGGAGCACAGCCTCCTCTCCTCTCGCTCTCTCTCTCTCGCTCTCGCTCTCGCTCTCTCTCCTCAACATTGTAACCACCGCCTTCCCCCTTCCCCTGCCGAGTTCCAACCTCTCACGGCCGACGTCCTCATCAAACCATTGCTCGACTTCCTCGACCAGACCAACTCTTAGTTCTTCATCAATCTCCGCCCCTACGACGTGTACAGGGCCAAGCAGAAGATCTCCATCGGGTTGCATAGAAAGGTTTGATCAACAAATTACTCCTACAAGATCTGGAAATTATGGGTGACGGTCATGTCCCCATTTAAGTCAACAGAAATACCAAATCCTAATGCGAGACGTGTCCAGTTACGGTGGTTGAGTTTAATTTTGGAGTATTTTATTTAGTAGGATGTTTTTCTCACGCTTGGTGGGGGTTGTCCTCGTTTTTTTTTTCTTCCTATTTTTCTTGTTGATTTTGTGGGTACAAGGGCAGATCCTTGGTACTGGTGAAGGTTTCTCCACGGTTGGAAATGAACCGAGTAGCTCGCGAGTCATTCACCCAGACCTCGAAATCGGTAATCTCATCTTGTACATATAATACCTGTTCCTCATAGTAGTACTTGTTGTTCTGTATCTTGATCTCTTTGATATTTAAGGTTATAGTCTATTTCTTGCACTAATCTTGAACGAATTTGGATTTTCGACTTGTTATGTGTGTGGAATTTGTAGTTTCAGTCAATTATATAACGTTATTCCGCTTTTTCATAAACGTGCTTTAAAGTTGGTTTGTCTATCGTATTAAGAAGGTTGATCCAGTCTTTTATTTATTTTACTAGAGAGAAATCTGGAGTAGTAAAAATAAAAAATATAATATTATAAGAAGGTTGATCTGGTCTTTTGTTTGTCCCGTATCCGGTTCAGATTTGGAGATTTTTGAATAAATACATAAGGTTATATGTGTGTTTTTCCTAGGGTTAGAGATCTAAAGTTTTTTGAATAAATATATAAGGTTATATTTCTGCTTTTCATCAATCACTTATTGATTTGGTCCGCGCAGCGGCCTCTCCGACTTGCTTCTGATATATTTGGAGTTTTTTAAATAAATATATAAGGTTATATGTGTGTTTTTTCTAGAGCTAGACATCTAAGGTTGGAACAGATTGTGTTTTTTGAAAAAATATATAAGGTTATATTTGTGCTTTTTGTGTCACACAAAATATATTTCTGTGTGTTTTTGTTGTTATTTAATGTCATTTTTTTAAAACATTCTCAGTTAGAGAGAGATATAATAATATATATGACATTCTAGATTAGAAATATTCTATGTTATTTAATAAAGAGTGTTATTTAATAAAGAGAACATATAACATTATATATGACCTTTTGTACCGTGTAACGTTATATATGAGCTTCTGTCATATTTAACGGTATATGCTCTGTTGTCGATCACTTATTGAATTGGTCCACGTAGCGGCATCTCTGACTTATACGTGAAATTAAATATGTGATTTGAAACTCGGTTAGCGACGTGGTTTGGTTATAGATGATCTTCTCTACTGAGACATATATATTATATGTGACAATTTGCCATTGGTACCTAATTTTGAACTTCTGTCATGTGTAATATGTGTTTTTCCTAGGGTTAGACATATAATATTATCTCATTTTTTAGATATATTAATATTGTTTATGTTGTTTTGAATATGTATATATGTAGATATAGAGGTTATGAGAATGCTATTTGTAGAGACCCGAATAATTTTTAATGTTTGAAATATCGATTAAAAGTCTAATTGAGAAAATACGGATTTATTTATGAATATGTGAATTGGGGACTTAAGTGAGAGAATGGAAGGTCAAGGGGTAAATGTGTGATTTGAAGATTTAGGAGTATAAATAGGTGTGTTTGGGTGTATGGGATCATTTTTCCCAAACCAAAACACTCGGCTCTCTCTCTCCCTCTCCACCGATTCTATCTCTCTCCTCTCCTCTCTCTCAAAACTCCACAAAACCCTCACCAAAAACCTTCAATCCTTGCTCCTACAAGTTTAAATTTCGTGGGTCTAGCTCGGTGGGAGTTCGTTCGGCTCGGTTTCGGAGTATCTCGAGATCTAGGGCTCGTTCGGCTCGGGGAAAGTTCATTTGACCTTGAGGTAGGAATTTCTTGGCTACTTTTATGTGTAAATAACTTGATTTGAGGTGTTATTTGTGCCCTTTGTTGTTGTTGTTGGTATGGCTGTCGAAATCGTCGAAATCTGCAGAAAAACTGCTCGAACACCCATTTGTATCGATACTGCTCAGATCAGTATCGATACCAAAATCTCTGGAACGTTTTTAAGCCAATTTGTATCGATACTGCTCAGATCAGTATCGATACAAAGTGCCCTAAAATCAGCTTTTGCTGTTTTGCCCCAAACTTCGTCGTTTTGACCCCCGATCACTTCTAACTTGTTCTAAACACTTCCAAATCACCTCATAACATGATTAACCGTATCCGTTGAGCTCATGAGATGTCTATGCTTCTTTTGCCCTTGTTCGGTGATCCTACACATTGATTGGTCATTGGAAATGTTTATGGTATTGTCGAAACGTAGTTGGCTTGCCGTGTAGTGTTTTTACTTGTAAATTTGATAGTGAAAGAGCCATGGTTTGCACGTCGAGTGCGGTAGTAGTTGTTGTGAGTCGTAAGTCGGTTAGGGAGTCCCGTAACGCAAGGGGTGGAAACACGGAGACTCTAGTGGACCTCGTAACGCAAGGGGTGGTAACACGATGGTCCGAGGTGTTGGGGTTCGCCGTAACGCAAGGGGTGGTAATACGGTAACTCTCAGGGTGTTGTACTATAACGCAAGGGGTGGAAATACAGTTAGTTGAGGGGGTTGGTGTTGATGAGTCTTGTCGGGATGGTTAGAGTGAACACATAGAACATTGTCATGCTCTCTCTCTCTCTCTCTCTCGTTGCTCCTCGATCATTGATAGAACCATGTCGTCTCGTTAATTCTCTTTGCATTCATCATGTTATTTGTACATAAGTTTAGTAAAGATTTTCCTACTGGGCTTGTAGCTCAACAAAATCTTTCTTTTCAGGTTCTAACACCGGTCAGTAGCATCATACGTTGTGTGCCTGGATTGTGGACAGTTTTGGACGCTTATCGCACTTAGTTACTTCTTCATCTTGTAATAGTCTAGCTTTTGGTCAAGATGGCTTTGTAACTAATAATTCATGAATTATCTTTTGACGTAGTTTGTATCTTTGTTTGAGCTAATTCGGGCCGTGGTGCCAAAGTGTACTCTCTTTTGAATTGGGCTCTTGTCTGTAATTAAACAGGTTGGATATTATTTTGGGAATACGATGGCGAGTGAGGTTCTTGGTTTAAATTTATTATCTAATCTATGTCGGAAATTCAGGTCGTGACACTATTCGGAGGCAGAAAATCATAAATTTTGAAGGATTCGATGAAGGTTTTGATGAAGAAACAGTGAAAAAATGAAGCTCGACCCCCTGTGGCCTTATCAACATTCAACTTGGGATTCAAGGCGCGACTGAAAATAAGGATAATGGTGGCATGATATGTGAACATATAATGTTATTTTTTGTGATATATAATATTGTTGGAAAGATATGATGTTGTTTTGAGAACATATAATTTTATATGTCATGTTTTGTGAGACTTAGAGCTACAGAAGCTCAGATATAATGTTATATATTCTGTTTTTTGTGAGATTTAGAACTACAGAAGCTCACATATAATGTTATATGTTCTGTTCTATTTTTTTTATGAGATTCAGAGCTGCAGAAGTTCAAATATAATGTTATATGTTCTTTTTTTTTTTGCGATATTTAGATATTAAAAAACTCACATATAATGTTATATGTTTTGTATGGACCAGCATATAACGTTAAAGACTAAAAACAAGAAAAACGAAAAAGAAATGTTGCATGTTAGAAATTTTTTGCCACATGTAATGTTGTATGTTAGAAAAATTTTATCACTCATATAACGTTAAAAAATCAATACAAGAAAAATAGGAAAAAACAAAAAGAGAAATTTGTCACATATATAACGTTAAATGTTAAGTGTAGCGGGTTCAATAAAAAAAATCGAGAAAAATGAAGAAATACGTTTTTTGTTACATATATAACGTTATATGCGGCGGCGGCTTGATTGCAACAAAAACAAAACAAAAAATGGAAAAAATACATTTTCGTGTTAGCCAAACAAGGCCCTTGTTTCTTAGGTGGGGTATTTTTGTCATTAAAATTATTAGTGGACTTAGTGGGTTATGAAACTTAGAAGTGGACTAGATGGGTTTAGAAACTGCTATAGTGGACTTATGCAAAATTCTCCCATTAATCTGCCCAACGGTTTGGATCTCTGAATGCATGCTGGCCTGGGCTGATTCAGTTCTCAGCTTCCAAAGGAGTTACATGCAATCACAAATAATTAAGGGCCCAATAATTAATGCTATTAGCATCGTTTTGCGATGGATTTGTCGTTGATCGATCAGATGGATAACTTCATTTCCATCGTCTCCACCAAGGATCGAGCCAAGGGGGTCTAGTGGCAGTAGCCACCACGACAAGAATTTTAGAAAATGCAATTATTATATGTAAAAAATAAAAAAATAAAATCCCAACTTATACAGACACGTCACCGCTAGATTTTTTCCATTATTTCTTGCTATATATTAGTCTTTAATCCTCTAAAAAAAATTCACAAAAAGGAGACCCAAAAAAATATTCTAAAACTAGATTCTATCATCGATGTTTTTAACGACATGAAAGAGCATTGATCGGCCCATCTATATGCAAATGACAAACGTTCATTTACGGAGTATAGTTTTTTTTTATTATGTTATTATTATTATTTTTTCTAAATTCAATGACATTCATATTGTAATGCATCTTTCTGTTTATTTAGTATACATTTCGCCACTGCTAGGATAAAATCCTGACTTCATCCCTAATCTCCGCTTCAATTTCCAGTCAAAATAGTAATGTTATTATGGGCTAGATACAGTACTTACAGGCTTACAGCCCATTACGCAGAGCTAGCCCAGCATATATTCCACTGCAAGGCTGTTACAAAGCCCAATTGTTTCTTATGGAAACCTACAGACCCAAAGCATAGTACGGCTAGAATTCGAGAGGGTATTAGTTGTGGGTTTTAATATTCGGGAAAATTATGGCCAATGACGTGTTTTGATAATTAATATTCGCCAATGATATTTTCAACATTAACAAATGTTCTCATCATGTCCTTGACGGGTATTAATTATCAAAACACGTCATGTGCCGTCATTTTCCCATTTATGATTAATTTACTCGAAAATGAAAGATACCAACCAATGACTAGGTATATATCAACAAATCATATGGAATGTATGATTCATCATTGATAGTTCTTCCTAGCTATAAAGAATTGTCATTTACCAAATTATCATGTGCAAGGAAGGAATGATAACAACATTAATCGAACTACGTGCCATGTCCAAGGAAGGAATGGTACGCAACAATTACACGACTTGGTCCATCCCATCGCTAGCTCAATGCTGACTTTCCTCAAGATTAATCAATAAGACATGCGGCCTGTCTCATATCTTAAGGCCGGCCAAGGAGTAGTTCGCTCCCATCTAATCCCCTTGGAGTTTAACGCGAGGGGCATCCATACAGCCCGGCCCAGAGAAGCAACTAAAAAAATGTTGCATTGCAGATTAATTTTGAAGAGACTTGGTTTTGACATCAAAGATTTGGGCACTTCATGCTTGCTTTGAGATCATTTTTTTTAATCAAACAGCCAAGCAATTTCCATTGCAAAAGCCCGAAGGCAAAAGATTACATTACGATAGACAAAAATGAAACCAAAACTACTAAATCTAAAACTAACGAACACTCTGTCGAAGCAAAACCAACAGTAGGTTATGAGAGTCTCATCCCAGAATACGTGTTAATGGTTTGAGATAATTGATGGCACAATTTTTGCAATCTTGAGAAAAAAGTTTCCCAAAGCAAGTACTGACATTTTCAAGAACAAATTCCTTTCTTTAAAAAAGAAAAAAAAAGAGCAAAATTGCACCGATCGAGAATCAATACTTTAATCAAAGTAGTAGATGTCATGGGCAGAAAGCAAAATCATTTCATCAATCCAAGTATTTTCCTCATGCATACGTACCACTAAGGCAAATTTTCCAAAAACCCTTTTATTCAAATCCCTTTTGATTTCGTGACCGAAAGCACCTTATTCAACGAAAACATAGGAGAAAACTATATATGGTACGCCTAGGGTGTACTTTTTTGGTGTATGTTACTCGTAATTTTGTTTAGTTACGAGAGGGGTGTACCGTTAGACCCCGATATACAAGTGGGAGGGAAAATCGCATGCGTATTGGCCACTTTCTGTAATGTATTGGTACATTTCCAATTCACATACCGATTCACGACCGTACATTACAGGTGATTTTGGCACTTAATATTTAATCATTCTTGAAGATAATTTTTAAAAATTCATGACCGCGACAACCAATTTCCGTTACGTATTTTTCGATACTTCCGATACCGTTACACCTCAACCGTTACCATTGTGTGTCCCCAAGCTGTTATTTAAAACCATTACCATATTTTTGGTGTGAGGTAAGCGCACATTCTTCTGGTAAACAAAATTTTCGTTAACGAAGTTTTTTGATGTGTGTACCATAGCCAAACCGTATATAGGGCAGACTGCACCTATAAGTGAATATGTGCTGTCTGATTGCTTATTTGCTTATCTTCATCAAAACCAGACGACCGTGTGCTATCTTAGACTTGGTATAATAGGGCAGACAGCACCTATGAGTGAAAATGTTGTATTGCCAAAATTAGTTAGTTTTGGGTCTCCACTAATAAGCACAGTTTTCTGTCTAGGTATGGAGATTTAGGATTTGACTTAGGTAGTATAAGGTGAGATCAATATTCGATAGTTAACAATATCCGATCGATTAACTTGAATTTTTATAGAGTAAGTTCTACTTGACGAGATTTGTAACTTGGACGACAGAGATGAAATTTTCATTTTGAAGATCATTTAATTAGGAATAAATCCATTTTGGAAACAAAAAAGCCTGATGTGCCCCAAGGCACAAACAAACCCTGAACTCCCATTTAACCGAGGCTGTGACCACTTTATCCATCTTCTCCAGGAAAATTGCCGAAAGGGAAAAACATCGTTATGCTGTTCGAATTTGAGAAATACATAAAGATGGAAACATCTGATATACTACTATATTTGGTACAAATTAAAGTTGATATGATGATGTTGTTGTTCATCCGTGTTAAAAGTGCATGGGCAATCCAATTCGTATCACCGTGACCAAAGTATCAGAACTAAAAGGGAAAAGAGAAGTACCATGCACAAGGAATTAAGGAAGGAAGGAAAGAATCACAGAACTAAAAGGGTCGACCGAGAAATTTAAATAGCCGATCATGGCAATGCATGTATTGCACAACAACATCTAAACCAGTAAGGAGAGATCGAATACTATAATCCAAATACTTTTCCATATATCCACAAACACACTCATCAATGGCTTCCCCAAGCAATATTAATACTAGTTCCCCAACTGAGAAGTACCCGTGCCCGACGGAGTTTAATGTCCTGGACTTCGTCCCCAAGTTGTTGTCTCAAAGAGACTACAAGAAGTGGAAGAAATTGATGGAGGGCTTCATTAAGAAGCGAGGTTTGATTGGTTTCATCGATGGCACAGCAAAGGAGGAAATTGCCAACCAAGATGACTACAAGGCCTGGAAGAGATCAGACGATCTTGTACAGGGATGGATATTGGCAACCCTCACCGAAGATATCCGCCTACTCGTGTTGGAATGGGAAACCGCTAAAGAATTGTGGACGTGGTTGGAGAAAATGTTCGATCCGACTTCATCTCTATGGCAATATGGTAATTAATGACTTTTTTTTTTAAAGAAGTTTTAATTTGATTTGAGTTGTTCGAATATTAGGCTTGGACGTAAGTTTGTAAAACATTATTCATGCATGTTAGGTGAAAAACATTACACTTGTTAGTTCGATACATGTGGGCTAACGTGCATCGAATCGTTCCGGACATTATTGTGCTCAAAATTTTGTTAAAAGATTATATATGTTCTTAGCATTGTATAACATTACTCATGTTAGTTTGATACATGCGATCCGACGTGCATCGAATGATTTGGGACACTATCGTGCTCAAAATGTTACGAATCGTACTGTTTAAAGGTTATGAATTCTAGAATAAAAGTTACGAAACACACTAAAATGTTATGAATGAACCATAAAATAAGTGCATATGGTACACCCTTTTTTTCTTTTTTTGCTTTTTTGGCTTTTTAGTTGATATATATGAGGAGAATGATCTTTCTCGAAAAACCTCAAAAGTCAAAAAAAGCTCCAAAAGTCCAAAAATGCTCTTAGTGGAACTCAATTTATTTTAATTAATATATTTTAAGATTTTATTTTTTTTAAGAAAAAAAGAAAGTTTGCTTCATATTCTAACTAAGATTTGTGTGAAAAAAATAAAAAAAAATAAAAAAACCATGTTAGCTCGCTCAATTTATTTTAACTATGAGTTATTTTCAATTTGTTTTGGTAAGTAACAACAGTATGGTAGTATTTTTTATTGCACGTCGGGCGTACGTAATACGTTGTAATCCACTTGCCTATATAACTGCAGGCTTTCATTTATAGTACTAGTTAATTTTGTTTATTGAAAAATATTCCAGTTAGAATGCAAGCTAGCTAGGCAAGCTAAGCAATTAATACTATATACAATCACAATTCATATCTCTCTGGTCGATCTGTCCCAGAAATTAATCTAACAGATCATGATTGACACATGCATGCATGCAGACGAAGAAATAGAGAATAGGGTAGCCCGTTATCTGCCCCTGCACAAAGCTGTAGTGAAGGGGGATTTGGACGAAGCAACGAGAATCATACAACAGGATCCAGCTGCTGTTAGGGCTGCCATCACCCCGCTCTCCCAAACAGCACTTCAAGTCGCCATCCAGACTGGGGGGAGAACCCATTTTGTGAAGATGCTTTTGGAGAAGATGACACCGCATGATGTTGAACATCTAGTTGACGAGCTTGGCTGGACAGCCCTTCACTGGGCTGCAATATGTGGCACCATTGAGGAAGCCGAAATGTTAGTCAACAAAAGCTCGACTACTCTTCCAAATGTTTTGGACGCAGACGGACGTATACCTCTCCATTGTGCTGCTCAATTTGGGCGTAGAGAGATGGTTCTTTATTTACATGGAATCACTGGAGAAGACATTCTACTGGCGGAACAAACTGGTGCTCAATATCTGTTTAATCTTACATCGGGTGAACTGTATGGTGAGTATTACTACTCCTCTGTCCGGATTTAATAATCTTTTTTGGGAGTTTCTGTCACTTTTCAATTGATTATATCTTATAATTTATTACTTCTTCCGTTCCAAATTGAGAGTCCCTTTTGGGGATTCCAACTATTTAAGGGACATGCAATTATTATATCTACAATATCTATCATTTCCACCATTACCCTTATATTTTATCTACTTTATAACACTTATATTCACCTATGAGGTGCACTTTTGGAAAATTATCAAATTTTTCCTTCCATTTTTGGAAAAGGACCATCATTTTGGAACAACCCAAAATGGAATAATGGACTCTCAATTTGGAACGAAGAGAGTATGTTTTACGTAATTTTGAAAATATTGTCTTATAGAACTAGTTGAGATCTATCAAACAAGATCCATATTTGATATAAAATTTATTATTAATTTAAAGATAAAACTCATTTTTTATCCGATTAGTATTGAACTAAGGACTATTAAATCCAGACGGAGGGAGTAGTAGTTTAATTGTTATGATCATTAAGGATGCATGAGTTTTGACTCAAATTAGTTTTTTCAAAACAAAGTTTCTATATAAAGCGTATGTTTGATTCAATGGAATCAAAGTTGGAATGGAATGGTCATTCTATAGACATACTTATTCTCATATTTAGTTCACCATTAAATGATCATAGAATGTTCATTCCAAATGAAATCACTATTTACCTTAGTAAATGAATTGTCATTCCATTAAAAAAAACAAAGAAATTGTCATTCCATTTCTTGTCATGCCATAATTACTAGTGTCACTCCATGATTCACTATTGTCACTCCAAAAATTACTATTGCCACACCATTTCATTGCAGATGAGAATGACTATTCCTAAGCACAACAAACTTGGAAATGGGAATTGATATTCCAATCTCATTTTCTCCAATTCTATTCCAACCTCAATTCCATTCCATTGTCAATTCTATTCTATCGAACCAAACATACCTTAAGTATTTTTAGTGACCTTTTGTTTTGCATGCTTTTGGTCGAATTTATTGAGTTTAATAACTCGTCTCAACGAAAATAATTAGAAGAGTATAAAAACATTAACCAAAATCAACAAAAGTTTAGATAAGATCACACTAAAGACAATTAAATAGATATTTCAATTTTTTTTGTTATAGTGGTTTTTTTTTTACTTTTTACTTTTTGTATATTTTGGATTCATCTCGTCTCTAATGAACAAATTTAACGCACATTCAAAAAAAAATTAGGAAAGAAAATCAAATATACTGACAATAATTTAGCCAAGGTATTCCCTATTGTATACCTATATTTCAGGAGGTTTTCGCAGTGAATCTGGATAGTCCATTTCACTTTAATGGACATTTTCCTGGAAAGTTTTTCTGGATTTCACTTCTGTATGTGTGCTGGGGTTTTTTTTTTTTTGGCTAAGCTCTGTATATGGTGAACATTATGGTTAGCATTTAGTATTATTAAATAAAGAAAATTAAAGTTTTATTTTAAATGTAGCCCCTATAGTCTAGTTCATGGCATCATTATGGGTTGTTTTTTGATCTGAAATTGCATCACAGTCACCTCATATCCCCCTATCCAAAAAAAGAAAAAGACTCTCCTTAATTATATCCGTTTATTACCGCACATTTATTACGCTCTATTTATTACCTTACCTCTTTCAGAATGAGATAAATTTCAAGAATTGTGATAAAAAAATTTGTGTTATTTTGTTATTTTTAATTTTGATTTTGTTATATTATACAAATTTATCAGGAGAAAAATTATCTTTTTTACTTTTGTTTGCGTTTATGGTACATTTATTGTAAAGGGCATTTGTAAAATCATTTGATAAATTTTTTATTTTTTATTTTGCGTTCATGGTTGATTGTGTCCATTCATTTGCATGTTTGTTAAAATTTTAGTAAATTTGTAGTGAAATTTGATAAATTTCTAATATTGAAACGAAAACTTGCCATAAACATACACAATAAAGCAGTTCAAGTACAATAAGTTTACCACAATTCAAATACAAAAATCAAAACAGTTGGTTTCTTTGATAAACATTGGTATCCGCATATATATAAGAAATTTCGGGATCCGCACGTGATAAATTTCCAAATTTGCACGTATACACCAAATTTTTCATATTCCACAAAATTTTCTATTAAGAAAAGACAATTGACATCTTAGTTGGACTTGACTCAAATATCAATTCATCTACTTGGCATGCCATGTCAAATTAGGCATATTGGTTGGAGGAATTTTTCTTTGGTATTCCATAATATTTTACGGTATGTATCTCAAAAGTGAGTTGTGATAAGTATTCTATATGGAGTGCTAAGTTTTCCAATACAATTGTAAGTATTCAAGATGTAGAACCATACACAAAAATTTTGATGTGCTATAGATGGACTCTAGTTGGAGATGTTCTTTCTTACTTTCAATGATATTAGCAGATCAGGGGACCAAGCAAAGTTACTACAAAGTTGCAGCCATCTATCTCAGCGTTCGGATTTTAAATTCTTCCGGACTTTTTAAAATACTTTTAGACAACTGAAATTGTTCACTGTAATTCAATAGTGACTTTGCTCACCACATGTCCGGAATCCTAGCACCCCATATTAAATGTAGAACAAAACATTCGAATGCCTAACTGTTATCTACCATCAATGCTTCTACAGACATTGCTTTAACTTTGCTTGAGCAAAAACCTGAGCTGGCACGCGGGGACCCCACTTCTTTTGAAGAACTTCGCAGAAAGGGGTCGTCGTTCCCGAGTGGAAATTCCTTCAACTTCTGGCAGAATTTAATTTATTTGGGTTAGTCTCTCCCTCCCTATCTCTCGGGTTTCTATAAGTTTAATCTTAAGGGGACCGATGAAATTAATATCGATGTGGTATCGACAGGCATGCGGGGCGCACTTCGAGTCATGCACGGATGATTCAAACCTTTCAATAATTGAAAAAAAAACCCCGAGTGGGCCCATGAAAAATCAACTCAATTTGATATGTGTAAATGCTCAATTCAATCTTTCATTTTTTTTATTCAGATTTCAGAATCTAGTAATCGCAGGCCCACCTGATTTTTTTTTTAAGTATTGAACGGCTCAGATCATCCGTGCGTGACCCAGAGTGAGTCATGCGTGCCCTTCGGTATCCCATCAGTATGGGTTTGGTCGGTGGAAGTAGCATGGTGTGGGGGCGTGATTTATCCTCGAACCTTCTGAACCCCTTTCTCATTGCTTGAACCGTGGAGATCTTGACCGGCGACGCCGTGTACCTGCAAACTGGAGGGTGGTGTTCCTCCGGGTAGAAGCTCCGACGATCTAATCAGAATCGGAGGGAAGAAGAAGAAGAAGTTTGGCAGAAAAATAGCTTAGGGGGAGAGAAATCTGACCTTTTTCCTAGAAGGGGTACTCTGCTATTTATAGGCCCAGACTTGGAGTGCTGAGCAAGGTGGAAGTATACTGCACGCGCGCTTGCCACGCTCGGATGACGTCACGTGTCAGAAGCACTCAAGTGATTCAGCCCTTCGAGACCTGCAGACCCATGTGGACCCATGTGGGTCAATGTCAGAGACGTCCAGTCGGTTATCAGAGAAGTGGACGTGCTTATCTTTGCTTCTGCTAGCTGAAGCTTCTAGAATGTTCCACAACCGCCTTAGCCGAGGGCTTCTTCCGAACGTATGATATCGCCGAGCATAGTACTCTTTCGTCGAGCGTCTACCAACCCGGACGGGAGAGACACCCATCCGAGTAAATACTTCCTTCGTCGAACGAGAACGTTGCTCGAAGCTCGGAGGTTCATCTTACGCTCGGTGAACAGTCAGGACGCCGATTAACGCTCGGTGGGAGACTGGGATGACATGTCACGTTTGACTTTTCTTATACAGACGAACTGAGACAACTGGACTGTGGGCCCGGAAGGTTATCCCACTGAACCTTCTGAACCTTTGGATATTTTGGCCCACTACAATAGCCCCTCAACTCCTACTTTATACAATCCGAGGAAATGAGGAGTTGACAGTAGTGGCCGAACAACGCTTCCCTGGCAATAGACGCCTCGTTCGCTTCCTTCCATGCCGAACGCAGACGCTCGCCGAACATTAGCCGTTCGCGATACCCGAAGCAGACAAGCTCTGAACCCGCATTTAATGCCTCTGTAACCGCTGATTTCAAATGTTACACGTGTCATTAGTTCACTGGGTAATGAAACGGCGCTGTACAACGCCCTCCACGTGTCAACCATCGCGCGGAGCATCAATCTCCCGCTTCAATCCAACGGCTGGGGGTTATGTGCCGTTTCGAATTCCCCCCTTGGAATAAAAGGGGATGAAGGAGAGATAAAATCACTTTTTCTCTCCTTCTCTCAGACGTCTCAACTGCCCGTCGACGGTTTCCGCCCAAATATCGCCAGAAATCTGAAGATCTCTACACCAAATCACAGATTTCTCTTGATATTCAGGTATGTTTTGATCTTCTCTGTGTTTCTCTGCATTTTCAGTCGCTTCGTGCATGTTTTGACCATAAAAGTTGGTTTTTCCCTCCGCCCTGTCTGTCACCGTTTCTACACGCTGTAGAACAGGTTGAACATGTTCATGCGTTCTTCCGAGCTTATGAACATGTTCGACCCATGTTCTTCCGAATACAGATCAACTCCGAAGAACAAGTAACCAACAAATCAACTCCAAAGTACCGAACAAATAGTCACTCAAACTGGCATCCGAAGCATAAGTGCGCTTGGAATCCCCCTAACGACATATAGTCGTTCGGGATTGACACGTTTGTTCGGTTAACATAGGGCACTGAATTTAGGCACCTTTAGGAGCATCGACCTTGCCCTTCGCTAACGGTCTTATCCCATGCACTTTGTTTTAGGTATGGAGTCGCCGTCAACTTCCTCGGGAGAATCTTACCGTTCGACCGACTCTAAGGCTTCAGGCTTCGGCGAGATGGACCCCCGAATAGCCGAGGCGATTAGAGCCGAGGCTCGGAAGTACCGCGTGGGATCTGGATCCCCATACGCCGGAATCGAGGGGATCGATTTCCCCTTCGAACGTGGCGCCTCTTTGGTCATTGGCCCCCGAAATCGTCGAGATTGACGATGACGATTCTTCGGAGAGAGCCGAAGAAGACCGAGATGACGAAGAGGAATTAGAGGAGGAGGCAGCAGATGGGGATGAGGGAGATCAATCCGAGAGAGGCACACCTGCGGCCTCATCTAGTCGGCCGGAAGAAGAAGTGGCTGCCCTCGGCGAGTCATCTTCTGCTGTCCCGAAGAAGAAGGTCAAGAGGAAGATTATTCCCTTGGACCCAGATTTGATCCCTGACCAAAGAGGAAAGGATCCCTGCCCTTACTTTCACGCTGCACTCAGGGCTTATGCTCCCGAAGGATATCGTTGCTCCCCCATCGCTGAAGACAGCACTGAGCGATTACTATTTCCACGTTGGGAGAGTAAGTCCTAATTTCCATTATTTCTTTCCTTTGTACGCTTGTTGTTTTTCGCATCTTGAGCAACTCACATTCCCTTCATTCTCAGGCAACACAGTCGATCATGAGTGCCCAGCTGCACCTCTCCGAGCATGACAAGCAGATAAAGTCGCTGAGGCAGAAGGTGGAGCTCGGCCAGCTGACGCTGGAGGAGTACAAGAAGAATCTGGATCACTCGGAGCTTGTCCGCCGAGCCCAGGAGGTGCAGATAAAAACCTTGAACGAGCTGGTGAAGGGCCATCAAGATGCCGCCGAGCATACTAGGGCCAAAGGGAAAGCTGAGGGCCTTGAGGAGGGATGAGCCTTGGGGAGGAAGGAGATGGAGGAAGAGATGAAGAACTCGCTCCAGGAGGAATTCGACAGAGGGTATTATCAGGTTGAGGAGGATGCTGCGGATCAGATCATGGCTATTCGGATCGAAATGAGGGAGAAGCAGCACTAGGTGAGCTTCAAGCTCGGTTTCAACATGGGTTTTGACGAAGCCGGTGTTGAAGCTGACGACGAACGCCGAAGCCTCATCGAAATTCCTCCCCTACCTGCCGACGAAGCTGTGGCCGAAGAGCCCATTGTTGATGAAGCTGTGACTACTCCAACCGAGCACGAGAGTGCTGGAATACCAGCCCCGGACTCCACTGACGTTCCCCCAGTCACTCCTACTCCCGAAGGATAAGACTTGAACATTTTTGTTGATTCTTTTCCATTTGTTTGAGCTTGTTTTGAACGGTCGGCGCCGAACAATAGGTTTTCAGCCGAACCGTAGTTATGTAATTAACACAGGTTGAGGGTGGCCAAGAACGATTTACCATGGCCACTCCTCGGTAAAATTGTCCAGGGATGGCACCGAACGATATACCACCCGCCATTCCTTGGTAATATGTTGGAATTCCTTAGAAATTTTTCCAAGTGTTTATGTTCGGTGAATCCACTTTTGCAACGCAACAATTTTATGGTAGTTCTTTTGTTCGGTTAATGTGCCTTTAGCATTCTATATTGTTATTCTGCAAATGCCCACAAACGCGTCAGTTCACACCAATATTCAAAAGCATTGTTGCTCGTCCCACCGAATGTGTTTAAGGGGTCTGAACGATGGATACCTCCTTAACGTACAAATAAGTTTCTTCGGGGGTCCGAACGATGGATGCCACCCGACCATACAAAGTACTTTCTTTGGGGGTCCGAACGATGGAAGCCACCCATGCGAATTTGCTTTCTTCTCATGTTTACCCATACGAGCCCCCCTTGTCTTAGCGTGTTACCAATTTTGAGGGAAAACTCTAAGACAAGAAAGGGGGTAAACAAAGGGACACATTTGCCGAGGCTTAGAGAATTTCGCCCAAACCATGTATCCGAACAAATGTAGGGTAGAAGTGCCACGTCCCGAAGGTTGTGGGCTAGATAGTATACCCATCCAACCGAGCAAGGCACCCGAAGAAACAATCAGTGTAAGAAAAAGCAAAACTTCCATTATCAAAATTCGCCCGAAGGCTTACAGCCCGAGTAGAAACAAAACAAAAATGAAATCCGAGACAGCGGACAACCGCCGAAGCTACCCATGGAATTTCTGAAGTTTTTGGGCGTTCCATGGGTTTGCGATCGGCGTTCCATCCATCTCGGCAAGCTTGTAAACGCCATGGCCAATCTTCTGTACCACTCGGTAAGGGCCTTCATAGGGATCCTTGAATTTTGTCAATTTTTTTGCCTCGACAACCATCCGAAGGACCAGGTCTCCGACGTTAAATGGCCGAGCCCGAACGTTCTTGTTATATCCCCGAGCAACTTCTTGCTGATACGCTGCGTGCCGAAGATTGGCGTTATCCCAAAGCTCCTCGGCGAAATCCAACTCTGCTCCTACCAGAGCATTGTTGTCCACGGGATTGAAGTTTTCTGACCGAACCGTAGGGATAAGAGTCGAGAGGGGTAAGACCGCCTCCATGCCATATACCATGGAAAACGGCGTTCGGCCAGTGGATCGCCGAGGGGTGATGCGGTAACTCCATAAAACCTGGGGTAGCTCACCAACCCATTTACCAAGCTTACGATCCAAACGACGCTTCAGCCCCCGAGTAATGGCCTTATTTGAAGCTTCGGCCTGGCCATTCCCTTGGGGGTAAGCGACGGATGACGTATGGATGGTGATATGTTGCTCTCGGTAGAAGTTCTGGATCGCCGAAGCAACAAACTGAGAGCCGTTATCCGAAAGAATAGCGTATGGCACGCCGAACCTGGAAATGATATTTTTCCAAATGAAGCGTTCGACATCCCCAGCCGTAGTCTTCACTAATGGAGAAGCTTCGACCCACTTTGTGAACAAATCGCTGGCAGTGAGCATGTACTCGAATCCCCCCAAAGTCTTCGGCAACTTGCCGACGATATCAAAGCCCCAGACAGCAAATGGCCAAGGACTGGTGATCATTTTAAGAGGAAATGCTGGCTGGTGGGGGATGGAGGCGTGCTTCTGACACCGAACGCAACGTTTCACATACTCCTCGGATTGCTTGACCATTTTCGGCCACCAATAGCCTTGTGTCAAAGCTCGTTGCGCCATCGTTCGGCCTCCCGAGTGTCCACCACAGCTTCCCAAGTGAAGCTCGTCAAAAATGCTTTCAACTTGATCCTCATATACGACGCGCAAATCTGGCCCGGTGAAGGTTCGGCGGTATAGATTGTCATTCGGATCAAGGAAGTAATTCGCTGCTCGGCAACGAACCTTATGAGCTTCCTTTTTGTTTTCAGGGAGAGTTTGATGCTTCAAGTAGGTGATGACGGGGTCCAACTGACTCGGGCCGAAGGTGATGACGTTTACCAAGCAAGGAACAGCTTCGAAGCTCGGGGAATCAACTTCATCAAAAACGACAGTTCGATTACCCGAGGTTCGATATACTGAAGCAAGGCCAGCCAAAGCGTCAGCGTGTGCATTGTGTTCCCGAGCGATCCATTCTATTTCGACGCGGCCGAACTGTTTGAGAAGAGAAAGAACATGACTGACGTAGGAGTTCATTCGCTCGTCCCTAGCCTGATAGTCGTCGTTGAGATGCCCTACGACCAGTCGAGAGTCACAAAAGACATGAACCGAGTCCGCCTCCAACCGAAGGGCAAGCTTCAATCCAGCAATGAGAGCTTCGTACTCGGCTTCGTTATTCGTAGCAGGATATCCGATGGAGACCGAACTCTCATGGACTGTTCCAGCCGGAGAAACGAGGACGATGCCGGCCCCAGCCCCATGCATATTCGAGGCCCCATCAATTGTCATCTTCCAAGCATCCCCGGAGAATAACTTCCATTCTTTCCTTGGCTTCTTCGTCCCCATAGTGAACCGAGCCCGACGAGACTCGGGGGGAGGATTACTCCATTCAATAAACTCCTCCTCTTTAGCGATCCGAGCTTCCTCTGCAACTGCTGCCAAAGCGTTGTCCTCATCTTTTAACCCAGGGGTCAGCTCGGCGAAGAAATCAGCTAACGCTTGGGCCTTGATTGCGGTCCTCGACTCAAACTGAATATCGTAGTTTGCAAGATCTTGTGAGAACTTCAAGATCCTGCTAGAGGAGGTAGTGCGCCGAAGAAAGGCCTTGAGAGGAAACTCAGTGAGGACCACAATCCTATGGCATTGGAAGTAGGGCATCAGGCTCGTTTTATCTGAAACGAGCGCTAAAGCCAACTTCTCCATAGGCAGATACCTCGTCTGAGAGTCCGTCATCGTCTTGCTCGAAAAGAAAATCGGCAAGTGGTCCACCCCTTCCTTCCGAACGAGCACAGCACTCGTTGCGTGGTCTGAAACAGCAAGATAGAGATATAGATCCTCGTCGGGCTCGGGAGTAACGAGGAGCGGAGCATGGGAGAGGTAATCCTTTAAAGACTGCAAGGCCTGCTCACACTCCTCGGTCCATTCAAACCTACGCCGACTAGTCTTGATGGCTTGGAAGAAGGGCCTGCAAAGGTCACTTGACCGCCGAATGAAACGGTTCAAGGCTGCAACCATCCCGGTTAGTCGCTGGACCTCTTTGATCGTAGTTGGAGCTCGGAGGTTTTGCACGGCAGTAAGTTAAGTCGGGTTGGCTTCAATCCCTCGGCGGCTCACCATGTAACCGAGGAACTTGCCCGAACCTACCCCGAACGCACATTTCTCAGCATTGAGGCGAAGCCGGTATTCCTTGAGGATGTCAAAGATCTCCCCGAGATCCCGAAGGTGATCCACGCTGAACCTGCTCTTGCACACCAAGTCGTCAATGTATGCTTCCAGGGTTTTGCCGAGCTTCAAAAGGAACATATTTGTGATTGTTCATTGGAAGGTGGCCCCGGCATTCTTCAATCCGAAGGGAACGACGTTATAACAGAACGTCCATCGGGGAGAGATGAACCCCGTCTTCTCTTGATCATCCTTGGCCAGAGCGATCTGATGGTAGCCCCTGTATGCGTCCATGAAACTTAAACGCTCGTGGCCAGCCGTTGCATCTACCATTTGCTCAATCCGAGGGAGGGGGAATCGATCCATTGGGCAAGCGTCGTTGAGGTTGGTGTAATCGACACAGACCCTGAGTTTCCCGTTTTTCTTCGGGACAACGACTGGGTTAGCAAGCCAGGTTGGGTACAATACTTCCCGAATAGCTCCTGCTGCCAGCAGTTGATCTACCTCTGCCATGACCGCCTCCACATGCGAAGCTGCCGAGCGACGAACCTTCTGTACCACGGGGCGTCTGTTCGGATCCACGTTAAGTGAATGGGAAGCGAAAGACGGATCCACCCCGGGCATTTCCTGAGGAGTCCAAACAAATACTTCTATGTTCGCTTTAAGGAAGTTGAACATGTCCATACGCTCGGATTCACTCAAGGAGCTGCCGACGAGGAAGTACCTGCTACCATCTTCGGTGATCGGCATTCGCATAAGTTCTTCGGTGGACCTTTGTTCGGCGGGTAGCCCCACTTCCTCAGGCTCCGGAACATCGGCCCTTTCAACGCACTGTACCTCCAAGAAGCCCCGCTCGTTAGTCACTGTACTGACATAACACTTTTTCGATTGGATTTGGTCCCCCCGAAGGCTCTCCTGCCTTCCATTCCAGCCAATAAACTTCATGACTTGGTGGAGGGTAGAGGCGACCGCCTTCATTCCGTGTAGCCAGGTTCGACCGAGGATGATGTTGTAGGGGCTAAGAGAACTAACCACTACAAATTCGACATCAATCACTCGGGAGCCGGCTCGCACAGGAAGAGTGACCAATCCCTGAGGCCACACAGGTGCTCCGGTGAAGCTGACGAGGGGCGTGCTTGCCGTCCGAAGTTGGTCTGGCTTGAGACCCAGACTCTTGAAGGTTGAGTAGAACATTACTTCGGCCGAGCTTCTTTGATCTATCAGCACTCGTTGAACAGTCGAGGTGCCAACTGTGACCGAGACAACAAGGGCGTCGGCATGGGGCATTTGAACCCCTTGTAAATCGTCGGACGTAAAGGTTATCGGGCAATCCAAGCTAGGATCAACCCACTTCCTCTTCGGTGAGACTCCAATATTGCAGACGGCCAAGGCAGCAACAGCTTTATCGATTTCAGAATAGAGCTCGGCCGCTCGTCCTTCGGATACGATGCCTTGTATAACTCCAACGAGGTTTCCAACTGGAGAAGGCGGAGGAGGGGGCAACGGATTCCGCCGAAGGTCAATCCATTGATTGAGATGCCCTGCGGCCGCAAGTTCCTCCAGGTAACGCTTGAAAGGTTGGCACTGAGTGGTGTAATGGCCTCGCTCTTTGTGGTACGAGCACATCCCGAGGCCGTTGCCTGCTGTTCCCAAGAATCCCGTCGGCCAAATGAAGAACGGCCTCTCCCCAATAATACTCAGCAATTTGTAGATTGGTTCGGTGAACGCAGTTCGCTCGGTGACATATTCTTCCGGCCTAGGCTCCCTCTTCGTCTGCTGCCACTGAGCTTGCTGCTGCGGGTGTTGGGGAGGTTTGCTTCGATTGTTCGGTTTGCTGGACCCCGAGCCATTTTGACCCGTCTGCCCTTGGCGAACGTTGACCACTTGTTTTTTGGCCGAAGCTGTCTTTGATGTTTCTGCCTCCTTCAGTGCATTACGTTCGGCCACTGCCTCTTCGTGCACGCAATCCTTCTCGATAATCCCCATAAGTTCTCCCATGGTCTTCGGTGGGTTTCGCGATAGGTCCCTGAACATCGCCGAGGTAGGGTCCAGCCCATTCATGAATGATTCCGCTGCAACGCTCTGGTCACAGTCGGGGATAAGGTTGTAGACTTCCCAATATCGCTCGGTGTACAACCGAAGGGTTTCGCCTGGGGCCCTCTTCATATTCACCAGCATTGAAAGCGTCTTCGGCTGGATGTTACTTGTCACGAATCGTTTGGTGAACTCCAATTCTAGCTCGTTGAAGCTTTTGATGGATTTCGGCTTCAGCTGGTTGTACCACAACATTATTGGTTCACTTAGTGTAAGAGGAAAAATCTTACACATAAGCGCGTCGGAGAAGTTATGGAGGCTCATCGTTTGTCTAAATCGGCAAACGAACGCGACTGCGTCCTCCTTGGCCTCATAACGCTTGAGCTTTGGCAAGACAAATCGATCCGGAGGGCGCTCCTGTTGTATGGCGTCGATGAAGGGTGAGGCTTTAGATTTACCGAGCTTGGAGTTATCGACTAGCTCCGGGATGCTCGGTACAATGGGCATAGGAGCTTCAAGGTGGTCGGTACGATTTTCCCGAGGTTCTCTGTGGTGATGTCGCTGCCGCCTATTCTGTTCTCGCTGCTGATGTCTGACGCCTCCGAACGTTCCAGTTGCTCGATCCTTGGATCCTCGAGATGAGTTTGCCGAGGATTGAAATTTTCGCCAACCGGCTGGTATACCGTTGGCATTCCTATAAACTGGTCATACAGGACAATGGTGTTATCCTGCCTCTGTCATTCCCCACTTTCTGCTCGGCGGTGGCTAGACGAGCCAGCCGGGCGTCGCCCACCCGGGTAATGTTCCGTACGGGACCTTGATTGCTCGGATCGCTCGAGCCGTTCAGTGGTCCAAGCATGCCGAGGAAAATCATTGAGATCCAAGGGCCTTTTTCCATCCGCATGCTCTTGGTGCCGCCGAGAGGCAATATGTGTTCTCCCCGAAGCCCCCACTCTGCGTGTCCCCGCCGTGGAGCTCGTCGCTGAGGAACGCGTGCTTTCGTTACGGACTATGCTTTCCAACCGATGACGAGATGCTGTGGGTTGGACTCTTGGAGCATGTTCGAGCCGATCGAAAACGGTACGTCGCTCGGCAGGGGCACTTTCTGAGGCATGCTCCTGGCGCGACTTCCTGCTGCGCTTGTGAGGTTTCTTCGGTCGACTAGGTTCGGCAGGGTGACCATGCACGGGAGTAGTGGCCACGCCCCCGTCCCGTTCTTCTAGACGTTGCTGGAGGAGTGTAATGACCGCGGCTTGACGCTTTTGCTCCACCAGAGCAATCTCAAGCTCGGTTGGGGGGTAAGAGAGTTGCCGAGAAACCGGCAAGGTGGTTCTTGCAGTTTGGTTGGGGTCAGCATTTATCGAACCAAACCCAGCTAAACCGAGGGTGAAGTTCTCCGGGCCAGGAGGGGGAAGACGTTGAGCCATAATCAGAATGGGTGGTGGCGCACGGTGGAGAGAGGAGGAGGCCTGAGATGGATCACGGCCCACTGTGTTTGCTAGGGAAAAGTCGTCCCCAGCAGAGTCGCCAATTGTGGGGGCGTGATTTATCCTCGAACCTTCTGAACCCCTTTCTCGTTGCTTGAATCGTGGAGATCTTGACCGGCGACGCCGTGTACCTGCAAACCGGAGGGTGGTGTTCCTCCGGGTAGAAGCTCCGACGATCTAGTCAGAATCGGAGGGAAGAAGAAGAAGAAGTTTGGCAGAAAAATAGCTTAGGGGGAGAGAAATCTGACCTTTTTCCTAGAAGGGGTACTCTGCTATTTATAGGCCCAGACTTGGAGTGCTGAGCAAGGTGGAAGTATACTGCACGCGCGCTTGCCACGCTCGGATGACGTCACGTGTCAGAAGCACTCAAATGATTCAGCCCTTCGAGACCTGCAGACCCATGTGGACCCATGTGGGTCAATGTCAGAGACGTCCAGTCGGTTATCAGAGAAGTGGACGTGCTTATCTTTGCTTCTGCTAGCTGAAGCTTCTAGAATGTTCCACAACCGCCTTAGCCGAGGGCTTCTTCCGAACGTATGATATCGCCGAGCATAGTACTCTTTCGTCGAGCGTCTACCAACCCGGACGGGAGAGACACCCATCCGAGTAAATACTTCCTTCGTCGAACGAGAACGTTGCTCGAAGCTCGGAGGTTCATCTTACGCTCGGTGAACAGTCAGGACGCCGATTAACGCTCGGTGGGAGACTGGGATGACATGACACGTTTGACTTTTCTTATACAGACGAACTGAGACAACTGGACTGTGGGCCCGGAAGGTTATCCCACTGAACCTTCTGAACCTTTGGATATTTTGGCCCACTACACATGGCTCTTTCTATATATAAATGGTGTTTTCACTGACCAAAAACTTGTGGATGACAACTTTAATTTGGATTTTGTCCTTATTCAATTTGCTTTATGAATTTTGTTGAGTATGGGTTGTGGTGATTCTGGTGAAGGTAACAGAGTTCTGGCGTAGGTTGTAGGTAGATGAGATGATGTGTTGGTTAGGCTAAAGGGTAGAAATGTAAATGTGAATTTTCCGTTAACGGCATCCACTCCATTTTGGATTCACATAGCTTTGAGGAGGGTAATTGTCAAAGTTTAAAGAATAAGGGGGCACTCGGAAATGAGTGATAGTTAGAGGGGGTTTAATGTAATTTACCCTTACAATTATTTCCCTAATGACCAAACGAAGTTTCAGAACCCAACCCAGATATGTTTCTCCATGATCACCGTTACCGCATACGCCACACAGCCACCACATATTTTCCCAACCTCAATTGAGTGCTAAACATTTAAGAGAGTAAAATTTTATTTTGGGGTGAGTAACATTAATTTAAGTTAGTTGGAGTACAGCTTAACTCTAATTTCAAGATTATAGGGGACAATTTTTGGCTGATTCCCACTTGGCCCTTGTAATGGGGAAGATACATACTGTCTTTTCCTCAGCAAATCTAAGTTTATCTACAAAATTAAAGCTCGAAATGTAGTTTAGCATCATTGAGCTAACTCTTTATTTTTATGTTTACATCACATGTAGGAGTTCCAATCAAATCAAAAAGCATTGCGAACCGCCATAATGGAGGAGGAGGAAGAATAAGAGGAGACATTAAGAGTCGTTTCAATTGCTGCATCTCTGGTTTGGCTATGACAATACCTACTTTCTTTCTTTTTTCTACAGCCAAGAAAATAGTAATAATTAATTAGTGTCAAATGCTCCCAAAAAAAAATCAGAAAGAGATTAAATGGAGAAATCGGGGAAAGAATGGCATATGATTGTTATAAGGACGACATTTTTCATCCTTACAACCACAATAGTTGTTTAAAGCGCTAATAGTTATAAGGATGACATCTTCCATCCTTACAACCACAATAGTTGTTTAAAGCGCTAATAGGCAACAAAAGACGATCTATGATATACTCCTTCCGTTCATTTTTAAGTGTCACAGTTTGACTTTCAAGCAGTTTTAGGAGTCAACATTATTGTACCTCCAAAATATTACTTTCCATATTTACCCTTTATGGAGATATCATCATTACACTTTTACTCATTGTAGACACTCCAATCTGGGCCTCCGAATAATTTTTAAGTTTCCCCGAGGATGAAATAAGGAAAAAAAATATACCTTCAAGACTTAGATTGTTGCTCATTTGGTACTCCTTGTCTACCCTCAAGAAAATCCCATTTTAAACATATAGGGTGGCCCTCGGTTCAATTGCAAAAGAGAAAAATGCGTTTACTTTGTCAAAAATAACTTTTTCCATGACACATTGAGGGTAAAATGAGCACATATTTCAATGAATAAAATGTCTTTGAGTGAAACCAATTGGGTTAGAAAGAGGACTCGACAAGCTTTCCAATGCTTTGAACCATGCCCAAATCCGAGTTCGAGAGTGTCCGGGGCGCCCCCGCGAAGTTCAATGTGCTGTGTTGTCTCGAAAGACCGCGCGACATTTCAGAAACGCGGTGCAGCATTTCAAAAATCACTCAATCGTGTGGCCTTTTCCCTAACGCATCAGCAGAGCTGTCAGAGCACGTTTTTCACATTTTTTGCCTTTGGGTTCACTCCAAGCATATTTTTGCCTATAAATACACCCCTCCTCTTAGAGAAAAAGGACCCCATTGATTCTCTCTCTACAACCCCTTACACCCATCACCACCATAAACACCTATTTCTCTCTCTACATAAACCCACAAGTTGGGCTATTACAAAATCAGTCTCAAACTGATTTTTCTCTCTCTTTCTCTCTCTACACTCATTTGCTCACAAGTCTCTCAAAATCCAGTCCAAATCAATCTCCACTCTTCCACTTTGAAGTACATCCAAGCCTCGATCAAATTGTATAAATAAATTTCTTGGGCTAAACGACGTTTTGGCCTTGAGGGGAGCTCATTGGGGCCCTTCCCAGTCCTTCTATACTGGGTTTGGGTCTCAAACGAGTTTTATATTCAAAAAACACAAAAAAAAGAAGTTTCTGCACTGGATACGCTACATCGTGCAGTACTTTAGAACATCGCACGGCATAGTGTATTATACCGTGCATTATTTTATTTCTTGTACATACTCCTTCTTGTGCTATTCTGTTTAGTTTGTTTATTACTTTTCTGTGCGAGTACATTCCAGAGTCAAATTTCATGTTAAAAGTCATCTTTTTGACTTTATTAAATCTTTAAACATTTCAAAATGCTTTTAACATTATTTCACATGATAAGATGAACAAAAGGGTCTCGTAAATCATTTTTTAGAGATTCGAAAAATATAACAAACTATTTTGCGGACCTATGGTTTGTTTTGTCATGTGAAAGCGAACAGATTCTGGAATGCGTAGACAGGTACATCGCACGGTGTTTTAGTTACACTGTGCGATGTATCTGGTTCGTCGTGCGGTGTTTCACATGATCTTGGTAGTCTACTGTAATGCTATTATTTCACTTTCTGTACATTGCTCATCCATTTCATACCGTACAGTTTGCACCGCAAGCATGCTAATGTGTTATATTAAACCCCCATGCCCCTTTTCCCGTACATGTTTTCAAATGATATTTAAATTTCCCATTTAAAATGCTTAGTAGAGACCGGTCTTTACCGGGCAAGCGGGGTGCTTTTTCAACAAAACCTTCCCCGCTCGTAACGTGGCTCCCGGATCCAAAATCTCAACGTTTTCGCTAGATCAAAAGTTTTTTTCTCCCAAACAAATTTCCGGTTTCTCGGATTATCCATCTCAAAAATCCGGGTGTGCAACTCTCGAGGGCGCGCCGGTCGGGGAGCCCACACTCATCAACTTTTTAAAAGGGAATCTACTTTTTAGGGACAAAATAGAAAATGTATCAACTTTTATATACCCACTAACTTTACAAAAAGGACACTTATTTAGGGACAACCCAAAATAAAAATACAGGACACTTAAAAAGGGACGGATGAAGTATAAATTTACGAGTGTTAACTGTCAATACATATTATTAATAAGTAACAAATTCAAAGTGCACGCACATGCAAAAATCATGTGAAATACTAGGTGGGCAAGATCTTTCTTTGATGGGAGGAAAGGTGGGATCAATTACTCATATCAAATTAATAACTCAAGAAAAAATTAGGAATTTCACAAAATAAAAAAGAAGAAGAAGCAACAATCATAGAACCTCAAAAAGGAATACCTTTATTTACCATGCACTTGAACTAATTAACTTGTTTCTTATGGGAGATACTTGAGATGTATAAAAGGTTGATTTCGTAAATGTGGAAAGCTTGTTGCTGGCACAAACTTTAAAACACAAGTTACAATTTATAAGACGTACGAGTACATGTTGAATTCGGTTAGAAGTAAACACGTAATTCATTGAGTACTTGACTCTTTATTGTGCAGTGAGGCAAAGATTGCACTTTATGTTTTGGGAAGTCGCCGAAAAACTTGGTAAGGGTTGATACTGTGAATATACATACCTTTCAGCAATACGATTCGTAACATTTTCATTATAATTTATAACATTTTGATGCATCTCGTAACTTTTATACTAAAAAGTCATAATAACTTTTTAGCAATACAATTCGTAACATTTAGATTCGTAACTTTTATACTAAAATCATAACTTTTTAACAATACAATTCGTAACATTTTCTCTATGAATCATAACATTTTGGGGATGCATATGATACACACCCAAATAAGGGGTGAGATATAGACAATTTTTTGGGACGTCCCAAAAACGAAACTGACGCAACAAAGTGGGACGGAGGGAGTAACTTTTTAGCAATACAATTAGTAACATTTAGATTTGTAACTTTTATACTAAAATCATAAATTTTTAACAATACAATTCGTAACATTTTCTCTATGAATCATAACATTTTGGAGGTGCATATGATACACACCCAAATAAGGGGTGTGCATTGTAGTCTTTCCCTATTAACTAAGATATGATCAGGTTCAAAATCTGATGTAGGGAGGTGTGTTGGAATAGAAGAACGCGCAACAAGGACAATCACGAACAAGCTAAAATTTGGGTGTTTTTTGAACCGTTGGAAAACTTTTTGAGTCTACTTTCTAACCCAAGTGGTTTCGATCAAAAATATTTTGTACATCAAAAGATATGACAATTTTACCCTTAGATGGTCAGAAAATGAATTGCTTTGGGTAACATCCTCGCATCTCCCTCACTTCCCTTAACCCTTGGACATCCCGAGTGTGCTTCAAAGCTTCTTTTCATGACTTTTGGGACTCGGTCGCAGAGCGCCACGTGGTCTTGGGTACTTGGACACACTCGGGGCTATCCATGGCCTTCAAATGCGCCTTATTCACACGATTTACGTGAAAACGCCAAAAAACACACCTTTCATGCAATATCGTTCAAATCAATCAAGTTGTGCACTTGCATGTGTGTGACAAAAATGAGAGGGATAAGCCCTATTATTTACACTATTGAGGGCTTATTAGGGGTTTAGATCATGGACGATGGGATTGGTTCTCAAAAATTAATTGAGGTGCACGTAAGCTGGCTCGATACCCGAGTAATCATGAAAACGAGACTAGCATTCATTCATTCAAAGTATGTTATTGCATTCTCAAAAAGTTGATGATTTCACAGTGCCACATATCAAATCCATCCGAGAAAATAAACTGAAGCATCATCATGCACTTGAGCTACTCAAAGTCTTCTGCACGGAAATTGCAAAATTAAAATTGTCAAAAGTGGAATGCATATTTAAGCCAGCGATGCAAAACGCAATACGTATGGGGATACCTGAAATTGTTGAACAGATTGTTTTGTCATTTCCTGCGGCAATTTATTTTTGGAATCCGGAAAGTCAACGATTGATATTCCAAGAAGCAATTTTGTGGCGTCGTGAACGTGTGTTCAACCTCATATATCAAATGGATGTTGGTGCTGAATTAATAAGAATAATACCAACGTCGAAGGACATGTGGTTGAACAATGGTTTGCATTTGGCTGCACTTCTCGAACGTGAGCAACAAATCAATCTCAAAGCCAGTGCCCCTGCTGCAGTTCTACAGATGCAGCAAGAATTGCAATGGTTTAAGGTCAGTTTCCTCCCTCCGCACCACTTGTATTTGAAATTTAAATAAAAAACAATCTACTAATTGATCGAGAAATGCTTTTCTATGACTATGACTGGACTTTTATAGCAGTACCACTTGGGTTGGACGCTCGTGATTGCTTTCATATTTTCTTTTAAGTAAGTATATATGTCAATGAAAATCTGATAAGTGCATCATGATATCTTACCAACTTATTCAGCTAATATGTAGATGTTGGTTGAGTACAAAATTTTGGGGCGCTGCACTCAAATCTAATCTTGTAATTCTTTAAGAACAATAGGATACTGTGTGACATCACATCAAATCATGTTGTTCTTTCTTCAGCAGTCCCGACCCCCAAATCTAACCATAGGGTCACTTCTTTTTGGGCAAATTGAGTAGGAGGACATACTATAAGGATTTTTGCTATAATATAGACATAAATATTTTTCCGTAAAGAGTAAAGGACATTATGCTCAGGATTTACAAAAATCTCCTTCAATTTTTTGGCATTGATAGAAAGACGAAATAGTTTTTTCGAACGACGAAATAATATTTTACTAATTTTCGATAAATAATTGCCAATAGAAGAAACGAAAATGAAAGCAAGCCGTGAACAAAATACCCAAACAAAGAAAACAGAAGTATCTCCAATAAAATACTCAAACGCCTAGTCAGCAAGGTGTGAACAAAATACCCCCACTCACAGACCAGAAAACCAGAAAACCAGAAAATAAAACAAAACACCCCCACTCAACTCTACCCCATTACTCCAACACCAAAACCTACAACAAACTTGGCGAGAATATGCATATGGTAAACAAAACATCAAAGCAAAACATCAAGACAAAAATGACATGTGGGCCAACGGGCTTGAAGACCAATGACACTTCCTCACCTCTTTCACATGGAATGTGAGGGTTCGATTCTTTCTAGAAATGCGAGTGCATGGTGTGGTGGTTGATGCCAATTGGGTTAGCTCCACCCATATACCACTTAGCGGTACCCCTTCTTCATCCCCTTATAATTAAGCTAGACATGTATCGTGTGACCCAGAAAAAAAAAGAAAAAAGAATAAGAAACGGCATGTGGAACCATCTGCACATTTTACTTTCTCCAATAAAACCCCTTACAAAGTCTCCCCTAATTCTACCCAACCTGCTTGTTTGAAATTGCCTCAATTGCCAACCAACCTTTAATTTTCTTCGTGTTGATTACAAAAAAAAAACCTTTAATTTTGTTAGTGCATGGGTTAGTTGGAGCCTGGAGGTTAACAAAAATACAAACCGCCAGCATATTGGTTAGTTGGAAAAAGAACCTCATGCATTCCCCCCACTGGTGAAAATGAACAATGATTTTTAACCACTTTGAACACCCAAAGGCCAATGTATTAGTAACACTTAAATGCCTACATCATTTAAGTTGTGGCATTAGCTCCCCCATTTGGTCAGGCATACCTCAAGAGTCGAGATGAGTTATCTGTCGCAATAAAACAATCTAGCAAGAACATATATATTAGTTTGTTTTATATATAACTGTTACTATGGCAATATATATTGCACAATTTTAACCACCACCAATTCATTTTTTTTTTGTTGTATCAGGACATCCTCTAGAAAGTAATATGCAAACCTTTAACACTGGTTTCTCATTCCTAATCAACTAATTGATGCAGGAAGTGGAAAAACTTACACCTCCTGCTTACAGAGAATTAAGGAACGTAGATGGAATGACACCTGCAGAAGTATTTTCTAACACACATCAAGATTTGATAAAGGAGGCTGAGCATTGGATGAAAGATACAGCCACATCATGCACCATTGTTGCTGCCCTTATTGCCGCTATGGCTTTTGCAGCTGCTATTACAGTGCCAGGTGGAAACAACAATGACAATGGCCATCCCTTACTTTCAAAACAAAAAGCGTTTGTAATTTTTGGTATATCTGACGCACTTGCCCTATTCTCATCCATAACTTCTGTATTGATGTTCTTACTTATTGTGACTTCTCGATACTATTTCCTACATACCTTACACAGTAGGTTAGTTACCGGTCTCATAACCCTATTTGTCTCCATTTTATCCACGATGGTAGCCTCTGGTGTTATACTCTATCTGGTATTCGGAGACAACAAGGCATGGATTCTTATCCCTGTTGTCGCATTGGCCAGTATTCCTGCAACCTTGTTCGGAGCTTTGCAATTTCCTCTTCTGGTAGAGATGATCCAATCCACATATGGCCGAGGCATTTTCGGCAAGAAGAGTGATCGTGCTCCTTTCGGGTAAACATCAAGATTTGGTAGTATTTCAACCATATTTGAGTATTTGCTATGTGTTCAATGGTATTTCACCAGACACCAGACATACGAATTCATTTTGTGTTTCGTGTACCTCATTGAGTATGAATCTTTCTTTGCTCAGTTTCTGCTTGATTTAAATGTGTATCTTAATTTCACTCCCTATATAAGAACTGGGATATATAGCATTGTTGATCACTCATTGTACACCTACGATGGGGAGGTCATAAAACTAATCTTCGCTGAGTAATGATTTAAGATTTTCCCTCTATTTACAGTGCTTTTATTGGATCGGTTGTCGGGCTTGTAGTACGTACATATGGCTATGAGCTCATGGTATTCGATCTACTTTCCGATGTTGTTCATTGCGTTTTACTTTTCACATTACACATTCTTAAATGTGTAATGTGACAACCCATCTCAATGCATATTTTTTCTTATTGGATTGATTTCGGTTTTTTGATTTTATGGTTAATTAATGGAATTTTCTCCGCCCTTCAACAAAGGGAAAAGGTGGTATATAAAGGAGATGATATAAAAATCGCAACATTATCTGCTACAAAAATAATGAAATATTCGTCGAACACTTGAACTGATGTTAAGAATATATATGTATCCAACTGTACAGATATTCTTCATTATCATGCATTGAGCAACATTAAGAGTATACTATTAACAAGATTGATTTCTTGTATATAGAAAACAAAAGGGATGGGGCTACAAGATTGAGTGTGTGTTTATGTTTATGTGAGAAACATGGATAGAATTATGCATGTGCTTGTGTGAACCTTTTGGATGCTACGTGTTGAAACGCAAGGTGACATGTTCGATGGATGGGTTTATCATCATTCCTCTTGCAATATTTCTATTCCTTGGTTCTTGTCTCCTTTTTGCGTCATAATCTACTTTCCTTTGGCTTGAGGTATTTCACATCTTGGTATCATGTCTTGATTTTGGCTATCTTGATTGATTGCTACATTGCATCTATTGTTGTTGTTGATGGCTCAAATGCTAGCACATGCTTCTTGCTCCCTCACTCTAGTTCTGTTGTTGCTACTGTTACGCTTTGGTATCAATTTCGTTGGTTAGTATTGATTTTCTTGCAACTTGTTATTTCACTCAAATTCTAGTGTTGCCATTGTTACTTATCGGAGTCAAATTTGATGGTATCACATTGTTTTATATTCAATGATGTAAACTTGTTAGTGTTATCATTTTCTGATTTTTTTGCTATGGTTTCTTTCCTTGGTATCGAAATCTAATGTTTCTTAACTTTGGAGGCAAGTTGCTTGTCCACGATTGTTCTAATGCAACTTGTTAGGGAGTCTTACTCATTCCTAATTTTGGCCTTGAAGCTCTTTGCTTGCTTTGGCTTTGTCTTCTTGTGTTGATTTGTCATCAACTCGAAAATTGCATTTACCTTGTATTGCCGGAAACAAAAATAGTGTTCATTTTCCTTGACTTGAGGTCATTCCTAATCTTTCATATTTTGATGATCTGTCTGAATTTTTAAGAGTTGGTTTATAAAGTTCATTGTTTAGCCTCCATTGAGCTTTGACTTGTTCATTCTAGTGGCCGGTAACCTTATAATCTCCTTGTAATCTTGAGTTCTTTCGGGCAACAAAGCTTGGATATTTAATTTGAGATGCGTTCCGCCGGCGCGAGTTCAAATTCGATAGCTAACTTAGTTCCCTCTTCATCTATTTGCCTTGATTTGATCCTTTTATTTTGATGACCCAACTTTCCCGAAGCTATTATTTAAAACCATTACCATATTTTTTGTCAAAGGTAAGCGCGCATTCTTTTGGTAACCAAAATTTTCGTTAACGAAGTTTTTTGATGTGTGTACCATAGCCAAAATGTCACGCCCTCCCTCGATATTCAACATAAATAATAATGACTTTTGATAAATGAAATCCTTGCATTAATACAAATATTACCCCAAAAGACAATTTTTTCTTATAATCACATGTTAAGTTCAAAGATTTCATCTCCGGCTCGAAGGCCCCAAATTGTCATAGTACTAGTACTAAAAGAGAGTGTCAAGAGTTTACAAGACTCCATAGTCAAAATGATATTAATGATAATCGAAATTACAATTACATCTTCGAAAGAGTTTTTCTAAGATGCCAAAGATTTAAAACCGGCCGCTACGTAACGGTTTTTGGCCTTCCGATAACGTTAGACCCTGATATACAAGTGGGAGAGAAAATCGCATGCGTATTGGCCGGTTTCCGTTATGTATCGATCCATTTTCAATTCACGACCGTACGTTACGGGTGATTTTGGCACTTAATATTTAATCATTCTCGAAAATAATTTTTAAAAATTCACGACCGCGACAAATGATTCCTGTTACTTATCTTTCGATACTCCCGATACCGTTACACCTCAACCGTTACCATTATGTGTCCCCAAGCTATTATTTAAAACCATTACCATATTTTTGGTTAGAGGTAAGCGCGCATTCTTTTGGTAACCAAAATTTTCGTTAACGAAGGTATTAGATGTGTGTACCATAGCCACAATGTCACGCCCTCGATTTTCAACATAAATAACAATGACTTTCGATAAATGAAATCCTTGCATTAATACAAATATTACCCCAAAAGACAATTCTTTCTTATAATCACATGTTAAGTTCAAAGATTTCATCTCCGGCTCGAAGGGCCCAAATTGTCATAGTACTAGTACTGAAAGAGAGGGTTATTTGCCTGACAATCTATCCGACTCAGACAATCTGATTGCTTATTTGCCTGAATGAACTTTTAAACAGGCCTACGCTTATCTTGATCAAAACCAAATGATCGTCCTGTCTTAGACTTGGTATATAGGGCAGACTGCACCTATAAGTGAAAGTGTTGTATTGCCAAAATTACTTAGTTTTGGCTCTCCACTAATAAGCACAGTAAGCACAGTTTTCTTTCTAGGAATGGAGATCGACTTAGGATTTGACTAAGGTAGTAAGGTGAGATATTCGATAATTAAAAATATCCGATTATCTTGAATTTTATAGAGTAAGTTCTACTTGACGAGTTCTGTAACTTGGACGACCGAGATCAAATTTTCTTTATGAAGATCATTAGGATGAAATCCATTTTGGGAACTAAGGCCTGATGTGCCCCAAGGCACAAACAACTCCTGAACTCGATCCCGTATAACTGAGGCTGAGACCACTTTATCGATCTTATATATCCAGGAAAATTGCCGAAAGGGAAAATCATCGTAATGCTGTTCGAATTTGAGATATACATAAAGATGGAAACGTCTGATCTATCTATCTATCTATCTATCTATCTATCAATCTATCTATCTATCTTCTATCAATATAGTATAGAAATGTAGTTGAGAGCCTCACAAACCTCCAAACCCTCAATTCTAACCCCTCCTTGAAAGTAGGTTACTTAACCACTCTCCTATTTTCTTTTTTTCCTTTGCCCTGATTAATTCTCTCTACTATGGAAGTTATATCTCCCACACAACCTGCACCCCACGTCCCCACCCACTTCTCATCAGCGTTCCCTATTACACCCTTTGTAACTGAAATCTTTATGCCTATAAAAATAAAATAAAAACTGAAATCTTTACCATCAAAAGATTCAAAACAAACAAAAACCGCCACCCACGTCTCGCCCCATTTGAAAGTATATAATGACGGGAAAAAAAAGTTACCAAAAAGTTTGCTCGCAAATCGCAATGCAATGCTCATATTCCCACCATGCACCCATCCGAAATTCCTCAGTGCAATTCTAATAATGTCACTTCATGGTTCCAATCTATGATCCTCCACTGCAAGTTTGGCTCGGTTTGGTACAAGAAATTGTTCATGGAATTTTAATTACCAAGTTCGGCTCCATCCGTTACAAGAATTTGTTCACACATTTTTAAGTACTACCAAGTAAGCCTCTGATTGTTATGAGTTTTGTTCAAGGAACACATACCAATTGCACGAAGGTCGGTTTCCATCTCTACTCACGCATTTGACCATTGTGTTGGGCATATTTGCTTTTGTTCTTCAGCATGTATATTTCATATTTTAGTACTTCAAGCTTAAGTTCATACAATATCTATTTTTTTCAGTCCTCTTTGGTTATTTTAAATTATGAGAATTTGTTCACGGTGCTGGGCATATGTAGTCATACAATATCTATTTTTTTCGGTCCTCTTTGGTTATTTTAAATTATGAGAATTTGTTCACGGTGCTGGGCATATGTAGTTTGAGCCTTTTTTGCTCCAAAATTCAAAATGTATTAGCGTTTTGCCCGTTCGATACATGGGACAACAAAAAAAATGTTGCATTGCAATTGACCCCGTGCATGGAACGGGCACAACGTTCCATACCCCCAATCCTAATTTTCTAAATTTTATATATTTTTTGGTTTACAAAAAACACGTGGACAGAGAATGGCAACATCCTGCCCCCACTTCCTAACTTCTTGTATGGGGATAGACTTGAGATCACCCCTACATTTTTTACTAGCGTCGTTCCTGTTCGATGCACGGGACAAAATATTTGTGTGACTCTGCTATAAAATATCGAACTTACACAAAATTTGGTGTTTGTCCCGTGCATCGAACGGGAACCACGCTAGTATCCTATAAGAATGTGTTTAGGTCTACCAATCCTTCAAACCTCCATGCCTAATTTTCTAGAGTTTTGATTTTCTTTTAATTTGTTTAAATTGGGAGGGAGAGGGAGAGGGAGAGGGAGAGGGAGAGGGAGAGAGAGAGAGAGATTTTAGGAGAATCGAAGAAATATAATCCAATGCTCTAGTAATATTTTTATGTGGTGGCTCAACTTATCACTCCACCACACGTTTGTGTGGTCACTACAAAGTGTCGAGCCCGCACAAATTGTTTTTTTTCCTGTGCATCGAACGGGCACAACGCTAAATGATAAAAAATATAGTTTAATATTTTCTCCAGTCCCTGATGCAAGCCAATATAATTGGTCTCTCTTTATGCACCAAAATACTTTTTAAAAACCAAAAAACCCCACGTCCATAAAATAAAACCCTGTTTCCACTTTACAGACCAATATTTACGGGCAAAAAAAAAAAAAAAACCCCACGTCCATGCCTAGACCAATATCTAGGTTCACAAAAAAAAAACCACCCACGAAAAACCCCACGTCCATGCCTAGACCAATATCTAGGTTCACAAAAAAAAAAAAAAATACCACCCACAAAAAACCCCACGTACATGCCCAGACCAATATCTATGTTCACAAAAAAAACACCCACATTCACAAACTAATCTATTCTCCACAACACCCACATTCCCGGACTAACTAATTCATTCTCCACACTTTTTTTTTCCTTCCACTATTTATCTCACCAAGCAACTCCTACCCACTTTTCCACTCTTTGAACTCTCACCAAAATAGGGTTTTGAGAGCTCTAAGGAGATTTTGAGAAACCACAACCGCCTTGCTTTTCTGCCTGGGGGGGGGGAGGCGTTCCTCTCCCTCCTCCCCCCGGGCTCCTCCTCCTCCATCCGCTCTCCTCTTTCTTCCCCCTCTTCCCTATAGTTTTTTTTTCTTTTCGTTTTCTCCTCTCTCAGATCTGACCCTCTCTGTTCTGCGGGCTCCGTCGTCACCGGAGTCGTTTGTCCGCATGTAATCCGCCGCCGGAGCCCTTGTGGCAGTAGTGGTGGAGGCAGTGAGGGTTGCAATCCGTTCGGCGGTTTTTGGGCTGCTGGATTTAGAGCAAGATCTGAAGGAGTTTTGTCTCTCCATGTGGGAGTTTTGTCTCTCCTTGTGAGAGTAATAAAATTCGCCTTTGGGCGATTTGTTTACTGTTCGGGCTCAAGAAGATTAATATGCATCTTTTGGTGGTTTGCTAGAAATTCATTAGTGTGCTCATTTCTGGTCGAAGTTTATCTGATCGTCTGGGTTCTTGTTGTCTTTTTTTCTTGGCTAGCAATGTATCTCTTTTTGAGACTGCTATAGGATATATGAATTTTCCGCTCAGCAGAAGGTGCGTCAGGCCATGCCTGGGCTGGGGATGAAAGACATCAATCGCCTCGTTCTTTCTCGTTTTGTATCAGTTAGATGATTAGTTTGGCTTTGTCCAAGTTATCTGTAATGAATTTCGTTGTGTAAGTGCCGTTGGGCTTTATCAATACAATACCTCTCACTTTTGTCAAAAAAAAAAGAAAAAAGAAAAAAGAACTCTCACCAAAATCTCCCACTTTTCCATTCTTTGAACACTCACGAAAATCTGATTGCCCACCACCAGGAAAAATACTACCAATCCCACCTCTCACTGCAAGTGTAATGTTACCAAATTCGATTTCTCACCAATTTTGTGGCAGTAGTGTTATGGATTTCCAAGGGGTAACAATTTCGAATTTGGTGAGTTTAGCAATGAATACTCGGCAATCATCTCTGATTCAGGCCACCGAGATAGAGACGACGATTGTAGCAACGAGGAAAATTAATGTGCGATTTTTTGATGGGTTTATAGTGTTCCTTTCCGATTTTTGCAAAACCTTCAGTTGAAGGCATCTCTATTTAAACAGAGATCGGTGTTGAACCTCCACTACAACACGAAAGGGATATAGCGAGGATTCAATTTCCTCGCCGAAGAACTTGATTTCCTCGCAAAATGCATTAGCGAGGAAAACTAGCGAGGAAATTTTTCCTCGCTAATTATAGTTTTGGCGACAAAATTATTTTCCTCGCTAAAAAAATTGAAATCCATAAAGAAGGTTGTTTCTCCGCTGCTACCAACACTCGAACCTTGGACGTCGCTAATAGGAGGCGGCACACTTACCAACTGCACTACGTTACACTTCTGATGAAAATGTTGAACTTTTTGATATATATCATAATTTTAGCATGTTTTTCACCTCTCCAACTTACTTTCTTCAACATTAATTATGATCTTCCGACTTTTTGCAAATTCGTAGCACAAGTTTAATTTCTTACTTTCTTCAACATTAATTCTGAACTTTATTTGAACAAGTTTAATTTTTTGCGTGCTAGCACAAGAATTTTTTGGGGTTTTTTTTTCCTTTGTTAATCCTAATCTATACTATCCTAGAGGACTTTGGGATGGGGATGAGGCTTACAAGGATCGAACCCTGTCTATTTACATTCGAATATGTAAAGGAGGCCAACTGCACTTCACTCCACATGCATAATTTTTTTTGGTTGAAACATGTTATATTGGTAATTAATAGCAACTTTTGAAGGACTAATAATATGTGTTATTATTCTAATTATTTGATGGGATTATCCTACCTTTTATGGAATGAGTATTTTGTCGTCATAAGCTCAAGATATATTTTAGTACGTATCACATTATGAATGACAAGAGGCATCGGTGTCGTTAGTGTTTAAGAGTGAGTTTGGACTTCTTCTTTTTTGCCAAATACAAAGGGTAATATAGATTCGTAGCTTATTTTTTAAAAGCTTTTTTTCATCATTACTATAATAATATGAACAAAATTCGTTAATATTCAGATCATCCAAAAAGCACTAAAGACAATACATTTTAAAAAAAATTCATCTTTAATGAATTTTTTAAAATTTTCAATTGCCCTATATCTCTCAGACACACAATATTATTATGTATATAAAAAAAATGCATGATACTTGCAAAATTGCATTTGAAATTAATGTTTAACATACTTATCTGTTACAAAGGAATGCCATTAGAATCACTTAAGTTGGTTTGAATAAAAATCAACAACGGTTTACAAAAAAAAATTCTTTACTGCATAAATGCATAATAGATATGAAATTGAATGAATTCCTGGATAGCAGTAATGTAGATGTTTTGAAAATAGATTTGCGGTGATCTAACTTCGAGATATTTTCAATACGACATCACTTCAAGATGTTTTTAACTTTGTCTTTTGTTGAGTTTTTCATTACTATGGGATAAATCATCAATATCTACACTTCAAGACACTCAACTACTATGAGATAACATTTTTTCAGCATGTCTTTAAAAAAAATTTATTGAAACAATAAATTTTATGACAATTTGAATAAATTGACAATGTTAACAATTAATTTAAAATGAAAAAAAGTGAATGCATAGAATTGGTGAAATATATCATTCATTACTAATTAGAATAAGAAAAGTGACGAAATAATTTTTTCCTGTTTATCACCTTTTTATTTTAATTAATTTGATGATGGTATTCAACTATGTATAGTAGTTTATTATGTCTTTACCATCATGATATTACAAATACATATAAACATAATTAATAATGATGTATATATCAAAAATTAATGAGTCGTTAAAAAGGCGAGGAATTCTGTTTTTCCTCGCTAGAAAATACCCTTTGGCGAGGAAATCTGTTTTTCCTCGCTAGAAAATGCCCTTTGGCGAGGAAATCGGTTTTTCCTCGCTAAAAGGGGCCTTTTGGCGAGGAAATCTGTTTCCTCGCTAGAAAAGGCGACGAAATTGAATTTCCTCGCAAATAATGTACTTTTTGCGACGAAATCCATTTTCCTCACCATATTTCCTCGCTATAGCCCTTTCGTGTTGTAGTGCTCCTTTACTATTTGGCCTCTCTCACTATTGTGTGTTTGATTTAAACACATGTGTTTTAATGGAGGTGATTTTGGAGAAATAGTGAATGCATGTTGTACAATTGGCGAAGAGTTTAAAGGTTAAGTCACTTGAGTAAATGTGTACGTATCAATTTTTTTTTTTGCCCATTCAATTAGACTGTTTTCCCATTCTTAATTGATTAGTTCTATTGTCGTTTCCTTCTTCGTAAATTAGGCAGTTTCATTTGAAAGTGACCAAGTAATGTAAGTGGGTATATATATACAATTTTAAACTAGCGTTGTGCCCGTTCTATGTACGAAAATGAAAAAAACTCACACTCCCCTTTTATCCAAACTAGCGTCGTTCCCGTTCGATGCATGGGACAAAATATTTGTGTGGCTCTGCTATAAATTATCGATGTAAAGACCCGGTATTTTTAATAAATAATTATTATTATCAAACCAAAAAAATATTATTTTTGCTCGTTCGTTTATTTAATACGAAAAATTATTTATGTCGTCACGCCAATTTTATTTTCGTAATCGATTGTGCGCTCATGTATCCGGCGAGTAAATTTTTCTAGTGTGTGCATGAGTTGCACTAGATCATTTTTCCAACCCCAGCCAATACTCCACCATCACCTCACCTCTCCCGTATATCTCTCTCTCTGCCGAACCACCACCCCCCTACTCCATTTTTTTCGCCCACTACTCCTCCCCTTCACCCCACTCTCCTCTCCATTATAAGTACACCTCCCCGGCTCCTCTCGTCCGGTCACCACCACTTCCTCCATAGCAGCCGTCACCCGTCACCCGCCACCCGCCACCACCGTACACCCCCATAACCGCCACCACCTCTCACGGCAGCCACCTCTCCCCCGCCACCTCCGGCCCACTCCTCCCCCTCGGCCCCAACACCCGCTCCACCCTGCCATCACCTCCGGCCCGTAGCTCCACTCCTCCTCCATCACCCCCGAACTTGCTCGGCTCCACCTCCACCCGTTACACCGTCACTCTTGGCCTAGCTCCACCACCTCCTCTGTCCTTCCGAGACCACCCTCCCCCGCCACCACCAGACTGTCGTACCGCACCACAATCAGTGAAAGAGAGAGTTGTGGCCGTGGGTGTGTGTGCCGTGAGCTTTGTGGGCACACCGCCGCCGCGGGCCCCGTTGGAGTGCCGCTGGACGCCGCCTCTAGATTTCAGAACCACCACGGCGATCTCTGGACCCCGTACAACATTTACCCGAGCTTAGAATCGCGTTTGAGGTAGTTTTCCGGAAACCCGTAACTCAATCTGCATTTTAATGGAGTTTAGGACTAAAATTTAATTCCTGTTGTAGATGATAACCTGTTTTTAATTCCAGGAGTTAATTAATTACTGTCTAGTCCTGTTTTCGTTAATATTTAGTCCTAATTGTGATAGAAAATCAGTGGTAAGGCCTGAAAACGTTTTATTCGTAAATTGAGGATCATTTGCGAGATCATGGTGAATAAATGGCAGAGGTAAGTAGTTCAATTGTGTACAAGAGGACAAGTGCAGGTTTATTGAATCAATAGATTATATAAAACAAAAGAGGATTTTAAATCAGAAGATAGCATTGAGTAAAATAGGAAAAACTTCTTATAAAAGAAAATATGTTCACCAAGGATAATTATTCCATTCCCTTCGCCATATAGTTATTTAGATTTATTTAAGATTATATATTAGTCAATATTTAATCCCAATAAATATTGACTAGAATAGCCTCGCATAATTTTGTTGTTATGAAAATCTCATATTAATATTTAATAGAGTTAGTAAATACTAAATTTAGCAATAAGTGTTTTTCAATAAAAATTTGTTTGTAAAATCTATGAATAATATGAGAGTTAAAAATAATGTTTAAATAGTAGAAACGTTTTATAAAATTTCTAAACGTGAGAAATGGACTTAATTTTAAGAGTAGTAATTAATTGTTTGATTGAATATTTATTTTGTTACTCGCATGATTAATTCTGTGACAGGATTAATTTTCTTGCATAATTAATTTTATCGCATGGTTATGTGTTGTTAGCATGTTCGTACTTTTAGTTGAAATGTTGAACCGTGTGATATTTTATTGTGGTTGTAGATTGGACAAATAGGTTCCCGGGGTGGTTTACGAATAGTGATTCACGTAGACGAAGTTAAGTAAATGGTAAATTGATAAAGTGTTGAGGTGTGAGATTGTGGATTGTGATTTGAGCCATGGTGATGGCAAGGGTAACCAATGGGGCCCTGTGTGAAATGGGTAACCAATGGGGCCCAGTGTTGAGAGATGTTGTGACGCTAATGTATAATGCGTCATGGGAAAATTCGCTTCTTTTGTTAAAGAGGGAATAGGTCCCATGAGACGGTTATAGTTAGTGGTAGGTGATGTCCGACCCTAATGTACGATGCGTCATGGGATGACTCGATCCTCCTGTTATGGTCTTAAGTGAGAACATACTCGGTACATAACTTAGATGCGCTCACCTGGGACCCTGGTGCAGGACAAGCAAGAGGAAGGGTGGACCCATGAGACGGTTGTAGTTAGTGGATGTGGGAGGAAAGGCCCTTGTGGAGAGGATCCTTAGATTTCATGTAAGACAATGGATAGTAAAGAAAAAGACAATGTGTTGTTATTCTGTATCTCCTGTGAATTGTTATATTGTTGATCTGCTTATTGTGGTATTGGGTTTTAGGATTTCTACTTTGTGAATTATCACTCAGGATACGTTTGTATCCTGGCAAATCGTTTGCTTCGGCGATCAATTTGCCAGAGTGTGCAGGATTCCACAGTGGAGCAGTTGATACAGGTGGAACCCTAGAACGGAGTCTGGGCCAACGTTGCTTGGAATTCGTGTCAAAACTAGAGTCGCTCTGGAGTTGCTTTTGTTAAATAAATGTACATAGATTTTTGTATTAATTTGAAATTGTAATTTTTGTATAAGGATAAATAGGGGCCTAGAAGTTTGTAAAATTCAGCGTATTTTAAGAGTAATGCGCCCGAAATTCCTTGGAAAATCGGGGCGTTACAATCGAGCTCGCACAAAATTTGTTATTTGTCCCGTACATCGAACGGGAACAACGCTAGTATACTACGGGGGTGTTTTGACAAATAAGCCATCTGACTTTCCCGCCAAATTTTTTTTGTCCTTATTCAATTTTTTTTTGCATTTTGTGGTTTATTGTCAATTTTTTGGGGATTATTGCTTCCTTATGATGAGAGGAATCTAAAAAGTAAAATTTTTTGGTCGAAATCCAAATTTTTTTGAATAAAGACGAAATAAGTGGCTTTCCCGCCAATTTTGGTCGAAATTCAAAAAAAATTGGATTTCGATCGAAATTTTTTACTTTTTAGATTACTCTCGTCATAAGGAAGCAATAATCCTCAAAAAATTGACAATAAACCACAAAATGCAAAAAAAATTGAATAAGGACAAAAAATAAGCCACTTTGGCTTATTTGTCCAAACACTATATATTTGGTACAACTTAATCCTGCCGTGCGGCCCGAAGCAAACCGCTAGCGCTACACATAAAACCATGTAGCGCTAGCTACACCTTTGTTCCCATCTCACAGTAATGAGCCACACTTCCAACAATCTCCACCTTGGCGAATACACACTCGCCCCTTCAGGAGATAACCCCCCCCCACTCCAAACCGGTCAACTCGTGGGGGGCGTCTCCGATTGCCTAGCACCTGGAGACATTAACCAAGTCCAAGCAATGCTCGAACTTGTCTACAGTAACCGTCTTTGTCAACATATCAGCTGCATTCTCAGAAGTATGCACCTTTTCCAGTACCAAATCACCTGCATCAATCAACTCTCTCACCTTGTGAAACCTCACGTCGATATGCTTGGTTCGAGCATGATACACCTGATGCTTTGCCAGATAAATGGCACTCTGACTATCACAATGCAACTGTACTCCACCTTGAATTATGCCAAGCTCCTTCACAAACCCTTTCAACCACAATGCTTCCTTAGCTGCCTCAGTCACCGCCATATACTCAGACTCAGTAGTAGATAAAGCCACCAGAGGTTGTACCATGGATCTCCAACAAATAGGCCCACCCACAAGTGTAAACACATAACCAGTTGTAGACCTTCTGTCATCCAAGCCCCCAGCATAATCCGCATCCACATACCCAACAACTGAAATCTGATCCCGTTGCCTACCAAACATAATCCCACGATCCGAAGTACCTCTCAAGTATCTGAACATCCACTTGACTGCCTTCCAATGCTCTCTGCCTGGTTTGGCCATGTACTTACTGACTGTGCTAACTGCATGTGCCAAATCGGGCCTCGTACAAACCATTGCATACATTAAGCAACCCACTGCACTCGCATAAGGAACCCTTGACATATCCTCAATTTCTTCATCTGACACCGGACACTGAGCTGAAGATAATCTGAAATGACTTGCCAATGGAGTGCTGACCGGTTTGGCATTATCCATACTAAACCTCTCCAACACTTTCACCACATAATTCTTTTGAGATAACCACAACTTACCAGCTGACCTATCTCTTCGAATCTCCATCCCAAGTATCTTTCTAGCTGCTCCCAAATCCTTCATGTCAAACTCTTTACCCAATAAAGACTTCAACCTGTTAACCTCAACCATACTCCTTACAGCAATCAGCATATCATCCACATAAAGAAGCAAGAAAATATAGGAACCATCATCAAGACTCTTTACATAAACGCAACAATCATACTCACAGCGTGTGTACCCAATCCGTATCATGAAAGAGTCAAACCTCTTGTACCATTGTCTTGGAGACTGTTTCAGCCCATAAAGTGACTTCTTCAACTTACAAACAAAATGCTCAGTCTCTGGCTGCTTGCCCCTCAGGCTGCTCCATGTAAATGACTTCCTCCAATTCACCATGGAGGAATGCCGTTTTCACGTCCATCTGCTCTAACTCAAGATCATAACCAGCCACCAATGCCAAGATAATCCTGATTGACGTATGCCTCACCACTGGAGAAAAGACCTCATCAAAACCTATCCCCTTCCTCTGTGAATACCCATTTGCCACTAACCAAGCCTTGAACTTTTCCCTCTCCTTTTCTGTTGCTGCTTCTTTCCGCTTGTATACCCACTTACAACCCACTGGCTTCTTTCTCATGGGCAGTTCTTTCAACTCCCAAGTCTTATTCTTATGCAAAGACTCCATTTCCTCCACCATGGCTTCCATCCATCTGTCCCTTTCAGAACTCGTGATAGCATCCTGAAAAGTAGATGGATCCCCACTGGTAATAGTCAATGCATAAGAAACCAAGTCTTCAAACCCATACCTCACTGGTGGCTTGATAGTGCGCTTGGTTCTCCCAGCGGCCAAGCTTTGCTGCTGCTCCTGCTGCTGCTGTTGATCAAGCTGTTCATCCGGTTGAGTATCACCCCTATCAATACTTTCCAACTCAATCTCTACACCCTGCTGTCTGCTGCTCACTTCCTCTGACTCAGAATTTTGAACCTTCTGATGTGCCTTGATCATAGAGTCCTCATCAAATACCACATCCCTACTGATCACCACCTTCTTTGTCTCTGGATCCCAAAGCTTGTACCCTTTGACCCCTTTCTCATAACCAAGAAAGATACACTGTCTAGACTTCGCATCAAGCTTTGACCTCTCATCACTGGGAACATGAACATAGGCCGGACACCCAAAGATTCTCAACCCTGAGTAGTCAACCTCTTTCTCTGTCCACACCTCCTCAGCTACCTTCCCTTCCAAAGAAGCACTCGGTGACCTGTTTATAACAAAGCATGCCAAACTCACTGCTTCTGCCCAAAAAACCTTCGGAAGTCCCGCATTCAATCTCAAACACCGTGCCCTTTCTGCTATAGTTCTGTTCATCCTTTCTGCCACCCCATTCTGCTGTGGTGTCTTCCGAACAGTAAAGTGCCGCTGAATCCCATGTTCCTCACAAAACTTCAGAAAAGGCCCATTCTTGAATTCCGTCCCATTATCTGTCCTGAGGCACTTAATCTTTTTCCCTGTCTGATTTTCCACTTCAGCTTTCCACACTCTGAACTTAGCAAAGACTTCAGATTTGTGCTTCATGAAGAACACCCAAACTTTCCTCGAAAAATCATCGATAAAGGTCAAGAAATACAGAGATCCTCCTTTCGAAGCTACCCTCACTGGCCCCCAAACATCTGAATGAACGTAGTCAAGAATTCCCTTTGTTCTGTGAGTTGCATTCCTAAACTGCACCTTACACTGTTTCCCCAGAACACAAAACTTGCAGAAATCCAGTTTACATGATTTAACCCCTTTCAGCAGATTCCTCTTATGCAGCTCTAACATCCCACGCTCTCCCATATGTCCTAACCGCATATGCCAAAGCATGGTATCATCAGTATCCTCAGTTGTGGTAGCAGCAGCAACTCCACCTACAACTGTAGTTCCTATCAAACGATAGATATTACCAGCAATCTTAATACCCTTCATAATCACCAAAGCACCCTTCGTTACCTTCATGACTCCACCTCCTGTTTTATATATACCCACAGCCATTAGAGTCTAAGGTTCCCAACGAAATCAGATTTTTCCTCAAATCTGGAACATGCCTAACTTCACTTAAGGTTCTTACAACACCATCAAACATCCTGATCTTAATTGTGCCTATTCCAATGACTTCACATGATACATCATTACCCATTCGAACATTACCATAATTTACTGACCTGTAGGTGTCAAACCACTCCCTGTTAGGCGTCACATGAAACGAGCATGCTGAATCCAGAATCCATGAGTCTGCCAGGTGATCCGAAGTTGCTGAAACTGAAAGCATGTCACCGTCATCTGATTCCTGCTCTACAAGATTCGCAGAACTTGATGACCCATCTTTCCTCTCTCTTGCCATTCCTTTCTTCTTCCAGTCAGTTCCCTTTCCTTTCTGCGGACAGTCTTTCTTCATGTGCCCCGGTTCATGACACCTGTAACACTTGAACTCAAACGTGCCCTCGGACCTGTTCTTTGACTGAGACCTCCCACGCCCCGAAACTGATTTACCCCTGTCCTTCTTCCTGCCACGATCCTCGTACCCCTTAACCACCAGACCTTCACCCTGCAGCGACTCTGTTTGTTGCTTGCGTTGATTATACGCCAGAAGGGCTGCAGTGACTTCCTCCAGTTCTAGGGTTTCTTTCCCCCAGAGTAAGGTTGTAACAAGAGTTTTGAGAGAAATCGGTAGTGAACACAGTAACATCAGCGCTTGGTCTTCCTCCTCAAACTTTACATCAATCCGTTGTAAGTCGCTCAGAATCTGATTGAACATGTTGATATGCTGAACCAGATCTGTACCCTCGGCCATCTTCAACCCAAACAGTTTCTGCTTCAGAAACAGTTTGTTCGTCAACGATTTTGACATATACCTGCTTTCCAGTTTAGTCCAGACCCCAGCCGGCGATTCATCACCCAACACGTGATACATGACTTCGTCTGCAAGGCACAGACGAATCGTACTCACCGCCTTCATCTGGAGTTCTTCCCAATCGTCGTTTGACATGGCCTCTGGTTTTGCCTTCAATCCCTTGTATAAACCCTGCTGCACCAACAGATCCTTTACCCGCTGTTGCCACAATCCGAAATTCGAAGTTCCATCGAACTTCATAACGTCGAACTTCGTAACAGACGAACTCGATGACATCGTTCTTCGCGTGATCGAAAAAACAACCTGAAGCGCTGATACCACTTGTTAGGATCGAAACACACACGCACACGATTTACGAGTATAAACAGTAAAGAAATCAACACAGCAATATACGTGGTTCCCTAAAACCGGGTACGTCCACGGGAGCGGCTACTGTTCTTATTATAACAGTTTTTTGTTTTGGTTACATTAGGGTTTTACAATAGAGAGCCTTATATACCCGCTCTATACAAACCCTAACCCGAAGCAAACCGGTAGCGCTACACATAAACCTATGTAGCGCTACCCACAACTCTGTTATGGCCCGAAGCAAACCGCTAGCGCTACACATAAAACCATGTAGCGCTAGCTACACCTTTGTTCCCATCTCACAGTAATGAGCCACACTTCCAACAGTTGATGTGTCTGTAATTTGATCAGTTTCTGCAGTAGGTTTAGACGGTGGCTTTCGATCTCATCTTCTCTGCGTGAATTCATCTTCAGTTTGGTTTCATCCGCTTTCGTTAGTGGAGAATTTACATTTTCTGAAAATCGATCTTGGTTGGAAGATTTTGTGCAACAGCGGAATACCATGAACACAAACACTTTTGTTTGATTATGAACATAATACATTATTTGCTCACGTACAACCAATTCATGGGTTCTCTCACACCACTATCGGCGAACTCTGACACTTGGCACTCTCCAATGCACTCTTTGTCGTCTTCGTTGTGCACACCCGCATAGGTGCTCTCCCAAGCTAAGAAGCACCGACACTTTAAAGAAGGATACAATAAACATAATCAAAACATCTTTAGAATGAGAAATCCAAACCAAAATTGAAAATTTGCAGGCTCCTTACAATCCCGTGATTAACATGAAGATGCATGGCAAGGGAAGGTTTGGTTGAAGGTTTAAAATCATTAGGGGATAAAGATATGCATATGGAATTTGAAGTCAAGAGTTTCAGTAGTTTGCGACGGATAAGTGTGTGCCATTCTTTACTACCTAAACTAGCCTTTTCGAATGGAGTGACCTGATGAGGTGGAATCAGTAGTTATGAATCAGTTTTCTAACTGTTTACGTTCTCTCTGTCAGTATATAGTTTTGGGCAAAGTACGAATTACCTCCCTGAGTTTTGCCCGTTTGGCAGATAACCTCCATGGGTTTCATTAATGAGCATATCGCCCCCCTGTAGTTTTGGAGTAAAGTGCTACCGTTGGATTTTCTGTCTATATTAACGGAAAGTAGGGTACACGCGCCTTTTTTTTTGTTAGTGGGAAGGGAAAAAAATAGGGAAAATCGGAATTAACTATAAAATGACTATAATATCCTTCTCCTCAGCTTCTTCCTTCTCCTCTACTGTAAAAGCCACACCCACCACCGCCACCACCACCCAACCCCTTTCTTTATTCCACGAGACTGCCGCGTCCACCCACTACGATGACCACCGCCACCCAACAACCCCTTTCTTTCTTCCATGTAGTCTCAGAAAATAAAAAACTCAAGGAAATATCAAAATTGTCGTCGTTAATTTGAACAAAAAAGAACCCAGACATTAAGTTGATTTTGATTTCACCTCTGAATTGAAATTAGGGCTTGGAACGAGAAGAAGAGATAGAAGATTTCCAGATAAGCAGAGATGAACATGTACGGATTGGAGCCGAGTCTCTACAATTTCAGATTCTCCGTTCCGTCGATCATCGGATCCCTATCCCATTCTCCGTTTCAAATTCTCTACAATTTCACAAAAACCAACGACGACGACGACAGGCCACCGCCGCCGGTAATGCCGAATTAAGAAGAAGAAGGCGAGTCTTCCGACGAGGCAGCACCCAAAACCCTCACCCAACTGTCTCGGCTCCCACCTCGTCAAAACCCAATACGCTACAGTACCTCGTCACCACAGACGAGTACGGCAAGCTCGCTGTCTCTCTCTCTCTCTGTGTCTCTCTGTGGTGTTGTGTACATACGAGCGAAGAAGTCGACGATGGTGACGGCGTTGAGGATGGTAATTCCTTCTGGGTTTTATTTTTGAAGAATCAATTTCGACGACGACGACGATTTGTTGGGTTTTGATTTGTTTTGGGTTAAATCGATTTTGATGAAAACACAGGTGTATGTTTCGATTTCTTCTGGAGAGAGAGAGAGGTGTGCCAATCTGGTTTTCAATTTGTGCCGAGAAACTTCATGCCGGCCAACCGGGCGGTTGACCGCCCCGGACAACAATTTTTGTGTTTTTTTTTAAACAGTGTTTTGGGATTTTTGGGAGTAATGGTAAAAGGGTAGCGTGGTCTTTTTACTCTTGCCGTTAACGGAGTTAGGAGTTGCACTTTACTCCAAAACCACAGGGAGGCGATGTGGTCATTAATGAAACCCAGGGAGGTTATCTGCCAAACGGACAAAACTCAGGGAGGTAATCCGTACTTTGCCCTATAGTTTTCCCCAGTTACTGTTCAAAAGATAAATAAATAGTTTTCCCCATTTCTAGTTGACAAAAGATACAGTTAGTTATTCTATATTACTTGGCTCAAATAGAGTCAATATTCTTGATTTGAATACTTCATGCACAGTCCAAAATTATGGTCTGATTATTGGTCACTAAAATGAACTTTGCATTTGATGTATCCTCTTTGGCAGTCTTTGCTGAGGCGATGTTAAAGAGTTAAGCTAAATTTTGGTGCTCATAAGAATGGGGGTTGATACAAGTTATTTGTGGGTTCATTTCTTTGTAGCACAGTCCCAAGGAGTTGCCCATGTGCATTGACATTTATGATGATGTTGGCATTGGTGGGGGTGCATCTGGAATGGCTGGAGAGCTCCTTCATCCATATTCCCCTAAAGGTTCCCATCTAGCCATCTCGTACCCATATAATATATTCTTATCCTACTGGGTTTTACTTTTAATCATCTTCCCTACTTTTTATTAGAGATATCTATGTTCCAGATTGGATTCTTTTTGGGCTTATTAGTTTGATTCTAGCAGTTAAGCTTCTTTGGCGGGGTGCAGAGTGCTGGAGTGAGAGTTTAAAGCTTTTTGGCATTGCTGAAGCAACAATGGCGTCCAAAGAATTGGCCTCAGAAACTCCGGATTTTACTGAAACTTCTAATAGGTTCATATTTAGGAGAAGGTTTGCTTTCTCTTTCTTGTGGCGTTTCTTTCTGTCTCTTTTGTCCTGAATATTGGTGCCTACTGTTAGCTTTGGACTCATTTGGTAGTGCCTCATTTCTTTTTCCTCTCTGAAAGTCTTATGCCACCACTGAAAAGAGCAAAATAAGTTGCTTTTGGCCCGACATTAGGGGGGTGCACTTAGGTGCTAGGAGTAAGGAGGTCAGGAGTTCAACTCCTCCAAGGTGCTATTCTAACAATACTAACCTTAGTTGCAGGAAACGCCTACTTTGTAGGCGCTCCTTGACGAGAAACGCGAATCCGCGTTTCTGAGTAAGAAACGCGATGGGAGCGCGTTCCCCTTGAGATGGGATCGCGCTCCTACGTGAGATGGGAGCTTACGAATAGAGAGAGAGAGATGAAGCAGAGACCAGAGAAAGAAGAAGAGGAAGAGAGGAAGAAATAATACCTGGTCTAGGCCTTCTAGTGTGAGAAAGAAGCAGAGAACAGACTCTCTTTGATTTCGAGTTCTTTGATGTGCGAATTTCTCTCGTCTACGTCTCTCTCAAGTCGATCTCTGACATGGCTCACTCTCTCTCTCTCTCCATCGATTTAGTTAGGGCTTTTGGTTTGGGATTAACGCTGAAGGAGGAAGACGAGTACAGTGTTATATTAATTATATTTTTACAGTTTTTACCCCTTAGTTACCGAGTATTACATTATTATTCTGTTTAGGTTCAAAATTAACAATTTTTACCCCGTTTAAAGTTTTAAAAATTATATTTTGTCCCATAATTGTCCAAAACTAATGTTATCTTAAAAAAATACAATAAAATATGTATTTTTTGTATTATATAAATAAAAATATGGTATTGTATAAATAAAAAATATGGTATTATGTAGAAAAATATATATATAATAAAATATACATAGGCGCTCCCAACCTTGGGAGCTTCTGGGTACATCCGCTCCCCCGCTCCCGCCCCCACCCCCGCCCCCGCCCCCGCTTCGTGCAACTAAGATACTAACTTTCGCGGAGCAAATTAATTTGTACTGGTTTTCTTTTGTTCTTGAGTAAACCATCAGGTAGTTGTGCTTTCTTGTGTTCCTTTCATTGGGGATCCAGTTAATCAGTTTAGAACCCTTGGGGGTTGGTTTTGATTTTTTGTTTTCTGAGAATCACTCGATATGCAAAGACTTAAGACAAAGTTTATTCACTTACAGAGGCATTCTGAGACCAGCAATCAGTTTGAAGCATTTGAACATATTAACTGTTGTATGTTCCTTTAAACTTCTGATAGTCCTGCAGTGTTTATGAAGTATGACTTTTGCATTAATGATTCCCTTTTTTGTTTTCATTGAGTAGAATGCTCAGAAATCTCTCCCCTGTTGCAAAATAGAGTCCCTTGATAGAGATGCTGCCCAAAATCTTGTCCCCATTTTGTGTGTACCTTTGAACTTGGCCTTTTACGTGCCTGAAGCTATAAATGTTCATCCTCAACCTTATCTCAAGGTCTGTGCAAACAGTTTTATAATTTCTCTTTGACAAAGTTGTATTCTATTTCGTTACATTTTCTCATCAACTGCTATTTTATGTTAGGCACATCTTTTAGCGTGTGAAGACCTGGCAAAAGACCTGTCAACTTCTGGTTTAAACATTCAAGAGTTGCACCTGCACAAGATGTCTGTTAACAACCTTCTTGAACTAGCGGGTACACAAACTTACTGTTGTTTCAGTTTCTTGTAGTTGCAATCAATATTTTAGAAGATATGAGATGAATATTTCTTTAGAAATATACTGTGCTAGATATTGTGTTCTTGTGCTTCCCTGGAAAATGTTGTGTGAGCATGCTGCTACCAGTACCAGAAATCAACTACTTAAAATGGGCTGATGGCTGACTTTTAAACAATTGACTACTTACCTGATCTGCCTTTCCCCAGTGGGGTAATTCCTAATACCACAGACACAATAGTCAATTCTGCATCAGCAACAGAAGACTACGAAGCTTAGTTACCACTCTATCCGACACGAAATGGAAAGTAAAAACTTAAGGTGTTTTTTGGACTTGAAATGTAGATTGAAATCATGCTACCCATATGATTTTGTCATTCTAGATGGACCCCCAGTTGCCAACATTAGTTGGAATGAGTTTGCTTGTTTGGAATTTTCCCACTCACTAGGGATCTTATGCTTTGCTATCTTCAGGTCTCACTTGTGACGTTGGCTGAGAAAAATGAATGCCTTGTAGTTCCTGGTTATACGCATATGCATAGGGCACAACCTGTTCTACTGCAGCATCTTTCCTTAGCATATGTTGAGCAGGTTATAATTGGTTTCCTTATTGTGGCATGCTTTGTTTCCATGATAGTATGTATGTTTGCTCTTTGCTCTGGAGCTTGGACATTATCTCATTCCCATTATTGCATGCCTACACATTGGACGGAGAACCATCCCAATCTTTTCTTTCGAATGTTATACACAAAGTATGCATGCATGCTTTAGAGAGTATGAATGCCAAAAGGAAGTGAACTTGGATTTAACTTGTATGTACTCATCTTTTCTTTCGAATGTTATACACAAAGTATGCATGCATGCTTTAGAGAGTATGAATGCCAAAAGGAAGTGAACTTGTATGTGCTCATCTTTTCTTTTGAATGTTATACACAAAGTATGCATGCTTTAGAGAGTATGAACGCCAAAAGGAAGGTGAACTTGGATTTAACTTGTATGTACTCACTGGTTTTTGACCTAACCACTTGATAAAATTCTGGTATGTGGTCTAACCATCATGGGATATCAACGTTTTTTGTTGGGTGGATCAACTTTCTTTTGGAAGGTTAGATTTCAAATTCTTATTAATATGCGTGCACACATTGGAATCGGGTTGATTAAGTGTTGGGCTAACACTCTTGTGCTTTCGACAACTTATCTGCTTTTTCGAACCGCATCTTTTTTCGATAAGTCATAGCACCTAAAGATCTCTGCATTTTTTTGTTCAACGTGCTGGAAGATGGTAAGTTGACGTTGAAACACACACTACGAAGCCACCACAACCCAGTGTATTTTGTTTCATGGAGCCCTGACAACACGATGTTGCTCACATGCGAAAACGTGGAAGTCCTCAAATTATGGGACGTGGAATCAGGTACATGCAAGCACACCTTTGGGAGCCATGGGTTCACGGTTAGCTCATGTGCCCGGTTTTCTATTCATTTTTTTTCCTTCATTTTATGCCATGTAGTTATGATACATGAGCCTCATGTTTTCTTTGATAGTTTATTGAAGAAGTTGCGCCTTGCATATATGACTCATGAATCATATGATTCTCATTTAGCAGTCCTTGAGTCATGACTCTGTAGCTATGTCTTCACATGTTCTTTCCAACTATATGCTGTTTGCTTGAGTAGGATCCTTATATCAAGGTTTTCTTTACTAGGAACCATTGATATGGATCTCATTACAACTGGGGTCTCCGCGAGTGAAAGGATGAGAAGAGAAAATCTGTTATCAGCAACTCGCAATGTAATTATGGAGAAGTTGCAGATTGGAGGACCTTCTTCTCGATTGTTGGAGGTGCATTGAGTTCAATTTTAGTGGTTTGCCTCCTTTCTCCTATGTTATGGTATGGTGATACGCCCTAGACATTTATTTCTATTCAGAACTTGAATGTTGTTATGTAATTTGCTATAAAGGATTGAGAAATGCGCTTGAAAACAAGTAGAATTGAAAACATAGATGATCGTCATGTCCCATCTGTGTGGGAAGGTTAGAAATGTTTGTAACAAGTATGAGCTTCTTTCTCCATGTATGATCTCCATGTCCCAAGTGTCTAAAGTGGATACGTGCCAAACGCATATGCTACACGCTTCCCTAATCGCCGGGTATCACTCAGGGTATGCGACACAGATACTTACATTCATATTAGAATAGTCCACATAACATAGCCCCTCTCTCTCTCATGTGAGTGCGAGTTTTGTTTGTGTACTGATGGGTTCCGCTTGAATTTTTTTTTTTTTTCCAGCTGCGAAATTCACTTCATACCCTTGCAAGCGAGGGATTTGTTTCTTTCCATGGCGACACTGTAAAAAGAATATGATGAAGACAACAGCAGATGATCAGAGCGGCGGCAGCCTGAGTCAGTTTTGGCCGGGAACTTGTTTTCTTATGCAGAATGAGAAGGAAAATAGCATTTGGTGCCTAAAGAGATGTATGATTTGGAAGATATTCATCTCTCCATCCCCTGTAATCAGTTATTAGTATGCTATGTGGATTCAGAGACTGCTTATTATAAGTATGCTATCTGGATTCAGAGATTTTCTTATTTTTTCAGGAATTGTATGGGTTATTGGTTTGTAAAGAGATTTATGCCCAAAAACAAAAGGAAACAAATTTGGAACTAGGACCGGCCCTGAGCTAAGGCGGTGGAGGCTGTCGTTTCCAATAATGTAGGGTAACCGATAGATACTAAAGTAAGTTGAACAAAAAAGTTTTGATTTCCTCATTGGCTGTATATGTGGAGACGTGCGAAGACCTCCGAGTCTATGCAAAACTGTTATGGAAATTGATTTTAGCACTCTAAAAATTGATGGAGGGGCTCTAAAATGACGTCGTTTTGTATATTAACACAGTTCAGTTTTGGAGTCTCTTCATCAATTTTTGGAGTCCCAAAATCACGATCCAATTGTTGTTGTTGTTGTTATTATTATTATTATTTCGTATGCTACTTATAAATTGTTCTTGTCCGATTCAGCTAATTTTTATAAGAACTGACACTAAAGAATGATTTCAATTATCTTTGTGGGATCTGAGATAATTTCCAAGAGAATTTGTATATGCGGGTAAAGATTTGGGATTTGTATAGCAATGCAAATAAAACAAAGTATACTGCTCCAAAAGTAATATGCTGGTCCAAAAGTAAATATTCTTTTTTCCGGCTAGAAGCCATGTGAAACAACCATATTTAATTAGCTTTAGGATCTATCGGTTACCCTACATATTTGGAAACGACAGTGCTTGCCACAACAGTAGAGTTCAATTCTTCCTTCTCAAACGAAAAAAGAAGGAAAAGAAAAGGAACGGAAAGAATAGAAAAAGAAGGAAACTAAAAAGAGATAAAAGCAAGGAAACTCGCCCACATGCAATAGAAAAAATGCTACTCTATTGTAAAGTTACTCAATTATACTTATTTTTTTTACACCGTTTATATATTTATATATTAAAAAATATAGTTAAAAAATTAAGTGTTCCAATTTTCAATCTGTTTGAATCGGTGCGAAAATCTTATTTTTCTGATCATTTTATCTTATATGATCATAATTGATTTTTGGCTTTAAGACATTTCAATGGGCACCCTAAAAGAGCCCCAAAATTAAAACCAATTTTTCAATTAGTTTTATTAACGGTGTGAACGATTTTACCAATTTGGTACATAAAACAAACTACATGGTTTATTTGGTTGCAATTGAAACTGGAGGGACGAAATTGAGACAACCGTAAAACTAGAGGGACGACTACGAACATTTACCCATACTATTATCCATATACTTTTCCATACATCCACACACACACATCAATGGATTCCTCAAGCCAGTAAGGAGAGATCGAATACTATACATCCAAATACTTTTCCATATATCCACACACACACACATCAATGGCTTCCTCAAGCAATATTAATACTAGTTCCCCAACTGAGAAGTACCCGTGCCCGACGGAGTTTAATGTCCTGGACTTCATCCCCAAGTTGTTGTCTCAAAGAGACTACAAGAAGTGGAAGAAATTGATGGAGGGCTTCATTAAGAAGCAAGGTTTGATTGGTTTCATCGATGGCACAGCAAAGGAGGAAATTGACAACCAAGATTACTACAAGGCCTGGAAGAGATCAGACAATCTTGTACAGAGATGGATACTGGCAACCCTCACCGAAAAAGAGCGAGATAAAAGATCACACTCTTACGGCGTGATAAAAAATTGACACACAAAAAAGAGCGAGATAAAAGATCACACTCTTGCGGCATGATAAATCAACTTTATTTCTTATAAAGCTTGAAATTTATTTTGGCAAGTAACAACAGTATGGTAGTATTTTTTATTGCATGTCGGGCGTAATACGTTGTAATCCATTTGCCTATATAATTGCACGCTTTCATTTATAGTACTTCATCCGTCTCGATTTGTTTGTCTACTTTTTGACTTTTAAGTGTCCCAAAATGTTTATTCATTTGACTTCTAATTGAATCAATTTTTCCTTTTTACCCTTTCTTTAGTAGAATAAAGTAACTTTTGTAAAAAAGTTGAGGGTAAATGTGGAAAGTTGTATGTTTTTAGGTGTAATGATTGTGTTCTCTAAAAACGTTGAATTTTTGAGGTTGGACAAACAAATTGAAACGGAAGAAGTACTAGTTAATTTTGTTTATTGAAAAATACTCCAGTTAGATTAATGCAAGCTAGCTAGGCAAGCTAAACAACTAGTAATACTATATACAATCAGAATTCATATCTCTCTGATCAATCTGTCCCAGAAATTAATCTAACAGATCATGATTGACACATGCAAACGAAGAAAAAGAGAATAGGGTAACCCGTTATCTGCCCCTGCACAAAGCTGTAGTGAAGGGGGATTGGGACGAAGCAACGGGAATCATACAACAGGATCCAGCTGCTGTTAGGGCTGCCATCACCTCGCTCTCCTATACAGTGTAGACACCCCAATTTGGCTCAACGATTATTTCAAGTCCCACCTTGGGGACCATCCCAATGATGAATATGATATGTGGTTGTTGTGGTTGACTTCATGAAAGCCTTAGGAACTTTGTGGAACTCTTAAGGGATTAAGGAACACTTTGAAATAGGTGATAGGAGTACCAAGCGATACTTAGAGTGGATAGAAACGTGTTTTAGCCTTAGTAGCATCGTCGATCTTCAATTAAGTATGCTTTCAGCCCATTTTTCATAAACTAAAGTTTCTTATTTTGGTGGTTGAATTCCACCATCTTGTAGTACTTTCAAAACCCTCTTTATTGATATATAATAAGCCTTAAACCAATTTGAAACGAGGGAGATACGAGGATTTTACCAAAACAATCCATTTTCTGACCCACTAAGGGTAAAATTGTCATATCTTTTGATGTACTAAATATATTTGATCCAAACCACTTGGGTTAGAAAGTAGACTCAATAAGCTTTCCAACGGTCCAAAGAACCCGCAAAACCGAGTTCGGGAGTGTCCGGAGCGAGCCCGCAAAATTTGGCTTTTTGCTGGAAAATCCTTTCCGCGGCCGCGAAATCCTTTCTTTGGCCGTGAAATCCTTTGGGCGGCCGGCAGATCGATGTTTTCTAGATTCTGGAATGTTCAGCGGCTTTTCAATCCGTTCGCCCAAACCCTAGCAGCCACGAACCATTACTTCGGGGCTACGAATACACTTACCATAGAGGTCTTATTGCCCTATAACTCCACTTTGATTCACTCCCATTTGATTGGCCGGAGTGAGTCACCAATTGCCTATATAAAGGGCCTTAGGGTTCCGAAATAATGACCACGAAATACACATCTTTCCACTCCATGATCCATCCTCAAACTCTACAGAAATCATCTCCTATCAATCCTCTACAAAAGCCCTAACCTCCCGTGAGTAGCCGCATCCGAGAGTAAAAACCCCCAAAGAACTCACTTTGTTCTAGGGTTTTGTGAAGACTACTACAATCAACCACTATTATCTACAATCAATCGCAATCCAAGCAATCAATTACTGAGGGATCAAGGTGGTGAGGCCCAACGGGCTATGGTTTGATTTAATTTCCGTCTCTCGTTTTTAATTAGTTCTTTCTATTAACTGTTCGTATTCTGGTGTGAGGAAGAACATCGGCTGGGAAATCAATCCTTCGGCCGATATATAGATCCAGTGGGATTCCTCGGCCGTGACATCAATTCACCGGCCGAGGGATCTATTTGTTGGGACATATTTGTTTTCTGTTTATTCTGATGCATGCTTTCATTTATCGTACTGGCTCACCTTATCAACTGTTAAAGGCTAAAATCCAGATTATGTGTTAGAATTAAATAAAGCAAATATACATTGTATGTTGAACAATTATGGAACAGTCTCACGACTGGGCAAAGAGGGGTGCCTAACACCTTCCCCTTATTCTACTCTTGGCTCCCGTACCCAGAATCTCTGTCCATTTTTCCTAGTTTTAATAAACTAGGTGGCGACTCTATTTTGATGATAACCGTTATCGTGTGGCGATGTTCCTAGCCATGAGAATGTCCACGATCTTGGTTTATGAAGTGGAACCAAACAAGCGTGATCAATCTGTATGGCGATGCCCCGTTTGGGAGGTGTCTACATACAGCACTTCATGTCGCCATCAATACTGGGGGGAGAACCCATTTTGTGAGGATGCTTTTGGAGAAGATGATGCCGCATGATGTTGAACATCTAATTGACTCCGATGGCTGGACAGCCCTTCACTGGGCTGCAATATGTGGCACCATTGAGGAAGCTGAAATGTTAGTCAACAAAAGCTCGACTACTCTTGCAAATGTTTTGGACAAAGAAGGATGTACACCTCTCCATTATGCTGCTCGTTATGGGCGTAGAGAGATGGTTCTTTATTTACATGGAATCACTGGAGAAGACATTCTACTGGCGGAACAAACTGGTGCTAAATATCTGCGTGAGCTTACATCGAGTGAACTGTATGGTGAGTATTACTAATCCCTCTGTCCGGATTTAATAGTCATTTTTTGGTGTACGTGTCACTTTTCAATCGATTATATCTTATAATTTATTATGTTTTATGTAATTTTGAAAACATTGTCTTATAGAACTAGTTGAGATATATCAAAAAAGATCCATATTTAATATAAAATTCATTATTAATTTAAAGATAAAACTCATTTTTTATCTAATTAGTATTGAACTAGGGACTATTAAATCCAGACGGAGGGAGTAGTAGTTTAATTGTTATGATCATTAAGGATGCATGAGTTTTGTCTCAAATTAGTTTTTTCAAAACAAAGTTTATATATAAAGCGTATGTTTGATTCAATGGAATCAAAGTTGGAATGAAATGGTCATTCTAATGACATACTTATTCTCATATTTAGTTCACCATTAAATGATCATAGAATGTTCATTTCAAATGAAATCACTATTTACCTTAGTAAATGAATTGTTATTCCATTAAAAAACAAAGGAATTGTCATTCCATTTCTTTGTCATGCCATAATTACTAGTGTCTCCATGATTCACTATTGTCACACCAAAAATTACTATTGTCACACCATTCCATTGCAGATGAGAATGACTAATCCTAAGCACAACCAAGCTTGGAAATGGGAATGGATATTCCAATCTCATTTTCTAATTCCATTCCATTGTCAATTCTATTCTGTCGAACCAAACATACCCTAAGTATTTTTAGAGACCTTTTGTTTTGCATGTTTTTGGTCGAATTTATTGAGTTTAATAACTCTTCGCAACGAAAATAATTAGAAGGGTATAAAAACATTAACCAAAATCAGCAAAAGTTTAGATAAGATCACACTAAAGACAATTAAATAGATATTTCAATTTTTTTTGTTATAGTGTTTTTTTTTAATTTTTACTTTTACTTTTTGTATATTTTGGATTCATCTCGTCCCCAATGAACAAATTTAACGCACATTCAAAAAAAAAAAATCAGGAAAGAAAATCAAATATACTGACAATAATTTAGCCAAGGTTTTCCCTATTGTATACCTATATTTCGGGAGGTTTTCCTTATTTTCGCAGTGAATCTGGACAGTCCATTTCTCTTTAATGGACATTTTCTTGGAAAGTTTTTCTGGATTCTATCATTTTTTATATTTTCGACTTGCTCGTGCTACTTTTTTTTTTTTTTTTCGGATAGGTTTCTGGTTATTTACTTGAGGAAGCCACTAGAGAGACATTCTACATGCGGGTGAGAAAAAACTCATTGTTCTACTTCGGTATATATGCTGGTTATTATTTTTTTTTTTTGGCTAAGCTTTGTATATGGTGAACATTATGGTGAGCATTTAGTATTATTAAATAGAGAAAATTAAAGTTTTATTTTAAATGCAGCCCCTATAGTCTAGTTCATGGCATCATTATGAGTATTTTTTTGATCTGAAATTGCATCAAAGTCTCCTCATATCCCACTATCCAAAAAAAAAAAAAGACTCTCCTTAATTATATCCGTTTATTACCGCACATTTATTACTCTCTATTTATTACCTTACCTCTTTCGGAATGAGATAAATTTCAATGCTTCTACAGACATTGCTTTAACTTTGCTTGAGCAAAAACCTGAGCTGGCACACGTGGAAATGAAACCCAGAACTCCTTTGGAAGAACTTCTCAGCAAGGGGTCGTTCCCGAGTGGAAATTCCTTCAACTTCTGGCAGGATTTAATTTATTTGGGTTAGTCTCTCCCTCCCTATCTCTCGGGTTTCTACTCCAAGTTTAATCTTAAGGGGACCAATGAAATTCATATTGATGGGGTATCGACGGGCATGCGGGGCGCACTTCGAGTCATGCATGGATGATTCAAACCTTTCAATAATTGAAAAAAAATCCTGAGTGGACCAGTGAAAAATCAACTCAATTCGATATGTGTAAATGCTCAATTCAATCTTCCATTTTTTTATTCAAATTTTAGAATCTTGTAATACAGGCCCACTCGGTTTTTTTTTTAATTATTGAACGGCTTAGATCATCCGTGCGGGATCCAGAGTGAGCCCTGCGTGCCCGTCGGTACCCCATCGGTATGAGTTTGGTCGGTGGAAGTAGCATGGCTCTTTCTATAAAGGGTGTTTTTACCGATCAAAAACTTGTGGACGACAACTTTAATTTGAATTTTGTCCTTATTCAAGCTGGGCCAGTTCCTGAACAATATGATCTAGCCCTTGGCAGGGAACAATTAGTGGAGTTTGAGAAAGTGAGGGAAAAGAATAGATAATCCTTTATCATTGTTTGGTTTTGTTGAAAAGAGAGAAGAAGATTTATTTATTTATTTATTTTTTTAGAGTATTTAGTATTTAGGTGTTTTCCCTACTCTTACAATTATTTCCCTAATGACCAAATGAAGTTTCAGAAACCAATCCAGATATGTTTCTCTATGATCACCGTTACCGCATACGCCACACAGCCACCACATATTTTCCCTTCGAGTGCTAAGCATTTAAGATAAAATTTTATTTTGGGGTGAGTAACATTAATTTAGGTTAGTTGGGAGTACAGTTTTAACTCTAATTTCAAGATTATAGTGGGACGATTTTAATTTGGTCTGATTCCCCCGGGTTCGGCTCCAGTCCAGTATATTAATATCCATTTTGGTCCATTGAATGGCTGGGATCAACCTTATTGCATCCAAAGCTCCACAGCATGCCATGTCATGTTCTCTAAAAGAAACGGAGAATGGTTAACGGAAAGTCCAGCCAAAGTAACTCTGCAAAATCCAAATCAAACTCCAGCTAAACTAATATTTAATAAAAAAATCAATCTTTTTGTTACCATAAAACTTCAATTGTCAACGAGAAAGTTTGTCCACTTCAAGAACTCTTTTTTTTTCTTTTTCCAGACGTCCAGCTGAGCAATTGATTTTAATTTTTTAGATTTATATTAAAAATATGATGAAAAAATTAAGTGCTCCAATTTTCAATCCGTTTGAACTAGTGCAAAGATCTTATTTTTCTGATCATTTTATTCTAAACAGTCATAATTAATTTTTGTCTCTAGAGCTTTCATAATAAAGTATCTGCTTTACAGGGTCCCAAATATAAGAGTCCTAGAGACAAAAATTAATTATGATTTTTTGAGATAAAATGATCAGAAAAATAAGATCTTCGCACCGGTTCAAACGGATTGAAAATTAGAGCACTTAATTTTTTCACTATATTTTTAATATATGAACAGTCTAAAAAATTTAACATCATTAAGCTAACTCTTTAATTATTTTTATGTCTGCATCATGTGGAGGGCGTGGTCCGGCGGAGGGACCAGGACGGTGGCCACGTTGCACCAAATAGCCGAATCAGTGAGTCTACTACCCATGGGTCGACGGTCTGGGTCGGTAGCCTATCCGAGTCCGGCCAGACCTGGTTAAAGTTAACCGAAATGTCGATCCATGGAAAGGAACGGTCTGGTTCGGCGTATGTATTAATTGATATGATCTAGTTCGGCGGTTCCCCGCCGAACGGGCTGGAGATTGCCCCTGTTGGAGTAATCATTGCCGTACCAGCAGTCCGGCAGAACCTGTACTCGCCGAGCCTCCTGTCCCCTAAACTTGAAGAGGAAGTTAGGAAGAGTTGGGCAGGGGAAGGGAACCTCGCGTCTTATCCCATCCCTTATATTCAGGAACGGAATATAGGAGATTGGATAGGTTCAGGATTGAGATGTCTATCTGGATCCAAGATAGGCGGGCTCATCATACAACGAATAAGTATTCTAATGGGATTTGGACTCTGCATTCCCTTTGGCTATAAAAGGAGGTATTCACCTCTAGAATAGGGTACGTTAAAAACACATTCTCAAACCCTAAACTATACCTTGACATCTCCTCTCCTATTTACTGAGTAGAGCGTCGGAGTGCCTGCCCCGGACACCACGCTCCGGGTTTGGGCACTAACGCGGTTGTTTCGTGTGCAGGTCTAACCCGTCCACGTCCAAGCCTCAAACCATCCAAGCCACAAGGTTCAACCAGAGAAAGCCTGCCACCACAATTGGCGACTCTGCTGGGGACAAGGATTAACAAACACATTTTTGTGGTGCAGCTTTCTTTCCAGTTCAGGATGACAACCCCGGACGGACGACCTCTCGGTCTTGCTAATTTCAATCCAAACCTGAGTCACCACTCCTCTCAGCAGACGGTGGTAGGGCGGGATGGCATCCCCACTGGGGGTCCCGGCGACCCCAGGGTGGCGGGTTCGAACATCCCTGATCCAAGCAACCAGGATTTAGGAGCAGCGGCGTTCCACATAGATGGTGTGCACCGCTCTGCAACAAGCCTCACAGTTCCTCCTCCTCCCCCACCAGTGCTCCCGATGAGCATGGCGGATGAGTTAATGCGACTAAGAACACAAGTACAAGAGATCCAGGCACTTCAGAGCGCCCCACCCGTCTCCAGGTCGCGGGAACGGCGACGCAGGAGGAATGCTCTCCAAACGGCTGACACTGTTAGGGCCTCTGCCTTTGCAAGGCTCGGCCCACTGTGTCGCATTGATACTAGTGGCATTGATACTAGTGGCATTGTCCATCTGGAACCCGGACACCGAACCGATGCGTCCGAAAACGATAACGTTCGCCGAGCATTATTTCCAGCAACAAGCGCCACGGCATCAAGCGCTCGTTCGAAGTCAAGGGGAAGGCCGGACCAGACTCAAGGACTTCCTCGGCTCGGCGACACAAGAGATAACGCGGGAGATCCTCTTAATCACCCTTTTGGGTCGCGAGGTCACCGGGATAACCAGAGAGCGGACAGATCTGAGGGGCGGCGATATGAAGAGCAGGAAAGGGAAACAAGCACTCGTCTCCGGCAGCGGTCACCAGCCCATTCTACCAGTCGCCGAGCAAGGCAGTCTGGTCAAGGTCACCATCGGCGGTCGCCGGGTCGATCTGTCGGACAATCCAGACTTCAGGAAGAGAACAGCCAGGGGCTGCTACCGAAGGAGAGGTGCGAGATCAGCGCTGGCGGCGGGGCTTTAATAGTGGTAAACACTCGCACCGGCGAGAGAACCACTTACCGGCCCGTCCGGCACCAGGAAGAACCCCCGGTAGTAGGAAACAGGAGGGCCTCAGGGTCGAAGCGCCGAACACCAGAGCCAAGTATCGGCGGCCGGAGGGCTCGGACCCCACCAATCAATAAAAGGACAAGGGGTGACGCTCGAGAAAAAAGCTTAGCGCCTTCGGCGGTAGTCCCGCCGAAGGAAGGGGTTACACCGACCTCGGCGAAAGGTGTCTTCCCCTTTTCCAAGGCTATAGCGGAAGAGGCTCTCCCTCCCCACTTCAAGGTCCCCAAATTCACCATATACAATGCGAAGTCGGATGCGCCGACCCATGTGCAGCAATTCAAGTCCATGGCTGCGCTCTGCGGATTGAGCGAGGCAATGATGTGCCGAACGTTCTCCCTGAGCCTCCCGGACACTGCCATGCTTTGGTACACACAGCTAAAACCAGGTTCAATAAGCAGCTTCGGCGAATTGGAGCGTTCGTTTACGGCACGGTTTGTGGCAAGTAACAGAAGGCCAAAAACAATAGAAGCCTTAACGGACCTTCGGCGAAAGACCGGCGAGTCCTTGAAGGATTATTCTGAGCGCTTCTATAACGTATACAACATGGTTGAGAGCTGTGATCAAAAGACTGCGGCTACGTCGTTCAAACGTGGACTGGATAGGAATTCTGACCTATCCAAGGAATTGATGCTTCGGCCGCCGAATAATATGACAGAACTCATGCATACCGTTGCTCGGTACATAGAACTTGAGGAATACATCGGTGGATCCGAGGCAGCACCAGTCGCCGAACAGGGTAAGATGGCGGCCAAGGAAGTGAAGAAGCAGGTTAACGTAGTGTCCAAGAAAGAGGGCGCAGGGTTCGGCGGGAACAAAGGAGGCGGAAAGACATGGGACCGTCCACCGAGCGATGGGCGGGACCACCTTGCCATCACGACCTACTTCAAGGAGCCAATCTTCCGTATGCTCCGAGAATGTGGACGGCTTCCTGGTTTCCAATGGCCAACAGGGGCGGCGGAGAAGTTGGGAACTGCCGATGGCCGGGAACCGAACCAGAGGGTATACTGTTCATTTCACAACGAGCAAGGGCACTATACGACAGCATGCCAGCCTTACAAAGTCTACCTCGAAGAGTTAGTCCAGCAAGGAAAGATGGATCGGTGGATCGACCGAACCAAGTCGCCGAATGCAGGGATCCAGCCGAGGGCCCAAATTCTCGACGGCGTTGTGCATTGCATTCATGGGCCAATGAGCAAGACTCAGGCCAACGAGCTCCACAAAAAACTGTACCAACCTGCCCCGCCTGGGGTGATGGTGGTTCAAAGTTCTTCGAAGCGGAAAATGGACGCTCGTGGCACATGGGATATCACGTTCACCGAGCAAGACTTGGAGGGGTTGTCCTTACCCCACAATGATGCTTTGGTCCTCTCTTTACCCTTCCAGCGGAAACTTGTCCGGAGGGTATTGGTCGATCAGGGTAGCTCGGTGGAGATCCTATTTTATTCAGCATTCAAGGCTCTTGGCCTCTCAAAGGATCAATTGACCCCGATGGAAGCCCCTTTAATCGGCTTTACTGGGATTCCAGTCTACCCGCTCGGCAAAGTCATACTCCCAATATATGCGGGTTCGGTGAAATTGGATATGGAATTCATCGTGGTCAGTTCGCCGAGCCCATACAACGCAATCCTGGGAAGAAACTGGTTGCACGGCATGAGGGCTGTGGCATCCACGCTTCATCAATGTGTTAGATTCATTGGTGAGTCTGGGAGACAGGAAACCATCAAGGGGGATCAGGTGGCCTCCAAGAAGTGTTTTGTCAACTCTGTCCGCGGAAAGGGCCGAGCAAAGGAGGTACAGAGTATAGAGGTACCTGAGTTGCTAGATGAGAACACCGCCGAAGAGGAAACAAGAGAGGCGCTACAAGGGCCTGAATAAGTTGGAAGACCGGCAAGCGACAGGGCCGTGGAGGACTTGGTTCGGGTTGCTGCCAATGAAGATGGGACCCGCTCTTTTCTTATTGGCTCGGCTCTTGATGAGGTCGAGAAAATACAGATGGTCGAGTTCCTCAAAGAGAACATGGAAGTCTTTGCTTGGACTCCATATGAAATGCCGGGTGTTAGTCCCGACGTGATTAAACATTCATTAAACGTTGATCCAGCTAGGAGGCCCGTTGTGCAGAAGCCTCGGCGATCCTCGGCCCTACATGCCGATGCAGTTAATGAAGAGGTAGAACGCCTCCTTGACGCCGGAGCTATTCGGGAGGTCCAGTATCCAACGTGGCTAGCAAATCCAGTGGTGGTCCGGAAGAAGAACGGCAAATGGCGCGTCTGTGTCGACTTCACCGATCTGAACGACGCGTGCCCAAAGGACTGTTTTCCTTGCCCGTGGATCAATCAGTTAGTGGATGCTACCGCTGGGTATGCTCGGCTGAGTTTTATGGACGCATACAGGGGATACCACCAAATTGCTATGGATGAGGAGGATCAGGAGAAGACGGCGTTCATCACTCCCAGTGGCACTTACTGTTACTTGGTGATGCCGTTCGGATTAAAGAACGCCGGGGCTACGTTCCAGCGTATGGTAGCTTTATTATTCAAAGGGATCCTCGGCAGGATAATGGAGGCATACATTGACGATATGGTCGTCAAAAGTAAGGAAGCAGCCGATCATCTTCTCCACCTCGGCGAAATTTTTGGTGTTCTAAAGAGGTTCGGCTTGAAGCTGAATGCTGAAAAATGTGCATTCGGCGTTGGCTCTGGCAAGTTCCTTGGACATTTAGTTACTCGCCAAGGAATCGAGGCCGACCCAAGTCAGATCAAGGCCATACAAGAAATCAGGGCTCCGGCCACGGTGAGGGAGGTTCAGCGCCTCGCCGGCATGGCTGCCGCCCTTAATCGCTTCATCAGCAAGTCTTCAGATATCTGCCGACCGTTCTTTCAATCAATAAAAGGCAACAGCCGAAGGAGCTTCGTATGGACGCCGGACTGCGATCACGCGCTCACCGAACTGAAAAGATGTCTATCTCAAGCTCCTTTGCTGGTTGTGCCCAAGGAAGGGGACGAGCTTCACCTCTACCTTGCAGTTTCCAAGCATGCTGTTAGTGCTGTCCTGGTTCGGCAGGAGACCTCAAAGAGTGTGACGGGCACGGATCAGAAACCAGTCTACTACATTAGCAAGGCGCTTCTCCCCGCCGAGACCCGCTACCTCCCAATAGAAAAGCTGGCTTTGGCATTGGTAATGGCGAAGAGGAAGCTCCTGCCGTACTTCCAGAGCTTCACCATTATGGTCGTTACCGAGTACCCTTTAAGGGCGGTGTTACACAAGGCAGTTCTCTCTAACAGATTGTGCAAGTGGTCCCTGGAGTTGGCAAACTTTGATATCCGTTACCAGGCCAGAATGGCAATCAAAGGTCAGGTGTTGGCTGATTTTGTCGCCGAGTTCTCCCCTGGGGTGGAAGGCCGCAGAGTCAGTGACGAAGGCCTGGCAAAAGAGTCCACCAGGCCGGCCCCTGGACCTCGGTCGAGCCATCCGGCTCACGAAGAATATATAACAAAGCGGCCCATCCCTTCACGCCGAGCGAGCTTGTTTACCGGGCACGCTTGGAGACTCCATGTAGACGGAGCGTCTAATAACCGAGGGGCTGGTGCCGGGATTGTTCTGGTGTCACCAAACGGGACCTTGCACGAGCATTCATTGAGCATTGGGTTTCCAGCAACCAATAACGAAGCGGAGTATGAGGCCCTCATTGCCGGGCTCAAATTAGCTCGGCATATGGGTGCTGAAGAAGTTCAGGTTTACAGCGATTCCCAGCTCGTTGTTAATCAGCTCAATGATGATTACGAGGCCAAGGATGCACGCATGAACAAATACGTGAGCCAAGTTGTTGCCCTGGTTGGTTCGTTCAAAAATGTATTTTTTGACCATGTTGGGCGTGATCTCAATTCTCATGCCGATGCCCTTGTCGGACTGGGAGCCGTATGTGCCGATTAGGGAGGAGAAAGAACGATAGTCCTCGGCGAAGTCCCATCACCAAGCTTCGAGCCGGAGCCACAGGAAGTGATGGACATCCATCAGGCACCTAGCTGGATGGACCCCCTCGTCTCCTATTTGAAACACGCCGTGCTTCCAACCGACCGCAAGGAAGCCCATAAGATCCATTGTCAATCTGCTTCCTATTTCCTCGATCCCTCCGGCATACTATACCGCCGATCATACACTGGTCCCGACCTCCGCGTGGTGCACGAGCAGGAGGTGCCCGGCATTCTCAACGAGTTGCATAGTGGAAGTGCTGGTTGTCACACCGGCGGCCGGTCCTTAGCTGACCGTGCCATTTCTCAGGGTTATTGGTGGAAGAGAATGGTACATACGGCTATAGAGTTTGCCAAGCAATGCAAGTCTTGTCAAAAGCATTCTCCTCTTCTCAACCAGCTGACCCTACCGTTGCAACCGGTTTCTAGTCCTTGGCCCTTTGCTCAATGGGGGGTGGACATTATTGGCAAGTTGCCGAAGGCTACTGGCGGCTTTACCCACATCATTACTGCTACGGATTATTATACCAAGTGGGTGGAAGCCAAAGCACTCATAACGATCACGGCCGCCGATGTGGAGAGTTTCCTTTGGAAGCATATTTTTACAAGGTTCGGCGTGCCGTATGCCATTGTGTCAGACAACGGTACCCAGTTTGTCGCCGACGCAATTAAGGCTTTATACAAGAGGCGCGGCATACAGATGAAGACGGCTTCCGTCTCCTATCCTTAGGGAAACGGACAGGCCGAAGCTGCCAACAAGGCTATCTCGGCCGGCCTGAAACGCCGACTCAAGAACAAGCGCGGCAACTGGGCGGAAGAGTTACCTGATGTTCTATGGGGCTACCGAACCACTCCACGGCGCGGCACTGGCCGTACTCCTTATTCCATGGCGTTCGGCGTCGAGGCCGTGCTCCCTGTGGCTGTTACTCGACCCACGTCTCGAACTGCAACGTTTGACGTTCCGACGAACGATGCAATGTTAGCCGCCGAAGCAGATCGAGCAGATGAGCTTCGAGACAATGCCCACATAAAGTACGCAGCTTATCAGCAGCAGTTGGCTCGGAGCTATAACAAGAATGTGCGGAACCGCCCCTTCAATGTGGATGATCTTGTCCTTCGGCAGATAGTACAGAAGAAGCATTTGAAGAAATTAATGCCGAAGTGGGAAGGTCCTTTCCGGGTGATTAAAAAGGTTGGTTATGGTTCGTATGAACTCGCCGAGATGGATGGCACGGCTATACCGAACCACTGGAACGCACAGCTTCTTCGAAAATTTTACGCTTAATTTTCTTTTGGCTTTTCGCCTCGGCTATGTGTTAAGCCTTCAGCTTTTTACAAAGATTTGTTTCAATAAAGACCAAGTTTGTTTCTGTTTTGATATGTTTTCTGTTAGCCTCGGTGGTATTCTTATGCTCGGTTTGCCGAGGCATGCATTTTCAGATTCTGTTCGGCAAAGACTTTGCATGCCATATCCTGAAGGGGGCATTCCCAGCTTCGGCCGTTCCTTTTGATCCGGCGGAACCAACCTCGGTGGTGTGTTTCCTCCGGATCAGGGGCTGGGTACGGCGAGCTGGGACGGATAATTATTAGAGAGATTATTATTAAACCATGTGCATGAAGTGCAATACATGGTTTTAACACGCATGAAGTGCAAAAAGTATGAAACATAACAGAAACACTTCAAAACTTTCATAAACTAGGTTCATTACAAAAACTGGGGCTCGGCTGAACAAAGATACTTTTTGCCGACTCTAGAATCTACGACATACAATGAATTAAATTCTACTCTACGATAGGTTCATCAGCAGGCTTCGCCGGCTCGATAGTGGCTGGACTGGGCGGCTCGGCAGGACTCAATGGCTTATCAGCGGTTGGATTGGGCTGCTCGACGGGGCTTGGTGGCACGTCAGCGGTAGGGTTGTCCGATTCGGCTGGAAGAAGGTGCCTCGGCAGATTCACAGGTAGCACCACGGGGTTCTCCCTTCGATGGTCATCCTTGGGGACCTCGGCATAATCTAGGCCGACCTGGAACCCGCGGAGGAAAGAGGAGGCGTGCGCGTCTTCAAAACCCTTCCGCTCTCCGTCCCTGAAAGCCTTGGTGACAAGGGCTTCCACCTGCTCCTTGTAGTAATCGCCGGCCTCGTTGAAACCAGTATCGCCGGCCTCCTCCAGCTTGGCCGGCAGCTCGTCCTCCATCTGCTTCATCTTCTCTTTCAGTTGGTTCCGCTCGGCTTCGACTTCTTTAAGCTTCAGCAGCAGGCGGTCCCTCTCCTCCAAGCCAGTCTTGGCTTCGGCGACTTTAGCCTCCAACGCCTCGATCTGGTCGTTGGCCTCCTTCACCTCCTTTCTTATGGCCTGAAGGTCCCCCCTTTGGGTCTTCCTTGTTTCAAGGAGGACCTCCATATCAGTGAAGGCTTTACTAGCACACTGGTCGGCCTGCGAAATAAGAAGAAAGAGTTAGCATCTGAAACGGGCAATAAAAGGGACATTCAGCTTTAAACAATAAACAAAGGAAATCCATACCTTGGCTAGGAAGAGGCAGAGCTCGGCCATGTTCTTGGCCTTCGCCGACTCTAGGTTCTCCATGTCTTTAGGGAGGGCCTGGCCCTTTAGGAGAGTCATGGCGAGTAGAGGGTTCTCCTCCAGGCTGTCGCTGAGGGTGATCACATGCCCATCTGGGCATTCGAAGTCCGGAACGAAGAGCTCCGACGTTTCACCTCCGGCGAGACCAGTCTCGAGGACCTCCGCGTCCTCTTTTGCGGGTTTAGCCTTCTTCACAGCCCCCTGATCCTCCCCCCCGGCGACCGGGCGCTTGTCCCTTCGGCGGATGTTGCGGGTCTTCTCAATAGGAGCGGCGGTGGGCGGACCCTGGGGCTCCGGCTTGCTGACAGGAGCTTGTACCTTCTCCTCCCTTTTGGGCAGCCCGAAAGACGAGAGGTCTTGGGCTAAGTACTGCTGCTGCAGTGTTTGCCCGGCAAAAGTAGCAAGGTCGACTGTCTTCCTTACCATGTTTTCCTTATTTTTTCGGCTAACGTACCCGTGGTAGAAGGGGGAATAACCGAGGAGGGTCGGCGCGTCTCGGTTAGGGCACCGAAGCAGGGCGATCAGGTTCATCCACCTGGCCGAGATGAGGAGTCCCTTGTTCGGTGCGGAGCAATCTGCAAGTAGAAGATCAGTATAACGGATAAAATCAATGTAGAAGATGATGTACAGAGAGAGATATATACCGGGCTTGTCCCCGTGGCCGGGGAACCCTCGCACTCGAGGGATTTTGTAAGGCCTCTCGATCTCCGTACCTCTCCTGGTTGGAAAGGGGTAGTCGAGTTGAGGGTTGATGGGACCCCACTCGAAGTTGCCGGACACCTTGACCAGGACCATCCACCACTTTTCAGTGTCGTAGAGGCGGTCCACCAGGTGGTCGAAGTGTTGGCGGGTGGTGAGGTAGTACTTGTCGTACTTGGGGATCCTTGATACCACGTACATTAGCATCAGGTCCCCAAGGGTGAACGGCAGGTTGTTGATCTCTGCCAACCTTACCGCCGAGCTCAGTATGCGCCAGCTGTTGACTGCAACCTGGATCGGTGCAAGGTTGTAATCCGCCAGGAAGTAGCGGAGGAAGGGGTTCATTGGGAACCTTACCCCTCCCTCGATGATGGCGTACAGAGGGAGAACGATGAAGTCTTCGCCGAAGGGAATCCTTTCGGTGGTTACCCTTTCGACGAGAACATCATCTGGGATCGCGTATTTGGTCCGGAAGGCTTGTGTGAAGCCACCTGGCCCATCGCCGTAGAAGTGGCTGTACGGCATGGGTCCAAGGCCCGTTGGTAGTGGAGGGATGAGGTTGACGTCCCTCGGCGGAGGAGGTTCGGCACCTCCTGCTGTGTCAGAAGTGCCCGACGGAGCACCAATTGACGTCGATGTGCTGGCCTGGGCCCCGGTGGCCGTTCGTTCCTTGTTGGCCTCTTCTGGGACGGAGCCATGAGTGTCCTCCTCGACGGGTTCGCCGGGGGAGTCACTCCTCCCATAGAGGATGTCCCTGGAGGACCTGTCGTCAATTTGGAGGGGGATGTGGATGCCGGGGATGATCGGACCACCGAACCGCTGGGCAAAGTTGTTGGAGCTTTCATCGAAGCTCCTGTACCCTCTGCCGAGCGCCTGGATGGTCTCTTGGAGGTCTGGGTACGCTTCAGGATTAATGCTCGGCAAGAATGAGTTGGGATCCACCATGCTGAAGACCTAAACAAAATAAGAAATTGAAGGGGTGATGAGAATTCCTACTTCAGCATGGCTACTCATATGCATCTAGATCCCTGCCGAGGGGGGTCCTTTAGGATCCTCCTCGGCGGAAGCCGTGAATTCTTATCAAGTGTTGAGGTTGGCTCGGTGGAGGACCGCCGTTGTTGGCGGTCCAGACGGCGGCCCACGGTTACAGGCGGCCATGGGAGGTCGACACTATTCAGTTGAAATAATTTGTTGTACAAATGTGGGGATGAGAGTGGGGTGTTGCACTCTGAAGTACTTAGAAAGATTCAGAAAGGGTAGCGGAGTTACCTGAGAAATGCTAGGACTGAATGGCGGCGAGTGGCGGAGCAACAGAGGCGTTCGAAAGGCAGCGGCGGTTGGAGTTGCAGAGCAAAAGAGGCGAGAGCAGAAAGTGTTCTTCTGTCCCGCCTCCCCTCTTATATATAGTGGATGGGTTGAAACGGGTGGAACCCTAAGCGTCGAACGCGAGAACCGAAGCGTCGCCGCTCCGCCCACTCTCGTCATGACACGTGGAAAGCCTACGCCGTTTCGTACCGGCGTCGTTTCCCCTTCTTCCACGTGGCACCCCACGCCGTTTGGGTTTCCTAATGAACCGTTCGATCTCTGGCTCCCAACGGTCCCATCAGCCCCCGTTTGCTGCAGATGCATCATTACCCTAACGTTTCGAGAAGGCTCTTCATTAACCCTCACTGGGCCGGCGGTATACGCTCGGCACATTTGCCTCAAGACGCCCTCGGTAGCAAGTTTTCCTTATGTGGTCAATCCCTCCCACCTTTTGCAAAGGAGGAAGAGGTTGAGGGGCTATTGTGGAGGGCGTGGTCCGGCAGAGGGACCAGGACGGTGGCCACGTTGCACCAAATAGCCGGACCAGTGAGTCTACTACCCATGGGTCGGCGGTCTGGGTCGGTAGCCTATCCGAGTCCGGCCAGGCCTGGTTAAAGTTAACCGAAATGTCGATCCTTGGAAGGGAACGGTCTGGTTCGGCGTATGTATTAATTGATATGATCTAGTTCGGCGATTCCCCGCCGAACGGGCTGGAGATTGCCCCTGTTGGAGTAATCATTGCCGTACCAGCAGTCCGGCAGAACCTGTACTCGCCGAGCCTCCTGTCCCCTAAATTTGAAGAGGAAGTTAGGAAGAGTTGGGCAGGGGGAGGGAACCTCGCGTCTTATCCCATCCCTTATATTCAGGAACGGAATATAGGAGATTGGATAGGTTCAGGATTGAGATGTCTATCTGGATCCAAGATAGGCGGGCTCATCATACAACGAATAAGTATTCTAATGGGATTTGGACTCTGCATTCCCTTTGGCTATAAAAGGAGGTATTCACCTCTAGAATAGGGTACGTTAAAAACACCTTCTCAAACCCTAAACTATACCTTGACATCTCCTCTCCTATTTACTGACTAGAGCGTCGGAGTGCCTGCCCCGGACACCACGCTCCGGGTTTGGGCACTAACGCGGTTGTTTCGTGTGCAGGTCTAACCCGTCCACGTCCAAGCCTCAAACCATCCAAGCCACAAGGTTCAACCGGAGAAAGCCTGCCACCACACATCATATGTAGGAGTTCCAATCAAATCAGAAAGCATTGCAAACCGCCATAATGGAGGAGGAAGAAGAAGAGGAGACATTGAGAGTCCTGCCAATTGCTGCATCTCTGGTTTGGCCATGACAATACCTACTTTTTTTCTTTTTCTACAGCCAAGAAAATAGTAACAATTAATTAGTGTCAAATAATCAGAAAGAGATTAAACGGAGAAATCGGGTAAAAAATTGCGTAATTGTTATAAAGATGATATCTTCCACCTTACAACCACAATAGTTGTTTAAAGAGCTAACAGGCAACAAAGACGATCTGTCATATAATAAATTTACGAGTGTTAACTGTAAATACGGATTAATAAGTAACAAATTCAAAGTGCGTGCGCATGCAAAAATCATGTGAAATACTAGGTGGGCAAGATCTTTCTTTGATGCAGGGTCGGCTCATAAGTTTTGGAGGCCAGATGTAAACTTCTTGAATGAGGCCTCCCTATGTTTTCCATGCATACAAAAGTTGGTCTACAAAGAGTTTCATAAAAAAAAAACATTACAAAAGATTTACCATTACAAAATATAAGCATATAGTTATCCCAAAAAAATGCAACCATTACAATATCTCAAAATCCATCCGTTGAAAATTAATCTTCTCAATTTCATTCCATGCATTGTCAATTTCATTCCATTGTCTATTTCATTCTATCGAATCAGATGTATTCTAATGGGTTATGGCCTATGGGAGTTGATAATCAGTGTATTCCACCGTTGGGCCTATTTTGTGGCTCCTAAATTTTAATTGGGCCTATTTTTGTGTAAAGGAGACTTAGAGCAATTTTTTGCGGCCATATGTATATATTTATATATGTAGGGGTCCTAGAATTTTTTGGGCCCTCATTTTTAGCCTTTTTTTGAGGCCCGAAGCGCATGCTTCTCTCGCCTATCCTCTAAGCCGGCCCAGCTTTGATGGGAGGAAAGGTGGGATCAATTACTCGATCATATCAAATAACTCAAGAAAAAATTAGGAGTTTCACCAAAAAAAAGAGAGCAACAATTATATATAGAACCTCAAAAAAGAATACCTTTATTTACCATGCGTTTGAGCTATTTTGTTTTTGTTTTTGTTTTTTATGGGAGATACTTGATCAATATAAAAGGTTGATTTCGTAAATGTGTGGAAAGGTTGTTGGTCGCGCAAACTTTAAAACACAAGTTACATTTATAAGACGTACGTACATGTATGTAATCCATTGATCGAGTACTTTTTTTTATTATTATTCTTATTGTGCAGTGAGGCAAAGATTGCACTTCATGTTTTGGGAAGTCGCCGAAAAACTTGGTAAGGATTGATAAAGTGAATATACATATATACCATTTAGCATCAATGATACTGTAGGGTAAAGAAAGACTAGTATTCATTCAACCCCAAGGAGTTTGGCCTGGGTGGTGGTCTTCGACTTAGAGCATCTCCATTGTAATAAGCTAATGGGTGTAGATAAGCAAGTTTAACAACAATACTCCAAAAACACCCCACATTGTAATAAGCAAATTAAGTTACAAGTTTTTTAGCAAATAATCAAATTCCACTCATTCAATAACCAAACTTAACAACTTTTACCAATAACCAAAACTCAATAACTCAAAAAACACCCCACATTGGAATCGTCTCATGGAGACGAATAATTTGGTATGGTCGGGTGCGTGATTGGAACTCGTTTGTAATTGGATAGATGTGCATTGTGTATTTGTGGGGTTTTTTTTGTTAGGGATGCGAAAATATCCAATTTGGAGGTAAAGATTGTTAAGTTTGATTATGAACTAAATGGATAATCAAACGCTGACGTGGCACATTTTGGTTATTGGTTTTGATTATTGCCATTGCGGTTGCTCTTAGAGATTTAATCCTTTTGAACTAAGATATGATCAAGTTCAAAACCTTCCAAATGCTATCAACTTCTTGGGGTTTAGATCATGGACGATGGGATTGGTTCTCAAAAATTAGTCGTGATACACGTAAGCTGGCACGACACCCGAGCAATCATGAAAACGAGACTAGCATTCATTAATTAATTCATTCAAAGTATGTTATTGCATTCTCAAAAAGTTGATGATTTTACAGTGCCACACATCAAATGCATCCGAGAAAAGAAACTGAAGCATCATCATGCACTTGAGCTACTCAAAGTCTTCTGCACGGAAATCGCAAAATTAAAATGGTCAAAAGTGGTACGCATATTTAAGCCAGCGATGCAAGACGCAATACGTATGGGGATACCTGAAATTGTTGAACAGATTGTTCTGTCATTCCCTGGGGCAATTAATTTTTCGCATGTGGACAGTCAACGATTAATATTCCAAGAAGCAATTTTGTGGCGTCGTGAACGTGTGTTCAACCTCATATATCAAATGGATCAACGTCTTGAATTAAAAAGAATAATAATTCTGAGGGACAGATCATTGAACCGTGGTTTGCATTTGGCTGCACTTCTTGGAGCTGAGCAACAAATCAATCTCAAAGTCAGTGTCCCTGTTGCAGTTCTACAGATGCAGCGAGAATTGCAATGGTTTAAGGTTAGTTTTCCCTTCCGCACCACTTGTATTGGAAATTTAAAGAAAAAACAATCGAATTGAGAAATGGTTTTCTATGACTATGACTAGACTTTTATACTGTTTTATAGCAGTACCACTTGGGTTGGACGCTCGTGATTGTTTTCATATTTTCTTTAAGTGTTTATATATGCCAATGAAAATATGATGAGTACATCATATCCTACCTACCATGTATGTGGTTAACTAAATCTGTGATAAAAGAACAGTTAGCAAATAGTTTTCCAAGAGACCATCCAAGTTTTTTCTAAAATTTGAATTTTCCATTATTGAACTTTGTCTTTGTGAAGAAAAGGGAAATGGTGTACTATTAATTATTGTATGTACGTAAACTATAACCCTAACATGCCTTTATATAGACTACAGGACTTAGTGACTAAAAAACCAACCAATTAAAACACATGAATAATAAAGAAACCTAAACCAACTACAAAATATATATTCATAACAAGGAAACATAGATATTAACCTAGCTTAAACAGGAAACATTATATTGAAAGCTACAAAACATAGTAACATAATATTTCTTAATAACATAATAGTATTTCCTAATATTATGTTAACAGTCTTAATCGGAGATAACAGAGAAAGATGAAATAGTTTTTTCAAACGATGAAATAATTTTTTACTAATTTTCAATCAATAATAGATCGAGAAGATTTGTATAATGTCGACACCCAAACGAAGAAAATAGAAGCATCCCCAATAAATTACTCAAAGGCCTAGTTAGCAAGCTGTGAACAAAATACCCCCACTCACAGACCAAAAAACTAGAAATTAAAACAAAACACCCGCACTCAATTTAACCTCATTGCTCCAACACCAAAACCTACAACAAACTTGGTGAGAATATGCATATGGTAAATAAATCATCAAAGCAAAACTGCAAGACAGAAACGACATGTGGGCCAACGGGCTTGAAGCCCAATGGCACTTCCTCACCTCTTTCACATGGAATGTGAGGGTTCGATTCTTTTCAGAAATGCGAGTGCTTAGTGTGGTGGTTGATACCAATTGGGTTTGCCCCACCCATATGCCACTTAGTGGTACCCCTTCTTCATACCCTTATAAAAAGAAAAAAAATAAAAAGAAACGACATGTGGAACCATCTGCACATTTTACTATCTCCAACAAAAACCCTTACAAAGTCTCCCCTAATTATGCCCAACCTGCTTGTTTGAAATTGCCTCAATTGCCAACCAACCCTTTAATTTTCTTAGTGCTGATTAAAATAAAAAATTAAAAAAAAAACCTTTAATTTTGTTAGTGCATGGGTTAGTTGGAGCCTGGAGGTTATCAAAAATACAAACCGCCAACATATTGGTTTGTTGGAAAAAAAATCTCATTCCCCCACTGGTGAAAATGAACAATGATATTTAACCACTTTGAACACCCAAAGGCCAATGTATTAGTAACACTTAAATGCCTACATCATTTAGGTTGTGGCATTAGCTCCCCCATTTGGTCAGGCATACCTCAAGAGCTGAGATGAGTTATCTGTCGCAGTAAAACAATCTAGCAAGAACATATATATTAGTTTGTTTTTATATATAACTGTTACTATGGCCATATATATTGCACAATTTTAACCACTAACAATTCATTATTTTATTTTTTTCGTATCAGGACATCCTCTAGAAAGTAACATGCAAACCTTTGATCATTGATCTTTTGAAAATTAAGTAGAAACACTGGTTTCTCAATCCTAATCAACTGATTGATACAGGAAGTGGAAAAACTTACACCTCCTAGTTACAGAGAACTAAGGAACGCAGAAGGAATGACACCTGCAGAAATATTTTCTAAGACCCACCAAGATTTGATAAAGGAGGCTGAGCATTGGATGAAAGCTACAGCCACATCATGCACCATTGTTGCTGCTCTTATTGCCGCTATGGCTTTTGCAGCAGCTATTACAGTGCCAGGTGGAAACAACAATGACAATGGCCATCCCTTACTTTCAAAACAAAAAGCGTTCGTAATTTTTGGCATATCTGACGCACTTGCCCTATTCTCATCCATAACTTCTGTATTGATGTTCTTACTTATCTTGACTTCTCGATACGCGGAGGAAGATTTCCTGCATACCTTACCCAGTAGGTTAGTTATCGGTCTCATAACCCTATTTGTCTCCATTTTATCCACGATGGTAGCCTCTGGTGCTATACTCTATCTCGTATTCAGAGACAATAAGGCATGGATTCTTATCCCTGTTGTCGCATGGGCCAGTATTCCTGCAACCTTGTTCGGAGCTTTGCAATTTCCTCTTTTGGTAGAGATGATCCAATCCACATATGGTCGAGGCATTTTCGGCAAGAAGAGTGATCGTGCTCCTATCGGGTAACATCAAGATTTGGTAGTATTTCAACCATATTTGAGTATTTGCTATGTGTTCAATGGTATTTCACCAGACATATGAATTCCTTTTGTGTTTCATGTACCTCATTGAGTACGAATCTTTCTTTGCTCAGTATCTGCTTCATTTAAGTGTGTATCTTAATTTCACTCCCTATGTACAAACTGGGATATATAGCATTGTTGATCACTTATTGTACACCTACGATGGGGAGGTCATAAAACTAATCTTCGCCGAGTAATGATTTAAGATTTTTCCTCTACTTACAGTGCTTTTATTGCATCGGTTGTCGGGCTTGTAGTATGTACATATGGCTATGGGCTCATGGTATTCGATCTACTTTCTGATGTTGTTCATTGTGTTTTATTTTTCACATTACACATTCTTAAATGTGTAATGTGACAACCCATCTCAATGCATATTTTTCTTATTGGATTGATTTCGGTTTTTGATTTTATGGTTAATTAATGGAATTTTCTCCGCCCTTCAACAAAGGAAAAAGGTGGTATATAAAGGAGATGATATAAAAATCGCAACAATATCTGCTACGAAAATAATGAAATATTCGTCGAACACTTGAACTGATGTTAAGAATATATATGTATCCAACTGTAGAGATATTCTTCATTATCATGCATTGAGCAACATTAAGAGTATGCTAATAACAAGATTGATTTCTTGTAAAAAGAAAGCAAAAGGGATGAGGCTACTTGGTTGTCCATGGATTTGCTAGAATCTAATTAGCATCCAAAAATTAAGGGATATGTACTTCAAGTATTGATTATTTATAATATCTTGATCTTGATTCCTAACATTTTCTTCTTGGGTGCATAGTTAAGCAATGATACTTCTTCCTTTCTTTGTTGCTTAGAAAGTTTTTTTTTTTTTCCTTTCCCTTTATCTTCTTCAATTTCTTACTTCAAGTTTACAAAAATTTCATTTGTTCACATAAAAAAGAAAGGATATATACCTCACAGTTAGAGGTGGCAAATGGGCGGGTTGAAACGGGTCGCTGGTCAAATATAGGTCAAATGTAAACGGGTTGAAACGGATCGGGTCGAATATGGATCAAGTCAAACCCAAACCCGCTCGACCCGACCCATTTTCCTTTCCCCTTCCCCCCTCCCCCCCAGCCATTTTTTGTCCTTTACAAATATAACTTAGAGCTCGATTTTTTTTGTTTTTTTTACCCCATCAACTACGTACACACAAAATCCATCAATCACATCACACCATTCAAAAAACAAGTATTGAACCCATTTTAGGCTTAAAAATGACGAAATTCAATTTTACTTTATTTTTGTTTCGTACTTTTCGGGAACGAAAATAAACGATGACAAGATAACTTCTACGAGGAGTCAGAGGCTAAAAAAACTTAAAGAATCAGGTTTTTAACTTCTTTTTTTCATTTCTAAACAGTAATTTTTTTTTACTTTTCCGATTCTTCTCATTGAGACAAATCAATAACCCACAAAAATTTGGTGCAAAACTATCAAATGTGAAAAAAAATTCAAATAAAGACAAAATTCACAAATTTAAATTAAGTTTAAGAGAACGCATTAGGCCAAAATGTGGAATCAAAATGTGGTGGACTGATAGTCAAAGAGAGAGAGAGATTGAGAGTGAGTGTTGGCGAGCTGATCGAATAATGAAACCGAAAAATGGTTTTGTCTGGTATAGCCGTATAGGAGGCGGGACAAGGTAACAGTAGTTCACTCTTGTGCATGGATTGGGTTTTTTTAATTTTAACCCGTATTCAACTCATCTAAACCCATGTAAATATGGGCTTATATGGGTTCAACCATTTTAAACCCATTATTTAATATGGGCGGGTTGGGTTGGGTTATAAGTAGACAAATTGGGCGCGCGGATTAGAAAAATATGAGTTGAGATTGCCATCTCTACTCACAGTATTGTTGTATACCAGCAAATTAATGATTCCTTGTGTGATATGGAACAACAATAGATAAAAAAAAGAATCAAGGAATTAAGAAAAGTAAAGATAAGATAATTAAGAATTGGTTCTGTATTTGGTGGAGACTATGGAACAAAATTTCAAAAGAACTTGTGATTCTTAAACCAATGGTTAATGCATGATGATCGAGGCTTGAGAGTTAAAGGTTTGCTCCCTTTTCGATTTTATATAGTAAATTGCTTACGTGCTATCTACTCTTGTGAAATTAGTTGATACCGGGTCTTGTCTCAGTTTTAAATGGGCTCTCATGGATAGACGGTATGAGTAATTTTCCGTAATATTATCAAGGCGCGTCGTACCCGTAAACTGTCTAGGACACCTTAAGTTATTTAAAAAACACAAAAGTAATGTGTTTCTTTTCCAAGCTACTTGTATAAATGGCCTTCATAGTTCATGCTTAATACAACAATATAGACACAAGAAAGCACAAGAAGAGTTGAGTTGAGTTGAGAGAGAGAGAGAGAAATGTCGAGGCAACAAGGCGGCACTAGGCAATGAGCGGCAGAAGCAGCCCCGCCATGTGTTCTTAGGGTGGAAAGGAGGCTTGTCAGTTATGAGAAGAGGTTGGAAACCATAGAGGAAGAGGGTGATCAGATAATTGGTCACCTTAACAGCTGCTGCAAAAACAAACCACCAACCTTTGAATCCTCTAATTCGAAGGTTAAAACTAATTACACCAAACAAACTAGTCCTTTGCTGGCTGGGTGATCATAAGTCCTTTCTTTTTTCCTTTTTCCCTTTTTTCTTGTACTTTTCTTTCCTTTCTATTGCGAACATGTAACTGTGTCTGCAGTAGTCCTAGTAGATGGTAAATGTCATGGATCTTCAGCTATGTATACATGTAATTTCTCCTTGATGAAGTTATGAATCTTGATCCATGTATAGTTTAGTGATTTCTACTTCTCATGGGTTCACAGTTTTGTACCTTTGGTGTCAACGACAGGCCCGTATTTGTTAGGATTATCTTCTTGCAAATCTTTTTCGATACAGAAGGACGGAAAACAAAATAAAGAAATTAGATTGGTTACGTAACGAACGAAACACCTGTATCGACAATAAACTAAAGCATATATTCCAATGGAAAATTCCCTTGTGATAAAACAAAAAAGTTCTTCACAATTTTGAGGATAAGGAACAAGAAACATGTACAGTGTTTAGTGGTTCATGTTAGAATTTCACAGTTACAAGCCCTAATTTCTTGCTCCAATTCATGGCATGTGAAATAAACTTGAGATTCATAGCATTTACCTGAGAGTGATGAGGAGGCTATGATCTGAAGTAAATAGCAGCTAACTCTTGCTAGTGATCGAGCAGATCACAAGCCGAAGCCACACCAACACCACAACGTCGTTCTTCCCCTTTCTAGAGAGAGAGACACTACCCCCTTTTCCTGTTTCTGTAGAATGTGTTTTTAGTGGGCCAAAACACAAATATATAGGATGAGGGCAGGATACTCCTCTTGTGCCTAATAAAATGGCCCAGCCCATTATGGGTCCAAATTAACCATATAGCACGAGGCCCACACTTAACGAAATACATACTAATAAATTAGGTGCACCAAAATGACCCATTACAAAATGGTGATCACCAACCAAATGGGTCTAAACAAATACTCCGATAAGTTTGATAGTCGAACTAATCCCGGACCTTTTAACATAAATGAAATATGCTAGTCCACAAAATTGGAATAAATCTAACATTCTCCCACTTGGACAGCATATATCATTATGTAAGACACAAAAGTGCTTTATAACAATAGAAGCAATCATATATCCGGATTAGCTAATACGTGGCCACAACAAGGACTATCAAACGTGAGTCGGCACCCAAAACCATTCCTGTGTCCATAAGGGGTACATAAGTATTCAATCATGTAAGTCAATGCATCGACAGGATACAAAGCACACAACCAAACACTTACAACCCGTGACACAGATGGTAGTATGAAAGTGTGGTGTGGAAAATATACAAAAGGTGATCCTCACATCAATTTCCACAAGATCCATGTGTCCACCCAAGACACTGTGTCTACTGAGATTGGGTCAAAATATCTCAGATTCTAGCACCAATAATGCCATAATTAACAAAATTGCGCGCCCAACAAAATATGGCTATAAACTCAGGAATGCCATGGCTAACAAAATGCGCGCACAACAAAATATGGCAATAGACATTGATCATAGCATGCATACAAAATTCTCGAGAGTATGATCAACCAGAAATAACACCATTAACACAGCAGCAGCTGATTACAATGTACAAAACTCCCACTAAGTAAAAACAACAGAAGACTCAACCAATCCCATATGAGTCGCATGCTCTTGAAATACTTTAGGAGCTAAACCTTTAGTTAGTGGGTCAGCCAACATTTGCTCTGTGAAAATGTGTTCAACATTTATAAAACTGCAACAGAGTTATCACAAAATATCTTTAGGGGTTTCGAAATGGAATTAACAATTCCAAACCCAAGAAACAAAATTGCACAGCAGAAATGCATGACAAGTAGCTTCATAACAAGCTATGTACTCTGCCTTCATAGATGAGGTAGCTGTAAGTGTCTATTTGACACTTTTCAAGATACAGCTCTGACTGCCATCATAAACACATAACCAGAGGTGGATTTTATGTCGTCTATACAACCAACATAATCAGCATTATTGTATCCAACCACATTCAGAATATTAGAACGTCGGTAAGTAAGCACAAAAAAACTTGGTACCCTTTCACAATAGGTGCTTTTATGAGAGAACAGGACTACATGATAAACCTTCAGCCTTAGCATTCACATTATCAGGAACACATTGCTTAATAGACTTGTCCATAGTGTATTTCATAATCATGAGACAAGTACGATTAGAATGCTCCCACCTTTCATAATAAGCTTTTATGGCAGCGGAACTTCCAGCAATAGACTTAGGTGGTGCTTTCTCCCTTAAAGCCAAAACCAAATTCATAATGGCCAAGTTCACTGTAAGCGACTCATTCCAATCCTCGGTCTCATTTAGTGTTTTGATGGCAGACATGCAGAGATAAACCAGGATTGAAAGATGAAGAAACAATACCCACATTTTACCAAGCATGTAAAAACGACTTATCAAAAATTTCTTCACTTTGCTAACTACAAAAGTTCTACTAGAGTCTTAAATCACAAGACCAGTAAGACTCTTACGTAGGACAAAGCAAAACAATTAAATATAACGACTTAAAATGACCCACTACCGACAGGGTAAAAATGAGTCACCAAATGCAATATAGTTAATTGTTCTCTTTATCGTTCAAAGCATCCTTCCAAACAATGATTTACCGATAGGGTAAAGTCAAAGCTAGACTAAATGGACCTTTGTTAATCACAACAATATCGCCGTAATCAACATAAGCGGCGTTCAAAGAACAGTTTTTTTTTTTTTTTTGATAACCAGTAAGGGTGATAAAATATTACCCACTTTAGCACTTTAAATCCTAGTCATAAAACCAACCCAAAATGGTACTTTGATTTGTTTATCCAAACAACAGCTTTTAAAAGATGAAACGGAAAAGACGGAAGTGTCGAAAGGTGCAACTGTCAACAGGTTTCACCACTTCGCTTAATTTCATCAAAGATTAGACCAATTAAGTCCTCCAAAATTTTGTAAAGCCATTACTATTATCACCACAGAAAAAACATGTTCTCCTTTAACAATAGACAAAGACCACCAAAAAACATTTGGCAACAAGTTCAGTAAATGACAAAAGGGAAAACCCATCTTTCTCAAAATCACGCCAACACACCATGGATACTAACAGATGGTAAGCTCTCTTCATACTTCATCAAGTACTAACAAAAGGAGTATAAATGTCAAGCCAAAGCCCCTTCAAAAACAGAATATAAACAGTTGTTTTAAAAGAAGACGACGAACAGCGACGGGAAGTCCGTTAGATGCAACAGTCAAAAGGTTTCATCACTTCCCTTTTCGTCTAAGATTAAACACTTCAAGCATTTAACTAAAGCCAACATCTGTTACAAAAGAGACAAAAATAGGTCTGAACAGTTGTCGGCAAATAAGGAGGAAAAGAAAAACGGGTCTCCTCCCCTAAAACTTTCGATCAGCAGTCAGAAAAATGGGGAAAAAGGAATCGGTAGCTAAATCCCCAACAATCAACATAAATACGAACTGAATTCGCAATCACAGCACATGAATCGAAAAGCAAGAAGCTCTGATACCAATTGTTAGAATTTCACAGTTACAAGCCCTAATTTCTTGCTCCAATTCATGGCATGTGAAATAAACTTGAGATTCATAGCATTTACCTGAGAGTGATGAGGAGGCTATGATCTGAAGTAAATAGCAGCTAACTCTTGTTAGTGATCGAGCAGATCACAAGCCGAAGCCACACCAACACCACAACGTCGTTCTTCCCCTTTCTAGAGAGAGAGACACTACCCCCTTTTCCTGTTTCTGTAGAATGTGTTTTTAGTGGGCCAAAACACAAATATATAGGATGAGGGCAGGATACTCCTCTTGTGCCTAATAAAATGGCCCAGCCCATTATGGGTCCAAATTAACCATATAGCACGAGGCCCACACTTAACGAAATACATACTAATAAATTAGGTGCACCAAAATGACCCATTACAAAATGGTGATCACCAACCAAATGGGTCTAAACAAATACTCCGATAAGTTTGATAGTCGAACTAATCCCGGACCTTTTAACATAAATGAAATATGCTAGTCCACAAAATTGGAATAAATCTAACAGTTCAGGCATAGATTGAATCAATCCACCATTTAGAACACCAGAGAGAGAGAGAGGACTTTGCGCCGACAGCCCGCCACGACGACCAGCCGTTTTTTTCCCGACTCGCTCCACCGCTGCTCAATCTTCAGGAGAGGTAGATTTGATCGACCCAAACCTTTTCCAGTGTCCCTTGTACAGTTTTGGTGCAAGTAACAATCCATATTTGGACATTAGAATGCAAGTTATGCAGTTCCCGTGAAAACCAGTCACGACCAGGTCAGACCTAACGGCCACACAGGAATAGCTGGCGGTCATATACTTAAACAATGCGGCCATGCACTCAAAAATTGCGGCCACGTACAAAAATATTGCGGCCAGAGCATATTGAAAAGTATGTTGAACTCCGTCAAGATTATGTTGAAAAAAAATGTTAAAAATCATATTATTGACGAAATCGAGAGAGAAAAGATGCAATTATTGAGTGTATCTGTAATTATGGGGAAAGGAGGATTGATAGGAGTTACTCTTGAGGATTTACAGGAATCTAAACGCCAATTAAGGTGGTCGGCGACGGGAGGTCGCCGAAAAAGTACATCGGTGACAGTGGGTTATTGTCCGGCAGAAAAACTGCGTAGCGAGGAGTTCCGGCTGATGGTGGAGGATTTTATTGCTAGGCACTAAGTCTCTGAGGAAAGAAGAGTTTTCAGCCGTTGTTAGCTACTGAGCTCAGGCAATCCTCTGTTTTCACTCTGTTTTTTATTTTTTTGTATCTGGTTTTCTTTTTGTTAAAATTTTCTTTTCTCCTTTTTGGAATTGGGAATTTAGTGGTTTTAACGACTATAATATTGTATAGTACAAGAAAATGCTTAGATAATGCTATGGAAGTGGAAGATAAATTTGTTTGATGGCTTCACGAGTGAGTTAACATACGAGCAATACTAAGACGAGTTTGGATCGAAAGATGTGTCTAAATCATCGAAAGATGTGCAATACTAAGACGAGTTTGGAATTGGGAGTTTGGTACCTTCCTTGGTTATGAGGGGGTTTTTTTTTTTTTTTTGCATCGAAAGATGTGTCTAAATCTGTACACATAGTCTCGCTTGACATTCTCATTTATAATAGTAAAATGTGGGATCCGCTAATACTAAAGTGTAACCAGGGGCGGAACTAGAATAGGGCAAGGGGGGTCACGTGACCCCCCTGAGTTCCAAAATACCTCTAGAGTATGTATAGTTTTGAGGAGTATTTTGTAATTTTGCCCCCCTGAGTTCCAAAATACCTCTAGAATATGTATAGTTTTGAGGAGTATTTTGTAATTTTGCCCCCCCTGAGTTCCAAAATACCTCTAGAGTATGTATAGTTTTGAGGAGTATTTTGTAATTTTGCCCCCTGAGTTCCAAAATACCTCAAGAGTATGTATAGTTTTGAGGAGTATTTTGTAATTTTGCCCCCTGAGTTCCAAAATACCTCAAGAGTATGTATAGTTTTGAGGAGTATTTTATAATTTTGCCTCAAAAGATAATATTCTTGCCCTAAAGATCCCACGAAATTACATGTGTTGTAGATATTTGACCCCACTGCCACTAAATCCTGGTTCCGCCCCTGAGTGTAACCGTCTTATTTTTAACAAATCACCAATGAAGATAATCTTCATGGATGTGTATGCAATTTCTTTGATTTCTCCACAATCTTTTTTCTAATTTCCTGCATCCGACTTTTAGAGAAATTGATCTTCACCAATTAGTCAAGGAGGATGTCTGTTGGCTTAGACACCATAGATAGATATATTATATAAATAACTAGTGCTAGCCCGTGCCTACGGCACTACGCATCCCGGTTGGAAGGGGATGGCAGTTGTGTGACTTAGGTGAAAACCATGGGCACTTAACCGGAAAGTGGGAGGATGCACTACAGCCTTTGGATCAAATGAATCTAAGCCGTCCCAACAACTTGTCCCCACACCCTTCTGTTTTATAATAGAGATTTATTTGTTACAAACACATATGTAATTGAGATTGGATATAAAGATGAGACATGAAAAATTCGGGCTTCAATTGGATGGATAGTCATTCTAGTACATCTAGCTTTAAATTTGGGTAAGGAAAAATGGGACCTTCCGTAAATAAAGTTTACGGAGGCCAATTTCGACCGTCCAAAAGTATTTTGGACGATCTAGATTAAAGACAAACTATTAATGGTAAGAAATATTTATTACCGGTAATAGTTTTAAAACGTATCTCAACCGTTGATTGTCGAAACGGATGGATGCGATTATGCTCTGCCGTGAACAAGTTTCTCTCAATGGCCATTTGGTCATTGGAATTTCCAAAAACATTTAGCATCACTTTTGAAATTGTTACCCAACAAAGCAGATCCATGTATTGGACAAGTGAGTCAAATCCATGTGCACAGCATTGATGCTTCACAAAAGAATCTTGATCTTTAATCACAAAGTATGAGAAAATTTAATCAACATATAGTGCTACAGTTGCACCAAAATTTTCTGCAATTGAGGAAAAAAAAACATGTGCACGTGCATTTGTTTAGGGGAGGGAATTTCCAACACGACACAAAATTAGCGGGTTTGGATCGGCTATTTCTGACACGGAACACGAATATGATACGACACGATAACACAAAAAGTTAAACAGGTCGGGTTAGGATTGAGAGAATTCCGACACGAATACGAGATGACACGACACGACACAAGAATTTATGAAAAGACACGATAACACACATGAAGTTAGCAGGTTAGGGTCGGCTATTTCTGACACGAAACACGAATATGACACGACATGATAACACAAAAAGCTAAACAGGACGGGTTAGGGTTGAGAGAATTTTAACACAAACACGAGATGACACGACACGATGCCCACCCCTACATTTGTTAACTTTTTGCACGAAAAATAGGGAGGAAGCGTTATTTCTGCTTTAATTTTCCATTTTTCATGTGTCGGACTCATCGCCAAAATTCCTTCTAGAAAATTGGAAACAAAAATTTTGAGTTCCTTGAAAACAATAAGCTAAGGGAACACTATCCTCATAGATCAACTTCATCAATAAGCAGTGGTCGAGCTGTGGAGACAACCAAATCATTGGGTTCTCGACCAACCTCAAGGACCGTGTAGGCCCGGCTCAACTGCACCTTGACCGAAAGGAATGCCCAGATAAGCATATCCAATTGTTGGGGAGCAGCTGTTGAAGAGCGAGGTCCCTGAGACTGCACTATAAGGCCTGGTGAAGTTTCTCATCAAGGAAAAATGAAGAAATGGAAGCAAGAAAAGTTGAAGAAGACGCTAGCAAACAGAGCAAGAAGAAGATCAGAGTAGTCCCCCAAATTAGTAGGGCGATTGGGCCGAACTAACTTTTTCCACTTGGGAATGATCACACAAGCCCTGAACTTTAACAAAGTCAAGATTCAAGAAATAGTAAATGGTCCGGCTAAGAGCTGTAAATTGAGAAAATAAAATCCTCAGCTCAACCTTGCCAATATGGCAATTTATCGACACCTGAATCCATTAACCGTTCTGGCAAAAAGTGAAATAAAAGCAGACTTCCAAGACAAGATGAATCAGCACCCAATAACAAAGACAAACTGGAAGATCTCAATACCAGGTTTGTTCAACAGGACTTTAGTATATGAAGCCCTTGAAAAGGTGCAAGCTTCATAGAATTAAGTAGAAACCAAACTCAAAGAGTTTGCAAGAGGGAAAAAAGATCCTCAAATCACCTTAGAACCAACATCACTATGTGGAACTAAAGGATTCTAAGTTCCTACATATACAATACTTGGGTATATCCCACTATCTTCCGTCAACATAAGCTCTGGCAGCTGTGCCTGCATCATTGAAGAAGTTTGCAGCCATCTTAGATATACCGAAAACTAAGATCATGTCCACAAGGCATCAAAATTTGGTGACAAAATATAAAACCTCAAGCATCTTATAAATGTAAACATTTCATACGAGGAACTGCAAATGGTTTACCAGTTTACCATACAAGTATTGTCTAGAACCAAGAAGCTTTATGTCATTGCCCATCAGAAGAATAGAACTAGAGGCTAGAAATAGTTGTACTCGTTAAATGAGTATACATTGCACCATAAATGCTGGTGTAGAAAGGTCCAATCGAACTCAGGGATCATACCTTGTAACGGATTGCAACACCCACCTAGTCAACCCCTTGGTCTAGTCCATAATCGGATTCAAAGTTTGGCTTTTCAAGAGAAATTCTATGGGATTCAGCTTTCAATAAAATGCCCCTTTAGCTCAAAAAACTGAAATGCCAGAAGCCCAAAATGCTGGCAATTCAACCTTTTTGGATGTAGTAATCCGTCCTAAAGTTTCAAAGTTAATTACTCAACAAAACTGCCCTTATGCAGTTTAACATTTAAAATTAAGCAGCTTTATACTCGGGCAAACCAAACAGGTTTGGCTGCGTGTGGAAATATGCATGTGAATCATTTGGTTGTTTAGGGGAACACGTTGCTGTTGGTAAGGAAGCAAATGACTTTGAACCTAAAATTCCACTTTTGAGAGCAGCCGGATAACCATCCCGGTAGAACACAAAATATTCAACTTATCATTATGGTGCACACCAGTAGCTTAAATTCCCAATTAGAGGAGTCATGGCCATTGCCAAAAGTCATTGTCAAAAACTATAATGGACTGCTCTACAAAGAACATAAACTCTTAAAGGAATGAATATCATATAGTGCCATTTGTATAGGTTATCAACTTATCATGATTTAATGAACTTTTGTGAGGCGTTCTTTGATTAGTGCAAAGAATTGGAGAGAATGCTGAAGCGATCACAAGTGAACTGATTTTGGGAAGACAGGTATGAACAAAATGCTGAAAAAATCTGGTACTTGCCTAAAAAACAAGAGCAGATATGTTTGAAAGGAGGGTGGGTCTCCAAGTACTTTTCTACCAAAACGGTCAGTGACCTACACAGCCATTTTCATGCCTATCTTCTGGTGAGGGTCATAACCTATGAGTTCAAAGTCAGCAGCCACAAATGAATCTATATCCTTCTTCTGAGGATTGATCTTCAAAATCAGCTAGCAGAAGTTCTTTTATTAAGAGGTATGTGGACAAGAATTCTAAAAAACTTCGGAAAAAAGGACCCGAAAAAAAAAAAAACTTCTTCCAATCACAACTAATGTTATTGGTTAACTCAAAATGCCTAAAAGTGAAGTCAGTTGATGAATTACGCTTACCGGGAAAGGTTTAGGCAGTTTCTTAAGCTGCTCCTGCAGAGGTCTGATATGATTGAGATAAACATGAGCATCCCCAATTACATGCACAAAATCACCCGGAACAAGATCTGTGAAACAGATCAAAATAAATTCCCAACTCACATTAACCGACGCGAACATAGTAACAACTTCTATAAGACTAATCCACAAAGGGGTGGGGGGCACTGATACTCTGTATTATTTCATTTGACGCCGCAAGTTCTTCAACGTGATTAATACAAAAGAACTCCTTTGTGGACCAAGACATCAGATGTAAGTGTGCCACGCAGACTCCTCATTTTTAAACTATTCAAGAATTATTTCCACAAAACTTTTACTAGTTGTCATGAGCAAATACCACAAACGTGAGCAATCATGCATGTCAAGAGGGCATAAGATAAAATGTTAAATCGGAAACATGATGGAAACCTAGAAGAGAAATGGAGACGCAAGGAAACATTTGGGAAAAAAAAAAACAATTATACGTATGTGTGGGTTCTAAGGCTTATAAATCTCCGACATTCTCTAGTTCCATGAGTATACTTTTGCATGTTTGATTATAAATGACTTCATGGCCTAATGGATAAGGCGCTAGTAGTTCAGAGAACGAGAGATTTTGGGTTCGATTTCCTATGAAGTTCTTGGTTGCATGCTTGTTTTCACTTGTAGGAAGGAAAAAGAAATTTTCCCTATCCACACTTTACGTTGTAAGTTATGTTTCAAGTTTTTCTAGTAGGTGGCAACACAGACGAAATTATGTCTGAACTGAAGTTAAGAGTCTTAACTTATCAATGACTTCTCACTTCTTTCTAACTTAAGGAGCTCTCACTTCTTTCACCCCATGAAGGGGGACACATAAGATAGATAGATAGATAGAGAGAGGCGATGCCAAATAGGATTTTACTTTATGTCGGCAGAAATGTATCAACAGGAGAAGAAACTAGAGTAAGGAAAGAACCTACCCGGTGACACATTTGAAGAAGACGACCAAGGTTAGTTTTTTCATATTGTCTTCACCCCCCCTCCCTCCCTCCTCCCTATTTCCTTCTCACTTTAGCTTTTTTCTTGGGTAAGTTAAGGTTCAATAGCCCCAATGAAACTATCGAAGGCGCTCAGGGGTAGTCCTGGTTACAAGCCTAAACAGGCCAACAAAGTGCACGCAGAACCAAACAGAAGAAAGTAAACTACCACAACACCTTACGGTCTTCTAGCTCTATTTGGGTTTAGTAGCCTAGCAGATAAGTTCTGAGAAAGGGAGAATATCCCATTCATATAAGTGTTGTCCATAGAGTCTCAGGAGTTACTATTCTACGCTAACCAAAAAAGAAGTATTTAAGAGACATGGAATCTTGTCATGTATGGTTTTAGTTGTAACTTGTATGAAGTAGATCAATCTGGCACTTCAGAGACATACCAGCACCTAGTCCATCTAACGTAGATCAGGAGGCTCCTAGCCCATATAACAGTGACCCATTTCTACGATGGGCAAGTGAATGATGTTCGAACAGGCACCACAACTACTTCTACTCTCCTCAGCTGTACCCTCTGTATTTATACATACCAATATACAACCATATGAACATCACAAATTTGCAAACACCACCCCTTTCTCTCCCTCCTGTTGGCGATGGTTTTGCTATTTTGGGCCAACACTTCCAATGCTCCTATTTTAATCAACATTGCGCGCGAGTCTCTCCTGTTTAAACCTCTCTCATAGCCGCTATCTAATATGTTAGGCCTACCCATGGACATATGGCTCTACCCGGATGTAGTACTACTTTTGTCAGGAGGTGCTCTTCCTTCTTCATTGAAGCCTACACACAGAGTTTATGGCCTTATATGTTGCTATGCTCTTATTAGTTGTCTCAATACCTATATATGTTTATAAGTACCTTCCATGTACCTAAAATTATTCCGTATCCAACTTCCATCAGCTCATTCTTTCCTCTTCATTAGTATTATTTTACAAAGTTATAGCCATTTCGATTTGTGCTTGCTGTGACTTCCTTTCTCCTGAGGGATCATTTGAAGATCTAGCCAGTATACTCATACACATGTAGTTGGTTGCCTGGAGAACATCCAACTATTGACATATTCTTGTTAGAATTATGGCTCATATGTAAGTATGGAGAGATACTAAGGAGTTTTAGAAAGAAGGCTAGATGCCGGAGCGGAGCGGAACGAGTGGAGCGGAGTAGAATGATGGCATCTGGCCTATCGCCGACAATCCAGGTATGGTACGGTATCGTACAAGGGTATTTTTGGGATTCAGAATACCAGGTTAGGGTTAGAATAGAGTCGCTATAAATACTCTATGTTGTAAACCCTAATTCATAACTGTGACAATAAAAAACAGCCGCTTTCGCTCCCGTGGACGTACCCGGTTTTGGAGAACCACGTATATTGCTGTGTCGATTTCTTCACTGTTCTTATACTCGTAAATCGTGTGCGTGTGTGTGACGATCCTAACAATTCTGAAAGAAGTGTAGGAATCTAGTAGTCAACATAAAATGATATTCGAGGCATTTAGGTAGTTTCCTTACAAATTTCTAGAATATCCCAATCACCTTCTGCATATATAAAACACTAGACAACTTTTGTTGAACTCACTTTCAGCGTCTAATTAAATGTGGGACATTACTTTTATTCACCGTGCAGTTTGTTTATCTCCTACTCGTTTTTCGCTTTTCACTTTGTCCTTCTGCTTTATGAGTTTCGTTCGACCTGTACCACCAAAGATTTTTTGTGGTATTTATGTTCTAGAAACAGAATCTTGTAGCTTGCAAACCACTCAGTTATAAATATGGGTACTGTAGATGGCACTCCCGCACTAATTTATCTTCTTTATAATGAACCACAGGTGCTTGCTGATCTAGGGACCATGAGGGGTGGCCACTATGTTGCCTATGTGAGAGCTGCGAAGGGTAACAAGAAGGTGGATAAAGTGAGCGCAGATTTTGTGTGGTATCATGCCAGTGATGCCCACGTGCGCGAGGCTTTATCGGAATAAGTTCTTAGGTGTGAAGCCTACATCTTGCTTTACGAAAATTTTTGACCAATTCTTTTTACCTTCCATTCATTATGACCTCCAAGGCTCCAAATTTAATTCAGGGATCGAATTGACACCCTAGAGAGAGAGAGAGAGAGAGTACAACAATTACGAAAGAATTGATACTCCCTCCGTCCTCTTTTAAGTGTCCTGCTTCGTAACTCCAACTTATTAAAAAGACATCATCATTATACCTTTCACATAAACTTTTTCCTTCACTTTTCCTACTTACCCATCATCATTACACTTTTACTCACTAATTTTTTTGTTTTTATTCAAATTCTTTTGGGGTTTGTTAATTTTTCGTCAATTTTTTTGAAAATATTGATTAGTCTCGACGAGAGGAAGCGGGAAAGTTAAAAATTATTATCGAAACTCAAAAATTTGTAAATACATACGAAATTGTTGGATTATTGGCCTGTTTTCGTTTTCATTCAAAAAAATTTGAGTTCCAATTATAATTTTTGAAATTTCCGATTTCTCTTGTTAAAACGAATCAATAATTTCAAAAATATTGACGAAAAATTAACAAACTGCAATATTTTTTAAAACAAAGACAAAAATAATCTAGCGGGCTTATCAAGCCAAACCACCCCACCCGTTTGCCGGTTTGGGTCTTAGGGGAAGCGTACTGAAGGGTAAAGCCTTGGAGATTAAGGTTGCCAAAAAAGAAGGGTACCAATCAATTTTGAACTAAAACAAAGTGGGACCCAAACGTGTTTTAAGATGGATCGATCCACATAGAAATTTGTGGCGTGAAACATTTGTACATCAAGTTTTTGAGTGTGAGTGTCGGTACCATGGCTTGAACACTTGACATGGCAAATGACACCACAAGAGTGCAACCATAAGGAAAATCAAAGCTTTGGTTGTGCTTTTGTATGTGAAATTAATCATATCACCACCTTACTGCACCCTTATTTAATGTGATTTCTCTAAAGATCAAGATCCTCTCTAGTCGTTCTCTAAAGATCTGAATCCTCTCTAGTCGTACAGAACGACTGGAGCGGACAATCCATATCTACATTGCACGTTTGGATAATCAATGGTTAGGATTTGTTGATCAATTTTTACCCATAAGATTTAATTTTTATCGATAAAAATTAGACAGCAAATCTGAACCATTGATTGCAATAAATGAGCGGTCCACAATTAGATTGTCCGTTCCAATCATTCTATACGACTAGCAGAAAGACCGGAGAGGATCCATTTCCGTTCCCCAAGGTTTGTTTGCTCCTAGTTTCTGACTTTCAGTTGTCCTGTTTTCTGTGTTTGGCTAAGCAAAACAAGGAAACACTTTCAAATTATGGCCAGGTGACAACAGGTGAGTTATCTGGTGATTTACTTCTAGAATCGAGCTATATGCATGGACGGATGTAGTCAATTTCAGGTTTCCCCACATCATGATAATTAAATGTTTCCCATTTCAAAAAAATGATTGGCCTCATTTTAATTAGTTTCAAAGCCCCTGGGCTGGCTTAGAGGATAGGCGAGAGAAGCGTACGCTTCGGGCCCCAAAAAAAGGTTTAAAATGAGGGCCCAAAAAATTCTAGGACCCATATATATATATATATGGCCCCAAAAAATTGCTCTAAGTCATATTTACACAAAAATAGGCCCAATTAAAATTTAGGAGTCACAAAATAAGCCCAATGGTATAATACACTGATTATCAACTCCCATAATAACCCATTAGGATACGCCTGGTTCAATAGAATGAAATAGACAATGGAATGGAATTGACAATGCATGGAATGGAATTGAGAAGATTAATTTTCAAAGGATGGATTTTGAGATATTGTAATGGTTGCATTTTTGGGGGATAACTATATGCTTATATTTTGTAATGGTAAATCTTTTGTAATGATTTTTTTATGAAACTCTTTGCAGACCAACTTTTATATGAAAAATATAGGGAGGCATCATTCAAGAAGTTCGCTTCTGGCCTCCAAAACTTATGAGCCGGCCTAGCCCTGAACATTAACTCTTGTTTGGAAATTAAAGAAAATTGGAGGAATTAATTAAAGAAAATTGGAGAAATTAATTTGGAGTTGCAGATTGGCAAGTGGAGTGGAGTGCAGTTGGCCACTCTTACACACTCACATGCACATGAGCAGGGTTCAATCCCTGTAAGCCCCATCCCCCTTTAACAAATCCCCTGGGATAGTGTAGATTATGACTAACGAATAACCAAAAAAAGTTGGAGTTGGATTGGGAAAAACCTAAAATAAGGGATACTGGATGTGATGGGATTTCAATTTTCAATTTCAAATATTATAACTGAACGAACAATCCCAACCGCTGTTTCTAATTAATTTGCATATATCTGTGTGAGTGATGTAGGAATATTAGAGACAAGTATTTATCTAGAAGCATAGTGATTTGAAAAGGGAACATTATTGCACGGGATAATAGTTTAGAGATATGATAGATCAATTTTGTTGAATTTAAATTTTAAAAAATAGTTATGGCTTATCTCTGATATGTATATCTGCATTAGGTCACACAGATGAAATAATTTTTTTTGTGAGGACCAATGAATTACTACAACCTGAAGCTCCTAAAATTCTCCACTAAAAGACCCTTCACTTTTTCTTTTTTCTTTTTAAACAAAAAATGAGAAATTATTTGATGTAAACCTAACGACACTTACAATACGGAATTCATTACAATATAGCTGTCAAAAATTTGACTGAAGTATTTCAATAGTTTTACCAATGAGCCAATGCGTTTCCGGATTTTTCAAGAACCAAACATTGGAAACCATAACATTAATTTTACATTCAATCATATGGAGCCATTTACTTACCACGTGTAACTTATACCTCATTGGTTTGGGACTTTGGGGTCTTATTTTGGGGTAATATTAATTATACGGGCTCTAGCGGCCGGCTGATGAGTTCATGCATGCCCAATGCTGAGACCCTGATGATTGCTTACGTGCAATATTATTGTAGGGTAACTTGCCAAGTTCTTGATTTGTAATCAATCCCTAAATTTTCTTGACTAGTATCTATATAGTCAAAATTTCAAATTGGCCCTCAAATCGATGTAAAATACACCTACAGTCTACAATTTTCATAACTATGTCCCCAACAACAGGGGAACACAAAATAAATTTGTGTTCTCCTTCGATGTATCCATTATCGAGTTTCTCAATAATAATTTTTTTGCCGTTCAAAAAACAAGGGAACACAAAAGGAAAAAATTATGAGCACGATACAGATAATGAAAACATTTTTTTTATTGGAAAAGAAATATATTTTATTAAACTCGATCAGGGTACATCGAGTATACAATGAAACATTGGATGAAATACCAAAAAGACAAAACCCATTCACCCAAAGGGACAAGCCCGATAAAAAACACCTATTTGAGAGAGATAGTTACAGATAATCAAAACTTGAAGACCAATGTGACACCAAATTCTTACTTTCGGGACCTATACAAAGTAGGGCTGCTCGCGGTCCGGTTCGGTTCGGATTTCTAGGAATCCGAGGACCGAACCGCTAGTCACGGTTTATATAAAATGAAATCCGTGTCCGGACCAAAAGTCCTACGGTTCGGTTTTTACAAAATAAAATCCGATCCGTGACTCGCGGATTGGTTACGGTTTTGTCCACGGATTTTAACAAAAATAAAGCTTAAGCATATATCCCACACTAAAAGGGAAGAATGTTACATTCAAAATTAAGTTTAACACCACCAGAAAATACTTGTTACATAAACTACCAAAAACCTATTTTAAAAATCAAATTCAAAAGAATCTAAACACTAGTAGAATTGTATTATTATAGTACATAATATTAAAAAAAATGAAAAAGAAACGAATTAGTGAAACTCAACTAGGGTTACCCGTTATTTATATGAAAACACTATAATTTACTCCTTATATTTTATGTACATCTACATTATATCCCATTATTAAGATAAAATACTAAAATTGGTAGAAAAAAGTGTTAACATTACTAACAATTTATTATATAAATACACATATATATTTATATAAAATAAATATCTCACGGTTCGGTTCGGTTAATCCACGGTTTTGTAATGAAAATCCGTGGACCGAACCGCGAGTCACGGTTTTCTAATTTTTCAATCCGTGTCCGGACCATTAATCCACGGACAAAATCCAAAAGGTACGGATCGGATCGGTCCAGACCGGTTTCACGGTTCACCGGATTTTTTGAGCAGCCCTAATACAAAGTGTTACCAAACTATTTCCCAAAAAAAAAAAAAAGAAGTTTTACCAAACTACTTGAGAGACCATTGGTGTATTTTATCAAGAAACCTATTATATTGAAGATTATTTTGGTATTCTCCCATTTTTAACTTGATACTCCGCAATTTCATTGCTTGTTTGTTTCCTAAAACAGGCATCCGTAAGATTGACTTGTACAGTTCTATAAGTGCTAATTTAGATGTTTTTACAACAAGAAAGGTAGTAACTGTAAATAGCTAGCAAATGCTACATAAGGGCTAAATGGTCAAAATAAAATTCAAATCTCTTTTTTTTAATTAAACTTTCAAACACTAGTCTATTACAAACTCTGATCTTCACTCATTAAGCCAAACACATCCTTAATTTATATACAACACCTAATTTTTAAATCATAAAATCATATTAGATTAATTCCAAGTCCTTGATAGTTGACAGTGATCCTAGGATTAAATAATAATGCCTGCAATTTTTGACAGAAAATTCAAAGCGAGGAATATGAGTTAGGACCTGGTTTTTCTATAGTCCAAACTCAATTGGAGAAAACAATCGCATCTCGATGGTCAATCTTGACAATGGCCAACGGTCTAGATTTGTTAATGACTCTTTTTTGATCGGCAAAAGATGAATTTTATTAAAACGGGGAGAGGGGAAAGGGATCCAACAAAGAGTTGGAAAATATATCTGAAGGGCAAAGCCCAAAACACCCAAAGGTCTATAAGGGTCCACAATAATAAAACATTACAGCTCAACCCTATACCTTAATAAAATACAATGAAAGCCCAAACACCTAAATCCGATCCAACCAAAGATCGGCCCACCCAAACCAGCACCCAAACCCTACCCACTTCAATCTCCACCACCGCACAAACCACCGGAAAAACCAGCCTCGCCGTTAAGCCAAGCCGGCCCACTCCCAGATGTAGAGGCCGGCGGCGGTATCCGGCCTACGACAATGAAAATCAAAGCAGACAAGGCATGGGTGAAACCAGCCACCACCAACAACTTCAAAACACCCCTGCCTTCGATGACCACCAGCAACAGCATACCCAAAAATGATGAACTGTTGGCCCCGCGCCCGGAAGAGAACTCGGAGTAGCCGCCGACCGGACTTTGGCACTCAAAACGGCTAGAGCAACCCAACCATGGGAGCCACACCCACCTCACCATCACCGGAATAGACCACCACCGATCAACCACCGCCATCTTCACCGATCATTTTGAAAAGGAGGAAACCTGCAAAACAAAGTTAGGGAAAATGTAACGCCCCGATTTTCGGGAGCAAAATAAAATAATTCTTTAAGAAAATTTTGCTAAATAGATAGAATTTTCCAAAGTAAAGGTTTAGCTATTACAATCTCAAGATAAATTTACTGATTTAAAGGACATTAACTTCAGAGCTGACTCTAGGCTTGATACGAATCCCAAGCATACTTGATCTTCGTTCCTGATAGTCTTCCTGTGTCGAACTGCACCATCGTTGAATCCCCTCCATTGAATCCTGCGCCATCTGGTAAATTGACCGCCGAAGCAATCGATTTTCCAGGATACAGACGTATCCGTGAGTGATAAATCACTCAGTAGAATAATCCAACCCAACCACCCCTCTTACTTTACAACTAGCAAATAAGCAAGATAAACATGGTACGAAGAGATAAAACAGAAGTATTTCTTATAAATCAATTTATTACTATTCATTAACCTGACGTGTAATCTAAGATCTCATCCACGAGATCTTTCCTCCCTCAACCGCTAGCCATGCTCATTCCCATGAGTTCACTTCCCTTTGCTGTCGCAGATACACCTAAGTTATATACCGAGTGTGTATCCCAATAACTACAACAAGGGGAATGCTTATCATGCCTACATCACAACTAGGGTTCGCCTATCTTATATACCACTTCGCAATCAACACAATCAACCCTGGACTCTCGCCAGTATATCAAATCATCCCTGGACTCCCGCCAGTATAAATCACATCACAATCTCATTACATCTCAAAATCACGCCTGCAGGCAATCTAAAAATAAACAAAACTTTCGAATTCATCCACTATTTAGCATCGTCTAAGTGATTTCTATTTCGCATACCACCCCATGTCTCTAGGGTCCAATCTAACATATCAATCAGATGTTAAAATAATAAAACAAGCAATCGGAGATAATATATTCAATAAATAAGGAACGAAATAAATCACGTAATAATTTATGGATGAACCGTTGTTCTTAATCTTGCATGCAACGAATTAATTAATGAAGTATGAATCTTGATTTAATAATAAAAATAAAATAATAAAAATAACAGACTTGCATTAGTTATTTTAAAGAAATTAGAGTGATTAATAATTAATTACATACATTAAATAGGTGGAGATATTAGGATAATCAACGTGACCTTATTAAAAGTTCTAGAAGTCTTAAGAAACATGCTCGGGTATCAAAAGTTGGGTTTGGAGGGTCGCGAAATCGTTTTTAAAATAAAAGGCATTATTTAAAGTTGTCAAAAGATAAATAAATGGTTAATAAATTATTTAATAATAAAATGTATTGAGGTTAACAACATATCATCTTAGGAATGTAAATAATCTAAAAAAAAAAGTTCGGGAATTAATAAAATGGTTTAAAAGGTCGCAAGGAATTTTAGTTTGTAAAAGTTTACATGAAATCAAATTAAAATTCTACTAAATAGATAATAATTAAATAAAAATTTGACATTAACAAGTTATAATCCTTGATGTGTTCGAAGTGTAGGAAAAATAGATCGGGGATCGAAAACGATATTCGGAAGGTCGAAAAATCAATTCGGAACGAATTAGTACAAACCGTAAGGTCTGACCGGATTGACCTTGCGGTGGGGGCTCCTGCCGCGAACTCAGCTTTGGTTCTCGCGGCCCGAAGGTTGCGGCCGCGAGGTTCAAGGCAGTTTCGTTTTTTTTTGTTTTCTTCGAGGTTTTTGATGCATGGGGCCATGGGGGACTATGGGTTAGGCCTAAAAACAATAAATATACTTAGAGGAGGGATTGGAACGGATTATAGTACCTTGGTTTGATCAAATTGATCAAAATTCGAAACTTTGAACGTTGGGGAAGATAACTTCGGTTTTGGCTATCGGGGGTCCTTGGGATTAAATTGATTGATATTTGGTGATGCTCTAGGTTGTAGGAGGTGATTGGAAAGGTTGGATTGCATCTCGGTTGGGTCTAAGCATGAAACCCACTTTTCTCTCTCTTTCCTTCTCTCTCTAGAACTCCATAGCTTGGAGCTTGGATTGCCCACGTTTTTCTTCTCAATTCTGATCAGAGAATTGCGGTGGGTGTAGGGATAAGTTCGTGGTCAATGTGGTGGGGTATTTGTAGGTGAATTTGGAAGAAGTTGGATAAAATCGAATTTAGTGGAAGTTGGGTTTCGTTGGACTTTGTATGAACGAATCGGGCTTGGTTTGAGGGACAAGGAGGAAGTAGAAACTGAGTAAGAGTAGGAGAGGGAAGGATGGAAGGAGTCTAAGCATGCATGCAATTTAAAAAAAATAAAAGAGATAATTAAGATAGGATAATTACTTTTTTGTATTTATCTAATAAGGAAGAATAATTTTATGAGAACTAATAATACTTTTTAATGTTATTATTAATTTTAGAAATTACAGGTTGATATATATACAAATATAATTACAAGCTAATTAATACTCCCTCCGTTCCAAATTAATAGTCCGGTTCGGTCTCCAACGCAATTTTTAAATTGTTAATATCTTTCAATCTATAATGTCTTAAAAGATTTTAAAAACTTTGTATAATAAAACTAATTGAGATCTATCATATGAGATCCATATTGCACATAAAATTTATTATAGATTGAAAGATATTAACAATTTAAAAAATGCATTGAAGACCGAACAGGACTATTAATTTGGAACGGAGGGAGTAATATATATGCTAAACTAATTTTAATCACCAAAATTTTTATTCTAGGTTTTAGTATAATCGAATTATACTTTTAAATAATTAATCGATTATGATAGATGTTTTGATTTAAAAATAATTTATTTATTCGAAAAAAAATAGGGCAAAAATCCGGGTCGTTACAGAAAAACCTACTGGACACCACCTCTTCACCGCGCCACCGCTCGCCACCAACACCTCCATAACCAGATCTGCACCACCCCACCGCCCTCCTCTGCCCAAACCCACTGCCATACCCATCAGCCACCAAACTCCAAAACGGAACCAGAGAACCAGATCGGAGCCAAAGAGGCATCCGGGCATGGAGAACCCACCACCGAACGCCGCCGCCGCACCCCAATCGCGGAATGCAAAACGGTAGGGGTCCAGCAGAAAAGCATCACCACAGAAACGCGCACCGTTAGGCCCGAAGTCGCCATACCAAAGTACCGACGAGGCGAACTGCAGGGAGGAAAAAACAGAGGGAAAAACGGAAGAGGGAAGGAAGGAGAATGAACACGATCAGGAGAGAAGAGGAAGGGGAGAGAGAGTGGGCGGGAGAGAGAGGAGGAAGAGGAGCCCGGGGGAGGAGGGAGGGAGGCGCCTCCCCCCCAGGCGGTGGCTGCTCCCAGGAAAACCTACCAGAGGAAAAGTTAGAGAGAGAAAGGATGTATGACACTAAGCCACTGTTAATGACTTTTACAGTGGATGATTAGAGAGAGAGGGTATTGTTAATGACTCTTACCAATAAAGTTCACTGTTAATAGTCTTTTAACAAATTTAAATCATTGAACGTTTGGATGATTAGATGATTAGTCTCTGCCGTCCAAATTAAAACTGCAGAGAAAATATTTTCTAAGGATTATCTAGTAATTAAAGAAATCCATCTAGATATTGGGCCGTTAACCGGGCACACGTATCTGCCGGCGGCAAAACGCTGCCACATTTGCCAGCTCAACTACATATCCCTACAAAATCTCTTCCCCCAACTCTCTCTCTCTCGACAACCACTACTCAGTGCAGTTGGTATGTCATCTCTCCCCTATGAGGGAGGTCCTGGGTTCGACTCCTGCTGATGTATGACGATTGAAAAAAAAAAAAAAAAACTCTCTCTCTCTCTCCAAAGAAAAGTTCCCACACAACTCAAAACTTTCTCCTAATCTCCGCTTTAAATTGCGGTGTCGAAAAACGTAACAGCATTGATATAGATAGTATTGACCGACATATAGGTAGATAACGGTATCGGAGGTCTGAAATCCCGCGCCATAACTCTGTATACGATACATAGTGGCTTTTATTTAAAACCCTACGGCCACTGCCATGCAACCGTACGTAGATGACGTGGCCGATGAACTCGACACCCTAAGCTTCGAGTCCACCATCACCACCGCCAGCGGCGACTCCGAGACGGCCAATTGGGCCGCCCCTGCCAGCCTGGCACTATCATCCACCAAGCCCCACATGAAATCCGGCGACCCGTGTTGGGACGCCATCCACCACGCCCGATCTGCCGACCCAAGCCTCGGCGGACTGAGGGTAATCCGCCAGCTCGGGAGCGGGGACATCGGGAACGTGTACCTGGTGGAGCTAAAGCACGCGGGAGGGTGCGTTTTCGCGGCGAAAGTGATGGATAAGAAAGAGCTAGAGGGAAGGGACAAAGAGAGGAGAGCAAAGACAGAGAGGGGAATACTGGAATTGTTGGACCATCCGTTTTTGCCCACGCTTTACGCCACACTGGACTCACCCAGGTAGTGTTGCTTGTTGACTGAGTTTTGCCCCGGCGGCGACCTCCACATTCTCCGGGAACGACAGCCAGAGAAAAGGTTTGATGCCGCCGCCGTCCGGTATGGCCTCTCTCTCTCTAGAACAGTGCCGTGATATGTGTACTCTAATTGAATTTTTGTAGTAATTGTTATTATGAACGGAAGGAGTAATAATGCATGTATAGGTGAAGAAATGTATTCTAGGAACATTGCTTGATGAGGAGCAAGGTTTTAAATACTCCCGTTCATAGTGTATTGGCTTACGCGACGATTTTTGGGTCTTTCGATGCCGTTACACTTACACCCCGTAGACTGATAGATGGTAAATTGCAAGGGTATCGGCCAAGTTTTTTTTTCTTTCGCGGTTGGTAATTCCTTCGTTTTGATTCACGATAGATACTTAACCGTTAAGGGTATATTTACCATCCAGTCTAGTTGAATTTGGGCTTTTATGGATCCATCTTGGGTCGAAAAGAAAGATCAGAACAATTCATTTTGTAGAGCTCTCAAGCATATTATCAATGTAACAAAATTAGTTTGATCGAACATCAAATTCTTCGAGAATAGAACAGATTTGTGCTGAAAGTTTAAGTTTGCAAAAAATATATGTATATATATATATCGTTTGTTTTTTGTTTTGTTGCACAAATTTGTTTTGTTCATGAAGTTATCGATATTCAGTCAAGTTGATTTCTCATGTGAATAATGTATTTGATGAGTTCTACAAAATGAACGGTTCCAATTATATATAGTAGTGGGCTCATGCTGATCTCACAAAGCCCAAACTCGACCGGACGGATGGTAAGGAAACCAAACAGGACCTTGGCCTCCAATTGGCAATCCTCTGTTCAGTTTTTTGAATTGATAGTATTTTCACTAATTTATGGGTATTTCCCACTCGATTTATTTCATGCCAGAAAAAGATAATATTAAATGAGTTTACAACGATTAAAAGGACCAACAATATGACGACATCACAACAGAGAAAATTGACATCCGAACTAAGTTGCCGCCGTAGACATCCCATGATCTCGACACTCAATAATCAAATGCTCTGCCTTTATATTGTCATCATAGTCCAACTTTTTAGAGCTGAATTATACTATCTAACCATGCAAAATTTGACAAAACACCAAACAAATACTCGGTGACCAAGTTAGGGTGTGTTCTACTAACTAAAACATGTGCTATCTTTAAATGTGATGTATTAATTGTGAGAGAATGACCTGTTACGTAAACCAAAAAATAAAAACTCAAATGTAGAAAGATACTCAAATATGAGGCTTTTCAGATTTCAAATTCAAATATTAGGACCCAATTAATAAAAACTAATGCCCTTGTTTGAATTTAATAAGAGAGTCCTAGCAGATTTGGTTATTGTAGATTTCGCTACACTATAATACAATTCCGTAAATCTTTTGTGCAAAAATCAATGTCAAGAAAAGGCCGAACATTTTTATTTATTATTTTGATTTAATTAAGTGATTAATAAATCACCGGAAATAGTACTATCGTACACATCCTTAATTTGGGTTGTATTTAGAACGGTGCTACTGGTACAGAAGATTTTATATCTGTACCAGTATGTACAAACCACTTTTTTGTCCCGTTTTGAGTCTCAAAAAAATGATCGGAACCGCTCATTTTGTTTAAAGTACTTTGTTTACGGCTCCTATGAAAAATAAGCTCAATCCGATATCGCTTAAGGCACCTACAAAACGTTCAACTTTGTTCCAGAATTCAAGCCTGAATTCTAGAGCAAAGTTTGGATGTTTAGTAAACGCTTTTACCGATACCGGATTGAGCTTATTTTTTGGAAAGACTATAAGCAAAATATTTTAAACAGAATGATCGGCTCCGATCATTTTTTTAGACCCAAAATGAACCCAAAAATAGATTTGTACCCACTGGTACAGCTATAAAATCTGTACCATTAGACTTTCTGTTGTATTTATGCATCCCGAGAACTATATAAAAATGCATTATATCTGTACACAAATTCAACATTTGTACATGAATAAATAACATCGATCTTGAGTTCACGACATTTATTTAAAAATTTGTAACATTTTTCGTAAAGTTACAACATATTTATGCGAGTTTTTATCATAATACAAATAATTTTAATGTAAAATATCATAAATGTTTCGTTGTATTCCCTTCGTCTTTAAATAAGTGTCCGACACGCAAAACTAGACTTTACAAAAGATGCATTTTACATTAGAAAATTTAAATTTTTTTCCACAGTCTAAAAGAACTCATTGCCATCTGTTGATTTGTAATAAAAATTAATTTTTTAACATAACAAATGCATCTTTTTAAAGGCATTGGTTTGCGCACCGAACACTTATTTAGGACGAAGGAAGTATTTAGTTTAGTTTTTTTTTTTTTTTGGGTGTATTTTCGGGACCAATGTGTTTTTTTACTAGTTTGTTTATGCCGAGTGGGCACCATGTGGCGGTACCCGTTGGCGATTCCAACAGTCCGAAACACCCAAACGTGTTTTGGATGGTCCAAATTTATTTCCTCTCTCTCCCCTCACCCCACCACTCTCTCTTCTTTTTTCTCTTTAAAATCCGGACCGTCCTACGTTTGGACAGCTGGGATCGCTGACGAGGTACAACGTGTGTGGTACCCGCCCTGCACACAAAAATTTCTCATGAATAATACATACGATTATCTTTTCCAACCAAAAGAAAGAGCAAACAAACGTATAATTGGTTAGTAGTATTAATTTGCAGGTTCTATGCATCAGAAGTGGTGGTTGCCCTAGAATACCTCCACATGATGGGAATAGTCTACCGCGATCTCAAGCCCGAAAACATACTTGTAAGAGCAGATGGTCACATCATGTTGACCGATTTCGACCTCTGCCTAAGTTCAACATCAATGGCCCAGATTGTCTCTGATCATCAGCACAAGCAAATCCCGCGCTTGTCAAGCGATCGCGGTTCGATCGATCCTTCCTCTGCCAATTCAGATTGCATGCCGCCCAGTTGCATCGCCCCTGCCGTCTCGTGGTTCCGTCCGAAATGCAAGCGCCGCCGGAGCCGGCCGGGTCCTCGCGGGAGCCAGCAGCTTGCCATAGTGGTGGAGCCGATGGACGCCCGGTCAATGTCGTTCGTCGGGACCTACGAGTATTTAGCACCGGAGATCATACTCGGGGAGGGGCATGGTAGCGCAGTGGATTGGTGGACCTTGGGGATATTCATTTTTGAATTCTTCTATGGCGTGACGCCGTTTAAGGGTACGGACCACGAGCATACCCTAGCAAACATTGTGGCTCGAGCGCTCGAATTCCCTAAGAAGCCACCCTTGGCCGAACCGGCCAAGGACTTGATCACGCGGCTGTTGATCAAGGACCCCAAGAAACGAATGGGGTCCACAATGGGAGCCACGGCGATCAAGCGCCACCCGTTTTTCGATAGGGTCAATTGGGCCCTTTTGAGAGGTGTGATGCCGCCGTTCCTTCCACGGCCGATGGCTTATAAAAAATCTGTTGCCGGAGATGATTTTCCCGATGCTTCAATTGAGTACTACTAGCTATATATATAGTTGCAACTAAGTTTACATGGCCAAGATGTAATAAAATGTGACACTTTAATAATTCATGCATACATATGAGAGGTCAAGTATTTTTTTTTTCCCAATGTAATAGGTACTGAAATAAAAGTTATGTAGTGTTGGAAATAATTTTAATGTATTGTCAACATTATTAACTACTATTAACTAATCACTGAGAAATTGATTTCCATTTATTTTCAATTTTTCATAGAGTTGTGTTTTTTCATTTGACACCCTTGCGCCGTTGCGTCCCTTATGAGAAAAAGTGATCATTCCCTTGGTGCCTGTTATGAATAGTCATTCTTGGGGATTTGAAAACTTGTATTTACATATTTTGATTGAGTCTGAGCCTTTTCATTTGAGAGAGTACAAACACATGTTTGGTTCAATTGTTGTGTTGCTTATGTGAGAGCATTTGATCAAGTAGTGCTAGAAGACAGATTTCCATGCCAACCATAAGCATTGTAGTGGGGACGAATCCGTCTTAAGTACAAAGTGCAAGACTAGCATTGATCACCGATTTGGTTTCATCAATATTTTTGAGGTTCTGAGTTCTAATTTTATCGCGTTACAACTAGGCCTGTCAATGGATCGGATCCGATCGGATCGATCGGATCCGAAAATCCGATCCGAATCCGATAACGGCGATCCGATAATCCGAATCCGGTAACCTTATCGGATTTGGATCGGATCGGATTAAATCCGTTATCAATCCGAACTTCTTTTTTTTTTTCTTTTTATAAATTTTTTTAAAAAAACAGTAAATTTTTTTTTTTGAAAAAAATTGTATAAGAAGTTGTATTTTTATTTTAAAATTTTTATTTATTTATTTTTTGAAAAAAAATTGTATTTTTAAAAAAATATATATATATTTTTTGTTAAAAATTTTTGAAGTAAAAAAGTTTTCGGATCGGATCCGGATTACCACTATCGGATTCGAGTCTTATCGGATCCGACCCGACCCGTTGACAGGCCTAGTTACAATATTATTGATTATACATCTTTTAACATATAGTTATTGGGTACTATATCACCCATTAACATCATTCTGCAGCTGCCTAATAATCCAGTTTGTCGATCAGGAAATTAAAATAACGAAACTACTCCAATTAAAGCTAGATTTGGCTGGTAATTAATCTGCCCAATGGTTTGGTTCTCTGAATGCATGCTGGCCTGGGCTGATTCAGTTCTCAGCTTCCAAAGGAGTTACAAGGGCCCAATAATTAATACTGCTATTAGCATCGTTTTGCGATGGATTCGTCGTTGATCGATCAGATGGATAACTTCATTTCCATCGTCTCCACCAAGGATCGAGCCAAGGAGGTCTAGTGGCAGTGGCCGCCACGACTAGAATTTTAGAAAATGTAATTATTATATATAAAAAATAAAAAAATAAAATCCCAACTTATACAGACACGTCACCGCTAGATTTTTTCCATTATTTCTTGCTATATATTAGTCTTTAATCCTCTAAAAAAAATTCACAAAAAGGAGACCCAAAAAAGTATTCCAAAACTAGATTCTATCATCAATACTTTTAACGACATGAAAGAGCGTCGGACACAATTCAAGATACCTCACTTTAGTAGAGAAATTAAATTAAAGTTCGACTTTTTTCGTTCTCTATATGCAAATGACAAACATCATTTACTATAGTTTTTTATTATATTATTTTAATTTTTTTTCTAGAGTCAATGACATTCATATTGTAATGCATCTTTTTGTTTATTTAGTATACATTTTGCTACTGCTAAGATAAAATCCTGACTCCATCCCTAATCTCCGCTTCAATTTCCAGTCAAAATAGTAATGTTATTATGGACTAGATACAGTACTTACAGGCTTACAGACCCAAAGCACAGTACGGCTAGAATTCGAGAGGTTATTAGTTGTGGTTTTTAATATTCGGGGAAATTACGGCCAATGACGTGTTTTGATAATTAATATCCGCCAATGAAATTTTCAGCATTAACAAATGTTCTCAGCATGTCTTTGGCGGGTATTAATTATCAAAACACGTCATGTGCCGTCATTTTCCCATTTATGATTAATTTACTCGAAAGTGAAAGGTACCAACCAAGGACTAGGTATATATCGACAAATCATATGGAATGTACGATTCATCACTGATAGTTCATCCTAGCTATAAAGAATTGTCATTTACCAAATTATCATGTGCAAGGAAGGAATGATACAACATTAATCGAACTACGTACCATGTCCAAGGAAAGAATGGTACGCAACAACTTGGTCCATCCCATCGCGCTAGCTCAATGATGACTTCCCTCAAGATTAATCAATAAGACATGCGGCCAGCCTCATATCTTAAGGCCGGCCAAGGAGAGTTTGCTCCCATCTAATCCCCTCGGAGTTTAATGCGAGGGGCATCCATACAGCTCGGCCCGGACAAGCAACTAAAAAAATGTTGCATTGCAGATTAATTTTGAAGAGACTTGGTTTTGACATCAAAGATTTGGGCACTTCAGGCTTGCTTTGAGATCATTTTTTTTTTTTAATCAAACAGCCAAGCAATTTCCATTGCAAAAGCCCGAAGGCAAAAGATTACATTACGATAGACAGGAATGAAACGAAAACTACTAAATCTAAAACTAACGAACACTCTGCCGAAGCAAAATCAACAGTAGGTTATGAGAGTCTCGTCCCAGAAAACGTGTTAATGGTTTGAGCTGGGGTTCCTTTTAGTTCTTCTACTTTGAGATCATTGATGGCACAATTTTTGCAATCTTGAGAAATAAGTTTCCCAAAGCAAGTACTGACATTTTCAAGAACAAATTCCTTTCTTTAAAAAAGAAAAAAAGAGCAAAATTGCACCAAGAATCAATACTTTAATCAAAGTAGTAGATGACATGGACAGAAAGCAAAACCATTTCATCGATCCAAGTATCTTGCTCATGCATACGTGATCAGTAAGGCAAATTTTCCAAAAACCCTTTAATTCAAATCCCTTTTGATTTCGTGACCGAAAGCAACTTATTCAATGATAACATAGGAGAAAACTATATATGGTACACCTAGGGTGTACTTTTTTGGTGTATGTTACTTGTAATTTTGGTGTATTTTACACATGTTTTTGTTTAGTTACGAGAGGGGTGTACCGTTAGACCCCGATATACAAGTGGGAGAGAAAATCGCATGCGTATTGGCCAGTTTCGTTATGTATTAGTCCATTTCCAATTCACATACCGATTCTGTGGCAATTCACGAACGTACGTTACGGGTGATTTTGGCACTTAATACTTAATCATTCTCGAAGATAATTTTTAAAAATTCACGACTGTGACAACCAATTCCCGTTATGTATCTTTCAATACTCCTGATACTGTTACACCTCAACCGTTACCATTATGTGTCCCCAAGCTGTTATTTAAAACCATTACCATATTTTTGGTGTGAGGTAAGCGCACATTCTTCTGGTAACCAAAATTTTTGTTAACGAAGTTTTTTTGATGTGTGTACCATAGCCAAACCGTATATAGGGGGCAGACTGCACCTATAAGTGAAAATGTGCTGTCTGATTGCTTATTTGCTTATCTTCATCAAAACCAGACGACCGTGTGCTGACTTAGACTTGGTATATAGGGCAGACTGCACCTATGAGTGAAAGTGTTGTATTGCCAAAATTAGTTAGTTTTGGCTCTCCACTAAATTAATAAGCACAGTTTTCTGTCTAGGTATGGAGACTTAGGATTTGACTTAGGTAGTATAAGGTGAGATCGATATTCGATAGTTAACAACCCCTGCATGAACTCACACTATCGATATTCGGTAGTATAACTTGAATTTTTATAGAGTAAGTTCTACTTGACGATATTTGTAACTTGGACGACAGAGATGAAATTTTCATTTTGAAGATCATTAATTAGGTACAAATTAAGCCTGATGTGCCCCAAGGCACAAACTGTTGGGAAAATCTCGGCATATACACGAAATCCAGAGAACAATTTCCATTGAAAATGAACAATTACATAATCGAAATACAAGAACAAAACAGATTGAAACAGAATATGAAGAACGAGATACAAACTGAATCTTTAGGATCGAAACCGAGGCCTGTGTAATACCACAGTCACCTTAAGAAATATTCGCCGCCTACCGTGGGTGTTGTAGGTTGCGTCGGCGACTTTCTCCCAGGGTTGGCTCGGTTGTACCGCTGGCCGTCGGAACACCACCGAAGACCGCCTTGGCGAACTGACTACCGCCTGCCTCTCTCTCTCAAGAACGGATATTGGAATATGCTGAAAGGCTGCGAATTTGATTGTGCCTTCTCCAGAAACGTGAGCCCCCTTTTATAGAGTGAGGGAGGCCTATGGAGATGAATGCTGCCAATGAATTCTGCCAATGAATAGGGAGGTTATGGGAGTAATGCACCATCATGAGGAGGGTTACGGGAGTTACAGAATTCCACAATTCAATACGTCTATTGATTGTGGTGCGTCCAGATTCAACGAACCCAGAACGAGCACGGATGCCTCGAGAGACCATCCGGTAGCCCCGATTTCATTCATCTGAAAATCTGTAAAATTTCCAACAATCCCCCCCATGAATGGAATTGACAGGCATACTGGTGCAGAGTACAAAGTTGATCCGAGAGAGCGACAACGGATAATTCCTGCATAGGATAGGTGGCTTTTGGCCTGGAACCTTCCCTTTTGATAGCCTATCGGGTTTACTGGCAGACTAGTGTGCGGTCCCGCTTTGAACTATTCCGCCGCCGATGTAAACCGAGACAACAGACGTCACACAAGACTTCTCCTAACGTAGTTCAGTTCTCACTGTTGGGTTCATTTTGGCCATGACACCCCCTTCCTGGTTCTGCGAGTATTTTCTCGAGAATTTTGCCACAATTCTCAAAGAAGCGGCCCCACTTCATAATAACATAGGTGACCTTCCTGTGAGGGTATCCTGTTATACCCTGCTTGGCAACCCAGCGCATAGGAGTCATTAAAAGCAATGCTTAACCTCTTTCCATTCGCATGTATCACTGTTCTACACCATAGGAGTGGGCAGGAGACCGAATCTCCTCAGTGATCGTTCTCGGCTACTCGCGAAAGATAGTCTCATTGAACCTAGATCTTGGGATCTCCAGTCAACTAGGTTGGCTACCTCCACGGTAACTATGAGCGTAGTGGCTTTAGCCCCATTCCTTTCGATGCTTGCTCAACTAACTCTCGGTTTAACCCTTTGGTTAACGGATCCGCAATATTGTCCTTTGACCTCACATAGTCAATAGCGACAACCCCACTAGAGAGTAGTTGCCTAATGGTATTATGTCTACGTCGAATATGTCTAGACTTACCATTATACATATTACTCTGTGCCCTACCAATTGCAGATTGACTATCGCAATGGATACTAATCGGTGGCACAGGTTTCGGCCATCTTGGAATATCCTCCAAAAACTGACGGAGCCACTCGGCCTCCTCCGCCGCTTTATCCAGAGCGATGAACTCTGATTCCATTGTTGAACGTGCTATACACGTCTGTTTGGAGGATTTCCAAGAAATAGCTGCACCACCAAGTATAAAGACATATCCACTTGTGGATTTAGAGTCCTTCATATCTGATATCCAGTTCGCATCACAATACCCTTCTAGTACTGCTGGATATCTGGTGTAGTGCAACCCCAAATCACGAGTATACCTTAAATAGTGCAGAACCCTAACTATTGCTTTCCAGTGATCACGGCCTGGATTACTCGTGTATCTGCTCAGTCTGCTGACTGAGTAAGCTATATCGGGCCTTGTACAACTCATTAAGTACATTAGGCTCCCAATTATCCGAGAATACTCTAATTGAGATATGCCTTCCCCCCCATTCTTGGATAAATGCAGACTTAAATCCACAGGGGTTCTAGCGATACTTGAATCAGACGAGTTGAACTTCTCAAGAATCTTGTCAACACAGTGTGTTTGAGACAACGCAAATCCAACAGAAGTTCTGGTGATCTTGACACCCAGAATGACATCTGCAAGGCCCATATCCTTCATGTCAAACTTCGAGTTTAACATATTTTTGGTAGACTGAATGACCTTTTCATTGCTACCAACAATGAGCATGTCTTCAACGTAAAGACACAAAATGACATACCCTTCGTCTGTGTCTTTGACATAAACACACTTGTCACATTCGTTGATCTTGAAACCACTTGACAACACAGCATTGTCAAATTTCTCATGCCATTATTTTGGTGCTTTGTTTGAGCCCATACAAAGACCTAACAAGCCTACATACTTTCCTTTCTTGGCCCGGCGCGGAAAAACCCTCGGGTTGTTCCATGTAGATCTCTTCATCTAAATCGCCGTTCAGGAAAGCTGTTTTGACATCCATTTGATGTATCTCAAGGTTACGCAAAGCTGCGATCGCGATGATCATCCGAATGGAAGTAATCCTTGAGACTGGTGAGTAAGTATCAAAGTAATCTAGGCCTTCTTTTTGTCTGTATCCTTTGATAACAAGCCTAGCTTTGTACTTATCTATTGACCCATCTGCTTTCATCTTCCTTTTGAAGATCCATTTGTAGCCGAGAGGCTTACTGCCTGGTGGCAAATCCACCAGTTCCCACGTATGGTTTTGCAGTATGGAGTCAATCTCACTCTTAATGACCTCTTTCCACAAAGGACCCTCAGGGCAGCTTACAGCTTCCTGGTATGTCCGAGGCTCATTTTCTACAAGATAAGTCAGAAAATCTGGACCAAAAGATGTTGATGTTCTAGCACGCTTGCTACGTCTTGGTTCAACATCAACTTCCTCTTCTTGGCCTTGTCTGCTTTCATTAGCCGGATGCAAAGTCCGTTCAGCAGAACTTGACTCTCCAATGGATCTATAAGGAAATATGTGTTCAAAGAACACTGCATTCCTAGACTCCATGAGAGTATTCTTGTGAATATCTTGTATATCTGACTCATACACAAGAAAACGATAGGCACTACTATCGTCTGCATAACCGATGAATACACAATCAACGGTTTTAGGGCCTATCTTCTCCTTCTTAGGAGGAGGTACAGCCACCTTCGCTAGGCATCCCCATGTTCGTAAGAATGCATAATTAGGCTTCCTACCTTTAAACAATTCATACGGGGTTTTACCAACGTCTTTGCGAGGTATTTTATTGAGGATGTAATTAGCGGTGAGAACAGCATCTCCCCACATGTTCTAAGGCAACCCAGAACTGATCAACATAGCGTTCATCATATCCTTCAATGTACGATTCTTGCGCTCAGCAATTCCGTTAGTCTGAGGCGAATAAGGTGCTGTGGTTTCATAGATTATTCCGTGTTGGGCACAGAATTTTCCAAACGGTCACTGAAATTCACCACCACGATCACTTCTGACCACCTTAATCTTTCTGCTCAGTTGATTCTCAACCTGAGTCTTATAGTGAACAAACTTATCCAGGGCTTTATTCTTGCTTTTCAACAAATACACATAGCAAAATCGAGTGATATCATCGATAAAAGTAATGAAATACTTGTTACTGGCCCGAGTTTGGACATATTTCAGATCACACACATCAGTGTGGATTAAACCTAAAGGTTCTGTGCTTCTTTCTACTGCTTTGAAAGATGCTCTGGGCATTTTAGCCTCTACACAGGTCTCACACTTGTGTTTTTTTTATCAATTTGGAAAGTTGGAATATGGTCCAAGTTAATTAATCTACGCATAGAATCATAATTAACATGACCTAGTCTACCATGCCACAAAAAGGAAGACTCAAGCACATAAGCAACAGGGGATTTCTTTTTATTGATAGTAGGGATAACAGTCATTACATTCATCTTAAAAAGACCATCGGTCATGTAACCTTTCCCTACATACATTCCAGCTTTAGTCAGAGTGACCCTATCAGCCTCGAAAACCAGGCGGAAGCCGTGCTTGCTCAACAGCGAACCAGAAACCAAATTCTTGCGAATATCTGGCACAAACAGCACATTATTCAGAGTCAACTCTTTTCCCGAAGTCATCTTCAGGACCACTTTCCCCTGCCCCGCAACATCCGAGGTAGCTGAATTCCCCATAAACAGTTTCTCACCGTTAGCAACCGGCTCGAAAGTAGTGAACAACTGCCTGTCACAACAGATATGACGTGTAGCCCCAGTGTCTACCCACCATTCCTGCGGGTTTGAACCCACCATGTTCACTTCAGATACCATAGCCGAGAGGTTGATATCAGACACTGCTGCCTCCACCTGAGCCAAATGTGCCTGAGCGCGAGGGTTAAGCGGCTTCTTACACTCCGAAGCTTTATGCCCGAATTTGTTGCAGTTGAAGCATGCACCCTGAAACTTCTCTTTCTGTTTCTTGGCAACCCCACCTCTCGGTCCCAGATTGACACTTTTGTCCTTCTGTTTGCCAGCTTGCTTGTCAGACCGCTTGTCAGAACGCCTGTCATACTGGTTTCTCCTCACACCGGAAGATTGACCATGCTCCATCATGTTTGCCTTGGCCATGTAGGAGGTCTTCGCACTCCTATCCATACCCCGATTCTCCTCTTCAATACGGAGTTTGATGAAAAGAGCCTCCAAGGTCATCTCCTTATTCTTGAACATGAGATAGCTCTTGAACTCTTTCCATGCTGGGGGTAGCTTGTGGATGACTGCAGCCACCTGGAATGCTTCACTCAGAATCATCCCCTCAGTCCTGATCTCATTGAGCAGGAGCTGCAGCTCTTGGACTTGGACTGCCACAGACTTGGAGTCCACCATCATGTAATCAAGGAACCGGCCCACAACGAACTTCTTGGACCCGGCACCCTCGATCTTGTATTTCCTGTCTAAGGATTCCCATAATTCCTTAGCCGATGGAGCCTCGCCATACACAGAATACAACGAATCATCTAGAGCATTCAGAATGTAATTCTTGCACATGTAGTCATGCTCTTTCCATCTGGCCACATCAATCCGCTTCTGAGTGTCAGAATCATCCTCAGCAATAACAGGTGCTTCCTCGACAAGCCACTTTGCCAAGTTCAAGGTGGTGAGATAGAACAACATCTTCTGTTGCCACCTTTTGAAGTCCACCCCAACAAATTTGCTCGGCCTCTCCACGTGAGATATTGGAACCGAGGGAATCCCAGGAATAGGAGCATGAGTTGGAATAGCACCACTGCCATTTCCATTGCCACTGACAGCACCAGTCTCTTTGTCTTTGCCAGTAGTCTTCCCTTGCACAGTAGTCATGTTTTCCTGAAATTAGGAACAACCACATATAAGAGAAGAAATCTCAATATCAAAATGACAAGCTATACATGCATAGATTAACAATCTATCAAATAAGCTAAGTCTGACATCCCCACAATACCATGTAACTTGGGGGTCCCAGGGGGGGCGCCCCCTGGCGGGGGTCTTAGGGGGCCGTGCCCCCTGACGGGGGTCCTGGGGGCAGCGCCCCCGGGCGGGAGTCTGAGGGCTGGCCCTCAGCGGGGATCGACCTGCCCGGTCAGGTCGCGGGGGTCCAGGGGATCGACCTGCTACTTGCAAAAGCTAGTGTGGCCATCCACCTTCCCCTTCTGTTTTTGGAGTCCAATCCATGTACTGATGTATACCACTTGCCGTGCACAAGGGCTGAGCACTCACACCGTCCACTGGTTGAGTACTTCAGGCCGAGAGCAACCCAGGCGTCAAGCACATGAACTGCACACCGGGCAAATCATGAACACTGGATCAAGGCCAGGTGATGTCAAGGCAGAAGCCAAGTAGAGCACCCCAGAGGCCAACAAAAAATGATCCAAGGCCAAGCCGCGCACGACTGCCTTAGGCCGTAGCCTCTCTGTTCGCAACATGATCGAGTCACGCATGACTGATCTTGGCCGAAGCCAAACAGGTCTGTTATCATATCATGTTCCGATCCAACAACCAATTTGGAATCATCTCGTATAAATCACTAATCAATCTGCCGAGCAAATTGATTTAACATCTTACACCAGTGGCACTCCACCACAATTCTATTCAGTCGTTAACCTGTTCTTGCAACTCAAAAATTAGTACAAAACAGAAACTGTTTTCTGGAATTCGATGCCGATCAATGATCAAAATATTTCTTAAGCTTGTTGGGAAAATCTCGGCATATACACGAAATCCAGAGAACAATTTCCATTGATAATGAACAATTACATAATCGAAATACAAGAACAAAACAGATTGAAACAGAATATGAAGAACGAGATACAAACTGAATCTTTAGGATCGAAACCGAGGCCTGTGTAATACCACAGTCACCTTAAGAAATATTCGCCGCCTACCGTGGGTGTTGTAGGTTGCGTCGGCGACTTTCTCCCAGGGTTGGCTCGGTTGTACCGCTGGCCGTCGGAACACCACCGAAGACCGCATTGGCGAACTGACTACCGCCTGCCTCTCTCTCTCAAGAACGGATATTGGAATATGCTGAAAGGCTGCGAATTTGCTTGTGCCTTCTCCAGAAACGTGAGCCCCCTTTTATAGAGTGAGGGAGGCCTATGGAGATGAATGCTGCCAATGAATTCGGCCAATGAATAGGGAGGTTATGGGAGTAATGCACCATCATGAGGAGGGTTACAGGAGTTACAGAATTCCACAATTCAATACGTCTATTGATTGTGGTGCGTCCAGATTCAACGAACCCGGAACGAGCACGGTTGCCTCGAGAGACCCTCCGGTAGCCCCGATTTCATTCATCTGAAAATCTGTAAAATTTCCAACACAAACAACCCCTGCATGAACTCCCATTTAACCGAGGCTGAGACCACTTTATCAATCTTCTCCAGGAAAATTGCTGAAAGGGAAAAACATCGTTACACTGTTTGAATTTGAGAAATACATAAAGATGGCAATCCAATTCGTATCACCGTGACCAAAGTATCAGAACTAAAAGGGAAAAGAGAAGTACCATGCACAAGGAATTAAGGAAGGAAGGAAAGAATCACAGAACTAAAAGGGTCGACCGAGAAATTTAAATAGCCGATCATGGCATGGCATGTATTGCACAACAACATCTAAACCGGTAAGAAGAGATCGCGAATACTATAATCCAAATACTTTTTCCATATATCCACACACACACACATCAATGGCTTCCCCAAGCAATATTAATACTAGTTCCCCAACTGAGAAGTACCCGTGCCCGACGGAGTTTAATGTCCTGGACTTCGTCCCCAAGTTGTTGTCTCAAAGAGACTACAAGAAGTGGAAGAAATTGATGGAGGGCTTCATTAAGAAGCGAGGTTTGATTGGTTTCATCAATGGCACAGTGAAGGAGGAAATTGCCAACCAAGATTACTACAAGGCCTGGAAGAGATCAGACAATCTTGTACAGGGATGGATACTGGCAACCCTCACCGAAGATATCCGCCTACTCATGTTGGGCTGGGAAACCACTCAAAAATTGTGGACGTATTTGGAGGCAATGTTCGATCCGACTTCATCTCTATGGCAATATGGTAATTAATGTCTTTATTTTTTTTTAAAAGAAGTTCTAATTAGATTTGAGTTGTTCGAGTTTTAGGCTTGGGCGTAAGTTTGTTAAACATTATTCATGCATGTTAGGTGTAAAACATTACACTACTTGTTTAACATCTAACATGCATCGAATGATTTGGGACACTATCGTGCTCAAAATTGTGTCACAAAGTTACACGTCTTACCATAGAAAATAACTTATCATTGCATTTTTTGAAACTAATTCTTCAATTGAATTATTGTACTTTACTTATCCAAGAACTCGGGGTCTGTTCCGCTAATTTGTGGTTTTTTTTTTTTTTTTTTGGGCTTTTTAGTTGATATATGTGGGGAGAATGATCTTTCTCGAAAAACCTAAAAAGTCAAAAAAGCTCCAAAAGTCCAAAAATGCTCTTGGTGGAACTCAATTTATTTTAATTAATATATTGTAAGATTTTATTTTTTAAGAAAAAAACAAAGTTTGCTTCATATTCTAACTAAGATTTGTGTGGAAAAAAAAAAACCGTGTTAGCTCACTTAATTTATTTTAACTATGAGTTGTTTTTAATCAAATGTAAGAACATATCACTTGTACGTTAATGTTGTGTTTGTTAAATCTATAATTTCCAACAAAATAATTTAGTAATTTGATTTGTAATATTGTTGAATGGGAGAAAAACCAAAAGACCCCAAAAAAATAAAGAAATAAAAGAAAGAGGGGCTGCTAGGAATCGAACTCAGCTCAAGTGGAACTTAAGACAGTATTTACCGACCACAACATCAAGCAAATGGTTTGGACTATTTAAGGGAACATTTCTTGTATTTATATCAAACTTAAAATTTTTGTTTTGGTTGCCTAGACCGCAGAGTTTATATCCGTGTATTTATATCCTATGTTGGACTACACGAGGACACGGACATAGGATACGAGATTTTATAAACAATGAAGATACGGACACGGCGGAGGACAAGAGAATATATAACATTAAATTATGATGCGTGTATAAATAATATGCATATATTGGTCAAACTATGACATAATTAAATAATGGCTTGTAAATATACACCGTTATTTATTTACTACATATACATAACCCTTACGGCTAAAGGTGTTTATCTATCTATTCTAGCAATACTAACTATCACCAATCAAAAAAAATATAGTATATGGTAGACTTTGAACAAGACAACTTAGGAAGGAGCAAACTCTTACCGCTTGTTTGACGAGCGGATAAGACTTTGGGAATAAGGAAGAAGGGTGGATATATAAGAACTAGATATGTTATAAGAGGAAATTATATAGTTAAGAAGAAGCGATTAACTAATTAATAAGGAGTTTGTTTGGTATATAGTTGAAATGGATCGATAAACTTTGGGATAAAGAAATCACGTGAGAGTTCATTTAATTGCCCCTAATGCGAATAAAAACGGATTTGGAGAGATTTGAGGGGCAAGCCAGTAATTATGCCCACCTAAATAAGTTTATCCTAGGATGTGGGGTGGGTTTCGTTAGGGTCCCCGGCTTATCATCTGTATAAGCAAATTGGGTGCAAATGGGGATAAATAAGAGTTGGTCCGGATTTGTTTACACTACTACAATAATAGATAAATGGCACACAAATGAGATTCATAAAGATCACGGTTTTAGTAAAAGCGTGTAAAGAATTGTAGTCTAAATTTTTAATCTTAGTTTAAGTCAAAAGCTGAGATAAAAAGTAGCACTTAATATATTTTATCTCAATTCTTTAAAAACTGTGATTGTAGATAAAAGACCTCGCACTTGCGGTGTGATAAAAAATTGACACGCGAAAAAGAGCGAGATAAAAGACCACGCTTTTGCGGAATGATAAATCAACTTTATTTCTTATAAAGCTTTGAAATTTATTTTGGTAAGTAACAACAGTATGGTAGTAATAAGGAGAAGCTTGAAATTTATTTTGAAATTTTATAATTAAGAAGAAGCGATTAACTAATTAATAAGGAGATTGTTTGGTATATAGTTGAAATGGATCGATAAACTTTGGGATAAAGAAATCACATGAATGTTCATTTAATTGCCCCTAATGAGAATGCACAAAGGATTTGGAGAGGTTTGAGGGGCAAGCTGGTAATTATGCCCACTTGAATAAATTTATCCTGGTATGTGGGGTGGGTTTCGCTAGGATCCCCGGCTTATCATCTGTATAAGCAAACTGGTTGCAAATGGGGATATATAAGAGTTGGTCCAGATTTGCTTACAGTACTACAATAATAAATAAAGGACAATCAAGGAGGTTCACAAAGATTACGGTTTTAGTAAAAGTGCGTAAAGAATTGTAGGCTAAATTTTTAATCTCAATTTAAGTCAAAAGCTGAGATAAAATGTAGCGCTTAATATATTTTATCTCAGTTCTTTAAAAACTGTGATTGTAGATAAAAGACCTCGCTCTTGCGGCGTGATAAAAACATTACACTTGAAAAAGAGCGAGATAAAAGACCACGCTCTTGTGGCATGATAAATCAACTTTATTTCTCATAAAGCTTGAAATTTGTTATGGTAAGTAACAACAGTATGGTAGTATTTTTTATTGCCTATATAACTGCAGGCTTTCATTTACAGTACTAGTTAATTTTGTTTATTGAAAAATACTCCAGTTAGATTAATGCAAGCTAGCTAGGCAAGCTAAACAATTAATACTATATATATACAATCAGAATTCATATCTCTCTGATCGATCTGTCCCAAAAATTAATCTAACAGATCATGATTGACACATGCATGCATGCAGGCGTAGAAGAAGAGAATAGGGTAACCCGTTATCTGCCCCTGTACAAAGCTGTAGTGAATGGGGATTTGGACGAAGCAACGAGAATCATACAACAGGATCCAGCTGCTGTTAGGGCTGCCATCACCTCGCGCTCTGAAACAGCACTTTATGTCGCCATCAAGACTAGGGAGAGAACCCATTTTGTGAAGAAGCTTTTGGAGAAGATGACGCCGCATGATGTTGAACATCTAGTTGACTCCGATGGCATGACAGCCCTTCACTGGGCTGCATACTGTGGCACCATTGAGGAAGCCCAAATGTTAGTCAACAAAAGCTCGACTACTCTTGCAAATGTTTTGGACGGATACGGACGTACACCTCTCCATTGTGCTGCTCAATTTGGGCGTAGAGAGATGGTTCTTTATTTACATGGAATCACTGGAGAAGACATTCTACTGGCGGAACAAACTGGTGCTCCATATCTGCGTTATCTTACATCGAGTGAACTGTATGGTGAGTATTACTACTCACTCAGTCCGGATTTAATAGTCATTTTTGGAAGTTCGTGTCATTTTTCAATCGATTATTCTTATAATTTATTATGTTTTATGTAGTTTTGAAAATATTGTCTTATAGAACTAGTTGAGATCTATCAAACAAGATCCATATTTGATATAAAATTCATTATTAATTTAAAGATATAACTCATTTTTTATCCGATTAGTATTGAACTAGGGACTATTAAATCCAGATGGAGGGAATGGTAGTTTAATTGTTATGATCATTAAGGATGCATGAGTTTTGACTCAAATCAGTTTTTTCAAAACAAAGTTTCTATATAAAGCGTATGTTTGATTCAATGGAATCAAAGTTGGAATGGAATGGTCATTCTAATGACATACTTATTCTCATATTTAGTTCACCATTAAATGATCATAGAATATTCATTCCAAATGAAATCACTATTTACCTTAGTAAAAGAATTGTCATTCCATTAAAAAAACCAAAGGAATTACCATTCCATTTCTTTGTCATGCCATAATTACTAGTGTCACTCCATGATTCACTATTGTCACACCAAAAATTACTATTGCCACACCATTTCATTGCAGATGAGAATGACTAATCCTAAGCACAACCAAGCTTGGAAATGGGAATGGATATTCCAATCTCATTTTCTAATTCCATTCCATTGTCAATTCTATTCCATCGAACCAAACATACCCTAAGTATTTTTAGTGACCTTTTGTTTTGCATGTTTTTGGTCGAATTTATTGAGTTTAATAACTCGTCTCAACGAAAATAATTAGAAGGGTATAAAAACATTAACCAAAATCAACAAAAGTTTAGATAAGATCACACTAAAGACAATTAAATAGATATTTCAATTTTTTTTGTTATAGTGTTTTTTTTTTTTTTTTACTTTTTGTATATTTTGGATTCATCTTGTCTCTAATGAACAAATTTAACGCATATTCAAAAAAAAATCAGGAAAGAAAATCAAATATACTGACAATAATTTAGCCAAGGTTTTCCCTGTTTTATACCTATATTTCGGGAGGTTTTCCTTGTTTCGCAGTGAATCTGGACAGTCCATTTCTCTTTAATGGACATTTTCCTAGAAAGTTTTTCTGGATTCTATCATTTTTGATATTTTTGACTTGCTCGTTCTACTTTTTTGTTTTGTTTTCGGATAGGTTTTTGGTTATTTACATGAGGAAGCCACTAGAGAGAAACATTCGACATGCGTGTGAGAAAAAAGTCATTGTTCCACTTCGGTTCATATGCTGGTTTTTTTTTTTTTTTTGGCTAAGCTTTGTATATGGTGAACATTATGGTGAGCATTTAGTATTATTAAATAGAGAAAATTAAAGTTTTATTTTAAATGCAGCCCCTATAGTCTAGTTCATGGCATCATTATGAGTATTTTTTTGATCTGAAATTGCATCAAAGTCTCCTCATATCCCACTATCCAAAAAAAAAAAAAGACTCTCCTTAATTATATCCGTTTATTACCGCACATTTATTACTCTCTATTTATTACCTTACCTCTTTTGGAATGAGATAAATTTCAAGAATTATGATAAATTTTTTGTGTGATAAGTTTGTTATTTTTAATTTTCGATTTCGTCATATTATACAAATTTATCAGGAGAAAAATTATCTTTTTTACTTTTGTTTGCAGTTATGGTACATTTATTGTAAGGGGCATTTGTAAAATTATTTGATAAATTTGTTATTTTTGATTTTGCGTTCATGGTTGATTGTGTCCATTCATTTGCATGTTTGTTAAAATTTTAGTAAATTTGTAGTGAAACTTGATAAATTTCTAATATTGAAACGAAAAACTTACCATAAACGTACACAATAAAGCAGTTCAAGCACAATAAGTTTACCACAATTAAAATACAAAAAACAAAACAGTTGGTTTCTTTGATAAACATTGGTATCCGCATATATACAAGAAATTTCGGGATCTGCACGTGATAAATTTCCAAATTTGCACATATACACCAAATTTATCATATTCCACAAAATTTTCTTTTAAGAAAACACAATTGACATCTTAGTTGGACTTGACTCAATTATCAATTCATCTACTTGGCATGCCATGTCAAATTAGGCATATTGGTTGGAGGAATTTTTCTTGTGGTAAGTATTCTATATGGAGTGCTAAGTTTTCCAGTGCAATTGTAAGTATTCAAGATGTAGAACCATACACAAAAAATTTGATGTGCTATAGATGGACTCTAGTTGGAGATGCTCTTTCTTACTTTCTATGATATTAGGCTTATTAGCGGATCAGAGGACTCTGTAGTGAGCAAAGTTACTACAAAGTTGCAGCTATCTATCTCAGCATCCGGATTTTAAACTCTTCCGAACTATTTAAAATACTTTTAGACAACTGAAATTGTTCACGGTAATTCAATAGTGACTTTGCTCACTACATGTCCGGAATCCTAGCACCCCATTTTAAATGTAGAACAACACATTCAAATGCCTAACTGTCATCTACCATCAATGCTTCTACAGACATTGCTTTAACTTTGCTTGAGCAAAAACCTGAGCTGGCAGGCGTGGAAACCAGTACTCCTTTTGAAGAACTTTGCAGAATAGGGTCGTTCAAGAGTGGAAATTCCTTCAACTTCTGGCAAAATTTAATTTATTTGGGTTAGTCTCTCCCTCCCTATCTCTCGGGTTTCTACTCCAAGTTTAATCTTAAGGGGACCAATGAAATTCATATCGATGGGGTATCGACGGGCATGCGTGGCGCACTTCGAGTCATGCACGGATGATTCATACCTTTCAATAATTGAAAAAAAACCCTGAGTGGGCCAGTGAAAAATCAACTCAATTCGATATGTGTAAATGCTCAATTCAATCTTCCATTTTTTTATTCAGATTTTAGAATCTTGTAATCGCAGGCCCACTCGGTTTTTTTTTTAATTATTAAACGGCTTAGATCATCCGTGCGGGATTCAGAGTGAGCCCTGCGTGCCCGTCGGTACCCCATCGGTATGAGTTTGGTCGGTGGAAGTAGCATGGCTCTTTCTATAAAGGGTGTTTTCACCGATCAAAAACTTGTGGACGACGACTTTAATTTGGATTTTGTCCTTATTCAATTTGCTTTAAGAATTTTATTGAGTATGGGTTGTGGTGATTTTGGTGAAGGTAACGTAGTTCTGGCGTAGGTTGTAGGTAGATGAGATGACGTGTTGGTCAGGCTAAAGGGTAGAAATGTAAATGTGAATTTTCCGTTAATGGCATCCACTCCATTTTGGATTCACATACTTTGAGGAGGGTTAGTGTCTGAGTTTAAAGATTAAGGGGGCAACTCGAAAATGAGTGATAGTTAGAGGGGGTTTAATGTAATTTACCCTTACAATTATTTCCCTAATGATATGTTTCTCCATGATCACCGTTACCGCATGCGCCACATAGATACCACATATTTTCCCAACCTCAATCGAGTGCTAAACATTTAAGATAGTAAAATTTTATTTTGGGGTGAGTTATATTTAAGTTAGTTGGGAGTACAGCTTAACTCTAATTTCAAGATTATAGGGGACGATTTCTGGCTGATTCCCCCTAGGCCCTAGTAATGGGGAAGATGCATACTATCTTTTCCTCAGCAAATCTAAGTTTATCTACAAAATTAAATCCCGAAATGCAATTTAGCATCATTGAGCTAACTTTTTATTTTTATGTTTGCATCACATGTAGTAGTTCCAATCAAATCAGAAAGCATTGCGAACCGCCATAATGGAGGAGGAAGAAGAAGAGGAGGAGACATTGAGAGTCCTGCCAATTGCAGCATCTCTGGTTTGGCTATGATAATACCTACTTTCTTTCTTTTTCTACAACCAAGAAAATAGTAATAATTAATTAGTGTCAAATACTCCAAAAAAAATATCAGAAAGAGATTAAACGGAGAAATCGGGGAAAGAATGGCATATAATAGTTATAAGGATGACATCTTCCATCCTTACAACCACAATAGTTGTTTAAATCGCTAATAGGCAACAAAAGACGATCTGTGATATACTCATTCCGTCCCTTTTTAAGTGTCCCAGTTTGACTTTCACACAGTTTTAAGAGTCAACATAATTGTACCTCCAAAATATTACTTTCCATACTAACTCTCAATGGAGATATCATCATTACACTTTTACTCATCAATTTTTCAAAAAGGAATCTACTTTTAGGGACAAAATAGAAAATGTACCAACTTTTACCCACTAACTTTACAAAATGACACTTATTTAGGGACAACACAAAATGAAATACAGGACACTTAAAAAGAGACAGATGGAGTATAAATTTACGAGTGTTAACTGTCAGTACATATTATTAATAAGTAAAAAATTCAAAGTGCGCTCACATGCAAAAATCATGTGAAATACTAGATGGGCAAGATCTTTCTTTGATGGGAGGAAAGGTGGGATCAATTACTCATATCAAATTAATAACTCAAGAAAAAATTAGGAATTTCACAAAAAAAAGAAAAAAAAAAAGACGCAACAATCATAGAACCTCAAAAAAGAATACATTTATTTACCATGCACTTGAGCTAATTAATGTGTTTCTTCTGGGAGATACTTGAGCTATATAAAAGGTTGATTTCATAAATGTGGAAAGCTTGTTGCTGGCACAAACTTTAAAACACAAGTTACAATTTATAAGACGTACGAGTACATGTTGAATTCGGTTAGAAGTGAACACATAATCCATTGAGTACTTGACTCTTTATTGTGCAGTGAGGCAAAGATTGCACTTAATGTTTTGGGAAGTCGCCGAAAAACTTGGTAAGGGTTGATACTGTGAATATACATACCTTTCATCAATACGATTCGTAATATTTTTATTATGATTCATAACATTTTTGGTGCATCTCGTAATTTTTATACTAAAAAATCATAATTTTTTAGCAATGCAATTCGTAACATTTAGATTTGTAACTTTTATACTAAAATCGTAACTTTTTAACAATACAATTCGTAACATTTTCTCTATGAATCATAACATTTTAGAGGTGCATATGATACACACCCAAATAAGGGGTGTGTATTGTAGTCTTTCCCTATTAACTAAGATATGATCAGGTTCAAAATCTTTCAAATGCTGTCAACTTCTTGGGGTTGCTTGTGACCTAATTGTGTGCCGAAATAATAATGCCCCAAGCGTATGGTTAGATCGGTTGAAAGCATGATATCCGGAAGTCCGGAGTCGAATCCACAGGGAGCCAATAGAGTTAGGCCGGAAGGTTTGATTTACGAAGGGTTTTTAGCGTTAGGACCGCCAACCTTTGGATTCGGCTTTAAGACGGCCAACTTTTGAGTGATTGAAATTCTCTCTACCTCCTAATTTGATTGAAAATGAAGTTTGACTAGAAATTAAAAGCTGCAAGGTCTAAGGGTTCATTTCGCCCATAACTTAGGCCGTTCAACGCTTCTCTTTAATTACTCAAGTGAGATTCAAAGTCATTTGATCTCACTCATCTCACTCGGAAGATTTAACCATGAAAATCAAGTTTAACTCATACAACGAGGTTTGGAAATGGATAAAATATCATTTAGGCATTTTATCGAACACAAAGAGAGCCATGGTTCTAAGCATTTGGTGTGCCAAGAGACTTGTCTGCACCCAATCAAAAAAGTTAACATCTCTAGGTTTAGACCAAAGATTAGAGCTTAACAAGTTCTTTAAGGCATTTTGGCAAACACTTAGAGTGACATGGCTCCAAGTATTATATGTGGCAAGAGATCAAGTCCTTGCCTATATATAATCAAAGAGATTAACAACCCTAGGTTTTATTACATAAAGATAAGAACTTAATTCATTCACAAACCACATTAAGCACAAGAATTGAGAGAAGCCATTAAACTACCTAAATCATGGGGTAGAAATCTGTAACACCCCGAATTTTTAGAGACGTTATTTAAACATTAAAAAGAGATTTCCGAGAATGGTTTTCTTTTCAAGGGATTAAAATTTCAAAAGCCTCACCAATTCAAATCACAATACAACATATCAATTATAAATGTACTTTATAAAAATACTTTGTCGTACATTATCAAAATACTTAATTTACAATACAGAGCAACTAAGGGTACAACATCCAAGGTTTGGCAAATACTTCATCGGTTATCATCACTTCACTTTTTCATACGACCATTCTGCTCCGTCTTCAATACCTGGCATTCGAGTTACCAGGGCAACATAGTACGGTGAGCGATGACACTCAGTAGCCAAAACTCACCCGAAACCCATAACTTACAAACAAAGGCATGTATAATACGGTTAAATTAAAAGGCAATTTAAGCAGCAAACGATCAATTTCAATTACTAGCCATTAACTCAGAATTTCACTTGACATACTTTACAGGTTCTTCTCTCACAATTCTAGGTCCATAAGGCTACCCTCAAGGTCCTGCTAGGCTACCCTCAATACCTGAGGTCCTGCCAGGCTACCCATGAGGTCCTGCTTGGCCACCCTAGCTACTCCGGGTCTTTCAGGTTGCCCTCAAGGTCCTACCAGGCTACCCCCGATAACACGAGGTCCTGTCAGGCTACCCCTGAGGTCCTGCTAAGCCCATAACCTTTCACATTATTCCATTTTTCCATTAATCCTATTTTCATGTCAAATGTGATAAATCCATACATCGTAACCTATTCTTGGAACCTATTTGTCCAATCTATCAGTACACCAACATATCACGCAGTCCAACATTTTTACAAAACATGTTAACAGGCTAACATTATTAATTTCACGATAATAACAAATCATGCGATAAAATCAATCATGTGATAAAATCAATCATGCCATAGAATTAATCATGCGATTAAACTAAGATCGTATCAGGACTAATTAACTTGGGGCTTATAATATTAGCTTTTAATATTTAAGGGTTAGATTTATAAACTAGACAAACTTCATAGGCAAAACTATAATTTATCCAAATCCCATTTCAAATTCCAGTGGCCACTGTTTCATTTCGGGAAAACAGGGGATTCCGGCCGGGCTCGACCGGTGACGTCGGGTTCGATTATTTTCGCACCGAAACACTAAAATCACCATATAAACGCGATATATATTTAGGGAGGTGAGTTCTGAACTACCTCTCGTCCGGCGAAACGGGTTCGGAGTGATTCGGTGGCGGGTCGGAGCGGCGGCGGAGCTCAGTCGGGACTGATTTTAAGGCTGGAACGGTGGCTGATTAGGAGCTTATTTCTGGACAGTTTTTGGAGCTGAAATGCAGCAGATTTCAAGCGGTTTCGGGGCCGGAACGGAACTCGAGTCGAGGCTGATTTTCCGGGCTGTTTCTGACTGCTTTTAGTGGGGGATCATGGCTGCTTTTCAGCCGGTTCTGAAGCAGTAAAATGGGACTGGAATGGGGCTGGTCTCACGGCAAGTTTGGGACAGAAATGGAGGTGATTTTGGTGGTGATGGTGATAACCGGTGGTGGTAATGGCGGTGAGAGGTGACCCGATTCCTTCTCTCTCTGTGCGGTGTGTGTGTGTTCTGAAAGAAAGAAGAAAGGGAGCAATAAACTCCGAAAGGAAAAAAGAGGTTGGCTGGGAATAAAAGAAGGAAATGGAGAGGGATAGACCAATGGATAAAAGATTATGTGTTGTCGAGTTTTGATTGGAGGAGGATGAGGAAATTTTATCTTATTAATTTTTTTCTTTCTCAGCCGAAAGTATGAAATGGAAAAAGGGAGCAGAAATGAGTTTCGTTTGGAAAAATGATCTGGTGCAACACATGCACACACTAGAAAAATTACTCGCCGGATATGCACGAGCACAATCGATTACGGAAGCAAAATTGGTATGACGACATAAATAATTTTTTCAGATTAAATACACTAACGAGCAAAATAATATTTTTTTGTAATTATTATTATTTGTTAAAAAATACCGGGTCTTTACAAAATCACCCGATGACCAAGCCTTGATCACTATTCACCCATAATGGGTGTAAACACAAGGGAAAGCATAGAGAGAAATGAAAACATAGATGAAACTTGAAATAAAAGCTAGATTAATGAGGAACACAAGTATACTTACAACATTAATGAAGAAAAAAACCTCAAAACCTTAGCAATCCTCCTCCTTTGAAGAGAGAAGGAGAGCTAGAGAAGAGAGGAGGAGAGGGAGGTAGAGAGAGAAGTCCTAAAAATGGAGAATGCCCTGAAATCGGGCCAAGGGTGGTATATATACCCCCTTTACAAAACAACTACAAAAATGTCACTGAAAGTTCGTGAAGGGCCTTGGGGATCGATCCCCGTACACGGGGGGATCAATCCCCCTGCTTGCTGGATTCTGCAAAAATTTGCGGGCTCGCTCCAGACACTCCCGAACTCGAATTTGGGTGTTTTTTGAACCGTTGGAAAACTTGTTGAGTCTACTTTCTAACCCATATGGTTTGGATCAAAAATATTTTGTACATCAAAAGATATGACGATTTTACCCTCAATTGGTCGAAAAATGAATTGCTTTGGGAACCATCCTCGCATCTCCCTCACTTCCTTTGACTCTTGGACATCCCGAGTATGCTTCAAAGCTTTTTTTCATGACTTTTGGGACTCGGTCGCGGAGTGCCACGTGGTCTTGGGTACTTGGACACACTCGGAGCTATCCATGACCTTCAAATGCGCCTTATTCACACAATTTACCTGAAAACGCCAAAAACACACCTTTCGTGCAATATTGTTCAAATCAAGCAAGTTATGCACTTGTGTGTGACAAAAATAAGAGGGATAAGCCCTAGTATTTACACTATTGAGGGCTATCAAGGGTTCAGATCATGGACGATGGGATTGGTTCTCAAAAATTAATCGAGGTGCACGTAAGCTGGCTCGACACCCGAGTAATCATGAAAACGAGACTAGCATTCATTCATTCAAAGTATGTTATTGCATTCTCAAAAAGTTGATGATTTCACAGTGCCACATATCAAATGCATCCGAGAAAAGAAACTGAAGCATCGTCATGCACTTGAGCTACTCAAAGTCTTCTGCACGGAAATCGCAAAATTAAGATTGTCAAAAGTGGAACGCATATTTAAGCCAGCGATGCAAAACGCAATACGTATGGGGATACCTGAAATTGTTGAACAAGTTGTTCTGTCATTTCCTACGGCAATTTATTTTTGGAATCCAGACAATCAACGATTGGTATTCCAAGAAGCAATTTTGTGGCGTCGTGAATGTGTGTTCAACCTCATATATCAAATGGATGTTGGTGCTGAATTAAAAAGATTAATACCTATGAAGGACAGGTCGTTGAACCATGGTTTGCATTTGGCTGCATTTCTCGGACGTGAGCAACAAATCAATCTCAAAGTCAGTGCCCCTTCTGCAGTTCTACAGATGCAGCAAGAATTGCAATGGTTTAAGGTTAGTTTCTCCCCTCTGCACCACTTGTATTGGACATTTAAAGAAAAAACAATCTACTAATTGAGAAATGCTTTTCTATGACTAGACTTTTATAGCAGTACCACTTGGGTTGGACGCTCGTGATTGCTTTCATACTTTCGTTAAGTGCATATGTCAATGAAAATCTGATAAGTGCATCATGATATCCTACCTGCCCTGTATGTGGTGAACTAAATTTGCGATAAAAGAATAGTTACATCCTTCTCAACTTATTCAGCTAATATGTAGATGCTGGTTGAGTACAAAATTTTGGGGCGCTGCACTCAAATCTAATTTTGTAATTCTTTAAGAACAATAGGATATTGTGTGACATCACTTCAAATCATGTTGATCTTTCTTCAGCAGTCCCGACCCCCAAATCTAACCATGGGTTCACTTCTTTTTGGGCAAATTGAGTAGGAGGACATACTATAAGGGTTTTTGCTATAATAAGGACATAAATAATTTTCCGTAAAGTCTAAAGGACATTTTGCCTAGGATTTAAAAAAAACTCCTCCCAAGGTTGACCAGCATTGACAGAGAAAGACGAAATAGTTTTTTCGAACGACGAAATAATTTTTTACTAATTTTCGATAAATAATTGCCAATAGGAGAAACAAAAATGAAAGCAAGCCGTGAACAAAATACCCAAACGAAGAAAACAGAAGCATCTCCAATAAAATACTCAAACGCCTAGTTAGCAAGATGTGAACAAAAAACCCCCACTCACAGACCAGAAAAACAAAACACCCCCACTCAACTCTACCCCATTGCTCCAACACCAAAACCTACAACAAACTTGGTGAGAATATGCATATGGTAAACAAAACATCAAAGCAAAACTGCAAGACAGAAACGACATGTGGGCCAACGGGCTTGAAGCCCAATGGCACTTCCTAACCTTTTTCACATGGAAAGTGAGGGTTCGATTCTTGTCAGGAGAGCGAGTACTTGGTGTAGTGGTTGATGCCAATTGGGCTTGCCCCACCGATATGCCACTTAGCGGTACCCCTTCTTCATCCCCTTATAATTAAGCTAGACATCTATCGTGTGACCCAGAAAAAAAAAAAGAAAAGAAAAAGAAACGACATGTGGAACCATATGCACATTTTACTTTCTCCAACAAAAACCCTTACAAAGTCTTCCCTAATTCTACCCAACCTGCTTGTTTGAAATTGCCTCAATTGCCAACCAACCTTTAATTTTCTTAGTGCTGATTAAAATTATAAAAAAAAATACCTTTAATTTTGTTAGTGCATGGGTTAGTTGGAGCCTAGAGGTTAACAAAAATACAAACCGCCAGCATATTGATTAGTTAGAAAAAGAACCTCATTCCCCCCACTGGTGAAAATGAACAATGATATTTAACCACATTGAACACCCAAAGGCCAATGTATTGGTAACACTTAAATGCCTACATCATTTAGGTTGTGGCATTAGCTCCCCCATTTGGTCAGGCATACCTCAGGAGCCGAGATGAGTTATCTGTTGCAGTAAAACAATCTAGCAAGGACATAATAGTTATCGGTTCCGGGGACCCTTAAAAAAACCTCTAAAAAAACCCTCCAAATCTTAATCTCATAGTTCCCGATTGAATTTTGATGATCCAAGCCGCTCAATGTGTTCAAAACGTGATTTTAAGGGTACCCGCGAGAAATTGGCAAAAAAAATGACCGGGAAGGGCTTGATTTGAGCAGTTTTTTATTGAACCGTTCAATAAAGTTCAATAAAAAACTATTCGGATGAAGCCCTTCCCGGTCATTTGTTTTGCTGATTTTTCGCGTGTATCCTTAAAATCACGTTCTGATTACATTGACCGGCTCGGATCATCAAAATTCGATCGGAAACTTGGGGGGTTTTTTTAGAGGTTTTTTTAAGGGTCCCCGGAACCGCCCCGATATATATATATTTATATTTGTATCAGGACTTCCTCTAGAAAGTAACATGCAAACCTTTGATCATTGATCTTTTGAAAATTAAGTAGAAACACTGGTTTCTCATTCCTAATCAACTGACTGATACAGGAAGTGGAAAAATTTACACCTCCTGTTTACAGAGAAGAAAGGAACTTAGATGGAATGACACCTGCAGAAGTATTTTCTAACACACACCAAGATTTGATAAAGGAGGCTGAGCATTGGATGAAAGATACAGCCACATCATGCACCATTGTTGCTGCCCTTATTGCCGCTATGGCTTTTGCAGCTGCTATTACAGTGCCAGGTGGAACCAACAATGACAATGGCCATCCCTTACTTTCAAAACAAAAAGCGTTCGTAATTTTTGGCATATTTGACGCACTTGCCCTATTCTCATCCATAACTTCTGTATTGATGTTCTTACTTATCCTGACTTCTCGATACTATTTCCTATATACCTTACACAGTAGGTTAGTTACCGGTATCATAACCCTATTTGTCTCCATTTTATCCACGATGGTAGCCTCTGGTGCTATACTCTATCTCGAATTCGGAGACAATAAGGCATGGATTCTTATCCCTGTTGTCGCATTGGCCAGTATTCCTGCAACCTTGTTCGGAGCTTTGCAATTTCCTCTTCTGGTAGAGATGATCCAATCCACATATGGTCGAGGCATTTTCGGCAAGAAGCTAGAGTGACCGTGCTCCTATCGGGTAACATCAAGATTTGGTAGTATTTCAACCATATTTGAGTATTTGCTACGTGTTCAACGGTATTTCACCAGACATATGAATTCCTTTTGTGTTTCATGTACCTCATTGAGTACGAATCTTTCTTTGCTCAGTATCTGCTTCATTTAAGTGTGTATCTTAATTTCACTCCCTATATACGAACTGGGATATATAGCATTGTTGATCACTCATTGTACACCTACGATGGGGAGGTCATAAAACTAATCTTCGCCGAGTAATGATTTAAGATTTTTCCTCTACTTACAGTGCTTTTATTGCATCGGTTGTCGGGCTTGTAGTACGTACATATGGCTATGGGCTTATGGTATTCGATCTACTTTCTGATGTTGTTCATTGTGTTTTATTTTTCACATTACACATTCTTAAATGTGTAATGTGACAACCCATCTCAATGCATATTTTTCTTATTGGATTGATTTCGGTTTTTTATTTTATGGTTAATTAATGGAATTTTCTCCGCCCTTCAACAAAGGAAAAAGGTGGTATATAAAGGAGATGATATAAAAATCGCAACAATTTCTGTGAAATATTCGTCAAACACTTGAACTGATGTTAAGAATATATATGTATCCAACTGTAGAGATATTCTTCATTATCATGCATTGAGCACTATTAAGAGTATACTAATAACAAGATTGATTTCTTGTAAAAAGAAAACAAAAGGGATGGGGCTACTTGGTTGTCCATGGATTTGCTAGAATCTAATTAGCATCCAAAAATTAAGGGATATGTACTTCAAGTATTGATTCTTTATTATATCTTGATCTTGATTCCTAACATTTTCTTCTTGGGTGCATAGTTAAGCAATGATACTTCTTCCTTTCTTTTTTACTTAGAAAGTTTTTTTTTTCCCTTTCCCTTTATCATCTTCAATTTCTTACTTCAAGTTTACAAAAATTTCATTTTGTTCAAATAAAAAAGAAAGGATATATACCTCACAGTATAGTAGTATACCAGCAAATTAATGATTCCTTGTGTGATATGGAACAACAATAGATACAAAAGAATCAAGGAATTAAGAAAAGTAAAGATAAGATAAGTAAGAATTGGTTCTATATTTGGTGGAGAATATGGAACAAAAATTCAAAAGTACTTGTGATTCTTAAACCAATTGTTAATGCCTCATGATCAAGGCTTAAGAGTTAAAGGTTTGCTTGCTTCTCGATTTCATATAGTAAATTGCTTACGTGCTATCGATCTACTCTTGTGAAATTAGTTCATACCGGGTATCGTCTCATTTTTAAATGGGCTCTCCACTGGTAGACGGTATGAGTAATTTTCCATAATATTATTAAGGCGCATCGTGCCCGTAAACTGTCTAGGACACATTAAGTTATTTAAAAAAGACAAAAGTAATGTGTTTTTTTTTCCTAGCTACTTTTATAAATGGCCGTCATAGTTCATGCTTAATCCAACCATATAGACACAAGAAAGCACAAGAAGAGTTGAGTTGAGTTGAGAGAGAGAGAGAGAGAGAGAAATGTCGAGGCAACAAGGCGGCACTAGGCAATTAGCGGCAGAAGCAGCCCCGTTCTTAGGGTGGAAAGGAGGCTTGTCAGTTATGAGAAGAGGTTGGAAACCATAGAGGAAGAGGGTGATCAGATTATTGGTCACCTTAACAGCTGCTGCAAAAACAAACCACCAACCTTTGAATCCTCTAATTCCAAGGTTAATACTAATTACACCAAACAAACTAGTCCTTTGCTGGCTGGGTGATCATAAGTCCTTTCTTTTTCTTTTTTCCCTTTTTTTTTTTCTTTTTCTTGTACTTTTCTTTCCTTTCTATTGCAAACTCCAAACTTCTGGATTAGTAGTTGTTGTTTCCTTTTTTCTACCTTTTTGAAACATGTAACTGTGTCTGCAGTAGTCCTAGTAGATGGTAAATGTCATGGATCTTCAGCTATGTATACATGTAATTTCTCCTTGATGAAGTTATGAATCTTGATCCATGTATAGTTTTGTGATTTCTACTTCTCATGGGTTCACAGTTTTGTACCTTTGGTGTCAACGACAGGCCCGTATTTGTTAGGATTATCTTCTTGCAAATCTTTTTCGATACAGAAGGACGGAAAAACAAAAGCAAGAAATTAAATTGGTTACGTAACGAGCGAAAACACCTGTATCGACAATAAACTAAAGCATATATTCCAATGGAAAATTCCCTTGTGATAAAACAAAAAAGTTCTTCGCAGTTTTGAGGATAAGAAACAAGAAATATGTACAGTGTTTAGTGGTTCAGGCATAGATTGAATCAATCCACCATTTAGAACACCAGAGAGAGAGAGAGGACTTTGCACCGACAACCCGCCACGACGACCAGCCGTTTTTTTCCCGACTCACTCCACCGCCGCTCAATCTTCAGGAGAGAGGTAGATTTGATCGACCCAAATCCTTTCCCGTGTCCATTGTACAGTTTTGGTGCAAGCAACAATCCATATTTGGACATTAGAATGCAAGTTATGCAGTTCCCGTGAAAAAAGAGTCATGAACCAGGTCAGACCTAGCGGCCACAGAGGAATAGCTTGCGTTCATATACCAAAACAATGCGGCCATGCACTCAAAAATTGCGGCCGCTTACAAAAACATTGCGGCCAGAGTATGCTGAAAAGTATGTTGAATTCCGTGAAGAGTATGATGGGAAAAAAATTGTAAAGAATCATATTATTGACGAAGTCGGGATCATATTATTGACGAAGTCGGGAGTGATAATCGGAGAAAAGAAGATGCAATTATTGGATGTAGTTGTAATTATGGGGAAACGAGGATTGATAGGAGTTACTCTGAGGATTTACAGGAATCTAAACGCCAATTAAGGTGGTCGGCGATGGAAGGTCGCCGGAAAAGTACATCGGTGACAGTGGGTTATAGTGCGGCAGAAAAACTGCGTAGCGAGAAGTTCCGGCAGACAGTGGAGGATTTCATTGCTAGGCACCAGATTCTCTGAGGGAAGAAGAGTTTTCAGCCATTGTTAGCTACTGAGCCCAGGCAATCCTCTGTTTTCACTCTGTTTTTTGTTTTTTGTTTTTTGTTTTTGTACCTGTTTTCTTTTTGTTAAAATTTTATTTTCTCCTTTTTGGAATTTGGTGGTTTTAATGACTACTACTATAATATTGTATAGTATAACAAAATGCTTGGATAATGCTATGGAAGTGGAAGATAAATTTGTTTGATGGCTTCACGAGTGAGTTAACATACGAGCAATACTAAGACGAGTTCGGAACCCTTGGTACCTTCTTTGGTTATGAGGGTTTTTTTTTTTTTTTTTTGGCATCGAAAGATGTGTTTGAATCTGTACACATAGTCTTGCTTGACATTCTCATTTATAATTGTAAAATGTGGGATCGCTAATACTAAAGTGTAGCTGTCTTATTTTTAACAAATCACCAATGAAGATAATCTTCATGGATGTGTATGCAATTTCTTTGATTTCTCCACAATCTTTTTTTCTCATTTCCTGCATCCGACTTTTAGAGAAATTGATCTTCACCAATTAGTCAAGGAGGATGTCTGTTGGCTTAGACACCATAGATAGATATATTATATAAATAATTTATTTGTTACAAACACATATGTAATGGAGATTGGATATAAAGATGAGACATGAAAAATTCGGGCTTCAATTGGATGGATAGTCATTCTAGTACATCTAGCTTTAAATTTGGGTAAGGAAAAATGGGACCTTCCGTAAATAAAGTTTACGGAGGCCAATTTCGACCGTCCAAAAGTATTTTGGACGATCTAGATTAAAGACAAACTATTAATGGTAAGAAATATTTATTACCGGTAATAGTTTTAAAACGTATCTCAACCGTTGATTGTCGAAACGGACGGATGCACCGTGAACAAGTTTCTCTCAATGGCCATTTGGTCATTGGAATTTCCAAAAAAATTTAGCATCACTTTTGAAATTGTTACCCAACAAAGCAGATCCATGTATTGGACAAGTGAGTCAAATCCATGTGCACAGCATTGATGCTTCACAAAAGAATCTTGATCTTTAATCACAAAGTATGAGAAAATTTAATCAACATATAGTGCTACAGTTGCACCAAAATTTTCTGCAATTGAGGAAAAAAAAACATGTGCACGTGCATTTGTTTAGGGGAGGGAATTTCCAACACGACACAAAATTAGCGGGTTTGGATCAGCTATTTCTGACACGGAACACGAATATGATACGACACGATAACACAAAAAGTTAAACAGGTCGGGTTAGGGTTGAGAGAATTTTAACACAAACACGAGATGACACGACACGATGCCCACCCCTACATTTGTTAACTTTTTGCACGAAAAATAGGGAGGAAGCGTTATTTCTGCTTTAATTTTCCATTTTTCATGTGTCGGACTCATCGCCAAAATTCCTTCTGGAAAATTGGAAACAAAAATTTTGAGTTCCTTGAAAACAATAAGCTAAGGGAACACTATCCTCATAGATCAACTTCATCAATAAGCTGTGGTCGAGCTGTGGAGACAACCAAATCATTGGGTTCTCGACCAACCTCAAGGACCGTGTAGGCCCGGCTCAACTGCACCTTGACCGAAAGGAATGCCCAGATAAGCATATCCAATTGTTGGGGAGCAGCTGTTGAAGAGCGAGGTCCCTGAGACTGCACTATAAGGCCTGGTGAAGTTTCTCATCAAGGAAAAATGAAGAAATGGAAGCAAGAAAAGTTGAAGAAGACGCCAGCAAACAGAGCAAGAAGAAGATCAGAGTAGTCCCCCAAATTAGTAGGGCGATTGGGCTATTAGCTACAGAGATTCTTCCATGATCAATATGCTGCAATCAAGGGATTACATTGTCATGGAATCAAGAGATTATGATCCCTATAATCTCTCCACAATCACTAGCCAGTCAATATGCCTTAATCATAGGGATTCCAGTCAATATGCCTTAATCATAGGGATTTGTAGATTCTTTGTAATGTATATATAGCTGTATAGAGGACACAATCAATACACAATTATTCTCTCTTCTTTTCCTTTATCAAAATTATCATGGTATCAGAGCACTTTTCTGTGCTAACACCTTTCTCTGCACTTCTCTGAGAATTATATTGCTCTCACTTTCTTGAATAGGGATCAGTTCATCCCAGGTCTCCTTTTCTTTCTTCCTTAAAGATTGGACATTTCTCCAATCTTCTTGAACATGGAGAAAGACTCTGTTGTAGCCACCAAGTCCACCAAAAATGATGAAACCCTGAGCCCCTTTTTCTTGCACCCATCTGACAATCCAGGTACCATGTTAGTGTCATCACCATTGATTGGTGAAAACTATACTACATGGAGCCGAGCGATGATGAAAGCTTTAAGTGCAAAAAATAAATCTGGTCTTGTGGATGGAACCATTCCTCAACCTCCGAAGACTGATCCCACTTATGTCTTATGGAAGCGATGCGATGACATGGTTTCGTCTTGGGTCATGAATGCCCTCTCAAAAGAGCTGGCAAGTGGTGCCATTTATGCTGAATCTGCAAGAGAACTTTGGGTTGATTTGAGAGACCGTTTCTCTCACATTAACGGGCCAAGCATCTTCCAAATCCAGAGGGATATTAGCTCCATTTCTCAAGGGCAAGATTCAATCTCCAGTTACTTTACAAGGCTGAAGACATTATGGGATGAGTTGAATCTCTACAATCCTCTCCCAACGTGTTCTTGCGGAGCAATGAGGATCATAGATGAATACCAACAAAGAGCTCGTACCATACAGTTTTTGATGGGTCTGGATGATACGTACATTCCTGTTCGTGGCCAAATCCTTCTCATGGATCCCATACCAACTGTTAGCAAGGCCTTTTCTCTTGTCTTGCAAGAAGAAAGGCAAAGATCTATTGTTTCCCAACCACCCTTGTCAAATGCTGCAGCCCTTATGGCACGTGGTGGAGCAAACTTCTATCGTGACACTCAACCCAAAAAGCCCCACAATTCCAAACGACCAACCTGTGAACATTGTAATTGGGTTGGACATGTGAAAGACAAGTGCTATAAACTCCATGGGTATCCACCAGGCCATCGACTCCATAAGAATGGACCCAATCCACCGTCTGCAGCCATTGCCAATCAAGTTTCCTCCATTGCACAGCCGGGCTCTTTCCCATTTACACCAGCTCAATGCCAACAACTTCTCCAATTGCTTCCTCCTCCACAGAACACAAATAATTCAGTAGGTAACACTTCAGCAAATTGCAATCTCTCAGGTATCGCCCTCAATGCAACTTCTTCTTTTCCTCCCACTCCTTGGATTATTGACACGGGTGCTACTGATCATATGGTCAGCTCCACTTCATTTCTTACTCACATCACCTCTTTGGGATCCACTAGCGTTAAGCTACCGAATGGCCATCACGCATCTGTTTCGCATGTTGGCAATGTAGTTTTGTCACCTACTTTGACACTATACAATGTGTTTTGTGTTCCCACTTTTCAATTCAATCTCATTTCTGTAAGTAAAATAACTCGCGATTCCAAATGCTCAATTCTCTTTTCCTCTGACTCTTGTTCTATTCAGGACCCGTCTTCGAAGATGATGATTGGAATGGGTAGAGTTTGTGATGGCCTTTATCTCTTCAATAACCCCAGCACCTCTGTTCCACATGTTGCTGCCACATCTACCTATCAGTTATGGCACCGTCGGTTAGGGCATCCTAGTCTTGATCGTCTTAAATTGTTGAATAATCATGTTTCTGGTATTCAAGTTCCTATGTCTGACCATTGTGGAGTCTGTCCACTTGCTAAGCAAACTCGTATTCCTTTTCCTTTAAGTAATAAAAGTTCTCTTGCGCCTTTTGAATTGATCCATTGTGACATTTGGGGGCCTTATCGTTTTGCTTCACTCACAAGAGCACATTACTTCTTATCCATTGTCGATGACTATACTCGATGCACTTGGGTTTTCCTCATGCGTACTAAGGCTGAGACTCGAGGTCTTTTATGCAATTTTTATGCTTTGATTGAAGTTCAATTTAATCAAAGAATAAAGATTATCAGATCTGATAATGGATTGGAGTTTGACATGAGTCTTTTTTACCAAGAAAAAGGGATTATACACCAGCGCAGCTGTGTGGACACTCCCCAGCAAAATGGTGTCGTGGAGCGTAAACACCGCCATTTACTTAATATTGCTCGTGCTTTGCGTTTTCAAGCACATTTACCGATTCAGTTTTGGGGGGAATGTGTTTTAACAGCTGCTTATCTCATAAATCGCACTCCCACGCCACTTCTTTCAGGAAAGACACCTTATGAGATGATGTTTCAATCTCCACCTTCATTTTCCCATTTAAGGATCTTTGGATGTTTATGTTATGCCACTAATACAAGCGCTTCCAAATCAAAATTTGATGCAAGGGCCACTCGTTGTGTTTTTCTTGGTTATCCCTATGCTCAAAAAGGTTACAAACTCTATGATTTGAATACCAAACAACTTTTTGTTTCAAGGGATGTACAATTCCATGAAAACATTTTTCCTTTTGCTGCTGTCATGCATCCTTCTTTGGAACCTGTGATTATTCCGAATCCCATCTCTGATATGTCATTCCCTATTGATTATGAGGATATTAGTCCACCTACCACAAATTCGGATGCATCGCCATTACCGATGCCATCACCACCTGAACCACCCCTAGTGCCACGCCGCTCTTTGCGTACATCTCATGCCCCAGCTTATCTCAAAGATTATCATTACGAGATAGCCAATCACACTCTACCAGGACCAGCATCATCTTCTTCTCATGCATCCTCTGTAAGCACTTCTCATCCGCTTTCTTCTTTTTTGTCCTATGATAAATTGTCTAGTTCACACCGTTCTTTTCTAGCATCCATTTCCTTGTCTACAGAACCGAAATTCTTCAAACAGGCTGTTCTTGATTCCAATTGGCGAAATGCCATGGCTGAGGAGATTAAAGCACTAGAAGCCAATAAGACTTGGACCATCACTACTCTTCCTGCTAACAAGGAAGCAATTGGATGCAAATGGGTGTACAAGATTAAACACAAACCTGATGGAAGTATTGAGCGCTATAAAGCTAGATTGGTTGCCAAAGGGTACAACCAAAGGGAAGGGCTTGACTACACTGAGACCTTTGCTCCAGTAGCAAAACTTGCTACAGTTCGATGTCTCCTTGCAGTTGCTGCGATCCAGAATTGGCATTTACACCAACTAGATGTCCATAATGCTTTTCTCCATGGCGATTTAAATGAGGAGGTCTATATGCAACTTCCCCCTGGTTTTTCAGGTCATGGTGAGAAAAACCTTGTTTGTAGGCTTCTTAAGTCTTTGTACGGCCTCAAGCAAGCCTCTCGCCAATGGTTTGCTAAGCTCTCTTCTGCATTGCTTGCTGCTGGATTCTCTCAATCAAAGGCAGATTACTCCTTGTTCACAAAATCTATGGGGCATTCTTTCACTGCAATTCTAGTTTACGTTGATGACATTATAGTAGCTGGGAATGATCTTGATCAAATTAAGGCTGCCAAAGAATTTCTTCAGAGCCATTTCAAAATTAAAGACCTTGGCCTTCTCAAATACTTTCTCGGCATTGAAGTGTCTCGCTCCAAACAGGGTATTTATTTATGCCAGAGAAAATATGCTCTTGAGATCCTTGAAGAATCTGGTCTTCTTGGATCCCGGCCCTCTCCATTCCCAATGGAACAACATTTAAAATTGAATAAGTCAGATGGTGAACTTCTCACTGATCCAGCTAGCTATCGCAGATTGGTTGGGCGTCTAATCTATCTCACAATCACTCGCCCTGATCTTGTCTACTCTGTTAATATGCTCAGTCAATTTCTTGACAAACCCCGTAAGCCCCATCATGATGCAGCTGTTCGTATACTTCGATACCTCAAGCAAACAGCGGGTCAAGGGATCCTTCTTTCTTCTTCAAGCTCTCTACAAATCCATGCCTTTTGTGATGCTGATTGGGCAAGCTGCGTTGATTCACGCAAATCCACCACTGGATATTGCATTCTTCTTGGAGCATCCCCAATTTCGTGGAAATCCAAGAAACAATCCACTATTTCTCGCTCTTCCGCCGAAGCTGAATATCGTGCCATGGCTAGTACTTGTTGCGAGATTACGTGGATATCCTCTTTGCTCAAAGACTTCGGCATTCAACAAAAACAGCCAGCCACCCTTTATTGCGACAATCAGGCAGCCCTCCATATCGCTGCTAATCCCGTTTTTCACGAACGAACCAAACATATTGAGATTGATTGCCACCTTGTTCGTGAGAAACTTCAACCTGGTCTTATTCGCACTGCTTTTTTGCCTTCACAACAACAGCTGGCTGATGTTTTCACTAAGCCTCTTGGGGCATCTCAGTTTAAGACTTTGATTTTCAAGTTGGGTGTTCATAATATTCACACGCCAACTTGAGGGGGAGTATTAGCTACAGAGATTCTTCCATGATCAATATGCTGCAATCAAGGGATTACATTGTCATGGAATCAAGAGATTATGATCCCTATAATCTCTCCACAATCACTAGCCAGTCAATATGCCTTAATCATAGGGATTCCAGTCAATATGCCTTAATCATAGGGATTTGTAGATTCTTTGTAATGTATATATAGCTGTATAGAGGACACAATCAATACACAATTATTCTCTCTTCTTTTCCTTTATCAAAATTATCACCGAACTAACTTTTTCCACTTGGGAATGATCACACAAGCCCTGAACTTTAACAAAGACAAGATTCAAGAAATAGTAAATGGTCCGGCTAAGAGCTGTAAATTGAGAAAATTAAATCCTCAGCTCAACCTTGCCAATATGGCAATTTATCAACACCTGAATCCATTAACCGTTCTGGCAAAAAGTAAAATAAAAGCAGACTTCCAAGACAAGATGAATCAGCACTCAATAACAGAAGATCTCAATACCAGGTTTGTTCAACAGGACTTTAGTATATGAAGCCCTTAAAAAGGTGCAAGCTTCATAGAATTAAGTAGAAACCAAACTCAAAGAGTTTGCAAGAGGGAAAAAAGATCCTCAAATCACCTTAGAACCAACATCACTATATGGAACTAAAGGATTCTAAGTTCCTACATATACAATACTTGGGTATATCCCACTATCTTCCGTCAACATAAGCTCCGGCAGCTGTGCCTGCATCATTAAAGAAGTTTGCCGCCATCTTAGATATACCGACAACTAAGATCATGTCCACAAGGCATCAAAATTTGGTGACAAAATATAAAACCTCAAGCATCTTATAAATGTAAACATTTCATACGAGGAACTGCAAATGGTTTACCAATTTACCATACAAGTATTGTCTAGAACCAAGAAGCTTTATGTCATTGCCCGTCAGAAGAATAGAACTAGAGGCTAGAAATAGTTGTACTCGTTAAACGAGTATACATTACACCATAAATGCTGGTGTAGAAAGGTCCAATCGAACTCAGGCATCATACCTTGTAACGGATTGCAACACCCACCTAGTCAACCCCTTGGTCTAGTCCACAATCGGATTCAAAGTTTGGCTTTTCAAGAGAAACTCTATGGGATTCAGCTTTCAATAAAATGCCCCTTTTGAGAGCAGGCGGATAACCATCCCGGTAGAACACAAAATATTCAAGCAATATCATTATGGTGCACACCAGTAGCTTAAATTCCCATTTAGAGGAGTCATGGCCATTGCCAAAAGTCATAGTCAAAAACTATAATGGACTGCTCTACAAAGAACATAAACTCTTAAAGGAATGAATATCATATAGTGCCATTTGAATAGGTTATCAACTTATCATGATTTAATGAACTTTTGTGAGGCGTTCTTTTGATTAGTGAGAAGAATTGGAGAGAATGCTGAAGCGATCACAAGTGAACTGATTTTGGGAAGACAGGTATGAACAAAATGCTGAAAAAATCTGGTACTTGCCTAAAAAACAAGAACAGATATGTTTGAAAGGAGGGTGGGTCTCCAAGTACTTTTCTACCAAAACGGTCAGTGACCTACACAGCCATTTTCATGCCTATCTTCTGGTGAGGGTCATAACCTATGAGTTCAAAGTCAGCAGCCACAAATGAATCTATATCCTTCTTCTGAGGATTGATCTTCAAAATCTGCTAGCAGAAGTTCTTTTATTAAGAGGTATGTGGACAAGAAATCTAAAAAACTTCGGAAAAAAGGACCCGGGAAAAAAAAAAAATTTCTTCCAATCACAACTAATGTTATTGGTTAACTCAAAATGCCTAAAAGTGAAGTCAGTTGATGAATTACGCTTACCGGGAAAGGTTTAGGCAGTTTCTTAAGCTGCTCCTGCAGAGGTCTGATATGATTGAGATAAACATGAGCATCCCCAATTACATGCACAAAATCACCCGGAACAAGATCTGTGAAACAGATCAAAATAAATTCCCAACTCACATTAACCGACGCGAACATAGTAACAACTTCTATAAGACTAATCCACAAAGGGGTGGGGGGCACTGATACTCTGTATTATTTCATTTGACGCCGCAAGTTCTTCAACGTGATTAATACAAAAGAACTCCTTTGTGGACCAAGACATCAGATGTAAGTGTGCCACGCAGACTCCTCATTTTTAAACTATTCAAGAATTATTTCCACAAAACTTTTACTAGTTCTCATGAGCACATACCACAAACGTGAGCAATCATGCATGTCAAGAGGGCATAAGATGCAATGTTAAATCGGAAACATGATGGAAACCTAGAAGAGAAATGGAGACGCAAGGAAACATTTGGAAAAAAAAAAAACAATTATACGTATGTGTGGATTCTAAGGCTTATAAATCTCCGACATTCTCTAGTTCCATGAGTATACTTTTGCATGTTTGATTATAAATGACTTCATGGCCTAATGGATAAGGCGCTAGTAGTTCAGAGAACGAGAGATTTTGGGTTCGATTCCCTATGAAGTTCTTGGTTGCATGCTTGTTTTCACTTGTAGGAAGGAAAAAGAAATTTTCCCTGTCCACACTTTACGTTGTAAGTTATGTTTCAAGTTTTTCTAGTAGGTGGCAACACAGACGAAATTATGTCTGAACTGAAGTTAAGAGTCTTAACTTATCAAAGACTTCTCACTTCTTTCTAACTTAAGGAGCTCTCACTTCTTTCACCCCATGAAGGGGGACACATAAGATAGATAGATAGATAGATAGATAGATAGATAGAGAGAGGCGATGCCAAATAGGATTTTACTTTATGTCGGCAGAAATGTATCAACAGGAGAAGAAACTAGAGTAAGGAAAGAACGACCTACCCGGTGACACATTTGAAGAAGACGACCAAGGTTAGTTTTTTCATATTGTCTTCACCCCCCTCCCTCCCTCCTCCCTATTTCCTTCTCACTTTAGCTAATCCTTGTATAGTAGCTTTTTTCTTGGGTAAGTTAAGGTTCAATAGCCCCAACGAAACTATCGAAGGCGCTCAGGGGCAGTCCTGGTTACAAGCCTAAACATGCCAACAAAGTGCACGCAGAACCAAACAGAAGAAAGCAAACTGCCACAACACCTTACGATCTTCTAGCTCTATTTGGGTTTAGTAGCCTAGTCGATAAGTTCTGAGAAAGGGAGAATATCCCATTCATATAAGTGTTGTCCATAGAGTCTCAGGAGTTACTATTCTACGCTAACCAAAAAAGAAGTATTTAAGAGACATGGAATCTTGTCATGTATGGTTTTAGTTGTAACTTGTATGAAGTAGATCAATCTGGCACTTCAGAGACATACCAGCACCTAGTCCATCTAACGTAGATCAGGAGGCTCCTAGCCCATATAACAGTGACCCATTTCTACGATGGGCAAGTGAATGATGTTCGAACAGGCACCACAACTACTTCTACTCTCCTCAGCTGTACCCTCTGTATTTATACATACCAATATACAACCATATGAACATCACAAATTTGCAAACACCACCCCTTTCTCTCTCTCCTGTTGGCGATGGTTTTGCTATTTTGGGCCAACACTTCCAATGCTCCTATTTTAATCAACATTGCGCGCGAGTCTCTCCTGTTTAAACCTCTCTCATAGCCGCTATCTAATATGTTAGGCCTACCCATGGACATATGGCTCTACCCGGATGTAGTACTACTTTTGTCAGGAGGTGCTCTTCCTTCTTCATTGAAGCCTACACACAGAGTTTATGGCCTTATATGTTGCTATGCTCTTATTAGTTGTCTCAATACCTATATATGTTTATAAGTACCTTCCATGTACCTAAAATTATTCCGTATCCAACTTCCATCAGCTCATTCTTTCCTCTTCATTAGTATTATTTTACAAAGTTATAGCCATTTCGATTTGTGCTTGCTGTGACTTCCTTTCTCCTGAGGGATCATTTGAAGATCTAGCCAGTATACTCATACACACATGTAGTTGGTTGCCTGGAGAACATCCAACTATTGACATATTCTGAAAGAAGTGTAGGAATCTAGTAGTCAACATAAAATGATATTCGAGGCATTTAGGTAGTTTCCTTACAAATTTCTAGAATATCCCAATCACCTTCTGCATATATAAAACACTAGACAACTTTTGTTGAACTCACTTTCAGCGTCTAAATGTGGGACATTACTTTTATTCACCGTGCAGTACTTTGTTTATCTCCTACTCGTTTTTCGCTTTTCCCTTTGTCTGTCTGCTTTATGAGTTTCGTTCGACCTGTACCACCAAAGATTTTTTTGTGGTATTTATGTTCTAGAAACAGAATCTTGTAGCTTGCAAACCACTCTGTTATAAATATGGGTACGGTAGATGGCACTCCCGCGCTAATTTATCTTCTTTATAATGAACCACAGGTGCTTGGGGGTTGACGAGTACAAATTCTGGTTGATCTAGGGACCATGAGGGGTGGCCACTATGTTGCCTATGTGAGAGCTGCGAAGGGTAACAAGAATGTGGATAAAGCGAGCGCAGATTTTGTGTGGTATCATGCCAGTGATGCCCACGTGTGCGAGGCTTTATCGGAATAAGTTCTTAGGTGTGAGGCCTACATCTTGCTTTACGAAAAACTTTGACCAATTCTTTTTATCTTCCATTCATTATGACCTCCAAGGCTCCAAATTTAATTGATACCATTTTTGCCGCCTTCCTTTCTTTATGTTTTTGTAAAAAGCATAACACAAGTGGGGCGAATATTTTTGCATGTTTGGCTTAATAAGCCCGCTGGATAATTTTTTTGTTTTTATTCAAATTTTTTTGGGGTTTGTTAATTTTTCGTCAATTTTTTTGAAAATATTGATTAGTCTCGACGAGAGGAAGCGGAAAAGTTAAAAATTATTATCGAAACTCAAAAATTTGTAAATACATACGAAATTGTTGGATTATTGGCCCGTTTTCGTTTTCATTCAAAAAAATTTGAGTTCCAATTATAATTTTTGAAATTTCCGATTTCTCTTGTTAAAACGAATCAATAATTTCAAAAATATTGACGAAAAATTAACAAACTGCAATATTTTTTAAAACAAAGACAAAAATAATCTAGCGGGCTTATCAAGCCAAACCACCCCACCCGTTTGCCGGTTTGGGTCTTAGGGGAAGCGTACTAAAGGGTAAAAGCCTTGGAGATTATGCTGTGTTTGGTTTGGTATTTGAAAAGTTTTTTGAAAAATAATAGGGGTAATAAGTGGAGAGAGATAGAGAGATAAATGTTGGAAGTAGGGAGAATCTAGGGGGAATTTTTTGAAAATTGCTTTTTGAAAAGGGAAGAGAACAAGGTGGGACCCAAACGTGTTTTAAGATGGATCGATCCACATAGAAATTTGTGGCGTGAAACATTTGTACATCAAGTTTTTGAGTGTGAGTGTCGGTACCATGACTTGAACACTTGACATGGCAAATGACACCACAAGAATGCAACCATAAGGAAAATCAAAGCTTTGGTTGTGCTTTTGTATGTGAAATTAATCATATCACCACCTTACCGCACCCTTATTTAATGTGATTTCTCTAAAGATCAAGATCCTCTCTAGTCGTTCTCTAAAGATCTGAATCCTCTCTAGTCGTACAGATGACTGGAGCGGACAATCCATATCTACATTGCACGTTTGGATAATCAATGGTTAGGACTTGTTGATCAATTTTTACCCGTAAGATTTAATTTTTATCGATAAAAATTAGACAGCAAATCTGAACCATTGATTGCAATAAATGAGCAGTCCACAATTAGATTGTCCGTTCCAATCATTCTATACAACTAGCAGAAAGACCGGAGAGGATCCATTTCCGTTCCCCAAGGTTTGTTTGCTCCTAGTTTCTGACTTTCAGTTGTCCTGTTTTCTGTGTTTGGCTAAGCAAAACAAGGAAACACTTTCAAATTATAGCCAGGTGACAACAGGTGAGTTATCTGGTCATCTACTTCTAGAATCGAGCTATATGCATGCATGGATGGATGTAGTCAATTTCTGGTTTCCCCACATCATGATAATTAAATGTTTCCCATTTCAAAAAAAATATTTGCCTCATTTTAATTAGTTTCAAAGCCTTAAGTCCTGAACATTAATTCTTGTTTGGAAATTAAAGAAAATTGGAGGAATTAATTAAAGAAAATTGGAGGAATTAAGTTGGAGTTGCAGATTGGCAAGTAGAGTGGAGTGCAGTTGGCCACTCTTACATACTCACATGCACATGAGCAGGGTTCGATCCCCATAAGCCCCATCTCCCTTTCCCGAATCTCCTAGGATAGTGTAGATTATGACTAACGAATGACCAAAAAAAGTTGGAGTTGCAGATCGGGGAAAAACCTAAAATAAGGGATATTGGATGTGATGGGATTTCAATTTTCAATTTCAAATATTATAACTGAACGAACAATCCCAACCGCTGTTTCTAATTAATTTGCATCTCTCTGTGTGAGTGATGTAGGAATATTAGAGACAAGTATTTATCTAGAAGCATAGTGATTTGAAAAAGAGAAATGCTAAGTGCAAAAAAAATGAGAAAAGAAAAGACCCTTAAAGTGTACATGAACGGCTCAGATTCACTGTGTAGTGAATCTGAGCCATTTATGTACACTTTAAGGGTATTTTCTTTGCCTATTTTCTTTGTCCCTAATACAGCCCTTTAAAAAATAGTTATGGCTTATCTCTGGTATGTATATCTGCATTAGGTCACACAGATGAAATAATTTTTTTTGTGAGGACCAATGAATTACTACAAGAACCCTGCTAACCACACATACATCTGTGCACAAATTGTGCATAGATTTTGTTGTGGGGCCCACCACGGGTCCCACACAAACGATCTGATCCGTTCATTAAATTTAAAACATTTTTTCAAGAGTTCCTGTAAAAAATCAGCTCAATCCAATACCTATGGGTGCTCGATCCAATCATCTAAATTTTCATTCAGATTTACCGTTACTACTGAAAAATCTAGATCGTCTAGGTATATAAATATTTGCTATTTTTTATCTTTTTAATTTATCAATCCACCAATCGATAAATAAGCTAATCAAACGAACGAGGAGCAATAAAAAGATGAACGCAAAGATATACGTGGAAAACCCAAAACGGGAAAAAACCACGGGAAGGAATCAAAACACTATACTCATTGTACGGTTACAAACAAACCTATACTTACAACCTAGAATCGCTCTCGGTTGACCAAGGTTGATTGCCGAATCGCTCGTTCACCGCACCCAGTGCTTGACTGCCGCTGCCTTGAATCCACAAGCCTTCCACTATCCTTCGGAAATCCACCGAAGGCCAACTCAAGTAAGTTGAATCAAAGATTGGAAAGAAACTCCATGAAGTTAACCTTATTGCTCGATGATCAATTGATCATGTTTGTACTTCAAGAAACAAAACCGAAACCCCTTGGATGTATTCTTAGGTTTGGACGTTCTTGGGGGCGGCTCTCATATGTTCGGTCACCTCGAAATCCCAAGTGAGCCGCATATATATAGATGGATGAAATCTGTCAAGTTGCTCAAGCACCAGTATAGGCTTGTTCGGAGTTGCTCGAGCAATCACAACTGATGCACGTTGCCTTATTTTCAACCCACAGATTTTGAGATCCTCTTTCCTTATTCATCTGCCATGATCACGAATCTCCTTGATTCCTTCCATCCTTTTCCTTCTCTATCTCTCAATTACAATATAATTGATTCAGTTCCTAAAAATGCATCCTCTCAATTACAAACGATTTGATTTCCTTCCACTTCCAAAACAGACATTCTAGAAATAAATGAAGAATAAATTTCAACTCAATAATAAAATATACAAATCAATGTATTTTTGTCATGGGATTTGCCAAATAAAAACTTGACCTTACAACTACAACCCGAAGCTCCTAGAATTCTCCACTAAAAGACCTTTCACTTTGTTTTTTACAAAAGTGAGAACTTGTATTGATGTAAACCTAACGGCACTTACAATATGGAATTCATTACGCCCTCCGTCCCTTATTTAGAGTCCAGTATTCCATTTTGAGCTGTCTCTTAATAAGTGTCCATGTTATAAAGTTAGTGGATAAAAGTTGGTGCATTGTCTATTTTGTAAAAGTAGATTCCATTTTGAAAAGTTAGTTAGTAAAAGTGTAATAATGATGGGTAAGTAGGGAAAATGAAGAAAAAAGTTGATGTGAAAGGTATGATGATGATGTCTTTTTAATAAGTTGGAGTTACGAAGCAGGACACTTAAAAAGGGACGGAAGGAGTACAATATAGCTGTCAAAAATTTGACTGAAGTATTTCAATAGTTTTACCATTGAGCCAATGCGTTTCCGGATTTTTACAACAACCAAACATTGGAAACCAGAACATTAATTTTACATCCAATCAAACGGAGCCATTTACTTATCACGTGTAGCTTATACCTCATTGGTCTGGGGTCTTTTTTTGGGTAATATTAATTATACGGGCTCTAGCGGCCGGCTGATGAGTTCATGCATGCCCAATGCTGACCCTGATGATTGCTTACGTGCATTATTATTGTAGGGTAACTTGCCAAGTTCTTGATTTGTAATCAACCCCTAAATTTTCTTGACTAGTATCTATATAGTCAAAATTTCAAATTGGCCCTCAAATCGATGTAAAATCAGTGGCGGCTCCAGAAATTTGTGATAGGGTGTTCAGAAATTATCTTAATTTCTACTGGCTGATTATTAACCAATAATATATGTATAAAATCTCATAAATTAGCATAAATAGTGCGGTCAAAAAACATAATCTCTAGTCTAAAAAAATTAACTACGAGGCAAAATGAGAACTCAAAAATAAATGCTACTATTATTTTTGGGAATTGATATTCACACTTTCTTTTTTGTTATCCACACTCCCTTTTTTTTTCTTTTTGCACAAAAAAAAAAAAAAAAACACTTTCAATACTATAAAAAAAAAAAAAAAGGGAGTGTGGATAACATAAAATGGAGTGTGAATATCAATTCCCTTATTTTTTACAAGAAAATTACTAGTTTTTTTGAAAGTTGTCGTATTGCGTATAGACAGTGTTTTAAGAATGGAGGCAATAAAATTTTACAATTGTCCTAGACGAGTTCTCATATTTTGTGTTAGCGTTTAACCAAGCTTATTAATCTACTAAAAGCATTTGGAAAGAAATTGTAGCGAGTATGTTGGGGTTGCCCTTCTCGAAAATATGTTTTTCTATAAGATGATATGATGAGATTTTTTATCGTAATCTTAAATTTGAAGAAATATTATTGAAGTTAATAGGATTTTGCAACGTAGTTAATTTTTTTTAAAGCTTTTGTCCATAATTCTTTAATTAAGTTAATTAAACTAAATAAAATATATATATAGTTATTGTCATGAATGTGAAATTAACACATTTATATCATCGACAATAAAGACGGAGAGAGAATGCAGAGCATAATACTTACCCCTATAGATTCTTCTCTTTCTCTTTTTTTATTTTTTCATTATGATTGTGAGCTGTATTTGACGTAATGTGTTAGGTGTTTAAATATGAATTACTTGAATTGATAGGCTATAATTGAGTAGTTAATTGGTTTTGGGTTGAGTGTTCAATTCTTTTTGGGTTAGGTGTTCAAGACTATTACAATTGGGTGTTCATTAACATTTGCGTTGGGTGTTCAAAATAAGGTTAGTCCAAAAAATTTACATGTATTCTCAGCAAAAAAAATTGTTTTGGGTGTTCAAATGACCATGGAAGCATACATGTAGAGCCGCCTCTGTGTAAAATACACCTACAGTCTACAATTTTCATAACTATGTCCCCAACAAATGGTGGTGGAGGTTTAGTAAAGATAAGGACTCTCTTTGGGTTCGAGTTACTAGAGGAAAATATAATTTGGACCAGTTTTGTTGGCTGCCATATCTTCCGAGCTAGTTTAGGTTCAGTTTCAATAATTTGGAGGGATATATGCTCTATTGGGAACACTGAATCTTGCCTTGGGAGGGTCATTCAGGAGGGTTTTCGTGTGTAGGTAAATTCAGGGAATGACACTTCATTCTGGAGTCATGTCTGGTTGGGGAATAAAGCTCTCAAAGAGGATTATCCAAGACTGTTTTCAGCCTCTGATCAACAGAATGATTTGGTTAGTTCAGTGGGGGAAATTGTGGAAAATGGAAGGTGGGACTTGAAGTCCAGACGGGTGCTATTTGACTGGGAGAAACAACAAGAGGATGAACTAAATCTAAGGCTACAGAATGTGATTTTAGACCCCTCCAAACCTGATTGTTTACAGTGGAAGTGGACAACAGATGGGTGCTTTACGGTAAGATCAGCTTACAAACAGGGGGAGTTAGTGATGGGTCAATCAAGGAATACCGTTTTGGGTTCCCTATGGAAGAACTTAAGCCCTCCAAAGGTCGAAATATTTTCGTGGTTGGCTGTCCAAGAACGAGTGGCAACAAGATCGGTTCTTCGAAGCAGAAATATTCTAACGGATTCTCAAGTTCTGGTATGTCCCCTTTGCTCTCTACACCTGGAAACTCCCCAACACTTGTTCCTTCATTGTCAATTCTCATGGGCTGTTTGGTCATTGATTTTGGATTGGTGGCATGTTAAATGGGTGTGCCCTTCATCTGTCGAGACATTGGCAAACTGGTGGTTTGGAAGCAGGTTTCGAAACTTGGAGAAAGAAATTTGGGATTCTTGCTTCTATGCAACACTTTGGTCACTTTGGCTAGTGCGGAATGATTATATTTTCAACAATGCTTCTACGTTGGTTTGGGATGTGGCGGATCTTGTTAAAACAAGGGTAGCCATGTGGATGAGGATCAAACGCGATATTAAGATATACTCGATTGAGGACTTTAAGGGGTATTTGGACGGGATTCGGAAACTGAAAATTTAACCTACCTTTGAGGTGTTTGTATCCAAGCTTTGGTTGGATGTTGGGGTGTTTACTTGTTTTTTCATTTTGTCTCCTTGAGCTGCTTTTTGTGCTCTCTCTTTTCCTCGATGTACCCCCTTTGAGCTTAATAAAAATCTTCGTTTGCCGAGAAAAAAAAAAAAAACTATTTCCCCAACAATAAGGGAACACAAAATAATTTTGTGTTCTCCATCGATGTACTCATTATCAAGTTTCTCAATAATAATTTTTTTGCCGTTTCAAAAAACAATAAGGGAACACAAAAGGAAAAAATCATAGCACGATACAAATAATGAAAACATTCTTTTCGGATTGAAAAGAAATATATTTTATTAAACTCGATCAGGGTACATCGAGTATCCAATGAAACATTGGATGAAATACCAAAAGGGCAAAACCCATTCACCCAAAGGGACAAGCCCGATAAAAACACCTATTTGAGAGAGATAGTTATAGATAATCAAAACTTGAAGACCAACGTGACACCAAATTCTTACTTCCGGGACCTATACAAAATGTTACCAAACTATTTCCCAAAAAAAAAAAAAAGTTTTACCAAACTACTTGAGAGACCATTAGTGTATTTTATCAAGAAACCTATTATATTGAAGACTAGCGCATGCCCGTGTCTGAAGGCACGGCTCGAGCAATCAGCACACGCAAATCATTATGTGCTCACATGCAATGTCTCTAGTGATGAAATTAACATAATCTAAACACCCAATGCATGGGCATTCACTGAAGGCACTGCACTGGTTCAAGCACATGCCAATATAATATGGCATATGAAAACATGTCTGGATTTTTATCTCAACACATTTTGACATGATATTATACACTCGATCATGGTATTGCTCACATCCCAAAAACCCAATCGTCTTCATAAAATCCACTATAACAGTTTTGAAATAAATAAAGCTTCATATTTGATCCATATGACACCAATGATTGAATTTAATGAAATAGAGCAACATCTAACTATTCAACCCAAATTAAGTAACATAAAGAAACAAAAGAGATGACAGAATTGTGCGTTTGAGGTGGTTTCACTTATACCTCCACATGGATTTCAACATTGCAGACTTCAATAGCTTCGAGCTCCATTACCAAGCTCAAACTCCTAGGATTTTATGCGGGAGGTTGCCACAGCAACCTGTATAAAATCAATATTTTTTTCTGCTCATAAATACAATTTCAACCATCAAAACACTTTGCTAGCTGCTACCGTTGTTATGTTTGTTCCCTCATCCGTATCTATGCATGTAACAATGAAAGTCGAGCTACTTTTCAGAACCAAGTGCGTGGGGATCTTAGTCCTGAAAATTAAATGAAGTTTAGGAATGGATAATAGAAATAGTGTATCAAAATGAATAAAACCATCCTCTTTCTATTTTTCTACCCTTTTTCATGGTGAAACATGCACTCTTAATAATCACAATCAAATGAAGAGGAAAACGTAAAGAACTAAAGTAAGAAGTCAACACTTGGATTTTTTTTAATCATATTAAAAAAAAAAGCATGTTCAAAAGTATGAAAACTAATGGGCTATGAGTACCTCTTGAGCAAATACCAATTTAACTTACACCTTCTTGTTCAGCCAACCAACAAAATCTTCCTCTTCAAATAAAGGGATATCTTCTTGCACGATGGAATGCAACCAATTAACTAATTAAGAAAGAACAAATATGAGAAGCTCCAAACCACAAAATAGGGAGACTGAATTGTTAGCCTCGTAACAATAATCGTAACATGATTAGAGTTCCAAAAAAAGATTGAGAAAATGAGGAAAAGGTGGAAATATTAGAGTTCAAGAAAAGAACTTTACGATAGAGTAGTCGATGTTAAATACACAGGAAACTTTAGACAAAAACAATACCTTTGTGGTTAGTTGTTGGCCTAATACATTGTTCATAAGAAAAGAAAATTAGTCAGGTCTTCCAAAAAAAAAATTAATAAGTAAAATATTGAAAAACAAAGGAAAAGAGAAGTAGAAAGGAACAAAAAATAAGTGCAAGTTGCTCTTTATGCAAAACAAAAACCTTACTTACCATAACCATGGATATCAGAACAGAACCAATGGGAGGAGAGGGGCGTGTTGGGCGAAAAGTTGCAAACAAATCAAAATCATTCCATGTTTAAGGGTTTGTAAACAAATCAGAAACTCTTAGGTTATTAGAGAAACGTTTTGCTTTTAATATAGATTCCTTTTTTGGTTTGATTTGTTCCTTGTTAATAGCAAATAAAGTTTGCTTTCCATGGTAACGTACTGTAAGCTGGAATAGGAATTTTTCTTTTTTTTATGTGTGTGAATGTCTTTGTTTTGGAATGGTTACCTATTTAGTTCTCACTCTTTTCCTAAGTTAATTGAAATCGTGTGTGTATCACATGGATTGCTAATTACCTATCCAAATTTATCGTTAGTCCTACTACCCGTTAATTTCAGCCGTTGAAAAAATATATACCGATCCTATGGTCGAAAATATACGGTAAATGTGGTAAAAAATTAAATCCCTGAATCACAGGGAATCAATCTCAGGGATCCTTTTTTTTTTTTGATTAGCCGGTTACCAAAATGTGATGATGATAACCCTTGGATAGATTTGGTATTTACCAAGCTGCCATTTTGAACAACCAACGGTCTAGATTTATAGAGGATACAATTCTGGACCGTTGGTTGTCTTTTGGATTCAAAATTAGTCATATCTTATTATATAGACTAGTGTATACCCGTGCCTGAAGGCACGGTTCGAGCGATCAGTTCAAACAAATAAATAATGGACTCGCGTGCAATATATGAACCCCTGCCCAATGAAACTAACTATGCAGAAAAGAATAACTCAAGCATATTCATTGACTTGTTCAATTTGAATCAGCAAATAAAGATGGTCATGGAACATGCTAAAGCCAATTCTAAACATTATCATCGAGCATGGCAATAAAAAGGTAAAAACCATATCCTCGAGCGTGGCAACTCCACAGACCACTGGAACAACACCCCATCTTGCTTCGATAGATGCTAGTTGTCCTCATTCTCATTCGCATCCCTAAATAAAATACAGTTCCTAAAAATGATAAAAGATAATCCATTCCCAACTAAAAAATCCAGCTACGTAGGAATGAAATTCAAAACCAATACGGTAATTCCTCATGAAAAGTAAAGATAGCATCCATAAAAAAAAAAAAGAAAAAAAGAATCAGACCTATCATTCCAGTAACTTGCATATAGAAAATAAACAAAATTTTCTTCCAAAGTATGTCCATACAGCATTACGCAGAGAAGATATAAAATACATTAGGTATAGTATATCAGCCAAATGACCATAGAGAAATCTATACAAAAGATTAAACACAATTGAAACTTCGTGGTAATGAATTTAGATCACTTACTTTTAAACCCCAAAAATTAAACCCAAACTTGGAAATGCATATTTCCTGATAAATTTGCATTACCAAGTATGTGAACTATGTGAATGTCCAACGATATATGTTGAACATTGATCTCATACCCCTGAACGGAGTGTTGGACACAGGTACTTGGCATTTAGACGGATACATCCAACATTGCAATCAGCAAATCAACTCTTAACACCAACATCAAATCTAAATGGAAATGTTTGTTAAATTTAACCTACAGCTTGAATACTACTATTCACACTTCAAAAACTACAACATAATTCCCCTATCTAAACAAAAACCAAATACGTAACATTCATCTAACCATTCTAGACTAACAAAGTAAGTCGAGTTGGAGATGTTGAGATGGAGTGACGGACAACACCGTAGCTTTAAAATATTTCCATTAAGTCTCCTATGGACCTATGGTCTTCCCAATCAAATGTAATGGGATTGCATGACGTACAAATCATAAGGCTGTGATATTAACAACACTTTAAAGCTATCATACAAAATGATCAAATGTCTTTGTTATTAACCCATCCCAGTATTAGTCTCACCACATCAATCTTGGCCCTATAACACCTTCTTTCTCTTACTACCCCGTCCCGGTAGTAGTCTCCGTCCCGGTATCAATCTTGGCCCTATAACTTCTCATTGACCTTTTATATATATGTGGTATGAAAATCCCCGTTCAATTTTGCACGCACCTTTCCCTTCAAATATCTTATCTTAACTACATAAAAGAAAATAGGCCAAAAGAAAACGTGATATTGAAAAGTTAATTCATTCAAATTTCCTTAAGATCTCAGCAAGAAAATCATAGTAATCAGACAAACAGCCAACAATAACCCTTGAGAACAGAAAGCGAGACATCGATAAATTCCTTATATTTCCTTGTAATTTCAGCAAGCAAGCAAATATACCAATCAAACAAACATCAAAACCTAACCATTACGCACAGGGGGAAAAAAATCATACATATTGGAGCAGAAATTGCTTAACACCAGAGGATTCCGCAAAGAGATCTAGATTAACTCTACGATTGGCGCCAACATGGAACATTGGTTAGAAAGTGCACCTCAAGAAAACTGACGGAACCCACCTGAAGATGATGACTCAGATGAGTTTCCAGCTGATAAAACATCATTAGCACCAAAAAAGGTGAATCTCGTGCTGTTATTTCCATTCCAGCTAGCTATTAACCACTCACTAAGCAAAATTAAAAACCAATATTGTGATCAACTACAACCATGTTGTGTAAAAGAGGAGTTAGGGTTCCAAGATCCATACCTTTCTTGTGAGGGATGAGACATCGCACGACAAAAGAAGGATGGAAACTTCATCGGATTTTGCCGGAATCTCAACGGTCAACCTTAATCTGTGGTCGGGGCCGAATCCTACCAGATGTCACCGGAAACTCAGAAAAGGTAAATTCTGTAAAAGAAATTAACAGTCAGAAGCCAAAAGAAAAAACAGGAAAGCAAGAAAAAAGGGAATATCCACAACAAACTTAGATGAGTCCATGAAAGAGAGATATCACAAAATTAACTCCTTTTTTATTGGTAAAATTACAAATAATAATAATAATAATGCCATCGACCACCATTGCAGCTCCAAATTCCAATTATGCAACGGGCTACTTCTCTGTAGTGCATTCATAATCTTATCTAACCAAAGGTTCTATAATAAACCAATTAGTAAAAATCGTGATACTAACTACTAAGTCATTTGGCTAAATAAAGAGAACTTCTCTATCTATATGTGTGGGTTGGGCTTTTACCTTATGAAAAAGAAACAGATGCTTCAAGGAATTGAAAGTTGCAAATTGCCGTTGTCCATGGTGGTGCCGCATATCGCCATTTGGAGTCCTTAACGGCAATGTTGACTCAATGCTTGAGCGAGCTAGGAATAGCCGAATAGGGTCGAGCGAATATTTGCAACACTTAAAAGAACAATACCCTTCACCAAAAAACAAAAGTTACAATGTGGCTAATAAATATTTGCAGTATGTGATATGCTCCTAATTCAATATCCAACAACAGAGCAATAATTAATAAATAGCCCCTCATGAACAGTACTTTTCTATGGGTTTTGAAGAATAACAAAAAAATTATATCTTCTTCATAACACAAACTCATAGAAAATTGACCATTTTTTGGATGATTGGACTTGCATCATAATATCCAGTACTTTGGTATGAAAAAACAAAGCCGATAGGATTTAAAAAACCCAAAGAGTGCAGCCACATTAAACACACTCGATGTTAGGTTGAAAAGGAACCCAATCACGTTAGTTTTCACATTAGTGATTCAACCCCATGAAGCCCACGAATGAGAACCATGACTCAGAATAGACATCAACAAAAGTTACATACGTTGGCTGCCACTGACCTATTGTTTTAATATTATTTTCACCCTCAAATCACTCAATCAACTCAAACCAAACTAAATACAATTCCAACAGTGATAGAAACTCCAATTGCTTGATCTAATAGAGCTAATGGGCTTCAATAGAGCTACACCCACTGCCATACCACTCGTTCCCAATTTTGGTCCTAAACCGTACCAATTATGGTTTACCAAACACCCAAAATCCCAACTCACAATACCAACAATTGAACAACACGGGGGAAGGGAGCATGAAAGAGGATATGTCTCAACTTTAACAATTGAGCAAAGAGACCTTCTGATTAAGTACAGTATAGAATAAAAATTTTGTCTCACTATATTCACTACCAAAAGTACAGTATAGAATGTATTAATGCTTTTGATAGATCACCACACTGTAAAGGAGTAAAGGATCCAATCCACAGAAACCATAACATCATCAAAACTAAAGGAGTAAAGGATCCAATTTACCCAATGAGCACCTAGGACGTTCTGACAGATCACCACACTGTAAAAAAATAGTACCTGAAAAGAGAATAATAACAAAAGAAAATTTCAAATTAGGCCCAAGACACCACATGAGATTTTTATAAAAATAATTGACATAACAAAATATAAGTAAGAAAAATCACCGATATTGGACTTTTAATATAATCCTTCACCACCACTCTAATAGCACAAAATTCATAGCACTATTCGTGAAAGAAAAAAAAAATCAAGCATCAACCACATGTGGAACTTTTAATCTAATCCCTCACCACACCTAAGCTCACTATGATTTGCCCAATGTCAAATCCAAGCTTTTGAAGCTCTAAGTTTTTAAAAATAAGCTGCTCGAGTCGAATGGTTCAATTATGACCTTGACACTCTGAAGACAAATAACTATCAATACATATCTATAGATAAATATACCCCTTTTGCCAGCGGAATACCAACCTGAAGTTCTGATGTTGACCGCTGATGCTTTTGTCAACCCTTTGTTCCCTTTGAAAATCCATTACTCTGCAGCCACTGTTCTTCTGAGGGTCGATTTTGATCAGATTAATTTTAACTTCTAATTGCTACAACTAATAGTGGTGTTAGTAAAAAAAAAAATCTTACACAAACAGCCTAAAATTACGATTATGGAGAAATTGATTTCAAGGCGGGAAGTAATGCTAATTGGTTGTCCCTAACAAAACGCATTGGATTTACTATTGCTTTTTCTCATATACAGTCTCTAAGGGAGCAAGTTCGTCTCAGCCATCAACAGGCTCAGCGAGAATTACACCAAAAGTACGTGTTTCATAGAGATTTCTGAAGCTGGAACCCACCAAAAATATAGTAAAAATATAGCGGTTTAGTAATTTACCTTTGATCAATTGAACTCGACAATAATGCGTCGGTGGATTTGCTCTTTCCGGTTTGGGGAGATTTTGGCTTACATGAATACATGGTGGTAGATGAGGCAGGGGGAGGCGGGAGCGTGAGATGAAAGGTCCAGAGAGAGAGAGAGAGAACCCTGAGATCGCGCCGATTGGTGGTGCTAGCCTGCTAGGAGAGCAATCGAAGAGAGAGGGGGTCTGAGGGAGACGGGGAGTGTGAGCCGTGAGGTATGGGAATAATCGTACAGCTAGGGTTTCCACAAGGAAAATTCTAAAATGGGCTGACAATAATAAGTATGTGAATGTATATTAAATGGTGTAAAAAATACACAAAAATACGTATTTTTCTTATATTCTAGTGTGCTTATCGTCAGCCTAGTGGGCTAACAATAGCAAGACCGTTATTATATAGATTATTTTGGTATTCTCCCATTTTTAACTTGATACTCTGCAATTTCATTGCTTGTTTGTTTCCTAAAACAGGCATCCCTAAGATTGACTTGAACAGTTCTATAAGTGCTAATTTAGATGTTACAACAAGAAAGGTAGTAACTGTAAATAGCAAATGCTACATAAGGGCTAAATGGTCAAAATAAAATTCAAATCTCTTTTTTTTTTTAATTAAACTTTCAAACACTAGTCTATTACAAACTCTGATCTTCACTCATTAAGCCAAACACATCCTTAATTTATATACAACACCTAATTTTTAAATCATAAAATCATATTAGATTAATTCCAAGTCCATGAGAGTTGACAGTGATCCTAGGATTAAATAATAATGCCTGCAATTTTTGACAGAGAATTCAAAGCGAGGAATATGAGTTAGGACCTGGTTTTTCTATAGTCCAAACTCAATTGGAGGAAACAATCGCATCTCGATGGTCAATCTTGACAATGGCCAACGGTCTAAATTTGTTAATGACTCTTACCAATAAAGTTCACTGTTAATAGTCTTTTAACAAATTTAAATCATTGAACTTTTGGATGATTAGATGATTAGTCTCTTGCCGTCCAAATTAAAACTGCAGAGAAAATATTTTCCAAGGATTATCCAGTAATTAAAGAAATCCATCTAGATATTGGGCCGTTAACCGGGCACACGTATCTGCCGGCGGCAAAACGCTGCCACATTTGCAAGCTCGACAACATATCCCTACAAAATATCTTCCCCCAACTCTCTCTCTCTCCAAAGAAAAGTTCCCACACAACTCAAAACTTTCTCCTAATCTCCACTTTAAATTGTGGTGTCGAAAAACGTAACAGTATTGATATAGATAGTATTGACCGACATATAGGTAGATAACGGTATTGGAGGTCCGAAATCCCGCTCCATAACTCTGTATACGATACGTAGTGGCTTTTATTTAAAACCCTACCGCCACTGCCATGCAACTGTGCGTAGATGACGTGGCCGATGAAGTCGACACCCTAAGCTTCGAGTCCACCATCACCACCACCAGCGGCGACTCCGAGACGGCCAATTGGGCCGCCCCTGCCAGCCTGGCACTATCTGTAATGGGCCAAAATATCCAAAGGTTCAAAAGGTTCAGTGGGGTAACCTTCAGACCCACGGGCCAGTTGTCTCAGTTCGTCTATATGATGAGAAAAGTCAAACGTGACATGTCATCCCAGTCTCCCACCGAACGTTAATCGGCTCCCTGACTGTTCACCGAGCGTAAGATGAACGTCCGAGCTTCGGGCAACATTCTCGTTCGGCGAAGGAAGTGTTTACTCGGATGGGTGTCTCTCCCGTCCGGGTGGTGGACGCTCGACGAAGGAGCGCTATGCTCGGCAGTGTCATACGCTCGGAAGAAACCCCTCGACTAAAGTGGTTGTGGAATATTCTAGAAGCTTCTGCTGATAGAAGCAAAGATAAGCACGTTCACCTCTCTGATAATCGACGGGACGTATCTGACACTGGCCCACGTGGGTCCACATGGGTCTGCAGGTCTCGAAGGGCTGAGTCACTTGAGTGCCTCTGACACGTGACATCATCCGAGCGTGGCAGCGCGCGTACAATACACTTCCACCTTGCTCAACACTCCAAGCCTCTGCCTATAAGTAGCAGAGTACCTCTTCTAGAAAAGGGGTCAGCAAATTCTCTCTCCCTAAGCTATTCTTCTTATCAAACTTCTTCTTCCTCTCCCCTCCGATTCTAACTAGATCGTCGGAGCTTCTACCCGGAGGAACACCACCCTCCGGTTTGCAGGTGCACGGCGTCTCCGCTCAGTTCATCTCAGAGATCACCACGGTTCAAGCAACGAGAAAGGGTTCAGGAGATTCAAGGATAAATCACGCCCCCACACTATCATCCACCAAGCCCCACATGAAATCCGGCGACCCGTGTTGGGACGCCATTCGCCGCGCCCGATCTGCCGACCCAAGCCTCGACGGACTGAGGGTAATCCGCCAGCTCGGGAGCGGGGACATCGGGAACGTGTACCTGGTGGAGCTAAAGCACGCGGGAGGGTGCGTTTTCGCGGCGAAAGTGATGGATAAGAAAGAGCTAGAGGGAAGGGACAAAGAGAGGAGAGCGAGGACAGAGAGGGGAATACTGGCCGGAATTGTTGGACCATCCGTTTTTGCCCACGCTTTACGCCACACTGGACTCACCCAGGTGGTGTTGCTTGTTGACTGAGTTTTGTCCTGGCAGCGACCTCCACATTCTCCGGGAACGACAGCCAGAGAAAAGGTTTGATGCCGCCGCCGTCCGGTATGGCCTCTCTCTCTCTAGAACAGTGCCATGATATGTGTACTCTAATTGAATTTTTGTAGTAATTGTTATTATGAACGGAAGGAGTAATAATGCATGTATACGTGAAGAAATGTGTTCTAGGAACATTGCTTGATGAGGAGCATGGTTTTAAATACGCCCGTTCATAGTGTATTGGCTTAAGTGACGAACTTTGGGTCTTTCGATGCCGTTACACTTACACCCCGTAGACTGATAGATGGTAAATTGCAAGGGTATCGGCCAGGTTTTTTTTTCATTCACGGTTGGTAATTTCTTCGTTTTGATTCACGATAGATACTTAACCGTTAAAGGGTGTATTTACCATCCAGTCTAGTTGAATTTGGGCTTTTATGGGTCCATCTTGGGTCAAAAAGAAAGATCGGAACAATTCATTTTGTAGAGCTCTCAAGCATATTATCAACGTAACAAAATTAGTTTGATCGAACATCAAATTCTTCGAGAATAAAACAGATTTGTGCTGAAAGTTTAAGTTTGCAAAAAATATATGTATATATATATTGTTTGTTTTTTGTTTTGTTGCACAAATTTGTTTTGTTCATGAAGTTATCGATATTCAGTCAAGTTGATTTCTCATGTGAATAATGTATTTGATGAGTTCTACAAAATGAACGGTTCCGATTATATATAGTAATGGGCTCATGCTGATCTCACAAAGCCCAAACTCGACCGGACGGATGGTAAGGAAACCAAACAGGACCTTGGCCTCCAATTGGCAATCCTCTGTTCAGTTTTTTGAATTGATATTTTCAGTAATTTATGGGTATTTCCCACTCGATTTATTTCATGCCAGAAATTGAGGTGATTTAGATTGGCTTTGGTTTTTTTCATTTAGCTGTACTAGCAAATGTATTAAAAAACAAAAACTTTTAAAAAACTCTTATACTATGAATAGTCTTAATTAGGATGTAATTTTTTTGCTCGTCAAAAAAGATAATATTAAATGAGTTTACAATGATTAAAAGGACCAACAATATATGACGACATCACAATAGAGAAATTGACATCCGAACTAAGTTGCCGCCGTAGACATCCCATGATCTAGACACTCAATAATCAAATGCTCCGCCTTTATATTGTCATCATAGTCCAACTTTTTAGAGCTAAATTATACTATCTAACCATGTGAAATTTGACAAAACACCAAACAAATACTTGGTGACCAAGTTAGGATGTGTTCTACTAACTAAGGCATGTGCTACTTTTAAATGTGATGTATTAATTGTGAGAGAATGACATGTCACGTAAACCAAAATATAAAAACTCAAATGTAGAAAGATACTCAAATATGAGGCTTGTTTTCAGATTTCAAATTCAAATATTAGGACCCAATTAATTAATAAAAACTAATGCCCTTGTTTTCTACTATTTCAGAATTCTGGAAATTTCAAATTCGATGGGGAGTACGTCCTAAACAGAATGTTCAAATTTAGTTGACGTAGAAAATTAGATATATAGATGACGTACTCCCCATCGAATTTGAAATTTCGCTACACTATAAATAAGAGAGCCCTAGCAGATTTGGTTATTGTAGATTTCGCTACAATGTCAAGAAAAGGCCGAACATTTTGGTTTGAATTTAATAAGAGAGCCCTAGCAGATTTGGTTATTGTAGATTTCGCTACACTACAAATACAATTCCAGTTGTAAATCTTTTGTGCAAAAATCAATGTCAAGAAAAGGCCGAACATTTTTATTTATTATTTTGATTTAATTAAGTGATTAATAAATCACCAGAAATAGTACTATCGTACACATCCTAAATTTGGGTTGTATTTAGAACGGTGCTACTGGTACAGATAAAAAATCTCTACCAGTGTGTACAAACCATTTTTTTGTCCCGTTTTAAGTCTCAAAAAAATGATCGGAACCGCTCATTTTGTTTAAAATACTTTGTTTACGGCTCTTATGAAAAATAAGCTCAATCCGATATCGCTTAAGGTACCTACAAAACGTTCAACTTTGTTCCAGAATTCAAGCCTGAATTCTAAAGCAAAGTTTGGATATTTAGTGAACGCTTTTACCGATACCGGATTGAACTTATTTTTTGCAAGGACTATAGGAAAAATATTTTAAACAAAATGAGCGGCTCTGATCATTTTTTTAGACCCAAAATTGGATTTGTACCCACTGGTACAAATTTTACCATTAGACTTTCTGTTGTATTTATGCATCCCGTGAACTATATAAAAATGCATTATATCTGTACACAAATTCAACATTTGTACATGAATAAATAACATCGATCTTGAGTTCACGACATTTATTTAAAAATTTGTAACATTTTTCGTAAAGTTACAACATATTTATGCGAGTTTTTATCATAATACAAATAATTTTAATGAAAAATATCATAAATGTTTCTTTGTATTCCCTTCATCTTTAAATAAGTGTCCGACACGCAAACCTAAACTTTACAAAAGATGCATTTTACATTAGAAAATTTAAATTTTTTTCCACAATCTAAAAGAACTCATTGTTATCTATTTATTTGTAAACAAAATTAATTTTTTAACATAACAAATGCATCTTTTTAAAGGCCTTGGTTTGCGCACCGAACACTTATTTAGGACGAAGGAGGTATTTAGTTTAGTTTAGTTTAGTTTTTTTTTTTTGTGTATTTTCGGGACCAATGTGTTTTTTGTACTAGTTTGTTTATGCCGAGTGGGCACCATGTGACGGTACCCGTTGGCGATTCCAACAGTCCGAAACACCCAAACGTGTTTTGGATGATCCAAATTTATTTCCTCTCTCTCCCCTCTCCCCTCACCCCACTACTCTCTCTTCTTTATTCTCTTTAAAATCCGGACCGTCCTACGTTTGGACAGCTGGGATCGCTGACGAGGTACAACGTGTGTGGTACCCGCCCTGCACACAAAAATTTCTCATGAATAATACTTACGATTGTCTTTCCAACCAAAAGAAAGAGCCGATTCAAGACGTCTGTGTAAATTTCTCACAGACCAGTACAAACAAACGTATAATTGGTTAGTATTAATTTGCAGGTTCTATGCATCAGAAGTGGTGGTTGCCCTAGAATACCTCCACATGCTGGGAGTAGTCTACCGCGATCTCAAGCCCGAAAACATACTTGTAAGAGCAGATGGTCACATCATGTTGACCGATTTTGACCTCTGCCTAAGTTCAACATCAATGGTCCAGATTGTCTCTGATCATCAGCACAAGCAAATCCTGTTATCACCCGGCTTCTAACTACTGGAAATACAAAACAGAAACACCAAAACAGTAAATGAATGCGAAACGTACTTAGCCAATTTCAGGCGTCCGGAAATTGGCAATGGATGGATGGATTAATCGAGGCGAGTAAAACTCTGTCCTTAAAGCAAATTCGCCATCCACTACAATGCTGAAGGAATCCGCGGACGTCTGCTTCCCAGGACTACCCGATTTTCACCAACCGGAAGCAGCACTGCAATCTGGTTGGTAGGCGAACCGAAACTGTATCGAACTCTCAGTATGGATGTGTGAAAATGCAGAATGTATGCAGGTTATTTTTTCCGCGATGAATGAAGCAGAAACGGGTCTGTTATATAGGCATCAAGAGACCCGTTCGGAAAAGGCAGGCGTGGCTGTTCGGAACAGAACGGTACCGGTTGGTCGGAACCTGTTCGTCGAACAGACGCAATGGAAAGAAACGGGGCAACGGTAACAGAAGCGCGCGGACAGGTCGGCTCTGACCCAGCCCAGTTCGAACAGACGGGCTGCAAAAAGATAACAACGTATTGGGCCAAGCCCAATCTTTTGATTAGCCCGGCCCGGTTCGGTTCGGCGCGCGTGTGTTTTATAAAAGCAAAGCATACATTATCCATGTCCTCTCCCCCTACAAAACTTCTATGACCCAAAGGGCCAACCCTTTGAGCTTCACTTGGGTTACTTATCCCCAATGATCTTTCCTCCTCCCACCAATGTGGGACTAGCCATTTTCCATTCCTCCAAACACCATGTGAGGGGCAACTTACCATGGCAATTTCTCATTCACCATGACTTGATTTTCTCCACTTATGTGTTCAATCTTAATCTCCTAACCAAGACGAACACAACGGTATGTGGGTCGGTCCACGTGGACGCGTGGGACCCACTCAATAAATAACTCAAAGTTGAGCAAAACCAAGTTTTTTCCAACAATCCCCCACATGAATGAAATTGGCAGGATAATCAATGCAATGCAAATGCAAAATTCCTGAGAGTTACAATAGGAAATCTTCTGCATAGGGCTAGGTAGCTTCTGGCTTTGAACCTATCCTTGTGAGTAACTATCGGACTTACTAGCTAACCAGTGAACATGATGTCTTGAACTGTTCAGCCATTTGTGTAAGCCGAGTCAATAGTCAACACCCAGAATCTTTCCGAACACAATTTGGTTCTTATGGTTGTGCCCATTATGGCCCTGGAACACGCCTGGTCTTCATGAATGTTCATAGAGAATTCTGCCCGAGACATTCTCATAGAAGCGGCCCCTTCTACATTCACATAGGTGATTCTTAATACGAGTATCCTGCTATACCCGACTTGGATACCCCATATGGATGTCCAAGACTTAAGAACCATTAAAAGCATTTGCCTAACCTTAAACGCTGCAGGCATCACTGTTGCATCATAGGAATGGGCAGAGACAAAGTCTCCACAGTGATCATCCTAAGCCTCATACAACTCGGTTGTCCCGTTGAACCTAGATCTTGGGATCTCCAATCAACTAGGTTGGGTTGCCGTTGCAGAGTCTTTTAAGTCATGGGCTTAAGCCCCATTCCCCTTGATGCGCTTTCAACTAACTCTCTTGATAACCCTTTGGTTAGCGGATCCGCAATATTATCCTTTGATTTTACATAATCAATCACGATAATTCCATTTGAGAGTAGTTGCCTAACGGTATTATGTCGTCGACGTATATGTCGAGACTTTCCGTTATACATACGATTCTGAGCTCTGCCAATTGCCGACTGACTATCACAGTGTATACAGACCGGCGGTGCAGGCTTGGACCAAGTTGGGATATCTTCCATGAAATGACGAAGCCACTCTGCTTCCTCTCCAGTTTTGTCCAACGCGATAAACTCTGACTCCATCGTTGAACGTGCTATACACGTTTGTTTGGTAGATTTCCAAGAAACGGCTCCACCACCTAGCGTAAATACATATCCACTAGTCGATTTGGAGTCATTAGTATCGGATATCCAGTTAGCATCACTATATCCTTCTAGTACTGCTGGATACCGAGTATAGTGCAGTCCATAATCCTTAGTGTACCTTAGATATCTAAGGACCCTGATTATAGCCGTCCAATGATCTTTCCCTGGATTGCTCGTGTACCTACTCAGTTTGCTAACAGAGTAGGCTATGTCTGGCCTTGTACAATTCATCAAGTACATTAGACTGCCTATTATCCGCGCATATCCCAATTGGTTGACACTATGACCAGTAGTCTTGTAAAGATGCAAAGTTAAGTCTACTGGAGTTTTGGATATACTGATGTCATTCGAGTTAAACTTCTCAAGTATCTTCTCAATATAATGCTCTTGAGACAAGATATACCCCTCAGGAGTTCGAGAAATTTGGACTCCTAAAATGACATCTGCTAAACCCATATCCTTCATGTCAAACCTGGCATTCAACATGTTTTTAGTAGATTTTATGATCTCTTTATTGTTACCAATAATGAGCATATCATCTACATACAAACAAACAATGACATAACCCCTGTTATTATCTTTGACATACACACATTTGTCACATTCATTGATTTGAAAACCATTAGAAATCATGACATTGTCAAATTTTTCATGCCATTGTTTGGGTGCTTGCTTCAAGCCGTACAGAGACTTAACAAGCTTACATACTTTCTCCTCTTGTCCTGGAACCCTAAACCCTTCATGTTGTTCCATATAAATCTCTTCATCTAGATCACCATTTAGGAAAGCGGTCTTCACATCCATTTGATGAATTTCAAGATTGTTAAGCGCTGCAAAAGCAATTAACATTCTTATAGATGTGATTCTAGTAACAGGAGAATAAGTGTCAAAGTAGTCAAGACCTTCCGTTTGTCTATAACCTTTGACTACTAGCCTTGCTTTGTACTTGTCAATTGATCCATCTGCTTTCAACTTCCATTTGAATATCCACTTATATCCAAGAGGTTTACAGCCTCGAGGGAGATCAGTCAATTCCCAATATGATTCTGCAGTATGGATTCAATCTCACTGTTTATAGCTTCTTTCCATAAAGGAGCCTCCGATGATGACACCGCCTCTTTATAGCTTTGAGGTTCTGCTTCTAACATATATGTCAAAAAGTCTGGTCCGAAAGATTTCGAAGTTCTAGCTCTCTTAGAACGTCGAACTCCATCATTGTCATCATCATTTTCTTCACGGACTGAGTCGTACTCAAAGTCCATATCATCAGGTTCCTGAATTGGTTCAGTTTCTAGAACAGACCTAGGAACTCTCTTTTCCTTAAACGGAAACACATGTTCAAAGAATACTGCATTCTTAGATTCCATAAATGAATTAGGATACACATTAGGCACCTCTGAATTAAAGACAATGAACCGATATGCACTACTATTATGAGTATAACCGATGAAAACACAATCAACGGTTTTTGGCCCAATCTTAACCTTCTTGGGACGGGGAACTGCTACTTTGGCCAAACACCCCCACATTTTCAAGAATTTATAGGAAGGTTTACGACCTTTCCATAATTCATACGGTGACACATCCGTTTTCTTATGTGGGATTTTGTTCAGGATATAATTCGCGGAGAGGATCGCATCCCCCCACAATTCCTGTGGAACTCCTGAACTGATCAACATGGCATTCATCATTTCCTTTAGAGTTCTGTTCTTTCGTTCAGCAACTCCGTTTTGTTGTGGTGTATAAGGAGCAGTCGTTTGGTGAATTATCCCATGTTGGGCACAAAATTCACCAAAAGGCGCTACGTATTCACCACCTCGATCACTTCTAACAATTTTGATTTTCTTGCCAAGTTGATTTTCCACTTCACCCTTGTAGTGGGTGAACATATCTATGGCCTCACCCTTAGTTTTAAGCAGGTAAACATAGCAGTATCTAGTGCAATCGTCTATAAAAGTGACAAAGTACTTATTCCCTCCGCTTGTTTCAACAGACTTTAAATCACATAAGTCGGTATGAATTAATTCAAGCGGTTCAGTACTTCGTTCAATTTTATGAAAAGGATTCTTTGCCAATTTAGCCTCTACACACACTTCACATTTGTGATATGAGTTTATCTTAAAATTTGGTATGCAATCCAAATAGATTAGACGTCGCAACGTACCATAATTAACATGTCCTAATCTACCATGCCATAAATAAGGAAACTCAATCATATAAGCAGAAGATGTGTTTATCTCATTAGTACCCGGAGAGGCCGGAACCTTAGCACCCGGAGAGGCCGGAACCTTAGTCAGCACATGCATTTTGAACAAACCATTTACCATGTATCCCCTACCGACATACATACCCCTGTATTTCACAACCCTATCAGCCTGGAAAACCAAACAAAAGCCCTTTTTCACCAACAGCGAGCCAGAAATCAGATTCTTGCGAATCTCAGGTACATGCATCACCTCCTTAAGAGTCACCACCTTTTCAGAAGTCATCTTGAGCACCACAGTCCCAATCCCCTCGACCTTGGAACTCGAAGAGTTTCCCATATAGAGTTGCTCGCCAGAATCCACCCTTTTATAGGTGGTGAACAACCTCCTGTCCGCACACACATGACGAGTAGCACCAGTGTCCACAAACCATTCCTTGGGATTAGAACCCACCATGTTGACTTCTGAGACCACAGCCGAGATATTCATCTCATCAACACCATCAGACAGAATCTCCTCCATCTCAGCTATATTGGCCTGTGCCTTTCCCTTGCTTTTGCACCCCGCAGCCCGATGTCCCGGCTTGTCGCACACAAAGCATTTACCAGCAAACCTAAGCTTTCCATCATACCTGGCCTTTTTAGCCACACCACCACGCGGACCGAGGTCAATACATTTGCCCTTCTTTTTGTAGTTCTGCTTCCCCTTATATGCCTTTCCACCTTGTTCAATCATGTTGGCATTTGCCACATACGGATTCAGATCCTTCTTATCCATATTCAGAGTATCTTCCTCCATTCTCAAACGTACAACCAGATCCTCCATGTTCATATCCTTACGCTTGTGCTTGAGTTGCTTCTTGTACGCCTTCCATGAAGGCGGCAATTTCCAAATGACGGCTGCCACTTGGAAAGACTCACTCAACACCATTCCTTCAGTATGAATCTCATGAAGGAGAACCTGGAGTTCCTGAACTTGCCTCATCACAGATTTTGAATCAACCATCTTATAGTCCAGGAACCTGCCAACAACAAACTTTTTCAGTCCGGCATCCTCTGATATGTACTTTTTCTCCAAGGTAAGCCAGAGTTCCTTGGCAGATTTCACCGAACAATACACGTTGTAAAGCGCGTTGTCCAGTCCATTGAGAATGTAGTTTTTGCACAGATAGTCAGAGTTATGCCAATCATCATAATCTTTACGGACTTGAAAGTCCGTCTCATTCTCAGCCACAGTAGGAGGATCCTCTGTGATCCTCTGTCAGGAACTTAGCCAAACGGAGAGTCGTCAGGTAGAAAAGCATTTTCTGTTGCCACCTACGAAACTCTGTCCCATTAAACTTTTCCGGCTTCTCGGAATGATTCACCGGCAACAGTGCCGCCACCGGAGCAGCAGCAGCGGTGGAAGAGGAAGCAATGGAAGCCACTGAAGACCCATCTCCAGTTTTGGGACCATCACCAATCTTAGGGATTTCGGTAGTCATTTCTGTTAACATAAACAGAAGATCGACACACAATTAAACAACTAAACAAAACTGTATGTATTAACCGAATACACAAAGTACTGTTAAACTCAAAACTACCGGAACATAATGTAAAAACAAACTTTTGCTAACCAACCGAATTATGCAAAAGACACAACGTCAACACCCTCTGAAGAGAATATAAATTTGAAAATTGTCCAAAACCAAAGGTTCAAACCCACTGGTCAAATGAACCAATTAACCAAAACCGAGAGTTTAACAATCAATTTTGAACTTTACAACCACGCCAATTACAAAGTAATATTAAGGCTACTTTAATCTAATTTGTTAAAATTAGAATTACAAAAATCAAAATCCACTGAATACACTTTTTGGAAACCGAGAATTCACGTACCAAATACACACTTATATTATGAAACCACTGTAATATAAAACAATAAGAATATAATGATCACGCCAAAGATTTTCTCAAGGTTTTACATCCACTGATGATTATAAAAACCTAGACCATGTAATACTACTGTAGTATTAACGACCAAATTAATGCTCTTCTGTTACATAAACCCACTCCGTAATCTGTTACGAAAAAATTTCCAGAAATAAAAAACGAATAGAAACCGAATTAACTTTTTCCAGAAGATTAAACCCGTATTCTAGAAAACTATGGGCGAATTTGCTTTAAGATTGTTATCACCCGGCTTCTAACTACTGGAAATACAAAACAGAAACACCAAAACAGTAAATGAATGCGAAACGTACTTAGCCAATTTCAAGCGTCCGGAAATTGGCAATGGATGGATGGATTAATCGAGGCGAATAAAACTCTGTCCTTAAAGCAAATTCGCCCTCCACTACGATGCTGAAGGAATCCACGGACGTCTGCTTCCCAGGACTACCCGATTTTCACCAACCGGAAGCAGCACTGCAATCTGGTTGGTAGGCGAACCGAAACTGTATCGAACTCTCAGTATGGATGTGTGAAAATGCAGAATGTATGCAGGTTATTTTTTCCGCGATGAATGAAGCAGAAACGGGTCTGTTATATAGGCATCAAGAGACCCGTTCGGAAAAGGCAGGCGTGGCTGTTCGGAACAGAACGGTACCGGTTGGTCGGAACCTGTTCGTCGAACAGACGCAATGGAAAGAAACGGGGCAACGGTAACAGAAGCGCGCGGACAGGTCGGCTCTGACCCAGCCCAGTTCGAACAGACGGGCTGCAAAAAGATAACAACGTATTGGGCTAAGCCCAATCTTTTGATTAGCCCGGCCCGGTTTGGTTCGGTGCGCGTGTGTTTTATAAGAGCAAAGCATACATTATCCATGCCCTCTCCCCCCTACAAAACTTCTATGACCCAAAGGGCCAACCCTTTGAGCTTCACTTGGGTTACTTATCCCCAATGATCTTTCCTCCTCCCACCAATGTGGGACTAGCCATTTTCCATTCCTCCAAACCCCATGTGAGGGGCAACTTACCATGGCAATTTCTCATTCACCATGACTTGATTTTCTCCACTTATGTGTTCAATCTTAATCTCCTAACCAAGACGAACACAACGGTATGTGGGTCGGTCCACGTGGACGCGTGGGACCCACTCAATAAATAGCTCAAAGTTGAGCAAAACCAAGTTTTTTCCAACAAATCCCGCGCTTGTCAAGCGATTGTGGTTCGATCGATCCTTCCTCTGCCAATTCAGATTGCATGCCGCCCAGTTGCATCGCCCCTGCCGTCTTGTGGTTCCGTCCGAAACGCAAGCGCCGCCGGAGCCGGCCGGGTCCTCGTGGGAGCCAGCAGCTTGCCATAGTGGCAGAGCCGATGGACGCCCGGTCGATGTCGTTCGTCGGGACCTACGAGTATTTAGCACCGGAGATCATACTCGGGGAGGGGCATGGTAGCGCAGTGGATTGGTGGACCTTGGGGATATTCATCTTTGAATTCTTCTATGGCGTGACGCCGTTCAAGGGTATGGACCACGAGCATACCCTAGCAAACATTGTGGCTCGAGCGCTCGAATTCCCTAGGAAGCCATCCTTGGTCGAACCAGCCAAGGACTTGATCACGCGGCTGTTGATAAAAGACCCCAAAAAATGGATGGGGTCCACAATGGGAGCCACGGCGATCAAGCGCCACCCATACTTCGAGGGGTCAATTGGGCACTTTTGAGAGGTGTGACTCCGCCGTTCCTTCCACGGCCGATGGCTTATCAAAAATCTGTTGCAGGAGATGATTTTCCCGATGCTTCAATTGAGTACTACTAGCTATATAGTTGCAGCTAAGTTTACATGGCCAAGATGTAATAAAATGTGTGACACTTTAATAATTCATGCATACATTTGAGAGGTCAAGTATTTTTTTTCCCAATGTAATAGGTACTGAAATAAAAGTTATGTAGTGTTGGAAATAATTTTAATGTAATGTCAAAATTATTAACTATTAACTAATCACTGAGAAATTGATTTCCATTTATTTTCAATTTTTCATAGAGTTGTGTTTTTTCATTTGGCACCCTTTCGCCGTTGCGTCCCTTATGAGAACATGTGACCCTTCCCTTGGTGCCTATTAGGCTATTATGAATAGTCACCAATTGATTTATAAATATTGTGTACCTTATTCATTCTTGGGGATTCGAAAACTTGTATTTACATATTTTCATCGAGTCAGAGCCTTTTCATTTGAGAGAGTACAAACACATGGTTTACCAAGCCCATCAATTGTTGTGTTGCTTCTGTGAGAGCATTCGATCAAGTAGTGCTATAAGACAAATTTCCATGCCAACCATAAGCGTTGTAGTGGGGACGAATCCGTCTTAAGTACAGAGTGCAAGACTCGCATTGATCACCGATTTGGTTTTATCAATTTTTAGGTTCTGAGTTCTAATTTTATCGCGTTACAATATTATTGATTATACATCTTTTAACATATAGTTATTGAGTATATCACCCATTAGCATCATTCTGCAGCAGCCTAATAATCCAGTTTGTCGATCAGGAAATAAAAATAACGAAACTACTCCAATTAAAGCTAGATTTGGCTGGTAATTAATCTGCCCAACGGTTTGGTTCTCTGAATGCATGCTGGCCTGGGCTGATTCAGTTCTCAGCTTCCAAAGGAGTTACATGCAATCAAAAATAATTGGGGCCCAATAATTAATACTGCTATTAGCATCGTTTTGCGATGGATTCGTCGTTGATCGATCAGATGGATAACTTCATTTCCATCGTCTCCACCAAGGATCGAGCCAGGGGGGTTTAGTGGCGCCGCCACGACAAGAATTTTAGAAAATGCAATTATTATATGTAAAAAATAAAAAAATAAAATCCCAACTTATATGGACACGTCACCGCTTGATTTTTTCCATTATTTTTTGCTATATTTTAGTCCTTAATCCTCTAAAAAAAAAATGGGGAATTTAGAGGCTAGTCCCAAAAAGTAGGTTCGGACTTAATTTGGTCCTGACAAAAATATTCTTTCTTTGTTTCAGTCCTTTTTTTTTTTACTTTTCATACATTTTTACTATTTTGCCCATTCTTCTTAACTTTTTGTGTACATATCCATTTTTAGTAAAATTTATATTTTTAGAATCAACTTCTGACCTATTTTTTTTCGAACCAAAATACCCTTGGCTATGTGAACAGGCTATGAGAACTGTCAATTCTCATAGCCAGTTAACATAATATTTCGGACAAAAATATCCCCGCCAGTTCACATTGCCCGAGTTAACATATTATTTTGGACAAAAATACCCTGAACTATGGCTATGAGAATTGGGGCTATGAGAGCTATATTTTTAGAATCAATTCCTGAATCATATTATTTCGGACAAAAATACCATTGGTTATGTGAATTGGCTATGAGAACTGCCAAGTCTCATAGTCAGTTCTATGAGAAATGCTCAGTTCTCATAGAAGAACTGGCTATGTGAACTGAGCTATGAGAACTGGCTATGTGAACTGCCAATTCTCATAGTCAGTTCTATGAGAAGTGACTGTTCTCTTAGAGAACTAGCTTTGTGAACTAGTTATGAGAACTGGACTATATGAACTCGCTATGTGAACTGAAAAATACACAGTTCACATAGTCTTACACATATTAAAATACACAGTTCTCATAAAAAATATATAGTTCTCATAGAAAATACACGATTCTAATAGACAGTTCACATGGACAATACATAGTTCTTATAGAAAAATATGCAGTTCTCATAGAAAAATACATAGTTCTCATAGATAGTTCTCATGAACAACACATAATTCTCATAGAAAAATACACAATTCTCATAGAAAATACACACACAAATAAAAATTGAACAAAAACAAAAAGGTAATCAAAATCAAATATAGTTATAAATGTTCACACCGCCATATCTTTAAAAAGTAATCAAAATAAAAAAGTAAAAGTTCACATAGGAAATAAATTGATTTAGAGTTGAATTTTTAACTGCCAAGTTTCATAGTCAGTTCTATGAGAACTTGCTATGTGAACTGAGCTATGAGAACTGGCTATGTGAACTGCCAATTCTCATAGTTAGTTCTATGAGAACTGACTGTTCTCATAGAGAACTAGCTTTGTAAACTGATTATGAGAACTGGACTCTGTGAACTTGCTATGTGAACTGAAAAATACACAATTCATATAGTTTTACCACACACTAAAATACACAGTTCTTATAAAAATATATAGTTCTCATAGAAATTACACGGTTCTTATAGACAGTTCTCATGGACAATATACAGTTCTCATAGAAAATACGCAATTCTCATAGAAAAATACACAGTTCTCATAGAAAAATACACAATTTCAATAGAAAATATACAGTTCTCATAGACAGTTTTCGTAGACAATACACACTTCTCGTAGAAAATATACAGTTTTCATAGAAAAAATACACCGTTCTCATAAAAAATACATAGTTCTCATAGAATCTCATAGAAAATTACACAGTTCTCATAGAAAATAAACATACGAACAAAAATTGAACAAAACAATAATAATATTCAAACACAATTCCATCCATATCACAGCTTATTTTTTTCTCCGAAAACAGATAACATAGATTAAGCGCCCAATAATTGATCAAACAAGGGAGATCACACTCTCGCACACGAAATCAATCTCTACACATACAAACAAACAAAATTTTTAAACTAAAATGTCGATTTTGAAGAAAGTCAGTGGGCCTCTGTCTCCTCGTGAATTCTATGCAAAATGGAGTATTCGAGGTTTTCTTCATTTCCTTTTACAGCAGATGGAGTCCACCTAATATTCGATGAAATCCCCAAGGGATTTGAACCTGTACCTGTACGATCACAACATCTGAAGCTATGTGAAAACTTGGATCTCAATGCGAGAAGACCAGATTTTAAAGGGAGACGACCACAACGAGGAGGAAGATCGCGGAGATACCGACGGCAGCAAGAACGCAACGGCGACGGCGGTAAGAACGCAAATTCTCGTGGGAGAGGAGATGGCGACAGCGGCAGCGGCGGCGGTCGGCGCTGATCCATCGGTGGAGGTCGGAGAGAGAGGTGTTTGGTGTGTCGAGATGTCGTGGCAGTAGTTTAGAGAGAGGGAGAGGGGAGAGGGCGTTCTCAGCTTTTACGGTATGTTCATGGAGTTGATCTTGGTGGGCAAAAGAGTCAATAAGTAACATAACCGAACCATTCAGCTTCGGGAAAAAAAATCAGGTTTGGGATCAAACCAAACCTAAAAAACAAGGTTGGCCTCTAATTTTCTAAAAAAAATTTCACAAAAAGGAGACCCAAAAAAATATTCCAAAACTAGATTCTATCATCAATGCTTTTAACGACATGAAAGAACGTCGGTCACAATTCAAGATACCTCACTTTAGTAGAGAGATAAAATTAAAGTTCAACTTTTTTCGTACTCTATATGCAAATGATAAACATCATTTACAATAGTTTTTTATTATGTTATTTTTTAATTTTTTTCTAAAGTCAATGACATTCATATTGTAATACATCTTTTTATTTATTTAGTATACAATTTACCACTGCTAGGATAAAATCCTGACTCCATTTCTGGTCTCCACTTCAATTTCCAGTCAAAATAGTAAAGTTATTATGGGCTAGATACAGTACTTACAGGCTTACAGCCCATTACGTAGAACTAGCCCAGCATATATTCCACTGCAGGGCTGTTACAAAGCCCAATTGTTTCTTATGGAAACCTACAGACCCAAAGCACAGTACGGCTAGAATTCGAGAGGGTATTAATTGTGGGTTTTAATATTCGGGAAAATTACGGCTAATGACCTGTTTTGATAATTAATATCCGCCAATGATATTTTCAGTATTAACAAATGTTTTTAGCATGTCTTTGGCGGGTATTAATTATCAAAACACGTCATGTGCCGTTATTTTCCCATTTATGATTAATTTACTCGAAAGTGAAAGGTACCAACCAAGGACTAGGTATATATCAACAAATCATATGGAATGTATGATTCATCATTGATAGTTCATCCTAGCTATAAAGAATTGTCATTTACCAAATTATCATGTGCAAGGAAGGAATGATACAAAATTAATCGAACTACATGCCATGTCCAAGGAAGGAATGGTACGCAACAATTACACGACTTGGTCCATCTCATCGCTAGCTCAATACTGACTTTCCTCAAGATTAATCAATAAGACATGCGGCCTGTCTCATATCTTAAGGCCGGCCAAGGAGTAGTTTGCTCCCATCTAATCCCCTCGAAGTTTAACGCGAGGGGCATCCATACAGCCCGGCCCGGACAAGCAACTAAAAAAATGTTGCATTGCAGATTAATTTTGAAGAGACTTGGTTTTGACATCAAAGATTTGGGCACTTCAGGCTTGCTTTGAGATCATTTTTGTTTTAATCAAACAGCCAAGCAATTTTCATTGCAAAAGCCTGAAGGCAAAAGATTACATCACGATAGACAGGAATGAAGCCAAAACTACTAAATCTAAAACTAACGAACACCCTGCCGAAGCAAAACCAATAGTAGGTTATGAGAGTCTCATCCCAGAATACGTGTCAATGGTTTGAGCTGGGGTTCCTTTTAGTTCCACTACTTTGAGATCATTGATGGCACAATTTTCGCAATCTTGAGAAAAAAGTTTCCCAAAGCAAGTACTGACATTTTCAAGAACAAGTTCCTTTCTTTAAAAAAGAAAAAAAGAGCAAAGTTGCACCAAGAATCAATGCTTTAATCAAAGTAGTAGATGTCATGGACAGAAAGCAAAACCATTTCATCGATCCAAGTATATTCCTCATGCATACGTGATCAGTAAGGCAAATTTTCCAAAAACCCTTTAATTCAAATCCCTTTTAATTTCGTGACCGAAAGCAACTTATTCAACGAAAACATAGGAGAAAACTATATATATGGTGGTGTTCTTTTTTGGTGTATGTTACTCGTAATTTTGGTGTGTTTTACACATGTTTTTGTTTAGTTACGAGAGGGGTGTACCGTTAGACCCCGATATACAAGTGGGAGGGAAAATCACATGCGTATTGGCCAATTTCCGTTATGTATCGGTCCATTTCCAATTCACATACCGATTCACGACCGTACGTCACGGGGATTCACGACCGTACGTGTGAGAACCCTCACGTTAAAAATAGTATTAGTACATGATAATTCGTCACTACCTTTAATTATGGGTCACGGACACATTTTACAAGTCAATCGGCCAGGCATTTCAAATCTATGTGTTCTGGATTTTTCCTTGAAATTCCGCGAATGGGGTTATTCTTAGAATAATTTATTTAGGGTACTGTGCGAATTTCATATTTTTCTGAGTCCGGAACCCGTACAGTTTTTCGAGCCGCACGCGAGTCGCGCTCCGGAACTAGCCATGCACGCATGGCTAGGTGTCAAGACCAAGTCAACACTTGGCAACCCCATTAGTTTAGTTAGGTGCCAAGTGTACACTAGCATAAAAATATTATTCATATAATATATTATTACTATTGTATTTTGCAAGAAAGAAAAAGGAAACAAAAAGAAAAAAGAAAGGGAGGAGGTGGGACGGCAAAAGAGAGAGAGAGAGAGAGAGAGAGAGAGAGAAGAAGAAGAAGAAGAAGAAGAAGAAGAAGAAGAAGAAGAAGAAGAAGAAGCTAGGAACCTCCATGCTCTTGGACACCCAATTCCTCTATCAAGATCAACTAGGTAATTGTTTTCTCTAGCCATTTCTATGTGAATAATTTTGATTAGGAAGCTACAAACCTCTGATTTTGGACACCCATTATCATATTCTTAACAGATGTGTAAGGTTTTAAGGTGTTAGAAGTTGATTACCTCAAAAAGATTAGGCAAAACAACACCAATTTTTGGAGACAGATTACTGTCCTTTTGGAAATTCGTATTTTGAGAACCCTTCTGCTATGATTCAATCTTTGAAGTCTTCACAACTTTTAAAGTACGTTTAAAGACGAAGATTTTGATACCAAGAACATGCAAAACCGATCAACACAGAATTAGTTATGAATTTTTGAATACTGACTGTAATCTGTGTGTCCGAATCTGATTGTGTCTGTCTTCTTTTAAATTTATGGAAACTTTCACTACTTGCATGGCTATGGTTTTTTTTCAGGAATTAAACCTTTAAGTTGGAAACATTTTGGCGTTGGAATCAAATCATTTGGATAAATATACAATATTTGGTGAATTTTTAAAGTAGAGTTGTCCGACAGGGACATAAACTGTGATCGATCTGTTTTCTTTTGTTTGCCGAGGAAAATCCTTTTTACTTTTGAATCTGAGATTTTTACTGAGAATAATAATTTACGTTACAAAACTTTTAGCGCTGGTTTCAATATTTTTGGAGTTGAAATGAATTAGTTATGAATTTTCTACTAAAACATGTTTGATTGCCCTGTTTTTCTGTAGAACAGCTTGTTCTTTTGAAATCTGCAGAATATTTGGTTGATAACTAATCTTCCAATTTTTACAGTAGATACACATGGATGTTACGCAAGTTTGGGCGCTGGTTTGAGTATTTTTGGACTTTTTATGAATAAGATATGATTTTTCAAAGAAAGGGTGACAGATTTTAGTAAATGAGCAAAGTATTGTTTTTATTTCTTAAAATACCTTGCATGCATAGATTTTCTAGAGTTTTTGACAAAACTAAGTTTTTACCCAGAAAATTTCATGTGATATTAAGGTGGAAATGTGTTTACCATTTTACCAATAGAGGTTGTTGAACCTCCGATCCATTGTGTTGCGTTTCTACGCCAAAAATAGACTTTGTATAAAATCTTATTGATTTTTGTAAAAATTACAGGATTGTAATTTTTGAATAATTAGGATACTTAAATTTTACACTTCGTACTTAGAGATTTAAAATGACTATTTTGCCCTTGGGATTCAATGTGTGCTAAAATGACCTTTTTAGTCATAAATGTTTTAAAACTGAGTTTTATACTTGAGTTCTGAATGAATTATGATTTTTGGATCAGATTTGATAAGATGAGAGATCTGAGTTCATAGCGCTTGGATAGATTGACCTTGGAACGTAAAATGACCATTTTACCCCTAGTAACAGATTGGCTCTAAGCCATGACTTAGACGACTAGAATTAGATTATTCGGACTTAGTACATTAATTGTACTCATACTTGGACGTTTATGATATTCTCATTAGGTCTGTGTGATCGTTAGTGTGAAATACGTGAAGACTCGAGTAGAGATTAGCTGCGTCTTCAGGAGCAAGGTGAAACATGCGTATCTTGTTTACATGTGTTGTTTAAATATTTCATTGCTGTTGAAATATCTTAGAAATGTTTTCTAAATGGAATCATGGATATTTATTAACTTGCTAAATGACTTGATGAAATGTATATTTTTCTGTCGATGCATCTGAACAAGTGTCCGTGCTTGAGGACTTTAAACAGACAAAGTGGATTTGGAGTTATAAGGTTGGGGGATATTAACCAGGTATCCTGATGGTTTGACGTCATTCCCTTTATGATATAGAGGTCGCTCCTCTAGATTCTGGTTGAAACTTGTTCTTGAAAGATGTGTGAAATCGATGAATATTATGAAATGTGATATTTTTAATATCATGATGGTTTTCTGCTTTATCCTGAAAAGTTGGATTTCATTCTGTGAATGAACTGATGAACTGATGACTGAGAATTATTGCTTTTGGCATAAGTCTATTGAAAGTCTTGAATTCATTTTATTATGGACTTGAGATTCGATTACCTTTGAAAGAAGTACATTTTACATGTTCGATACTGAGGAGTATGACTACACTTTTTATAAGATGTTAGTTGTATCCATGATTTAACATGTTCATTGGATATGTCATGTTTCATACGAGCTTTAGCTTATGGAGTTTTTCAAAAACCATACTTTTCAGGTTAGCAGCATTAGATGGACTTGGCTCTGCTCTCAAGCCGAAGTCTTCTTGGTGATCAGTTCCTATGTATATATAGTAGTACTATTTTAACGTGAGTATAGAGTTGTGAGGTCTTGACTTGAAGACATTTGAATTTTGATAACCGACTTGTTCCGGTCAGGTTATGCTATGGTTACTTGCAGGTATTGTTAAGCAATTATATTTATTTCCGCACGTAGAACTCTGGAATATGTTGGAATTATTGAAATCAGCTTACTGAATTTCTTAAGATAATCTATTTTAATGAGAGGATTTTATGAATTCCCTAAACTGACTTATTAGGATAGGCCTAGGGTGACGTAGACTCACTGGCCGGTCATTAGACCTTTAACCCATGGGTTTGGGTCGTGACAGTACGTTACGGGTGATTTTGGCACTTAATATTTAATCATTCTCGAAGATAATTTTTAAAAATCCACGACCGCGACAACCAATTCCCGTTACATATCTTTCGATACTCCCGATACCGTTACACCTCAACCGTTACCATTATGTGTCCCCAAGCTGTTATTTAAAACCATTACCATATTTTTGGTGTGAGGTAAGCGCACATTCTTCTGGTTACCAGAATTTTCGTTAACGAAGTTTTTTGATGTGTGTACCATTGCCAAACCTATTGGGATTTGTCCCACATCAGTTAATTATCTCCTCCAAAACTAGTATATGAGCCTGGGCGGCCTCTCCACTCTTTGCCAATTGGTTTGGAGTTGGATGCTTTAACATGGTATCAGAGCTAGGGTTTCGGAGGCTTTTCCCCTTTGTCTGTGCTATAGTTGCACTTTCTTTCATTGTGATCCGTGTGTTCCGGATCCTTTGTTTACCTCTCCACGTGCGAGTCGGGGGTCGCACGTGCGGGGGAGTATTGGGATTTGTCCCACATCAGTTAATTATCTCCTCCAAAACTAGTATATGAGCCTGGACGGCCTCTCCACTCTTTGCCAATTGGTTCGGAGTTGGATGCTTTAACAAAACCGTAAATAGGGCAGACTGCACCTATAAGTGAAAATGTGCTGTCTGATTACTTATTTGCTTATCTTCATCAAAACCAGACGACCGTGTGCTGTCTTAGACTTGGTATATAGGGCAGACTGCACCTATGAGTGAAAGTGTTGTATTGCCAAAATTAGTTAGTTTTGGGTCTCCACTAATAAGCACAGTTTTCTGTCTAGGTATGGAGACTTAGGATTTGACTTAGGTAGTATAAGGTGAGATCGATATTCGATAGTTAACAATATCCGATTAACTTGAATTTTTACAGAGTAAGTTCTACTTGACGAGATTTGTAACTTGGACGACAGAGATGAAATTTTCATTTTGAAGATCATTTAATTAGGAATAAATCCATTTTGGGAACAAAAAAGCCTAATGTGCCCCAAGGCAAACCCTGAACTCCCATTTAACCGAGGCTGTGACCACTTTATCCATCTTCTCCAGGAAAATTGCCGAAAGGGAAAAACATCGTTATGCTGTTCGAATTTGAGAAATACATAAAGATGGACACATCTGATATACTACTATATTTGGTACAAATTAAAGTTGATATGATGATGTTGTTGTTCATCCGTGTTAAAAGTGCATGGGCAATCCAATTCGTATCACCGTGACCAAAGTATCAGAGTGAAAAGGTTGAGTGATATGAACCATAATATATACCACAACAGTGAAAAGAGAAGTACCATGCACAAGGAATTAAGGAAGGAAAGAAGGAAAGAATCACAGAATTAAAAGGGAAAAGAGAAGTACCATGCACAAGGAATTAAGGAAGGAAGGAAAGAATCACAGAAGTAAAAGGGTCGACCAAGAAATTTAAATAGCCGATCATGCATGGCATGGCATGTATTGCACAACAACATCTAAACCAGTAAGGAGAGATCGAATACTATACATCCAAATACTTTTCCATATATCCACACACACACACACATCTATGGCTTCCCCAAGCAATATTAATACTAGTTCCCCAACTGAGAAGTACCCGTGCCCGACGGAGTTTAATGTCCTGGACTTCATCCCCAAGTTGTTGTCTCAAAGTGACTACAAGAAGTGGAAGAAATTGATGGAGGGCTTCATTAAGAAGCAAGGTTTGATTGGTTTCATCGATGGCACAGCAAAGGAGGAAATTGACAACCAAGATTACTACAAGGCCTGGAAGAGATCAGACAATCTTGTACAGAGATGGATACTGGCAACCCTCACCGAAGATGTCCGCCTAGTCATGTTGGGCGAGGAAACCGCTAAAGAATTGTGGACGCGGTTGGAGAAATGGTTCGATCCGACTTCATCTCTATGGCAATATGGTAATTAATGACCTTTTTTTTTTTTTTTTTAAAGAAGTTCTAATTTGATTTGAGTTGTTCGAGTATTAGGCTTGGATGTAAGTTTGTAAAACATTATGGGAAATGATGGCCAAGGACGTGTTTTGATAATTACTATCCGTCAAGGACATGGTAAGAACATTTGTTAATGCTGAAAATGTCCTTTGCGGGTATTAATTATCAAAATACGTCCTGGGCCGTCATGTTCCCAACATTATTCATGCATGTTAGATGTAAAACATTACACTTGCTAGCTCGATACATGTGGGCTAACGTGCATCGAATCGTTCCGGACATTATTGTGCTCAAAATTTTGTTAAAAGATTATATATGTTAGCATTTTATAACATTACTCATGTTAGTTTGATACATGCGAGCCGACGTGCATCGAATGATTTGGGACACTATCGTGCTCAAAATTGTGTTACAAAGTTACACATCTTACCATGGAAAATAAATTTTCTTTTTATTTTTTGAAACAAAATTTTCAATTAAGTCATTGTACTTTACTTATCCAGGAACTTGGGGTACATTCCGCTAACTTGAGGTTTTTTTTTTTTTTTTTTTTGCTTTTTTGCTTTTTAGTTGATATATGTGAGGAGAATGATCTTTTTCGAAAAACCTAAAAAGTCAAAAAGCTCCAAAAGTCCAAAAATGCTCTTAGTGGAACTCAATTTATTTTAATTAATATATTGTAAGATTTTATTTTTTTTAAGAAAAAAAAAGTTTGCTTCATATCCTAACTAAGATTTGTGTGAAAAAAATTAAAAAAAAAACCGTGTTAGGTCGCTCAATTTATTTTAACTATGAGTTGTTCTTAATCAAATGTAAGAACATATCACTTGTATGTTAATGTTGTGTTTGTTAAATCTAAATTTTCCAACAAAATAATTTAGTAATTTGATTTTGTAATATTGTTGATTGGAAGAAAAACCAAAAGACCCAAAAAAAAATAGAGAAATAAAAGAAAGACGGATGTAAAAGGAGCTGCTAGGAATCGAACTCAGCTCAAGTGGAACTTAAGACAGTATGTACTGACCACAACATCAAGCAAATGGTTTGGACTATTTAAGGGAATATTTCTTTTATTTGTATCAAAGTTAAAATTTTTGTTTTGGTTGCCCAGACCGCAGAGTTTATATCCGTGTATTTATTTCCTACATAGGACTACACGAGGACATGGACATAGGATACGAGATTTTATAAACAATAAAGACACGGACACGGCGGAGGACAAGAGAATATATATATAACATTAAATTATGATGCGTGTATAATATATTGGTCAAACTATGACATAATTAAATAATTGCTTGTAAATATACACTGTTATTTATTTACTACATATACATAACCCTTACAGCTAAAGGTGTTTATCTAGCTATTCTAGCAATACTAACTATCACCAATAAAAAAAAAATATAGTATATGATAGACTTTGAACAAGACAACTTAGGAAGGAGCAAATCCTTACGGCTTGTTTGACGAGCGGATAAGACTTTGGGGATAAGGAAGAAGGATGGATGTATAAGATCGAACTAGATATGTTATAAGGGGAAATTATATAGTCAAGAAGGAGCGATTAACTAATTAATAAGGAATAAGGAGTTTGTTTGGTATATAGTTGAAATGGATCGATAAACTTTGGGATATAAAGAAATCACGTGAGAGTTCATTTAATTGCCCCTAATGCGAATAAAAAAGGATTTGGAGAGATGTGAGGGGCAAGCCAGTAATTATGCCCACCTGAATAAGTTTATCCTAGGATGTGGGGTGGGTTTCGTTAGGGTCCCCGGCTTATCATCTGTATAAGCAAACTAGGTGCAAATGGGGATATATAAGAGTTGGTCCGGATTTGTTTACACTACTACAATAATAGATAAATGGCACACAAAGGAGATTCATAAAGATCACGGTTTTAGTAAAAGCGTGTAAAGAATTGTAGTCTAAATTTTTAATCTTAGTTTAAGTCAAAAGCTGAGATAAAAAGTAGCACTTAATATATTTTATCTCAGTTCTTTAAAAACTGTGATTGTAGATAAAAGACCTCGCACTTGCGGTGTGATAAAAAATTGACACGCGAAAAAGAGCGAGATAAAAGACCACGCTTTTGCGGCATGATAAATCGACTTTATTTCTTATAAAGCTTTGAAATTTATTTTGGTAAGTAACAACAGTATGGTAGTAATAAGGAGAAGCTTGAAATTTATTTTGAAATTTTATAGTTAAAAAGAAGCGATTAACTAATTAATAAGGAGATTGTTTGGTATATAGTTGAAATGGATCGATAAACTTTGGGATAAAGAAATCACATGAAAGTTCATTTAATTGCCCCTAATGAGAATGCACAAAGGATTTGGAGAGGTTTGAGGGGCAAGCGGGTAATTATGCCCACCTGAATAAGTTTATCCTGGGATGTGGGGTGGGTTAATTTCGCTAGGATCTCCGGCTTATCATCTGTATAAGCAAACTGGGTGCAAATGGGGATATATAAGAGTTGGTCCAGATTTGCTTAGTGCTTACAGTACTACAATAATAAATAAAGGACACATCAAGGAGGTTCACAAAGATTACGGTTTTAGTAAAAGTGCGTAAAGAATTGTAGGCTAAATTTTTAATCTCAGTTTAAGTCAAAAGCTGAGATAAAAAGTAGCGCTTAATATATTTTACCTCAGTTCTTTAAAAACTGTTATCGTAGATAAAAGACCTCGCTCTTGCGGCGTGATAAAAAACTGACACGTGAAAAAAGAGCGAGATAAAAGACCACGCTCTTGCGGTATGATAAATCAACTTTATTTCTTATAAAGCTTGAAATTTGTTTTGGTAAGTAACAACAGTATGGTAGTATTTTTTATTGCACATCGGGCGTAATACGTTGTAATCCACTTGCCTATATAACTGCAGGCTTTCATTTATAGTACTAGTTAATTTTGTTTATTGAAAAATACTCCAGTTAGAATGCAAGCTAGCTAGGCAAGCTAAACAATTAATACTATATATATATACAATCACAATTCATATCTCTCTGATCGATCTGTCCCAGAAATTAATCTAACAGATCATGATTGACACATGCATGCATGCAGACGAAGAAAAAGAGAATAGGGTAGCCCGTTATCTGCCCCTGCACAAAGCTGTAGTGAAGGGGGATTGGGACGAAGCAATGGGAATCATACAACAGGATCCAGCTGCTGTTAGGGCTGCCATCACCCCGCTCTCCCATACAGCACTTCATGTCGCCATCAAGACTGGGGGGAGAACCCATTTTGTGAGGATGCTTTTGGAGAAGATGACACCGCATGATGTTGAACATCTAGTTGACTCCGATGGCATGACAACCCTTCACTGGGCTGCAGTATGTGGCACCATTGAGGAAGCCCAAATGTTAGTCAACAAAAGCTCGACTACTCTTCCAAATGTTTTGGACAAAAAAGGAAGTGCACCTCTCCATTGTGCTGCTCGATATGGGCGTAGAGAGATGGTTCTTTATTTACATGGAATCACTGGAGAAGACATTCTACTGGCGGAACAAACTGGTGCTCAATATCTGCGACATCTTGCATTGGGTGAACTGTATGGTACTGAGTATTACTACTTCCTCTGTCCGGATTTAATAGTATTTTTTGAGAGTTCGTGCCACTTTTCACACCGTCCTGGACCACACGCAAAACCACCACCAGACAACAAAATGTTAATTTGCACCAACCACGGTCAAGCCAACGCTCGTCGCACGATCTCCACTTTGTTGTTAAGCCGAAACCGAAACACACCCATGGGAAATGAACGGTGGGAGAACTGCCACCCACATCTCCTCCAGCCGCCAAGAACCACCCTTGCTGTTAAGCCGGCCAACTGGTTTCACCCAGGAGTGGAAACCGGCGGGCGGAAGGCAAGCAGAAGAGGAAATGGCAGAAAGAGGAGATGACAGTGAGAGAAGAGGGTAGGGTAAGAAGGAGAGAAAAGAAGGGAGAGAGGGTGATGCAGGGAAGCGTCGACAACTCTTCCTCAAACCTGTTTAGTTTGAGAATACCCAGGAATAAAGACAACAATTGGTTGATTCACACAGAATACCCAAAAGTTGGCATAAAAGAAAACTCTTTATAATTTCATTAATCATCCAAAAATTGAATAGCTCTAAGGCTTACAACTCAATTTATAGTAAGAGAAACCCTATACACTAGAAAATAAAAAAAAAGGAAACTAAATAATGTAGAACACTTATTTCTATAATTGCAAGACTCCTAACAAAATAACAAAAACAAAAATAAGAAAAACTTAATATTCTTATTTTTTAAAATAATATAATCTTTTCATTTTGCATCAGATGGAGAGAGAGATTATATAGGAAGGGGGGGGGGGGGGGGGGGGGGGGGTGTTCTTAGAATCAGATAGAGTAGTGTAATTGTTATGATCATTACGTTAAGAGCTAGCATCAGCAATGGACTAATCGAAAACAAAATGTTAATTTTTGCTTAAAAAAGTGTTTACATTGGAATAACCAAATATAACAATCTCTTAACAACTAACCAAATTTTAGCCATTAGATAATCAAAACTAGCAACCTTTTACCAATAACCAAATTTAGTGAACGCATCTTTCCAATCAAGTGTACTCATCATTACACAAAAAACATCTCTCCTCCACTTTCGCTCTCTTTCTCAACTTTCTTTTTCAACCATACTTGTCAAAAAAATACTTCAAAAAGCAGTTTCTTTTAAAAAAAATTGATTTTAAAAAAAAAATTACACAAAATTTTTTTTTCAAAAAAACTTATTTTTTTCAAAAGCTGTTTTCTTTTTTTGAATTTTTTTTTTCAAAAAATTGTTTTGGAAAAATTATTTTTTATTTCTTAGTTTGAAAACTATTAAAAAAACATTTTCTATACTAATAGTTTTTAGCTTTTTTTAGTTTGAAAAAGTGATGTGGCAAGTTTTGGTTATTCAATTTTGATTATACCATTGTGGATCTCTACATTACTAGCAACAATATGAATGGACAGTCAAAAGGTGATGTGACAACTTTTAGTTATTCAATTTTGATTAGTCTACTATGGATGCTCTAAGGATGCCTGAGTTACACTCGAATTAGTTTTTTTCAAAACGCAGTCGCTATATAAGTATTTTTAGTGACCTTTCGTTTTGTTTTTCGTCAAACTTTTTTAGTTTAATAACTCGTCTCAACGAGAATAATCAGAAAATTATAAAAACATTAACCAAAATCAATAAAAGTTTAGATTATAAGATCACACTAAACACAATAAAACAGATATTTCAATTTTTTTCGTTTGTAGCCTCTCTTTTTCTTTTTCTTTTACTTTTTGTATATTTTGGATTCATCTAGTCTCTATTGAACAAATTTAATGCATATTAAATAAAACTTCAGGAAAGAAAATAAAAAATACTGACAATAATTAGGCCAAGGTTTTCCCCGAGGTATACCTATGTTTTTGAAGGCCTATATTTCCTGAGGTTTTTCCTGTTTTCGCAGGGATTTTGGACCGTCTATTTTCCTTTCCTGGACATTTTTCTAGTAAATTTTCCTAGAGCTCATCATTTTCGATATTTCTGATGCACTAATGCTCCGTTTTTTTGTTTTCAAAAATTTCTGCGTGAGATGCATTCTCCTCCGTGTAATTTGTAAATGTAGTTGACCAAACCAAAAGGGGAAGTACTGCCCTTCACGTAGCTGTAGACACTAGCAAGTGGCAACATTGAGGGAACCAAAATGTTATAGTCAACAAAAACTCGGACCTTCCAAATGTTACGGACAAAATCTCTTTAACGCCTTATATAGGCTGCTGTAATTGGGTTTAGTCTGTTTCCGATAGTGAATAAGTTTGTGAAAAATGTTAAGTTAGTTTTTATTTTGAATTTTGTCATATTTTACAAATTTATCATGAGAAAAATTTATCTTAAGAAATTTTGAAATTAAAACAGTTCAAATACAAAAAACAAAACAGTTGGTTTATTTGATTTGGTATCCGCATATATACAAGAAATTTCGGAATCCACACATGATAAATTTCAGAATCTGCACATATATAACAAATTTATCTTATTCCACAAAATTTTCTATTAAGAAAAGACAATTGCCATCTTAGTTGGAGTTGGCTCAAATGCCAAATATTCATCCACTTAGCATGCATGTGTCAAATTAGGCATATTGGTTGGAGGAATTTTTTTTTTTTTTTGCTCGGCAAACAAAGATTTTTATTAAACTCGAAGGGGTACATCAAGGGAAAAGGAAAAGAGAAACACAAGGTCCATCTCAAAAATACATAATAAAGTAACAGAACATCATCCAACAGAGGGTTGGATGAGAACACCTCAAAAGAAAGTTACAATTTCAGTCTACGAATCCTGTCCAAATACCCCTTAAAGTCCTCCACCGAATATAACTTGATGCCATGCTTATTCCTCATCCACATGGCCACCCTTGTTTTGATTGAGTCCGCCACATCCCAAACCAACATAGAAGCATTGTTGAAGACATAGTCGTTCCGCAACAGCCATAACGACCACAGAGTTGCATAAAGACAAGTTTCCCAAATGTCTTTTTCTAAATTCCGAAATCTAGTCCCAAACCACCAGTTTGCCAGAGCCTCTACCGATGAAGGACACACCCATTTAACATGCCACCAATCCACAATCAAGGACCGAACAGCCCATGAGAATCGACAGTGTAGAAACAAGTGTTGAGGAGTTTCAAGATGTAGATTGCAAAGGGGACATACCAGTTCTTGGGATTCCGTAATACTGTTTCGGCTTCGTTGAACAGACCTTGTTGCCACTCTCTCCTGAACAACCATCCATGTAAAAATTTCCACCTTCGGAGGACTTAAATTTTTCCACAAGGAACCCAACACAGAAATCCTTGATGACTGACCCAATACATCCCCACGTTTGTAAGCTGATTTGACTGTAAAGCATCCATCTGCAGTCCAATTCCACTGTAAGCAATCAGGTTTGGATGGATCCAGAGTCACATTCTGTAGTCTTAGATCTAACTCATCCTTTTGGTTGGAGGAATTTTTCTATGGTACATCAAAATATTTTGATGTATGGCCGGTATCGCAAAAGTGACTTGTGATAAGTATTCCAGATATAGTGGTAAATATTTCATATGAAGTAGTAAGTATTTTAGATGGAGAATACTTACCACTATATCACTTTTAAGATACTACTCCCTCCGTCCCTTATTTAGAGTCCAGTATTCCATTTTGGGCTGTCCCTTAATAAGTGTCCATTTGCAAAGTTAGTGTGTAAAAGTTGGTGCATTGTCTATTTTGTCCCTAAAAGTAGATTCCATTTTAAAAAGTTAGTGAGTAAAAGTGTAATGATGATGAGTAAGTAGGGAAAGTGGAGAAAAAAGTTGATGTGAAATGTGTAATGATGATGTCTTTTTAATAAATTGGAGTTACGAAGCAGAACACTTAAAAAGGGACGGAGAAAGTATACACTAAAAAATGATATTACAACATTCGAATGCCTAACTGTTATCTACCATCAATGCTTCTACAGACATTGCTTTAACTTTGCTTGAGCGAAGACCTGAGCTGGCACAACGCCCTCCTTTTGATATACTTGTCAAAAAGGGCTCTTCATTCCCCAGTGGAAATTCCTTCAACTTCTGGCACAATTTAATTTATTTGGGTTAGTCTCTTCCATCCCTATCTCTCATGTTTCGATCTGTTTCTATTAACATACCCACTCTGGTGTTGAAAAACAAAACGAAAAGTTCTCTTTGTATAAATCTTTTAGAGAAATGATTTTGTCACTCCCTTTTTTTTGTTAACGCCACTCCTCTGCAAATGTATTTTTGCACCAAAAATACACTTGCAGAGGAGTGGCGTTAACAAAAAAGGGAGTGGCAAAATCAGCAGCCATCTTTTACTCCCTCCGTCCTAAATGTTTGTCCGGTCCACAAAACGAGAACTTAAATATAATATAATTTTTGCAAGAAAAATTCATTTTTTCCTAACAATTCATTAGATATCGATGAGTTCCTTTAATTTATGAAAAAAAAATTGAATTTTTTTTTAAAGAAATGCATTATTTTTTAGTCCTCGTTTTGCAGACCGGACAAACATTTTGGGATGAAGAGAGTACTTGATATAATTTGTAATGGGACGTAATCCACTTATAATTTGACTAAGAGATGAACCCTTAAGTTATTTTTCTATAAATCTTTTACTTGATATAATTTGTAATGGGACGTAAACCAGTTATAATTTGACTAAGAGATAAACCCTTAAGTTATCTTTCTATAAATCTTTTACTTGATATAATTTGTAATGGTAAACCACTTATAATTTGACCAAGAGATGAACCCTTTATTTTCCAAAGATCGATAATTTTCTTTGAGAAAATCTTGTTTATGGAGGTGCTGTAAACAAGTGTTTACAGCACTCAATCGTGACCACTTTTGGACAGTCAGGATGTTAATGAAACTTTTCTCCAGAAATTTTTTATTAAAATCCGGACGATCCATAGCACTTTTGAACGACTGTAATTGGTCACCTCCGTAAATAAGACAGTCTCATTTTTTTTTTTGGTTGATAAAAACAAGAGATGGACCTTTATTGTTAAATCAACAAGGCTATGAAGTATGGACCATTTATTGTTTATATAGTATGGACAAAATATAAACACACAACGAATTACATCACGTTTACTCATTAAAGAATCACTTATGATGGAACACATTGGCCAAAATGTTGGAATAATTAGTGGGAGAGTTAGTCCCTTAAACCTATGCGCTTCGGTACACTTTTTGTCGAGAGGTGTGTCTTCGATAGCACATGATCGTATGTGGTTTCGATTATGAAAAATGGAGTCGCATATTTCTGCCGAGAGCGGAAAAGATAATGGTGGTTGTGAGACCATTCAATGGGTTTCTTTCATCAAGTTCGAAATGGTGTGACTCTCTAATATGTCACATTGCTCTATATATGAAGATGTATGACCCTTGGGGTTAAATCAAATGGTTTGTCCAAACCACTAAGTTTACATCAAGAGCTGTGACCCTTAGGTTCAAAAGGCGTGACCATTGGTGAATAAGTCACATATTCTGACCTTTCTAAGAATTCCTTGGGTCAAATTGATTCGTCTTTCAACATGTAAAATCATGTTTTGGATTATTTGAAATCAATATCAATAAATTGATTTACTATGTTTGATCTGACATATGAAACCATTTCACTACCATGAGACTATAGTGAACATATGATTATCCCACAAGAAGTGTACTTGATGTCTTTTGAGGTGACTTGAACGTCGTAATATTTTGATATTAGTCACAGCATCTTGAAATATTATGGTCTTCCATATCAAGTTTAGTCACACACGGAATAGTCATTGGACTATGTGTTTGTGTTCCATGGCATTTAATATTATATTGAGTTTGAATTAGTAAAATTAATTATTTTTGCCCATAGGAGAATAATTAGTTCTATTAATTCGTTTGGGAAAATTTCTACGTTCACATGTTATGGAATTTTCATTTTGATGTTAGAAATTCGCTAGTCTTGTTGCAGTGAAGTAGATTTAGTGCGTATTGCAGCCTTTGCCCGCTGGGAGGTTTGAGTTTACTTTATTTCAGATATGGATTATCATAACCAAACCAAACTGAGTCTTATGTCCCAATCACTTGGGGTCGGGTACATGAATCATTTTCCTCCATTGAGCTCTGTCAATGGCCACTTTTTTTTTTTTTTTAATCATGTCAATTGCCACTTGTTCACACAAACCTACTATACTCATGTCTTTACGCACTACAGCATCTAATGTCAATATAGGTCTACCCCTTCCCGTAGCATTGCTACCCAAAGCTATCCTATCCGCTCTCTTAACTACTGCATCTCCTGATCTACGGTAGACATGCCCAAACCACCTTAGCCTATTTTCCCTCAACTTCTCTTCTATGGGTGCTACACCTACCATCTCACAAGTCATTTTATTTCTAATCCTATCTTGTCTTGTCTTACCACACATCCACCTCAACATTCTTATTTCCGCTACACTCATCTTGTTCACCTATTATTTCTTAATAGGCCAACATTCTGTCCTGTAAAGTATCGCTGGTCTGATGGCAGTTCCATAGAATTTTTCCTTCAATTTTATGAGTACTCTCTTGTCACACAGTACACCAGTAGCGCTCCTCCACTTAAGCCACACCACTTGGATCCTATGGGTCACATTATCTGCAATATCTCCATCTCTACTAATAATTGAGCCTAGTACCTAAAGTGATCACTCTTAGGTATCTCCTGGTCTTAGATCATCACTCTTTCTTCATGCGCACTACTGGCCGGTACCACTAAACTTGCATACCATATACTCAATTTTACTCCTACTTATCCGAAAATCCTTTGACTCTAATGCAGCTATAGATTAGCATAAAGGTTGAAATTAAATTTAAGTTGAGTAAGATAATCATTTGAAAGTCAAGGATAAATTTTTCCTATGCCCACAGGTATGGAAAATTTGTTTTCATTATTTTGATCATTTATCTTATTCATAAAGTATTACGTAAATTCATGCGTGATGCACCTCTACCCCCAGAAATGTTAGAATTTACAACATATTGAGAGTCTTGGTTATTGTATCTATTCTGTTGTTTTTTAAAGTTGTTTCTTGTATTCCACTACCATTTGTGGAAATTTTATTGATTGCCTGAGAAGTACTCTAGTCAGGGATGCATGGATCATGTTTTTGCATTATGTGGATAAAGCATCATACCCACATGATTAAGTTCACGTGCTAGATAAAAGTTTGAACATTAATAGTGGGAGAATTATTCCCTTATGTTTAATGTTCAAAGTAAGTATTTGGAGTTCCATTTATGCCGTTAACGCATTTATACGAAGATCCAATAAGGTTTCGGATAGCATTCAAAAAAATTTTGCAAAAAGACAGCCTTTTGTTTATAAGTAGAGACAAAGATATGCTCCTTAAAGTTAGTGGGAGTAAAAGGATTTTTCTGGACTATATAGATATTGGCTAAGGATTTACTGGATCAATATCCAAGTAAACATGGTATAGAAAGCTACAAATAAAGATTGTGAGGTACTTATAAAGAACCAAGAACTATATGTACATGCATGCTAATCAAGAGTAATTGACTGAGGTTAAGCTATAAATCACTTGCCACGGTGTTAACATCCAATTTAAAGTGATGTTTTAATATGAATGGCAGAATTAGTGGGAGCTATGAAACTAGCCTAGCATGCAGTAAGGGTCTGAAGTTGTCGATGTTATGTTGAGACCATTATTAAGTTTACTTTGGCTACTGTTTTGTTCTCTAAGATAAAGATGAAAGCCGAATAAAGAATATTGACATAAAGTACCTCATTAGGGGAGAGAAAGAGTTCATAAGTACAATTCGTGACTATTGAGCTAGCTATTGCCGACAAAGTGTTTATGCATGTCATGTAGTAAATACATGACTTTTAGCTCATTTCATATTTGTTTTCTCTCATACTGATGCTCAATTAAAATTTTGTCACACTATAAGTGTTCTTAGAGAATAAGACATACATGTGCACATAATTAATGTATGAAGTACATAAACAGTTATCCGTTGGGATAAATAAAGCGGACCCTAAGTGACTATTAGTTACGTATACAGTTATCCGTTGAGATAAATAAAGCGGACCCTAAGTGACTATTAGTTAGTCGTTATTTACAGGTGATACCACATAAAGTTTTGAGAGATTTATCCATTGTAATACATGGAAATAAATGCTTGCTTAAAGAGCATAACCGCCATGATTCATTCTCAGTCTTTCTAGTACTATAAACCATTTTTGGGCGCCCAGTTGTTGTATGGTTATATACAATATTTAGTATCTTTTACCCAACAATTTTTGGTTGATTTGACCTATGAGCCAAGTGGGAGAATGTTGGAATTTATGTGGCTCACATGCCACATCAATCTTATTTATATTTTATAATATTTATGTTTATAACTAAAATATGGGTATTGAATTTATTTATTACATTGTTTAAATAATTGGTAACTATTCATGAATAGACATGCTGACTATCCATGAATGGGTTTAGTGACCATTCATCTATAATGTTGCAACTATTATTGAATAGGTGCCTTATTACTTCCTAGATGGAAGTATGAAGGGTTATGTCTGTTAGGAAAGGGGTCTCAATCTATCTATATAAAGGCATGTGATTACCATCAAGTTATAGGTGTGAAAACCATTTATATAGATTAGATTGAAAATCCTACCCATTGCTCTCCGAAATCAATTAGTGGGAGTTTTGTTAAGTGAAACATATTGGTTCAAGAACAAAATGGTTTCTGGGTTTCTCAAGACTTAAACAACATGGCAGAAGGTAAGTAATTTTTTCGCTGCGTATTTATTTTTATTCTCCCACATAGGTTTTTCACAAAAAATACTATGCACTCAAACCAACTCGAAGTGATTTTTCTCTCACTCTCGGCCACTCACACCCAGCACACACACACACTCACACTCACATGCACTTAGCTTTTTCTTGCTCCCCAATCCATGGGGGATCATGGCAAATCTTAGGTAAAATCCTAGCTAGGTTTAGGGTTTAATGTCAATGGTACTCTCCATATCTTTTTCTAGATTTAAAGTCTTGGGGAAGAAGAAAAGAAGATTTGGTTAGGGTTTTCTTGAAAGTCTATGTCACACCCTGGATTTTCAACATAATAATAATAGCATTTCTAATAAAAGTCCATCGCGATAATACATTATAATACCCCAAATTTTTCCCGCAATCCATCCGAATGAACAAACAAGTTTAAAAGCTTACAATAATGGCACTCCGGCCCCAAATTCTTAGACAATAATCCAAAGAGAGTGAGTCAAAGAATACAATTGAAATTACAGTTACATCTTCAAAAGGATTTTACAAAAGATGCCATGGTAATTCCTCGATGTTAGCTTTCAAAAGAATGAAGTCATATGGACGTCAAGCACTCCATATCAATGCCCTTGAGGTGTACCTGAAAATAATAATAGGTTGAGCTACACTAGCCCAGTAGAGAAATCTTTGCTCAAACTATATGCTTATGAGATAGATAATGCACCGAGATGAACATTGATACAAGAAAGTTTCCCACAAGAACAAGAACATGAGGATAATACTTGATAATCAACACCGTTCATATTTACGTCGCTTAACAACCTCAAAATTCTCCGTTTTCATTATTTCAAGTGTTCTCGATTTCTTTTCCGGGCATTTGGGACCCCGTGCGTCCCATTTCCGGCATCACACCTTTTTGTGGATCCGTGGCTTTCTTCGTTTCGTTCTAAGTCATGATTCTCATTCTACAAGCCTCAATATGTTAAAGTTTAATCCACGTCAAGTCCATAACATTCATAAGACATGCCACAATGCTCACATAATAACCCAAATTCATAAACAAATGGACGAGTATCATTTTCATTAAGTTTAACGTTTTTTCTTTGTTATAACGAGAGCCAAGAGAGTGGGGACGAGCAACGAGTCGTTGGAATGCGAGCAATCAAGTTTAGAGATGATTAGAATGTGTTTGGAGAGTGTTAGAAGTGATCGGGGATCAACACAATCAACGAATGATCAACGGAGTTCAAAACAGTTTTCTGAGTCATTGGTACCAATACCTCAAAAAGTAGGTATCGGTACCAAACCAATCCAGTGAGCAATCAGAGTCAAGGTATCAGTACCTCAAAAATTAGGTATCGGTACCAAAGGTACCGGTACCAAAAAAAAATGGTATCGGTACCACTGCTTTACAATGGGTGATTTGCAGAAAATTCAAGAATGAGCATAACTTCGAATCCAACCAAATGAAGCACGATTTTGGCACACAACCAACTCATAAACATGTAGAGAGAGTAAGAAATTCCTACCTCGATTACCAAAGCCGAACCCAAGAGATTGATCAAACCCTAGAACTCCAAAGTTCAAACCGAGCAAGAAATCTCCTCCCCGAGCTAAACCCAACGAGATACGAGCTCAATAATGCAAATAGATGAAGGATTGAAGGTTATTTGTCATGGGTTTTTAGTGATTGAGGGGGATTTTGGGTGTTGGAGCAAGAGAGAGGGAGAGTGCCGAGAGAGAGAGGGAGATCGGGAGATTGAGGGAGAGTGTGAGGAGTATTTTACTCCTCTACACCCACACCCACACATATATATACTACCTACACTCAAATTGCACATGCACCCTCCTACAAACAATTCCATCACATTCACCCCAATTCATTTAAACTCAATAAACCCATATTTTTCTTATTTATAATATCAAATAAACTTTTTGTTAATTTCTGAAAATATGGGTCCTTACAGTCTAGGTTTAGGTTTATCAATTAACAAAAACAAATTAATATATTTATAAAACAATTCAATAAAATATTTAATTTTAAAAAAAAAAAAAATTGGCCCAAAATTCGGGTCGTTACAAATGTAGTATCTTGGGTTTGTACTATGTACTTCATATTTGATGTAAAAATTATATCTTCTATCGATTGACAAAAAAAAAAACATTTAAGTTAGTTGGGTGTACTTAACTCTAATTTTAAGACTATAATGGACGATTTTTGGCCAATTCGCCCTTATGATGGGGAAGATGTATATGGTATCCTCCTTAGCAAATCTAAGCTTATTAATTGGGAAAATAACGGTCCAGGACGTGTTTTGATAATTAATATCCGCCAAGGACATGCTGAGAACATTTGTTAATGCTGAAAATGTCATTGGCGAGTAGTAATTATTAAAACACGTCCTTGACCGTCATTTTCCCTTATTAATTTACAAAATTAAAGCCCGAAATGCACTTTAGCATCATTGACCTAACTCTTTATTTTTATGTTTGCATCACATGTAGGAATTCCAATCAAATCAGAGAGCATTGCAAACCGCCATAATGGAGGAGGCAGAAGAGGAGACATTGAGTGTCCTGCCAATTGCTGCATCTCTGGTTTGGGTATGACATTACCTACTTTCTTTCTTTTTCTAAAGCCAAGAAAATAGTAATATAATAATTAATTAGTGTCAAATAATCAGAAAGAGATTATACGGAGAAACTGGGGAAAATTAAAATGGCATAATTGTTGTAAAGATGATATCTTCCATCCTTACAACTATAATAGTTGTTTAAAGTGCTAATAGGCAACAAAGATGATCTGTGATATATAATTTTACGAGTGTTAACTGTTAATACTGATTAATAAGTAACAATTTCAAAGTGTGTGCACATGCAAAAATCATGTGAAATACTAGGTGGGCAAGATCTTTCTTTGATGGGAGGAAAGGTGAAATCAATTACACATATCAAATAACTCAAGAAAAAATTAGGAGTTTCACACAAAAAGAAGAAGAAGAAGAAGCAGCAGCAATTAGAGAACCTCAAAAAAGAATACCTTTATTTACCATGCACTTGAGCTAATTTATTTTTTTAATGGGATATACCTGAGCTATATAAAAGGTTGATTTCGTAAATGTGGAAAGCTTGTTGCTCGCGCAAGTTTTAAAAGTTAAAACACAAGTTACAATTATAAGACGTATGAGTACATATATGTTGAATTCGGTTAGAAGTGAACATGTAATCCATTGCGCGCGTACTTGACTCTTTATTGTGCAGTGAGGCAAAGATTGCACTTTATGTTTTGGGAAGTTGCCGAAAAACTTGGTAAGGATTGATACTGTGAATATACATATATACCATTTAACATATATCAATGATTGCACTGCATGGTAAAGAAAGACTAGTAATCATTCAACCCCAAGGAGTTTGGCCTGGCTGGTGGTCTTCGCGATCGACTTAGAGATTTAATCCTTTTTAACTAAGATATGATCAGGTTCAAAACCTTCCAAGTGCTATCAACTTCTTGGGGTTCAGATCATGGACGATGGGATTGGTTCTCAAAAATTAATCGAGGTGCACGTAAGCTGGCTCGACACCCGAGTAATCATGAAAACTAGACTAGTTCAAAGTATGTTATTTCATTCTCAAAAAGTTGATGATTTCACAGTGCCACATATCAAATGCATCCGAGAAAAGAAACTGAAGCATCATCATGCACTTGAGCTACTCAAAGTCTTCTGCACGGAAATCGCAAAATTAAAATTGTCAAAAGTGGAACGCATATTTAAGCCAGCAATGCAAGACGCAACACGTATGGGGATACCAGAAATTGTTGAACAGATTGTTCTATCATTTCCTGCGGCAATTAATTATTGGAATCTGAACAGTAATCGATTCATATTCCAAGAAGCAATTTTGTGGCGTCGTGAACATGTGTTCAACCTCATATATCAAATGGATGTTGGTGCTGATTTAATGAGATTAATACCTCTGAAGGACAGGTGGTTGAACTATGGTTTGCATTTGGCTGCACTTCTCGGACGTGAGCAACAAATCAATCTCAAAGCCAGTGTCCCTGTTGTAGTTCTACAGATGCAGCGAGAATTGCAATGGTTTAAGGTCAGTTTTCTCCTTCCGCACCACTTGTATTGGAAATTTAAAGAAAAAACAGTCTACTAATTGATCGAGAAATGCTTTCTATGACTATGACTAGGCTTTTATAGCAGTACCACTTGGGTTGGACGCTCGTGATTGCTTTCATATTGTCAATGACAATCTGATGAGTGCATCATGATATCCTACCTGCCATGTATGTGGTTGAGTACAAAATTTTGGGGCGCTGCACTCAAATCTAATTTGTAATTCTTTAAGGACAATAGGATACTGTGTGACATCACATCAAATCCTGTTGTTCTTTCTTCCGCAGTCCTGACCCCCAAATCTAACCATGGGGTCACTTCGTTTTGGGCAAATTGAGTAGGAGGACATACTATAAGGGTTTTTGCTATAATAAGGACATAAATATTTTCCCGTAAAGTCTAGAGGACATTCTGCCCAAGATTTATAAAAAAAACTCCTCCCAAGGTTGATCGGCATTGACAGAGAAAGACGGAATAGTTTTTTCCAACAATGAAATAATTTTTTACTAATTTTCGATAAATAATTGCCAATAGGAGAAACGAAAATGAAAGCAAGCCGTGAACAAAATATCCAAACGAAGAAAACAGAAGCATCTCCAATAAAATACTCAAACGCCTAGTTAGCAAGATGTGAACAAAATACCCCCACTCAAAGGCTAGAAAACCAGAAAATAAAACAAAACACCCCCACTCAACTCTACCCCATTGCTCCAACACCAAAACGTACAACAAACTTGGTGAGAATATGCATATGGTAAACAAAACATCAAAGCAAAACTGCAAGACAGAAACGACATGTGGGCCAACGGGCTTGAAGTCCATTGGTACTTCCTCACCTCTTTCACATGGAATGTGAGGGTTCGAGTCTTTCCAGAAATGCGAGTGCTTGGTGTGGTGGTTGATGCCAATTGGGTTTGCTCCAGCCATATGCCATTTAGCGGTACCCCTTCTTCATCCCCTTATAATTAAGCTAGACATCTATCGTGTGACCCAGAAAAAGAAAAAGAAACGACATGTGGAACCATCTGCACATTTTACTTTCTCCAACAAAAACCCTTACAAAGTCTCCCCTAATTCTGCCCAACCTGCTTGTTTGAAATTGCCTCAATTGCCAACCAACCTTTAATTTTCTCAGTGCTGATTAAAATATAAAAAAAACCCTTTAATTTTGTTAGTGCATGGGTTAGTTGGAGCCTGGAGGTTAACAAAAATACAAACCGCCAGCATATTGGTTAGTTGGAAAAAGAACCTCATTCCCCCCACTGGTGAAAATGAACATTGATATTTAACCACTTTGAACACCCAAAGGCCAATGTATTAGTAACACTTAAATGCCTACATCATTTAGGTTGTGGCATTAGCTCCCCCATTTGGTCAGGCATACCTCAAGAGCCGAGATGAGTTATCTGTCACAGTAAAACAATATAGCAAGAACATATATATGGCTAGTGATTTTGCCACACCCTTTTTTGTTATTGCCACACCCTGCAAGTGTATTTTTGCACCAAAAAATACACTTGCAGGGTGTGGCAATAACAAAAAAGGGTGTGGCAATATCATTTCCCTATATGTTAGTTTGTTTTATATATAACTGTTACTATGGCCATATATATTGCACAATTTTAACCACCACCAATTCATTTTTTATTTTATTTTGTATCAGGACATCCTCTAGAATGTAACATGCAAACCTTTGATCATTGATCTTTTGAAAATTAAGTAGAAACACTGGTTTCTCATTCCTAATCAACTGATTGATACAGGAAGTGGAAAAACTTACACCTCCTGCTTACAAAGAAGAAAGGAACACAGATGGAATGACACCTGCAGAAGTATTTTCTAACGCACACCAAGATTTGATAAAGGAGGCTGAGCATTGGATGAAAGATACAGCCACATCATGCACCATTTTTGCTGCCCTTATTGCTGCTATGGCTTTTGCAGCTGCTATTACAGTGCCAGGCGGAAACAACAATGACAATGGCCATCCCTTACTTTCAAAACAAAAAGCATTCGTAATTTTTGGCATATCTGATGCACTTGCCCTATTCTCATCCATAACTTCTGCATTGATGTTCTTACTTATCCTGACTTCTCGATACGCAGAGGCAGATTTCCTACATACCTTACCCAGTAGGTTAGTTATCAGTCTCATAGCCCTATTTGTCTCCATTTTATCCACGATGGTAGCCTCTAGTGCTATACTCTATCTCGTATTCGGAGACAATAAGGCATGGATTCTTATCCCTATTGTCGCATTGGCCAGTATTCCTGCAACCTTGTTTGGAGCTTTGCAATTTCCTCTTCTGGTAGAGATGATCCAATCCACATATGGCCGAGGCATTTTCGGCAAGAAGAATGATCGTGCTCCTATCGGGTAAACATCAAGATTTGGTAGTATTTCAACCATATTTGAGTATTTGCTATGTGTTCAATGGTATTTCACCAGACATATGAATTCCTTTTTTTTGGTTTTGTGTACCTCATTGAGTACGAATCTTTTTGTGCTCAGTATCTGCTTGATTTAAGTGTGTATCTTAATTTCATTCCCTATATACAAACTAGGATATATAGCAATGTTGATCACTCATTGTACACCTATGATTGGGAGGTCATAAAACTAATCTTCGCCGAGTAATGATTTACGATTTTTCCTCTACTTACAGTGCTTTTATTGCATCGGTTGTTGGGCTTGTCGTATGTACGTATGGCTATGGGCTCATGGTATTCAATCCACTTTCTGCATTGTGTTTTATTTTTCACATTACACATTCTTAAATGTGTAATGTGACAACCCATCTCAATGCATTTTTTTCTTATTGGATTGATTTCGGTTTTTGATTTTATGGTTAATGAAATTTTCTCCACCCTTCAACAAAGGAAAAAGGTGGTGAAGGAGATGATATAAAAATGTGGTTATCATAACAATATCTGCTACGAAAATAAAGAAGTATGCGTCGAACACTTGAACTGATGTTAAGAATAAGTATCCCACTGTAGTACTGTACAGATATTCTTCATTATCATGCATTGAGCAACATTAAGAGTATACTAATAACAAGATTGATTTCTTTAAAAGAAAACAAAAGGGATGGGGCTACTTGGTTGTCCATGGATTTGCTAGAATCTAATTAGCATCCAAAAATTAAGGGATATGTACTTCAAGTATTGATTCTTTACAATATCTTGATTCCTAACATTCTCTTCTTGGGTGCATAGTTAAGCAATGATACTTCTTTCTTTCTTTCTTTACTTAGGAGGAATTTTTTTTTTTTTTTTCCTTTCCCTTTATCTTCTTCAATTTCTTACTTCAAGTTAACCAAAATTTCATTTTGTTCACATAAAAAAGAAAGGATATATACCTCACAGTATAGTAGTATACCAGCAAATTAATGATTCCGGCCCTGTGTGATATGGAACAACAATAGATACAAAAGAATCAAGGAATTAAGAAAAGTAAAGATAAGATAAGTAAGAATTGGTTCTATATATATTTGGTGGAGAATGTGGAATAAAAATTCAAAAGTACTTGTGATTCTTAAACCAATTGTTGCCTGATGATGAAAGCTTGAGAGTTAGAGGTTTGCTCCCTCCTCGATTTCAGGTAATAAATTGCTTACATGCTATCGATCTACTCTTGTGAAATAAATTGATATCGGGTCTCGTCTCACTTTTAAATGGGCTCTCCATTAGTAGACGGTCTGAGTTACTTTCCATAATATCATTAAGGTGCTCTGTGCCCGTAAGCTATCTAGGACACCTTAAGTTATTTTATAAAATAAAAAAAAGTAACGTGTTTCTTTCTTTTCGTACTTGTATAAATGGCCTTCATAGTTCATGCTTAATCCAACAATATAGACACAAGAAAGCACAAGAAGAGTTGAGTTGAGAGAGAGAGAGAGAGAGAGAGATGTCGAGGCAACAAGGCGGCACTAGGCAATTAGCGGCAGAAGCAGCCCCGCCATGTGTTCTCAGGGTGGAAAGGAGGCTTGTCAGTTATGAGAAGAGGTTGGAAACCATAGAGGAAGAGGGTGATCAGATAATTGGTCACCTTAACAGCTGCTGCAAAAACAAACCACCAACATTTGAATCCTCTAATTCCAAGGTTAATACTAATTACACCAAACAAACTAGTCCTTTGCTGGCTGGGTGATCATAAGTCCTTTCTTTTTCTTTTTTCCCTTTTGTCTTTTTTCTTGTACTTTTCTTTCCTTTCTATTGCAAACTCCAAACTTCTGGATTAGTAGTTTTTGTTTCCTTTTTTCTGCCTTTTTGAAACATGTAACTGTGTCTGCAGTAGTCCTAGTAGATGGTAAATGTCATGGATCTTCAGCTATGTATACATGTAATTTCTCCTTGATGAAGTTATGAATCTTGATCCATGTATAGTTTTGTGATTTCTACTTCTCATGGGTTCACAGTTTTGTACCTTTGGTATCAACGACATCGCAATTTTAGTCGCCCATTTTAACAAATGGGAGAGCATTTCGCACTTTATACAGGCCCATATTTGTTAGGATTATCTTCTTGCAAATCTTTTTCGATACAGAAGGACGGAAAACAAAAGCAAGAAATTAAATTGGTTACGTAACGAGCGAAAACACCTGTATCGACAATAAACTAAAGCATATATTCCAATGGAAAATTCCCTTGTGATAAAACAAAAAAGTTCTTCACAGTTTTGAGGATAAGAAACAAGAAACATGTACAGTGTTTAGTGGTTCAGGCATAGATTGAATCGATCAACCATTTAGAACACAAGAGAGAGAGAGGGGGGGACTCCGCACCGACAGCTGTCACAGCCATTTTTTCCCGACTTGCTCCACCGCCGCTCAATCTTCAGGAGAGAGATAGATTTGATCGACCCAAACCCTTTCCCGTGTCCCTTGTACAAGTTTGGTGCAAGTAACAATCCATATTTGGACATTAGAATGCAAGTTATGCAGTTCCCGTGAAAAAAGAGTCACGAACCAGGTCAGACCTAGCGGCCACACAGGAATAGCTTGCGGTCATATACCAAAACAATGCGGCCATGCACTCAAAAATTGCGGCCGCTTACAAAAACATTGCGGCCAGAGTATGTTGAATTCCGTGAAGAGTATGTTGGAAAAAAAATGTAAAGAATCATATTATTGACGAAGTCGAGAGCGATAATCGGAGAAAAGAAGATGCAATTATTGGGTGTAGTTGTAATTATGGGGAAAGGAGGATTGATAGGAGTTGCTCTGAGGATTTACAGGAATCTAAACGCCAATTAAGGTGGTCGGCGACGGAAGGTTGCCGGAAAAGTACATCGGTGACAGTGGGTTATTGTCAGGCAGAAAAACTGCGTAGCAAGGAGTTCCGGCTGATGGTGGAGGTTTTTATTGCTAGGCACCCAAGTCTCTGAGGAAAGAAGAGTTTTCAGCCGTTATTAGCTACTAAGCTCAGGCAATCCTCTGTTTTCACTCTGTTTTTTTATTTTTTTGTATCTGGTTTTCTTTTCTCCTTTTTGGAATTGGGAATTTGGTGGTTTTAACGACTATAATATTGTATAGTACAAGAAAAAATGCTTAGATAATGCCATGGAAGTGGAAGATAAATTTGTTGTTGGAAATTTTACGGAATTTCAGATGAATGAAATCGGGGCTACCGGAGGGTCTCTCGAGGCAACCGAGCATGAACCGGGTTCGTTGTATCTGGACGCACCACAATCAATAGACGTATTGATGTGTAGATTCTGTAACCCCTCCATGATTGTGAATTCATTTCCCGTAACCTCCCTCTTCAATGGCAGAATTCATTGACAAAATTCATTGGCAGATTAATGGCAGCATTACTCCTTTCCTGCCTCCTTCCCCTATAAAAGGAGGCTCACGTCCTTGGAGAAAGCACAAGCAATCACACAACTTTCTAGCATACTCTGAAATTCGTTCTTGAGAGAGAGAGGCAGGCGGTAGTCAGTTCGCCAAGGCAGTCGACGGCGGTGTTCCGACGGCTTGCGGTTTAGCCGAGCCAACCCTGGGAGAAAGTCGCCGACGCAACCTACAACACCCACGGTAGGCGGCGAATATTTCTTAAGGTGACTGTGGTATTACACAGGCCTCGGTTTCGATCCTAAAGATTCAGTTTGTATCTCGTTTTTCCGTATTCTGTTTCAATCTGTTTTGTTCTTGTATTTCGATTATGTAATTGCTGATAATGGAAATTGTTCACTGGATTTCGTGTATATGCCGAGATTTTCCCAACATTTGTTTGATGGCTTCACGAGTGAGTTAACATACGAGCAATACTAAGACGAGTTTGGAACCCTTGGTACCTTCCTTGGTTACGAGGATTTTTTTTTTTTTTTGCATCGAAAGATGTGTCTAAATCTGTACACATAGTCTCGCTTGACATTCTCATTTATAATTGTAAATCCGCTAATACTAAAGTGTAACCGTCTTATTTTTAACAAATCACCAATGAAGATAATCTTCATGGATGAGTATGCAATTTCTTTGATTTCTCCACAATCTTTTTTTCTAATTTCCTGCATCCGACTTTTAGAGAAATTGATCTTCACCAATTAGTCAAGGAGGATGTCTGTTGGCTTAGACACCATAGATAGATATATTATATAAACAATTTATTTGTTACAAAAACATATGTAATTGAGATTGGATATAAAGATGAGACATGAGAAATTGGGGCTTCAATCGGATGGATAGTCATTTCTAGTACATCTAGCTTTAAATTTGGGTAAGGAAAAACAGGGCCTCCCGTAAATAAAGTTTACGGAGGTCAATCTCGGCCGTTACTTTTGGACGATCTAGATTAAAGACAAACTATTAACGGTAAGAAATATTTATTATCGGTAATAGTTTAAAAACGTATCTCAATCGTTGATTGTCGAAACAGACGGGTAAGATTGTGCTCTACCGTGAGTAAGTCTCTCTCAATGGGCATTTGGTCATTAGAATTTCCAAAAACATTTAGCATCACTTTTGAAATTGTTACCCAACAAAGCAGTTCCATGTATTGGACAAGTGAGTCAAATCCATGTGCACAGCATTGATGCTTCACAAAAGAATCTTGATCTTTAATCACAAAGTATGAGAAAATTTAATCAACATATAGTGCTACAGTTGCACCAAAATTTTCTGCAATTGAGAAACAAAAAAACATTGGCACGTGCATTTGTTTAGGGGAGGGAATTTCCGACATGACACGAGAACACGACACAAAGTTAGCGGGTTTGAGTCGGCTATTTTTGACACGGAACACGAATATGATACGACACGATAACACGAAAAGTTAAACAGGCCAGGTTAGGATTGAGAGAATTCCGACACAAATACGAGATGACACGACACGACACAAGAATTTATGAAAAGACACGATGACACAACATGAAGTTAGCAGGTTTGGGTCGGCTATTTCTGACACAAAACACGAATATGATACAACATGATAACACAAAAAGCTAAACATGATGGGTTAGGGTTGAGAGAATTTTAACACAAACACGAGATGACACGACACAATGCCCACCCCTATATTTGTTAACTTTTTGAACGAAAAATAGGGAGGAAGCGTTATTTCTGCTTTAATTTTCCATTTTTCATGTGTCGGACTCATCGCCAAAATTCCTTCTGGAGAATTGGAAACAAAAATTTTGCGTTCCTTGAAAACAATAAGCTAAGGGAACACTATCCACATAGATCAACTTCATCAATAAGCTGTGGTCGAGCTGTGGAGACAACCAAATCATTGGGTTCTCGACCAACCTCAAGGACCGTGTAGCCGGAGGACCGTGTAGGCCCGGCTCAACTGCACCTTGACCGAAAGGAATGCCCAGATAAGCATATCCAATTGTTGGGGAGCAGCTGTTGAAGAGCGAGGTCCCTGAGACTGCACTATAAGGCCTGGTGAAGTTTCTCATCAAGGAAAAATGAAGAAATGGAAGCAAGAAAAGTTGAAGAAGACGCTAGTAAACAGAGCAAGAAGAAGAAGAAGAAGAGTAGTCCGGTCCCCAAATTAGTAGGGTGATTGGGCCGAACTAACTTTTTCCACTTGGGAATGATCACACAAGCCCTGAACTTTAACAAAGACAAGATTCAAGAAATAGTAAATGGTCCGGCTAAGAGCTGTAAATTGAGAAAATTAAATCCTCAGCTCAACCTTGCCAATATGGCAATTTATCAACACCTGAATCCATTAACCGTTCTGGCAAAAAGTAAAATAAAAGCAGACTTCCAAGACAAGATGAATCAGCACTCAATAACAGAAGATCTCAATACCAGGTTTGTTCAACAGGACTTTAGTATATGAAGCCCTTAAAAAGGTGCAAGCTTCATAGAATTAAGTAGAAACCAAACTCAAAGAGTTTGCAAGAGGGAAAAAAGATCCTCAAATCACCTTAGAACCAACATCACTATATGGAACTAAAGGATTCTAAGTTCCTACATATACAATACTTGGGTATATCCCACTATCTTCCGTCAACATAAGCTCCGGCAGCTGTGCCTGCATCATTAAAGAAGTTTGCCGCCATCTTAGATATACCGACAACTAAGATCATGTCCACAAGGCATCAAAATTTGGTGACAAAATATAACAGCTCAAGCATCTTATAAATGTAAACATTTCATACGAGGAACTGCAAATGGTTTACCAGTTTACCATACAAGTATCGTCTAGAACCAAGAAGCTTTATGTCATTGCCCGTCAGAAGAATAGAACTAGAGGCTAGAAATAGTTGTACTCGTTAAACGAGTATACATTACACCATAAATGCTGGTGTAGAAAGGTCCAATCGAACTCAGGCATCATACCTTGTAACGGATTGCAACACCCACCTAGTCAACCCCTTGGTCTAGTCCACAATCGGATTCAAAGTTTGGCTTTTCAAGAGAAACTATATGGGATTCAGCTTTCAATAAAATGCCCCTTTAGCCCAAAAAACTGAAATGCCAGAAGCCCAAAATGCTGGCAATTCAACCTTTTTGGATGTAGTAATCCGTCCTAAAGTTTCAAAGTTAATTACTCAACAAAACTGCCCTTATGCAGTTTAACATTTAAAATTAAGCAGCTTTGTACTCGGGCAAACCAAACAGGTTTGGCTGCGTGTGGAAATATGCATGTGAATCATTTGGTTGTTTAGGGGAACACGTTGCTGTTGGTAAGGAAGCTAATGACTTTGCACCTAAAATTCCACTTTTGAGAGCAGCCGGATAACCATCCCGGTAGAACACAAAATATTCAAGCAATATCATTATGGTGCACACCAGTAGCTTAAATTCCCATTTAGAGGAGTCATGGCCATTGCCAAAAGTCATAGTCAAAAACTATAATGGACTGCTCTACAAAGGACATAAACTCTTAAAGGAATGAATATCATATAGTGCCATTTGAATAGGTTATCAACTTATCATGATTTAATGAACTTTTGTGAGGCGTTCTTTTGATTAGTGCAAAGAATTGGAGAGAATGCTGAAGCGATCACAAGTGAACTGATTTTGGGAAGACAGGTATGAACAAAATGCTGAAAAATCTGGTACTTGCCTAAAAAACAAGAGCAGATATGTTTGAAAGGAGGGTGGGTCTCCAAGTACTTTTCTACCAAAACGGTCAGTGACCTACACCGCCATTTTCATGCCTATCTTCTGGTGAGGGTCATAACCTATGAGTTCAAAGTCAGCAGCCACAAATGAATCTATATCCTTCTTCTGAGGATTGATCTTCAAAATCTGCATGCAGAAGTTCTTTTATTAAGAGGTATGTGGACAAGAATTCTAAAAATCTTCAGAAAAAAGGGCCCGGGAAAAAAAAAAAAAAAAAAAAACCCTTCTTCCAAACACAACTAATGTTATTGGTTAACTCAAAATGCCTAAAAGTGAAGTCAGTTGATGAATTACGCTTACCGGGAAAGGTTTAGGCAGTTTCCTAAGCTGCTCCTGCAGAGGTCTGATATGATTGAGATAAACATGAGCATCCCCAATTACATGGACAAAATCACCCGGAACAAGATCTGTGAAACAGATCAAAATAAATTCCCAACTCACATTACCCGACGCGAACATAGTAACACAACTACTATAAGACTAATCCACAAAGGGGTGGGGGGCACTGATACTCTGTATTATTTCATTTGACCCCGCAAGTTCTTCAACGTAATTAATACAAAAGAACTCCTTTGTGGACCAAGACATCAGATGTAAGTGTGCCACGCAGACTCCTCATTTTTAAACTATTCAAGAATTATTTTCACAAAACTTTTACTAGTTGTCATGAGCGCATACCACAAACATGAGCAATCATGCATGTCAAGAGGGCATAAGATGCAATGTTAAATGGGACACCAAGACCCATGTCAGCAGAGCGCTGACACATCTGACATGATAACTCCCCATTGGCGACATAGAACTGCAACCAAAAGATGTACATAAATAATCAAATAGAAAGGAAAAAAATCAACTTCATTTTTCAAACAAGATAAGACGGATTAAAACCTTTGATACTAACCTGGGCAAACATGTGACAAGGGGGAAGTGCCATCAGCTTGAGATCAGAAGGGTTCCAAGCTGATAGAATAATCCGCCTGTCATCTGGTTTATTCTTGATCTTATCAATAGCATCTAACAACTGATCAAATCCTAGGCCAGTGTAGTCAGCATGCATGTTTGTATACCTGCATTACAAGAGTTCCACAAATGACAGATAAAGCACTTGGTGAACCTAAAATCACCCAACTGAACCAAGTGAAAAATAGTTGGTTACAAACCTAGCACCGAAGTGTCTCCACTGGAACCCATAAACGGGTCCTAAGTCTCCTTCTTCTCTATCCGCCAAACCAATACTGAAAATAGAAGATAAATCTACATCAACCAAAATTGCATAGCAACTAACATTACACGATAGTAGCAATAGCTCTGTACTTGCCTATCAAGGTAGTCTCTTGATGCATTGCCATCCCATATGTGAATGCCCTTCTCCTGAAGGACCTGTTAACAAGACAGACAAAATGTACAATCGAAACACAAGATAATCTGTTAAAGAAAATGGCGCCAATTCGTTTGCCCCACGGACATCTTAGATCTTGCCAGTAGAAAAATACGGCAATAGTAATACAAAAAACTACAACTCAAACATCCAAAAGACTCATTTTGGATGTAGTGGGCCCAACTTCTTTGCACAAACATGAAGTGTGATAATACTCTTTATTACCAAGAGAAAACTGAAGTATGATACTACCCGAAGCAAAAATTAAACCATCTATTTGAACAAACAACAGCACATTTCCATGACATGAACTTTTCAAGTTGCATGATCGACTTCATAAGTGAGTGAAAAAACAAATGTGATCCTCCCTAATCTAATTATGCATATGACATAAGAAAAAATCTAGCATAAACGGTTCAACAGTGTTACAATTACCTTAGCATTTGTTGAACCACTGATGAACCAAAGAAGTTCCTCAACAACACCTCGCCAAAATACTTTCTGTGAAACAAAAGAACAGAACATGTGTGTGTGCATACGAGAGAATGAATACAAGCAAGCTATTCTATATTATACAAGTCCAACACAATGTGAAACATACCATGAGCCAATAAAGAGTGGAATATCAAGAAACTACTATAATCATTAATCAAAAACTTGCAAATGAAAAGGAAAAAGACATATATAGGCATGCCTTTGTCGTGAGAATCGGGAAAGATTTCCGCAGATTGAATCGCATCTGTCCAAATGACAAGAAAGCCAAATAAAATTGTCCCTAATATTTTCTTTATAAACACCCTCAAAAGTGAAAGGAGAGGAAAATTGATACAATTTCCAAACCTGGCAACCAAATTTCGATAGAGTTCCAGTCCCTGTTCTATCTTTAGAAGTGCCATTAGAGATGATATCTTCAACAAGTCTTAGATACAAATACTCCTCATGCTTCTCAAAAATCATCTTAGGCAGGAAAGAGAACTTCACGTCAAACTTAGCAGAATCTGAGCAATTATCAGATATCTTCCCATTGGTCTGACTAAGGGATTCAGCTGTAGAATTCTTCACGCGAACATAGGTCGTGAAAGAATAGCGAATGTTGTTTTCCACAGACGGTAAGGATGAATACCATGGGAAAAATACAGACGTATCAACAGCAGGGATGAAAGTGTCACATTCAATGCTGGACTCAATTTCAGTCATGTGGATGGCATCACATCCAGGAGCATTGAGGGCTTCCCTGCATTAAAAAGACAATAAGCTGAAAACAATAAAAATGAAAAAAGAACTAAGGCACTCCGGCACATAACCCAAAAAAGAAAGAGGAATAAACAACAAGCTATAGAACCTCAAAATCTGGCCGCCTCCAACAACAAACACTTTCTCAATTGACAAACAATAAGGAGAAGCCGCTAACAGCTCCAAAGAGGAAGCGATACTTCCACAAATCACAACATTTTCTCCAGTGGCAATATCAAAACTGCCCGAACGAGTGAGAACTACATTAAGGCGGCCAGGTAGAGGCCGATACTCCAGTGGAATACTTTCCCAGGTTTTTCTACCCATAATGACTGCATTCTTTTTAGCAGGATCTGATGTAGTCAGAGTAACCTCCTTGAAAAACTTCATGTCAGAGGGCAACTTCCAAGGTAATTTCCCATCCTTCCCAATACCCATGTTTCGAGTTGCAGCCACAACAACTTGGTAAGTCCTCTGAGGATCTGGAACTATATTAAGACTGCCGTTAGTAACAGTCACAAGGGTTTCACCAGCCATAATGGAGCTAAGACCACAGAATGAACTTGAATATGTTGACTCACGACCGAGATTACAAGACCAACTCTTGTGGAAGTGCAACAGAACCTGATATTTGTAAACCAGTTAAGAAAATCCAGATTACTGCATCGATAGTGCAAGAGAAAAGCTAGAGCCTTAAACTAGAAGATATGTATAATAGTCACAACATATAATCAAACCAACTTAGATACTTCAAGGCAAGAAAAAATTGAAAATTTTAGCCTACAAGGTAAACGCAAAAATAAAAGTAACAATTCAGAAAAGTGATGTTTGCTAGAGCATGCTCTTGATAACCTTTGATCATTATTGCACCATGTAATTAACTAGCAACAAGAGTTTGCCAATTTTGTAGGTTTGTATAGGAGCTCGCAAAACCAACATCCTTTCTTCTTCCCCAATTTGAAGCAAAAGAATAGAAATGACAAAAATATGAACTCAATAACAACTTATTCATCGAAAATATCCCATGATTCACATCATATAAACATCGGTTAAAAGACTACAAAAAAAACTCTCGACATATCCAATGGACAACAAAACAATAAAAATAGCCGATAAAAAAACAGCAACTTACCGTGTCAACTATAATGTTACACTATTTGGGGTTGTTTTCTCAAATTGATACACTATTTGGGGTTGTTTTCTGTTTGCCTTTGTTGCTTTGAAATGTACACGCATGTATATCTGATCAACTATAATGCTAGTATTATAGCAATGGAAGATTAGTGATGGTTGCCTTAAGATCCATTTGATTAGACTGAACATGATAGAAAACGTAAGAAAGACAAAGAATCACACTTTTCTGGTGTTCAATTAGGATGAAAACACTAAAATGTGTTAGAAAGTGAAGTTTCTTTTACGAGAACAAGGAAATTGTAGATTCTAGTTAAAGTTGTCAATCACATCTGACACGTTCCATTATGCTCATTGTGGGTATGAGAAGTGGGAAGAGTACCTGAGGTTGCCCTCTGGGAGTATGGTGGTTACTACAGTGACTCAAGACCGCCGGAGGTGGAGGAGGAGAGAGCTCAGGGCAGCCTTAGAGAGAGAGAGGGATGGCAGTGGAGAGTAGGTCTGTTAGGTGTGTTACGTGTGTATTGAATGCTTCTCTTCAATGAGGGTTAAGTCCTCTTTATATACGAGCCCAGGATCCTCCTTGGAGGGTAAGGAAGCGTGCCTCTCCTCATTAATGCTGAGCAGAGTACCACATTCCCTTTTGGGTGTTATATCAGACCTAGAGTTCTGTGGCCAGGGATTCCCAGGCACAATTGGGTGATATATGGAGGCATGTATCATGGCCAGGTGGTAGGTATGATACAGGCCCCAATGTATCAACTGACAGGATACTTCAGAGATCTTCATACGTTGGGTGACGTTGGCGAACCCCTCTCTCTCTCTATGACCGGAAGTTGGAGCTCACCTCGGAGGTGAGCCTTAACAATCCCTTTACTCTAGCCTCCAATCCAAAATCCTCCTTAGGTCCTGTAGTGGCCCGGATAAATGGGGCTCCGTACCGAACCCCCGAGCCATATTACCGAAGGCTCCGTACCGACCTCGGAGACATACTACCGAGGGCTCCGTACCGACCCCCCGAGCCATATTACCGAAGGCTCCGTACCGACCTCGGAGACATACTACCGAGGGCTCCGTACCGACCCCCCGAGCCATATTACCGAGGGCATCCGAGGGCTTCGTACCGACCCCCGAAGCGCAGCACCGAGGGCTCCCGTGCAAGCCCCCTACGCTTGATGAGACACAGCATCGAGAAGAATCCTCGCGAAGGGCTGACCTGGCCATGTGCTCCGTAACCACCTTATCCCTTTCGTCATATATGACGTCACCTGAGGCGGTTACCCGAGCGTACTCTCCACGCGCTAGCTTGGAGGCCACGCAAACCTAGGTCTATAAATACAAAGGGACACTCACCTGAGGAGGTATGCCATTCTTCTCCCTAACCCTAGACCTACTCACTACCCCTGAGATCTAACTTGATCATCGGAGGGTCACTGGGCTCCCATAGCCCTAGTGACTTGTTGCAGGTCAGGCGGAGGAAGCAACGGAGCAGCGGAGGAAGGAACCCAACTAGAACCACGGTCAAGGTCCCGATAAATCGAACCCCTACAGGTCCCGAGTAAGGTACCTAGGCCCTGCTCTCGGCCTAGGGTGTTGTGCAGAGTCACCATTAGTACGAAGGAACCTCAAACGCAGAGGCGCCTCAAGTGCGGAGGTGTGAGGGAGCCGAGGAGGTAAGGATGGTCCTCCGGTAGCCTCGACGGGGTGGAGGATCTCCAAGTACCCACATTAATGTCCCCTTGCGTGCATGTACTCATGTGACAAATGAGTGTATGCGGGCATATATCCAATTTCCTAGTCAGTGAGGATTTGCTATTTTTCTTCTTTGGAGAGTTCTAGCTATGCCATTTTTAGCCGAGGCTAGATTCTTCATCATTTCAAAGGTCACTTTTCTTCACGTTCACGAGGAGTGCTCCGCTAGAAGTATGGAGTTCATTCATCTCATTCTTTGTTGTTTGAGAGCTTTTTGAGAGAGTTTGTGGAGGGTTTTCTTTTTATTTGTGAAAGAAGTTGCTCGGAGCTTGATTCCATCTGGTGGTGTCAGAGGAGTGATTTGGAGCTTGGTTTATTAGAGGTTGTGGAGAGAAGGCCAAATAACTCAAGCTCGGAGCTTGGTTTATTCGGGGTTGTTTCGATGTATCTAACCGGAGGAGAGCAACCAAGCTAGATCTTCTGTCTTGCTGATGCATGATCTGTTATCATAATATAATTTTTGTTCTTACATCAAAGTAAATATGAGCACATGTATATTCTCCTACTACACCCTTTTTTCTAAAAAGAAAGAAGAAAGAGAGAAAGAAAGGTAACGCTCATGAGTTCAAAAGGAAAGAGTAAGTAATAAAAGGGGGTGCCTCCTCCCTTATTTTTATTTTTATTTTTTTTAAAACAAAAACTTGTATAAGGTAGCGTATAGGGCTGCCTCCTCCTGTGTGTTTTCTGAAAGCATAATTGTGGAGAGTTGATTTTAAGTAAGGTGCTGGTGTGAAAGGCGAGAGAGGATAGAGAGACGGGAGAAGGGGTTTGGCGTTAGGGCAGCATCTGCGATTCCTCTTTGGATTACAACTGCTGGGTAGATCTGAATTCTTAAATACTTCTATTTGATCCCCAATCAAGTGGAGCTCCATACTTGGTGAGTTTCGGAGCCGTGGAGGTGGAGGTGGGGGTGTCAGAGTGGCAAGGCTCCCCTTAGTGAGGAGCTCCGCTCAGATGGAGCTCTACTTAGTGGGGGTGCCACTCGGTTGTGGGGGAAGCTTCTTGAAGGCTCGTGCTTAAACAAACCAACACTTTGTGGGAGCTTGCTCTTTGAGTGAGCCTCCGAATTTTGCTGAGACGAGCAATTCTTGAAGGGCTTGCAGAAGCTTTTGAGATTTCGTGGTAAGACCTCTTCTTTTCTTTGAAAGAGCCCTTCAAAGCGATATATATGTATATTTTGCCCTCCAAACACACCCCCCCCCCCCCCCCCCCCCCCCCCCCCCCCCCCCCCCCCGCTTTTATTGAACATGCGAGCCTCCGAAGCTATTTCATAAAACATGGTGCGAGCCACCTAGGCTACTACTCCTCCTTTTTTGTGGGAGCTATCTGGATTGTTGTACAATGTAAACATGTGAGGCATCAGAATTTTTCAATGTGATATCCATGCGATCTGTCAAGGTTTCATGTGAGGCATCAGAATTTTTCAATGTGATATCCATGCGATCTGTCGAGGTTTTTTTGTTATGGAAAATGTTATGCGAGCCCTTAATGCTCTTGCAATAAAAAGTTAATACAAGCCTTCACATGTGAGCCTTGTTATGGAAAAATATTATGCGAGCCTTTGATGCTCTTGCAATAAAAAGTTAATACAAGCCTTCACATGTGAGCCTTGTTATGGAAAAATATTATGCGAGGCGAGCCCTCAAGGCTCTTTAATAAAACGTTGGTGCGAAGCGAGCCCTCAAGGCTCTTCAATAAAATGTTGATGCGAAGTGAGCCCTCAGGCTCTTTCAATAAAATGTTGATGCGAGCCCTCAGGCTCTTTCAATAAAATGTTGATGCGAGGGGAGCCCTCAAGGCTCTTCAATAAAATGCTGGTGCGAGGCGGGCCCTCAAGGCTCTTCAATAAAATGCTGGCTCTTTCCATGAAATGTTGATGCGAGGCGAGCCCTCAAGGCTCTTTAATAAAATGTTGGTGTGAGGCGAGCCCTCAAGGCTCTTCAGTAAAATGCTTATGCGAGGCCAGGCCAGGCCAGGCCTCAAGCTCTTTCAATAAAATGTTGATGCGAGGCGAGCCCCCAAGGCTCTTCAATAAAATGATGATGATGTGAGGCGAGCCCTCAAGGCTCTTCAGTAAAATGATGATGATGCGAGGCGAGCCCTCAGGCTCTTTCAATAAAATGTTGATGCAAGGTGAGCCCTCAAGGCTTTTTGATAAAATGTTGGTGCAAAGCGAGCCCTCAAGGCTCTTCAGTAAAATGTTGATGCGAGGCAAGCCCTCAAGGCTCTTTAACAAAATATTGGTGCGAGGCGAGCCCTCGAGGCTCTTCAATAAAATGCTGATGGGAGGCGAGCCCTCAGGCTCTTTCAATAAAATGTTGATGCGAGGTGAGCCCTCAAGGTTCTTTAATAAAATGATGGTGTGGGGCAAGCCCTCAAGGCTCTTCAATAAAATGCTGATGCGAGGCGAGCCCTCAAGCTCTTTCAATAAAATGTTGATGCAAAGCGAGCCCTCGAGGCTCTTTAATAAAATGTTGGTGCGAGCCATTGTAAAATGTTTCTCCAATAAAATGTTCACTGCAAGCCGCCCGAGACATGCGAGCCCTCAAAAAAAAAAATTTATAAAGAGTGTTGTGGGAGCCACGTTCAGCGAGCACTCATGGCAAATATAAATCCATTGGGCTAAGCGAGTCCTCCCTTAAAAATGTCCAAGCACTCTCTCCTTTAAAATAATACAGAAACTCTTTCTCTTAAAAGTTACAGGTGGGCTCTTGCCTTACCTAACAAGAAAACAAAGTAACGGAGTAAAAGGGTTTTGGGAGGCGAGTGCCTTTGCGAGCCACCCAAGAGCTAGAGTACACATCGGGTTGAGCCAGTCCGATCTCACCCCTCCTCGGGTTCCACTCCATCGATCAAACACCTTGCGTGCCTCATGAATATAGGAAAGTGACAAACTCCACTCATCCATTTTACTCATCTGTTGTGGCTACCCACCACTCTCTTACTAGTCTCCAAATTGAACCAGCTGAGGAACCCCATTGAATTCTGTTGATGTCATCTTTCACTAAATTGACTAAATACAAACATGGGCAATGAATGCCTACAGCACTTGATAGAACCAACAGATCATCTTTTTTAGTATTATTGACGAAACATATCTATTCCTGGGCTCAAGCATGTGAAAACTACCATGTGCAGCTGTTTTTCTCTTTTTTACTGAGTAGAATACTAGACTAGCAATAAAATATCAAGACCCCTCTGATATACGTCGTGCATTTTTAAGATATATACATCCAATCTACTAGACCAAAAGCTTGCGAGGCGGGAGAGGGAGCTGCTCGCTCGAGAAAGAGGGCACGCGAGGAAGAGACATTTCTAGGCATATGCTCGTTTTGTGCTGCAACTGTGGCGGATACTTCACGCTATCCCTCCATCGTTCAAAAAGAAAATAATCCTTGCGAACCCCTCGACTTCTTCCAAATAAACTTTGGCAGGCAAACTCATGACTTTCTCCGTGGAGCACCTTCGGCGGGCAAATTCATGAGTTCCCCCGATAAGCACCTTCAACGGGTGGTGCATGGAGGACTTCCTCCGCAGAGCAACTTAGGCGAGCTCCATGGGACTAGGCGAGCTCCATCGGCGAAGTCTTAAATTTTTTTGTTTTCAAGGAGGCCAACCCTTTCTTAGATTTGTTGGCAAGGTCAAGTTCTGTGATTTGCGAGGCTGTGCGAGCCCGAGGTGAGCTCTAATTGGGGGCACAGTCCCCCCCCAACCCCCCCCCTCCCCCCAAGAGGAGGTGGTGACGGGAGGTTTTATGGAACCCGAAGGTGCCTTGGAGGTTTTTGAACCTGTATAGAAACTCCTAGCATAGGACAAAATAAAGTAAACTGGATGTATATATCTTTAAAATGCACAACGTATATCAGAGGGGTCTTTATATTTTATTGCTAGTCTAGTAGTCTACTCAGTAAAAGAGAGAAAAACAGCTGCACATGGCAGTTTTCACATGCTTGAGCTCAGGAATAGATATGTTTCATCAATAATACTAAAAAAGAAGATATGTTGGTTCTGAAGGCATTCATTGCCCATGTTTGTATTTAGTCAATTTAGTGAAAGATGACATCAACAAAATTCAATGGGGTTGCTCTGCTGGTTCAATTTGGAGACTAGTAAGAGAGTGGTGGGTCATACTTGTAGCCACAAAAGATGAGTAAAATGGATGAGTGGAGTTTGTCACTTTCCTATATTCATGACACGCAAGGTGTTTGACCGACGGAGTGGAACCCGAGGAGGGGTGAGGTCGGACTGTCTCAACCCGATGTGTACTCAAACATTTTTTTTTTTTTTTGAATATAGGAGAGCGGAGGAGCATGACCCGAGGAGAGGTGTAAGTGGAGGAGCATAACCCGAGCCCGAGGGATTGCGCCCTAGTACTTAACCATCCAAAGAGTGGTGGAGCATGAGCCGAGGAGGGGTGTGAGCAGAAGAGCTCAACCTGAGGAGTTGATACTTGTTCTCGATGACTTCCGAAATAATCTCCAATTGTTTCATTTTTTTTTTAATCCCATAACTTGCTCAATAATTGTTTGATAGGGAGGGAGTGGAGCCAATCCTGGCTCACGGAAACATATATTTAGCTCCATAGGCTCCATAATATTTCGATGGGAGAGGAATGGAGTTAAAGGGTTGGCTCCATGTGTAACATTTGCTTCAGCCTCTACCTCTCTCTTCTTCTTTTTTTGAAAGATAAAAATAAATAACTCAAGTGCAACTCCTTGTGACTGACTTTCTAACTTCTGAGGTAACAAGAGAGTCAAGGGGGAGGAATAGCACGACATTTTTCCTTCCAAATTTGCAAGCCTCCACTCTAAATTTGCGGAGAGGAGCAAGATAAAATAGCTTGTCCCTAGAGAGGAAGGATAAGCATGGCACGACCTCAAAAGGGATCAGATTAAAAAAATAAAAAAATTTGGGAGAGGAACGGAGTACGAGCATACATCCACTCTCCATTATGGAGGGGAGCATGTGAGATATCTCAATCCCAAAGGGGAAAAATAAGTATGTCTCGATCGACTTCCAAATGTACAAAAGTATGGTTCCACTCTCAATTGCGGAGGGGAGTGAGACAACATAGAGCTATACTCCATAGGGAGAGACTAAGGTATATGGCTGAATTTTCAAAAGAGCATAAATATGGCTCCTCAACTCTGGATGGAGAGAACAAGTTCGGCTTGACCTTGAAGAGAACATGTGCAAGACTCCACCCTCAACTGAGGCAGAGATCGAGATTCTTTAGTTAAATCTTGAGGAGTGTAAGATTTCATGGCTCAAACCCGGAGGAGAGCATATAAGCAATTAAACTCACGAGGGTGAGCTGTTGGAGGGATCAAAGGCGTGTTCTATCTCCAACTTTACGAAAGGAGTGAAGAAACACAACTTGATCCCGAAGGAGAGTGTAAGTGTTGATCCCGGAGGAGAGTGTACAAAATTTAGAGGGAGCAAAAGCGTGGCTCTGTCTCCAACTTTACAAGGGTGTATGGAAATACAACTCGATCCCGGAGGAGAGTGTACAAAATAGTTCTCCTCTGTCTCCAACTTTACAAGGGTGTAAGGAAACACAACTCGATCCCGGAGGAGAGTACAAAATAGTTCTCTCCCAGAGGAGAAGGTAAGTATTGCTCGAATTAAGGAAAGCGTAAACATTGAGGGTTGGGGTTAGGGTTGAAGAGGAGGTGGATGTGGTTGCGGATGAAGTCGAGCTTGTGGGTGAGATCTAAGCCTAGCTTGGACTCGAGGTGCTGGACAACACTGTTGAATGAGGTTAGGGTGGTTCTAGGGTTTGTTTCGAGGAGGAGAGACACTAAGGACTCGGCTATGGCCTGGTCAAACACCATTGTTGTTGATGCCCCTCCCTCACACATTGCTCATCTACTACTAACGGAAATTAGTGGCCAAGAGCATTATAAGACAATGGCTCTCTAGAATATAGCTGAGGCCTAGGGGAGAAAAATTCGGCAGAGGTCCGCTGACCGAGTCAGTGATGCCGAAGTTGTACTGCCGCCAGGTAGTGCTCGGTTTGCCGAGTCCTCGGCTCATCCTCTGGTACTTCAGCAAGCAACCGATGTGCTAAGCGTACCAGAGGGCCAAGTGCAGGCTTGGGTGATCTATGAGCCCCCAATTAGGCTAGGCTCTTAAGGAGATATAGTGCACTTGAGGCACAAGTCTAGGCTTGGGTGATCTGCGTGCCCCCGATTAGGCTAGGCTCGTGGTTCCCACGGCGCAGTGGCCAAGAGCAATGTAAGACAGTGGCTCTTAAGGAGATATAGTGCAACGGAGGCCCAAGAGCATTGTAAGACAATGGCTCTTAAGGAGATATAGTTTTCCAAGCTGGAGGGGAGTCGAGACAACTTGCTCGTTGAGAATCAACGTTTGGAGGAGTTATGGTCATGGGCCTCGAGGGCTCATCGTGTGCTTTCTTGGTGAAAGTATGGTGCCTCGAGATATGCGTAAAGGAATCCTAACGCCATGATTATCTTGCTTGGGCAATTTGATGGGAGCCAATTTACGCTCTAAAGATGTTGTGTGAGGCAGTCGTAACATTTTCTCTTTTACAATGTATACGAGGCATCACATCCTTTCCCCCCTTTTTTTTTTATACTTCATGAACCATGCAATGGTTATGCTCAAATTTTCAGCAAGTGAGGAGAGAATTAGTACTCTTTTTACTTGAGGTTTGCACATGCTCCTTCCTTTGACTCAAGGAGGCTCTAGAGCCATCATGTACTTCCAAGTGCGAAAGTAAAGTTAAGCCTCAGGCGAAAAACTAATGCAAAGTTCGGAAAGAGCATAACTCAGAGGGGCTATGATTGACTTTAGAGTGGATCTTGACGTTGGAGGATTTCCTTATTTCAGAGGAGATCCTGATGTAAAAAGCGGATCCGGACGTTGGGATCTCTGGACAAATGAGCCAGCCTTCAGGACTTTATGCAAAATGCAAATAAATAGTCTTTGTGAGAAGTTGGTGAGTGTGTTATAACCAGTGGCGACGCCACATTGCGAGCAGCGGGGTCGGGCGACCCCATGGAGGGAAAAAAATTATTATTACTATACTGAATTTTTTTCGAAATTACAAGTGACCCCATTACAATTTGATGATGGCACCATACTAGATTATTTTTCCACTTGAAACTAACCCTTTCCTCGTCAAAGTTAAAACTTAAAGCACTACCCATTACAATTTGATGACCACACTAGATTATTTTTTCACATGAAACCCACCCCCTCCTTGGAGAAACATTATTTGGTGGTCCAACACCCATAAATACCACACATTTCCGTGGAATCCACCAGTAAGTGTTTGGATCCTGTGAAAATGTGTGGTGTTGATGGGTATTGGGCCACCACTGAAAATTACTTCTTTGTAACCTTTAGTAAAAGTTAAAACACCACATAGACTAAAACGCAAGCGTAAAATAAGTACTTGATGTTATCGACAAAGAAACTATCATGCAACATTTCAAAGAGCGAAACCCGTTGAATTCAACTGTAGAAGTTCTTGAGTTTATTTTGTTTTGGGTGAAACTGAGAATAAGATTATTAGAACATACCTTTTGATATCTTTTATTGTTTTAGTTGAAATACTTGTTGAGCTTTTGATGTGTTTTTTGTCAAAATTAGATTATTAGTTGTCATTACTATTGAATTTTTTATTTATAATTGGTAAGAGAATATATGCTTATAAATGACCCCATGTTCCAAAATCCTCGAGTCGCCACTGGTTACAACAGATGCAATGTTGTTGGTGACTTTATGAGCTACTCCTCTCAAGAGCTAACCAAGGTGGTGGCTCTTGAGGGTCAATGGGGCGGAACTCTTAAGGATGCCTTTAGAGGTAATACCGTCACAATAGAAGGCATTCTTGTGACCTTCATGATATCGTGAGAGACGGTTGCTTCTATAGAGAGCTACTAGGGCGGGGTACCATCAAAATCTCCAAAACCAACCGGACGCCGTGAAAGGTGGTTGCAACATGACTTTGTTGGATCAATGATTACTCTTAAGGGTCAATGTTTCAGAGCTCCTTAAGAAGACCTTGAGAGGCAACATCGTCCCTAGAAAAGGCATTCTTGTGACCTTAATAATGTCAAGAGAGACGGTTCCTCCTCTACAAAGCTACCAGAGCAAGGTAACTCCAATGTCTCCAAAACCATGACAACGACGTGAGATGCAGTCGCCTTGTGCCATATGTAGTGAGCACCACTCTTCCCCAGCAGAGTATAATGTGGGTATGAGAAGTGGGACGAGTACCTGAGGTTGCCCTCTGGGAGTATGGTGGTTACTACAGTGACTCAGGACCGCCGGAGGTGGAGGAGGAGAGAGCTCAGGGCAACCTTAGAGAGAGAGAGGGATGGCAATGGAGAGTAGGTCTGTTAGGCGTGTATTGAATGCATCTCTTCAATGAGGATTAAGTCCTCTTTATATACGAGCCCAAAATCCTTGGAGGGGAAGGAAGCGTGCCTCTCCTCATTAATGCTGAGTAGAGTACCACATTCCCTTTTGGGTGTTATATTGGAGTTTTGTGGCCAGGGACTCCCAGACGCAATTGGGTGTGGGTGATATATGGAGGCCAATATCATGGCCAGGTGGTAGGTATGATATAGGCCCCAATGTATCAGCTTGCCAGCCGGGATAGTTCAAAGACCTTCATACGTTGGGTGACGTTGGCAAACCCCTCCCTCTCTATGACTGGTCAAGTTGGAGCTCACCTTGGAGGTGAGCCTTGACAATCCCTTTACTCTAGCCTCCAATCCACAATCCTAGGTGAGCCTACAATCCCTTTACTCTAGCCTCCAATCGACAATTCTCCTTAGGTCCCGAGTAAGGTACCTAGGCTATGCTCCCGGCCTAGGGTGTTGTGCAGAGTCGCCATTAGTACGGAGGCACCTCAAACGCAGAGGCGCCTCAAGTGCGAAGGTGTGAGGGAGCCGAGGAGGTAAGGATGGTCCTCCGGTAGCCTCAAGGGAGTGGAGGACCTCCAAGTACCCACACTCATATTTTCATTTTCCAGGTGTGTTCCACTAACTAACATAAGTACTTAGTTTTCAAATAAGTACTTATTTTTTGAATTAAAGGTGATGTATTATGAGAGAATAACTCATGTCTCGTAACGTGATGTATTTTTCAATGTTAGGTTTCAGCACTAGTGGTGGAAGCTTTCTTTTCCTTTTATTTTTTCTAACTATATCGACTGTATTTGCTTCAACATTGACATCGACAACAGGATTAGGATTAGGATTACCTTCAACATCATCCTCGTCTTCCACATCATGCGAGAAATCAAACAAGTCTGAATCCATCACCTAGAAACCAGTGTAATCAATAATCATAGAGTTAAAAGCTTGAAACAAGAAATGAAAGAAACTTTGGAAGTGAAAGCAAAAAAACCAGCCACATATGATCTGAAACAGAGAGAGTTGGAGAGTGTTTTCTGGGGTTAAATTGCACACAGCTCAATGATTACACACATGCACGATAATTGTAGAAACTTTATATCCATCTCAAAACCAATTGGCAATGAGTGGAGAGGTCCCAGATGTAATTAAGTGATCACCCATTTCACTCCCAAGCAATGTGGGATTCATTTCCTTAACAATAATCAAACACTGCCTTCAAAAAAAAAAAACATTGGTGGAACGAGGTAAATGGTTAATGTCATCTCATCTGATCTGGGTGTGCTTCAGTCAAGGTGAAACAAAAGCGAAATCGTGTTTTGGACCAACATTGAAATATCAATGGCTTATGACTATGTAATAATCCAAAATCCAAGCATTTGAACCAAATCGCACCAAAATCCAAGCATATACACTGTACAGTCGCAAATTGCACCAAATCGCAAAAAAAGAACTTTTGAAAAGACTATATTCAGTCGACAATCAGTGCATAGAGACTTATAGAGAGAGAGAGACGTACCACTATCACAGTTGATCGCCGGAGTCACAACACGGTCGACACCCACGGCCACGGCTCTGGCCTCTGAGAGAGACAGACTGATTCGAGCTCAGAGAGAGAGAGAGTGTGTGATCGATTTAAATTTTAGGGCGGCGAAATGGGGAGGAGGCGTGAGGAGTGGATGGAATGGAACTGTGGAGAGGTGGGTTTCCATAACGTCCGTTTGATTAGTGCATCCGCATCGGCCTCTATAAATTTTGGACTAAATTACATCTTAAAAACTCACTTTATTACTTTAGCTATTCATTTTTCAAATATCTACTACATCAAACTCTTTACTCTCACTCTCTACTCAATTAATTATTAATAAAATAGTCCCCACGGATGAACAGTACCAGATTTGAAACAAATAAAAGGAGTGGGTGAGATAAAGTAAATTAATATAAAAATCTTTAACGGATGAACAGTGCCTCTCTTAAGATAAAGTGGAACTGTTGCAAAACTAAACTTTGGCAAGTGGTCCCTACTAGTAAAGAGGCTGATGTGAGGGTATTTCTTCCATTTTGCTCGTTAAAGTGAAGTACATGGTAGTTTAGCTACTCTAATGTGGATGCTCTTAGCAAGATAAATTTGATTAGCAAGATAATGGTAGAAATTAAAATTACTTTTCTAATATTTACTCAGTAAGACTGTCATAAAAAATAGTAGAAATTAAATTTTTTTAATACAATCCTCTAGAGATTAGAGCTAAAGAATCTACCCTCTTTTTTTTTCTTATAAAAAGTGCAGAGAATTTTTTATTTTTTTTTTTTAGAATCAACAACTACTCTTAAAGCATCCACATCTCTCTCGGTATTTCCTCCCTCAAACTATAATAAAGAGCAAAACCCCCAAAACTCTCCTGCATCAGCCTCACTACTTCCCTCTCTACTTTGCAATTGGTGTAGCTTTGCTACAGTACCTCGTTTCTTCTCACGAGACACTGTTCATAAGCTATTCCTTATTTTATTAATTACCTGCTCCGAGCAGGCTGCTCCCATGGCTGCTCGTGCTCGGAGGCTCCGCATTTTTTGCCGCAGATCCACTGGCTTTGAGCTTGGCCCTCTTACTGTTCACCAGCTCCCATGGCTTTTGAGGTCGGCCCATGAAGAGATGATGCATGCCGTGGTTGAGATGGGTTTGGAGGGAGAAGTGGGGTGGTGATCGGAGGGGTTGATCGTTGGTTGCCAGTGTGAGGTGAGGTGGGGGACGCGGGGGAGGGGGTTTGTGTTGTTGATCTTTGGTTGAGACTGGTTTGGGGTTTTGTTTGCCGATTTTCTGGAATTGGATTTGAGAAATGAGAGAGTAAAGTTAGAGAGAGAGAGAGAGAGATTGTATGCTGCCGCTGTTTTGTTTTTGTTTTTTGAAGAATAAAGAAATAATATTTTTAATATGATAATTTTAATATAGAGAGCCTGATGCAGGAGACATTTTAAAAGTAAGTAGCTAAAGTAATAAAATGGGTTTTTAAGAGGTAATTTGGTCCAAAATATAGAGAGGCTAATGCGGATGCACTAATTGCCTTATTTTATTACAAAAACCTTCATCCTAATTAAGCCGATCAAAGAAAAAAAATACTTTTTCTTTTTCTTTTTTTTACTTCAATTTCTCTCGTTTTCTATTTCTATTATATTTTTCTGGTTAATCAAACAAACCCATAGGAAATCAAGGGAGCCTCCAATTCTACCTACCTTATATCGCGACAAGGGATATCTAATGCATTCAACCTATTAACTCCAACCCCAATTTTAGCAAATCTGGTATTCTACTTGCACCCTATTACTCTCCAAATATTCTCCAAAATCATAACTCGTCTCCTCCCGGGTTAACCCTATTTTCCCTCCAGGTTTCCATCTCTCTCCATTACCTTGTTAAAGAGTTTACCTTTCTTTTTTTTCTCATAAAAAGTGCAGAGAAATTTTATTTTCTTTGAGAATCAACCTCAACTACTCTAATTGTCTTATTTTATTACAAAACTTTCATCCTAATCAAATCGATGAGAGAAAAAAAAATACTTGTTCCTTTTCTTTTCTTTTACTTCACTTCCTCTTATTTTCTATTTCTATTATATTTTCATTGTTAATCAAACAAACCCAAAGGAAATCGGAGGATCCTCCAATTCTACCTACCTTATATTGCTACAAGTGACATCTAATGCATTCAACCAATTAACTCCAGCCCCAATTTTAGCAAATCTGGTATTCTACTTGCACCCAATTACTCCTCAAATATTCCCCAAAATCATAACTTGTCTCCTCCCTTGTTAACCATATTTTCCCTCCAGGTTTCCATCTCTCTCCATTACCCTGTTAAATTAACAGGGATGGATCTAAAAATTTACATTAGTAGAGGCACACAAATTAGTAAATTTAACTTGTGCATTTATAATTCTTTAATTAATGAATTTTTTGTCAGTAAAATAACAAAGTGATGAGTATATTTCTAATTTCATCTTATAATTAGCAGAAAATGATGTTTTTGCATAAAAAGATGGTGTGAAAATTTAATACTCAACACAAAAGACCAAATATCCTCAAAATGAAAATCTAGAGTAATTTTATTGGAATACTATTATAAATTTATCTGATATAGTTGAAATATTAAAAAATAATAATATAATTTTACAAAATCGAGTGGAGCCCTCCTCGCGGCCCCCACTTGTATCTTGATATAGGTGCTGAAAAGCACCCATTTAATCCTTCTAATTTATGTCTTTTCGATCGGTCCGTTTACATTGTTACTTGACACGTTTTAGTGTTTTATGGTGTATGCAGGCCTTGGAGACCGATGGTGCAAAAACGTGTAAATTGAAAGGTCTTTATGAAGAGTTGCCTCAAAGATTAATTGGCTAGCATTTGTTTGGTGGAGAAAATAAAAGGGCAAATTTCACTTACCTCCCCCGAGGTTTCTGACAATTACAAATACCTCCCCTCAGGTTTCTAAAATTGCACTTACCTCCCCTCTACTTTAGTTGTCAGCTACAGATTCCCCCATCCGTTAGTTGACCGTCACTAAGTATGACGGAAATTGCTAGACATCATCCATTACTCTATGATACTACCCATTTTACCCTTGAGTCAACAATTTTGCTTAAGCCATTTCAAAATATAATTTAATTTAAAATTACTTTTATCTTCAAACTAACCAATACTAAGTTTTGATGAAGTTTTAGGAAAAATTTTAAACTTTTTTTTTTAAGCCATTACATTTGTATAATGTAAAAAAGAATTAGTTTCCCTTTCTCTTTAATGAAACTTCAAGATTTTTGTAAATACCCATATCTTTATTTGTATTTACTTATAAATATCATGACATAAATAAATAAATATATATATATATATACATACATACATACATATGTTAATTGAAATTCTTGTCCTAAATATTTTTTTCTTATATGCTAATTTAATGTTTAGCTAGTGAATAGATGTTATAAATAATTAATTACTCCTCTAAACTAAATCAATTGTCTAGCTAATAAATATTGAAAAAATTAGTTATAATGTTATCTTCCATGCTACATATCCATAAATACATTTGTATGTTAAATTAAACACTTATCGACATTTGGTTTTAAACATGCATGTATAAATACTTTTTTTTAAAGCTTCAAAAAAATTCTGAATTTTTATTAAGCCACATACATACGAGGCATAAACACAAAGGAATTAGAGTCCCTTTACTTTTTATGATACTTCACATTTTTTTTGGCAAAGAATAAAAAAATCTCAAATATATAGCTTCATATTAAAATAATCATATTTTGCAACCCTATACCGCCTTTTTTTACACCCCAAAAAAAATATGTTAACATTTTTAGCCAAAAATTCCTTTTTCTCCCATGGAATTTTTTTTCTTGAACTTTTGGAATTTCTAAGCCACATATTCATTGAATAATGAACCTTCAAACACTTTACATTGATAAAAATAAAAATAAAAACTTTATTACGAAAATGAACTCAAAAAAACTATGCTAAATTTTTTTTCTTTTGCATATTGGCTAAAACAAAGGAGTACTACTATTGGTACCGACGGGGTCGATACTGAAATCGTAGGGACGGCCGCGCCGGGCCGTCTCCGGCCACCGGACAGCAGATCCAAGCCGTCCAAAAATTCTAAATAAAAAAAAACGAGGGGGCCTACGCGAGAATCAACAGCATCCGAGGTGTGTAGGGTGCTCGGATCAAGCACCCTACACACCTCGGATGCCGTTGATTCTCGCGTAGGCATATATACACGAAAAGGGGTGCTCGGATCAAGCACCCTACACACCTCAGATGCCGTTGATTCTCGCGTAGGCCCACTCGTTTTTTTTTTTTATAGAATTTTTGGACGGCTCGGATCGGCCGTCCGATGGCCGGAGATGGCCCGGTGCGGCCGTCCCTACTATTTCGGTACCGATCCCGTCGGTACCAATATCATTTTCGAAAACAAACTATGCTTTATAGATGAAGGACTTTACTATCAAGTTTTTGAAATTACACTTATCAATTAAGTTATGTATATTAGTTCAACGTATTTTTTAAAATTCAGGGTGTTTTGGGTTACTTTACGCACATCATAATTAATTTGGGTTACAACACTTTAGTTCAATGTTCAATCAACTTTCTTTGTGTTGTATGGGTTACAACACTTTAGTTCAATGTTCAATCAACTTTCTTCGTGTTGTACTAGAAAGGAAAAAATAGAAGTGAAAGCAATTACAAAAAAAAATAACAATTTTTTTTTGGGGGAGGTATCTAATATTATTATAAACCTCAGGGGAGGTAAATAAAGGGGTAGAAATGGAAATTCACACTTTCGGTTAACAGAAGTTAGCCGACAAGACTGACAGGGGAGGTAAGTGCAATTTCAGAAACATGAGAGGAGGTATCTGTAATTGTCAGAAACCTCAGGGGAGGTAAGTGAAATTTACTAGCAATAGAGATGGGCCTCTTCTACTGTCCACGAGGTTGCACAATTGGAATTGGTAGCAAACATCTCTATTATAAAACAGAAGGGTGTGGGGACAAGTTGTTGGAACGATTTAGATTCATTTGATCCAAAGGCTGTAGTGCATCCTCTCACTTCCCGGTTAAGTGCCCATGGTTTTCACCTAAATCACACAACTGCCATCCCCTTCCAACCGGGATGCGTAGTGCCGTAGGCACGGGTTAGCACTAGTAATATTATAATTTAAACATGTCTTGGTGGGCCCAAAGGAATTGTTCTTTAGCTAGTTTGACTATGATTTGGACCAGGGAAAGTAATGGGCTCTCCTAAGCCAATTGTCGTCAGGGCTTATATGAAGAGAAAGAGGAGGGTTTGCTTTGAGGGACAGCGCGCATATAAAAGGAGCAATACACGCACATAACGGGACGACGGTTTTTCAGATATCGGGCTGAGAGGACGGAACAGAAGATGACACTACAGAAAAGAAGCACGATCCCAGCTTCCATGGCCGGCAAAACCCCTTGTCTAGGGGAAGATGAAACTTCGAGTAATTCCATTTATGTATGGGTTTTAGGTTTATTATTCGGATCGATTGTATGGCTGAGAACTCTTTCCATTTCAATTGAATGGAATGATTTTGATGGTTTTAATCTATTGAGTATTTGTATGCATGCTTTCAAATACGAGTTATACAATGGTTTTCATTGATTGTGGTTGGAGTTCTGAGATAGATTATACTTGTAAGACGGGTCGTGCCGTTAGGCAGCTAGACCGTACTTCTGAGACGGTTCGTGCTATGGGATAATCTATGCCTTTTAACAACTCAATTATTTTCTTGATGATTATTGCTAGGGTTTGCAAGCCCTTACAATAATCCCTTCTCATTCAAATTAATCTTGCCTATGCATGTTGGAGTTACGCGGTCGAAGTGGATTCGAATTCTAGATTTTCTCTCCAATCGTTACAAACTTTCCATTTAATTTATTCTTTTAGTTTAATAAAGAGGAAAATCCACTTTCACCCCATGTGGTTATCACCATGTGCGGATACCCCCCTCATGGTTCAAAACTGACCACATAACCTACCTGTGGTTTTGAAAATGTGCGGATAGACCCCATGCCGTCATATTTTCCATCCATATTAACGGATACAACATTAAAAGATCGATATACTCTCATCATGTCCCTTGATTCTTCTTCTTTTTTAAATCTAACCACACCATCTCCTATACCAAAAATTGAATCCAAACCGTTGATATTGTAAATTTTGACGAGTATTACATCTATGCCAAAATTCAAGTCAATCAAAAAATGAAAAGCTCGTGGTCGAATCGATTTTATTATGAAATTAAAATTTCAAATTTGAATTTACTAAAAATAAGATCACTAGATTATTGATATCTGATCGAGATGATTTTTTAGAGAGATACTCGATTATTTATTTAATACATTATGAACGACTCAGATTACATTCTAGAGGCATGTGAGATACACCTCCGTTAATATGAATGGAAAACATGACGGCAGTGGGTCTATCCGCACATTTTCAAAACCACAAGTAGGTTATGTGGTCAGTTTTAAACCATGAGGAGGGTATCCGCACATGGCGATAATCACAGGGGGTGAAAGTGGACTTTGCTCTTTAATAAACTCCCCAAATTCAAACAACCAAACTTTTTTTGTCCGAATTAATTTAGAAGTTAATCGAATTTAGCGTAACTTAGCCATACTGTCCCCAAGGATCGACACTCGGTCTTAACCACTGTTCTACGGAATAGTAGTTAACTCCAAGCTTTTATAAATTTATTGTTGACACGGAACGACGCGGTCATATCTGTCCCGGCCGTTTTGCTGCAAAAATGAGATGCTCTTTCACTGATATTATACACAGGGGACACATAAGCATCATAAAATCCATGTAAAAAATATCTGATTCTATAACAGTTTGTTGATTGGGAATCAAAAGAGAAAGAAAAACGAGAGCGCAAAAATATAGCCTAAACATCATGATTGAAGACCAAAATAAAAGAACGTTTTGAGAAACCAGTAATTACGTCTTCTTCTTTTCCAAACAGAGCATCTCATTTTTTGCGGCAAAAAGTTGGCTTTGATGCAGGGAAGAAACTGGGTCGGAGAGATGGAAAACATGAAAACTTGGAGGGAAAAAACAGGGTTAACGGGGGAGAACACCACGTTATGGTTTTGGGGAATATTTGGGTAGTAATTGTTGGGTGTGAAAACCCGAGTTTTTTCAAGGTTTGCGGAAAACTTGGCCCGGGCGAAAATTGGAGTTGCCCAGGCAGAAATGGGAATTTGCCTGGGCGAGATTGAAAGCCGCCGGGCGGTTTTGTCTGGCAGAAAATCCTGAGGTCTTTGAAGTTTTCGCTTGGGCGGTCGTACGCGGACAGAAAACTTATTTAAGGCCCGGAAATATATTTTTAGGATTAGATCTTTCAGAACTTCATATTTTTTTAGAGAAAAAGCTGTTGTACTTGTAGAGAAAGACTAGGAGAGTCTCCTCCATTGATTCTAATGAACTCGTGTGACTCCCAAGGAGTAGCCAAGTTACTGAACCTCGTATATCTGTGTGTTGTCTTTCTCTTCTTCTATTTCTCTGGTTTATTTTTCTGTGATTCATATAGCATCCAAGATCCTGAGAGTTTGTGTTTGTTGGTGAGTTTGAGCGTGTAATTCAATCGTCATTAATCCCAACAACTGGTATCAGAGCCGCAGGTTGTGGAAGAGGGTTCAATCAATCTAGGGTTTCAGTGGGAGCTATGGGTTCAGAAGAAGGGAAATCGAAGATCAATAAGTTTGAGGGTTTGGACTTTTCGTTTTGAAAGTTACAGATAGTCCTCTATCTGTATCAAAAGGATCTTTATCGGTCGTTGTTGAGTAAAGAGAAAGGAGAGATCGAAAAAAGAATAAGAGACCGATGCACAGTGGGATATCCTTGACCGGAAGGCGATGGAATTGATCCAGTTATCACTCGAAAAATCGGTTGCGCACAACATATATATTGAAAGAAAAAAACAATGGTTGATCTCATGAATGCGCTCGCGAAGATGTACGAACAGCCGTCCGCGGCGAATTAGGTACACTTAATGAAGAAACTTTTTAATTTGAATATGTCTGAAGGATCGATGTTCGTTTATGTCGCATCTTAGTGAGTTTAATACAATAGTTTCTAACAGTATTCACAATGAACGTTTTAATTGCTTTTTACTCACTCAATATATGCATGTTTGCGATAGCTGCGAAAACAAATTTAATTTATAGCTTCAAATTATAGATTTTGACTTTTGGTAGAAGCCTATGATCACCATGTTTAATATATAGTTTTAAAATTATGATTGAGCAGCTATAAAAGCTAGTAGAGTATATTGCAAGAAATTGAAGATCATCAGCGTTTGTAATACTTAAAATCTAAACTCTGCTTCGAAAAGCGTTCTAAATCTAGCTCCTCTGGAACCATATTTATACCTTTTTTCAATTTCTAGGAATCCCTAGAATTTCAAAAGTTGTTGATTACTAATTTTCGATAGACATTCAAAATAGCTTTTTGAAAAGCTAAAATCTCAAAACGTGCCTCTAGAATTTTTCGTAAGCACGCACTCCACCGCAACAACGACAGTAGGAGTACTACTAAGGCCGGAGCAGTGTGCATTAGTAGATGAGTTGGTGGCGGAGAGAAGGTTTGAGGGCGGAATAAACTGCATGCCAGCCTTGGTGAGAAGGGTGTATCATGTCCCAGAAAAATGATAGCTGGGGTTTCTCACACACGAAGTACTTCTTGGCCCCGCTCATGTTGTCTATGCTCCCGCATGAATATTCTCTCTCCACGCCCACGCAGCACGGCTTCAATGGATGTCCCTCAAACTTCGATGAATTCTCTGCACCTAGAAAGAAATTAATTGATAGATTCATGTTTTTTTCTTCTAGTGAAAATTGGAAAAATTATTCAATACTCCTGATGTATACTCTCTCTCCTTACCTATATAACATGTAGGGTTCACGCGGGACCCACATGTAGGCCCCACATGTTATGTGTGATGAGAGGGAGTATACACCGGGAGTACTGGATAATAGTACCCTTGAAATTGAGTGCATGTGTGAGACCACAAACTTGGAGAGGGCACAGCCAATGGCAGACACAAAATCTATACCTAGCAGAGATCCGAACAACATGTATTTCTACATTGACTGATACGTACCAAAGAGTATTTTCCGTTCATATACATTGGTACTTGTTGTTTCCGGGGAAGAGATTGAATTGTACGTAAAGCGGTTATTTAACTTTGTACACGCGACTAAAAAGTAAGTTATAATTTATGATTTTATATATAGATTTTTTTGCACACATACATTAATACATAGGAGTTTTAAGATTATTTTTTCATCTAAGCAACTTGCAGGTGTTAATTCCATATAAGAAAAAAATTAAAATTAACCTGAAAAAGTGATGAAAATACGTATAATATTTTATAATATTTAGAGTCGTGTAGGGACCTGAACACCCCCCTAGTGTCTGCCCCTATGTGCAACCTACTTTGAGTACTTTCAGAACGAAAAAAAAGATTTTACTGTACAAATCATACCATTGTTCAAAAAAATATCACTCCTTTTTCACATCGAAATGGGATTTTTGTTTTTCCTTTAAGTATTCTACCTGTATGGTTTCCTTGTATCTTCAAGGCAGACAAGAAAGCACGGTGGAGATCGATGATTCCAAATGCCGCATTGCCACTCTCCTTGTTCGCCTTTCGCACGGTTTTTATCAACATTTTGTTGTGGAATTTAGTGATCAAATTCTCAGTTTCGCTGCAATTTTGATACGAAGTTGAGGCAGTGATTGCCGGCAAGCACCCGAGGGGCTCCATTGTTGTAACGGATACCTTTCGCACTCCCGTGCCATGAATCCTTTTTATGTTCATGGCAAGCTGGTTGATCACGGATTCAGTGAAGGCTTTGAAACCCTACACCCCCATGCATGTAAAAGGAGTACTTAATTAGGATCCACTTGTGTGATTTTCATGTGCTGAAAAAAGGTATGATCCACCTAGTTTGATTTCAATGAACTGAATTGTTCATTTTATATACCTTAATTAATGTATAAATTATTCAAATAAAAAATCATTGAAAATCAAACACTGCTAGTCATACCAATACTAAATCATATTTGTCTTGAAAAAATCCATTTCAAGTCTCACCATTTGCATTTCTCTTAAGATCGACCGATCAGATAGATTTGTCCATTGTAAAATGAAGAATTAGAATTATTATCATGAGACAGTACAAATAAACTACCCAAGACATGCAGATGTTTTTTAGACCACCAACTATGAGTACATAGGCATAAATTAGGTTAACAACTCACCTGTAGGCTGCCATTAGTTGCCATATATGTAGCATAGTCATTGCCCCCAACAGACACCACAGCAATGGAGGAGTTTAGGTCTTGTTTGGTGTACACATTTTCTTCTAGTTGTTGTTGAAATAAATTGATTTGGGTTGTCATGTTTGGCTCTTTGACCAATGTGTTGAAGACACCTGTCCCTCCGTATGCGAAATTCATACCGAAGGCAAATGATTTCTTGCCAAATTTTCTCAATTGGTAAGGCAATGGAGATGGTATTCCAAGAAATGAAGCTGCATATCATGAAGTACTCCAAGAGAACAGATAGCTAATTGTTAATTATAATTGAAGGGTAGAAAAAGAAAAAGAAAATAAAACTCAAATATTTTCATAACTTATTTTCTGTTAAGTTTGTCTATGATCTTTTTTCTTTGATCTTTGGGAAGCTAAAACTTTTACCCAGAATTTCGGGCTTGATTTTTTGTGGAGAAACCTTAGCCCTCGAAAAGTGGAGATTTTCTCGTTGATGGCATGTCAAAGAAAGATTGCGACTAGATCAATTTTGAGTAGTAGAAACATAGTGGTGGGAGTTGTTTGTTGGAATTGGAAACTCCGGTGCATGTTCTACTCTCTTGTCCCTTCTCGACAGTCATCTGGTCAAGAATAGCCGATTGGTGGAACATAGCTTGGGTGGCTTCTTCAAATTTGGTGGATTTATCTTCCTAGTGGTTCTCTTCTCCTTTCAAAAATTTGGAGAAACATCTTTGGGAGTGTTGTTTTTATGCAACCCTATGGTCTATTTGGATTGCAAGGAATGACGTTATTTGCAACAATAAAATAGTGGATCGCAATCATTTGGAAGAGTTAATTAAAACAAGAGCAGCCATGTGGATCAAAGCCAAGTTTGATATAAAGGTGTATACGGTGGAAGATATCAAATCAAACCTTGATGGTATTAGAAGACTCATTATTTAGGAGTCTTTTTTGGGTGTAACTTTCTTTTTATTTTCCTTCCATTTTTAGGGTTGTGGTGAACTTTCTGGTTCTTCCGTCCTTTTTACTCGATGTACCCTCTTCGAGTTTAATAAAATTTTCTTTTGCCGAGAAAAAAAAAAACTCAAATAACTTTAGGTAAAACAAGATGTCACCAACTGGGATGAAGCAATTTTTTGTTCAGAGTTAAGATAGGCCCAAGGTTGTCCAATCGTGAATCAAATCGAGAATTGAAATGGTCATTTTTCGAATCGTGAATCTCTCCGATTCGGTCATGATTTCTATAATGCGTGGAAACCTAACTATGCTTATATCACAAGGTCTTAAAAAAGGAATCTGGCCCCATTACGCCCCGAGCACGTACAGCAAGTCCTAGTGCACTCATCATATGATCAGTCCCATTGCGGGCTAAAAATATATTAATTTCAAGCCGTTCATTTTGTTTGGCTCGTCGATTTGTCGCTTAAAAAAAATCACACGGATCAAGTATCTAGAATGAAAGGTTAAATTGTTCTGCTCCCATTGGAAAATTCTTTCTTGATTCATATGTGCAATTCTCAGGGTATTCGTATACAATATATCTCCAATTAATTGGAAAAATATAAATCCTGGATAAAGTGGAAACAAATACCACTCCAACCAAAAACAAGATACGGGAATATGAACTTAAAAGTAATTTTATTTAATGTCATATATATTAAAGTAGTTTCCAACCAAAATGAAATTGACATGCAATAAATATGAACGTACAAGAAAAAGAAAGGATCGGAGGAGCTAGAGAGCAGGGAGAACCTATATAATCAGTTAGAACGCGGCCGTTGGAGAACCGGCCAGCCGGCTCGCCGGGGAAAGTGATCCCATACGGTTCCTTCCACGAGCTTGCCAAAGACTGGGGACAATTCCCAGTATCAGCATAAGAGTCTCCAAACACAAAAAGCTTCACATCGTGAAGCCGGCGTCGTTGTTTCAATCCCCGTATCTCACCCTGAGCCCCTGCCATTATCATCATCATTCGCATCAAAGAAAGAAAGAAAGAAACCTCGTGCAGTCAAGAATTTTCTAGATATGTCTAAGATATGAGTAAGGAGACATATATTGAAAACCAGCTTGACTAACCTGATGGAATGGCTAAGGAAAGGAAAATTAGGAGGAAAGATATCATGAGGTATGTCAATGGCATTGCCATAACTTAAGTGCTGAGAGAGACTAGGTTTTGGAAGAAAGAGAAGTTCTCATAAGGATTAAGGAATTGCAAGAGAGAAACATATTGAGGTGTTTTTTTATACATATAGATATAGATAGAGAAAAACTGTACGTATAATTATGTTTTCCACACGATACCATAGTAAAAACACTTTCCCAGCTTAGGTGAGATATGGCATGCGTGCGGGTAAGTTTTCCTCCGGTCCCGCCCAATCCGACCCGCATATTTTTTCGGGTGTTTCGCATGCTGAATACAGTTTTTTGAATCCGTTCTGTAAACTTAGAATACCCAGCTTGAATCTAGCTAGCATGCGGCCGGCTGGCCGAATCTGTATGAAATTGTTTTTTTTCTTTTATAAGCGAACTTTTGAAGACCTCAACGTGACATGGTCTGTTGTTTATGCATGGTTGTGTCGGAACTTAGAACTTCAGCTATACTTATTATTACTGTGAACTCTAATTTGTGATAGTTGTAAATGATGGATCTACATTTTCTGAGTATTAATGCATTAATTAGGAATTTATTTTTTCTTTATTCATAATAAGTAGTTGGATGGATTCTTGAAATGTAAGTACTTCGGTTGAATTAGGCTTGAGAATATCAACTACCCATTTAGTAATTGAGCGGGTTGGGCATGTTAGCAAAAGTTACCGGTCAGTCTTCTTGGGCATGGAGGAGTATTGTATGGGCACGGGAATTAATTGACAAGGGTTGGAGGTGGCAAGTTCATTCTGGAAACGAGATTCGTGTGTGGGAAGATCCTTGGCTCCCAAGACATACGAATTGCAAAATTGACAGGCACACGCTGAGGAGGAATGATATAGAGAAAGTAGCTGACTTGATCGATTCTAGCACTAAAACTTGGAAATGACTATGCCTGTCTGTAAACTTGAACTTCAGGCTTTTTGTCAACTTGCTATAAATATAATCCATATGTTTGGGTTCCAGCTTGTGGTCTTCAGACTTTTTGAAAAAAATCTAGCTTTGACTGGAGCATTTAGTTTTATTCGTCCACCATTTATTAACCAAGAAAAAATGATACTGCAATGTACATTCTTTACATTTACTCAGCTCTGCTATAGTTGATTTTACTTACAATGCAGAATTAAAACACGTTCTCCCTCATACCACATCATCCAAGCTCCTTTCAGCTGCAATGACTTGTGTGCATGTGAATGTTTGGGTTTCAGCTTCTGGTCTTCAGACTTTTTGAAAAATCTAGCTTTGACTGGAGCATTTAGTTTTGTTCGTCCACCATTTACTGAGCAAGAAAAAATGATACTTCAATGTGAATTGTTTAGTTTTACTCAGCTCTGCTGTACTTCATTTTGGTTACAATGCATAGTTCAAACACGTCCTTTCTCATACCACATCATGCAAACGCTTTTCAGCTGCAATGCCTTCCGTACGGCAGAGCCGGCTCATGGCCAAGGCCGGGGAAGCCCGCGCTTCCGGCCCCCAAAAAAAGTTAAAAACGAGGGCCCTCAAAATTTTATGATCCCTATATATGTATATGGACCAAAAAAAAATTACACTAGCCTCCTTTACACAAAATATGCTCAATTGAAATTTAGGAGCCACAAAATAGGCTCAAATGATGGAATTACTCATTAGTAACACTAAGGCATTAAAAAAAAAAAAACGGCCGGAGCCTGGAAGATATTTTCAGTTCGGTGATTGCAAAGTACTCAATCAGGCCCTATCTCCTACGCTACCATCTATGTTGGATTATCAAACTTTTTATAGTTAGAGGGAATTAGAAAGAAAAAGAACTCCTAAAAGAAAAGCCGCGCAGCCGATAAAAAAAGAAGAAGAAAGAAATGCAGATGCTTGATCAGGAGTCGAAGGGGAGGGAAGATTTAATAGGGAGGCCTCATTCAAGAAGTTTGCTTCCGGCCTCTAAAACTTATGAGCCGGCCCTACGTACGTGCATATGACCTGCTGTTGCAGCTTTGTGCCTCATATACACATGTTAATGTGACTTGGTTGAAATGCAAGTTTTGCTATTGTGCAAGTGTTACTTGTCTCCAGCTTTTTGCCCCTCAATTAACCAACCGCTGGTTTTGAGCACAAGGATAATTCCATTTTTTTGGTCTATGTGGAAAACGCTTTATTGGCCTTTGCAAAAAAACGTGGACCATATCATGATCATCTTTCATCGACATAATGGCACTGAAAAAATTTACAATTAGTCTTAGTAGTTAGTCCTATCAATCTGTGCTTGGTTTCATTGCTCCTGTTATGCCATATTGCCATCTGTTGCTGCATGTGTTTGGTTTAACCCCCAATTGCAATGCCCACTAAATCCATTGAACTTTTTTTGAATCTCAAGATTAAAATCCAAAAACATGTCCAGATGCATGGTCATATCCAAAGCCAAACCTTTCCATGTAACCTCTGTTACAACTTTAACTATTCCCCATTCTGCATTTTTTTTTAAAACAGAGTGGTTTTGTTTGTAACTAAGGACATGCAGAACACACCATTTGCTCTTGAAAGTCAATGGATTCTTTCTAAAGTTGTCCAGTTAACATACATCAAATAGACCATCAGATACGTACTATATGTTTTTTCAAAGTAGTTCGCTTTTTATTCGTAAATTCCAACTCAATTTCTCCATTCCATTTGATTTCTATATTACGTAAATTCTATTCTTGAACGATGCAATTGTACAATATGGCTGTGTCAAAAAGGAATTATTCTGGCAAAATAGTATATCCATTCCAACGGGCACATAATATTCGTGCTTTGCATGTGGCCGCACCTAGTCATTTCTATAAATAAGAAACTCACAACTCCCTTACTTCCCTAAAAAATTACCAATAGTCCTTTAAAATTCAGTCACTCAATTCTGTCAAGGATTTACATAATAGATTGATCGAATTTTAAAAATTATAGCAACTATATATTACCATCTTTGTGATTTTGTCTTTGTATAACGCTATTCTCAAATTTCTAAGTAAACCCTAAAAACATTTGATTATTCAATCACAGCTTCAGTACTGTTCTCTACCTCCGCTTAATAGATCACTAAATAGACTAATAACATACGAAATGATAGAATTACAACACATATATATTCCCGGTCTTTAGCATACATTCACAAATTTCAAAATATTTCACAGATATCAATGTACCTTTTTTTACACTAATAATCACTATCCTAATTATTAGTACGTGCAGTTTTATGGAATGAACCAATTAACTGTCCTTAATAGTGGAGTTGGTGAAGAGAAGAAGATTGGAGGAATGAGTAAATAGCAGCCCAACCATCTTGCGAGAGATGCACCATGTCCCAGAAGAAGGATGAATTAGCAGGGTCCTTGCATACTGTGTACCTCTTCTCTCCTCTATAGTGGCTCCCACATGAGTCTTGGTTTCCCATCCCCACACAACAGGGTCTCAATGACTGGCCTGCACCATATACAGTGGAACAGATGTTACGAGTAACTACACGTTAAAAGTGGAGCGTCATCAGTAAAAAGTGGAGCACGGAAATCAATTTCCTTATTTTTTTAATATTTTTAAAAGAACATTTTCAGATGATTACTGTTATGTGTACATATGCAATGTACATACCAAATACATATAGATTTTGTGGGGCCTATCTCGGGTCCTACAATGATGATTCGAACCGCTCATTATTTTTAAAATATTTTTTTATGGAGCCCTGTAAAAAATCAGCTTAACCCGATATCGGTAAGCATTTTTTCTGAATTTCTGAATTTGTATTCGCCCCTACAAATCCAGGAAAAAAAAAAAATCCTTACCAATTTCGAGTTGAGTTAATTTTTTATAGGGCTCCATAAAAAAATATTTTAAAAATAATAGGCGGTTCGAATCATCTTTGTGGGACCTGAGGTGGGTCCCACAAAACTCATATGCACATAGTATGTATAAACTCACTAGTGTTTGCCCGTGCCTACAGCACTACGCATCCCGGTAGTGCCGTAGGCACGGGCATTTTTTATAATATATTTTTATTTTTTTATGCCAACGCCAGAAGCCAAGCAATGGGTAAAAAAAACCGATGGCATTTTTGTAGGAGTAATATATTTGTAAGAGTGTGAGTGTTTTTTTAAGATAGTTGGAGAGCACACATCAGCCCTTGAATCAAATGAATCTCAACCCTCTTCTTTCAACTTGTATTTGTGTGGTCCCCACACCCTTATGTTTTATTAGGTAGATATGTACCCATAACTTAATTTATTGTTTTCAGACATTTACTTCTCACATACTCCCTCCGTTCTAAATTGAGAGTCCCTTATTCCATTTTGGGATGTTTCAAAATGATTGTACCTTTCCAAAAATAGAAGTGGAAATTTGATAAAACTCCAAAAGCGTCCCACTTATTTGAATACAAATGATGCAAAATAGGTAGAATATAGGGGTAATGGTGGAAAGTAGGTATAATGATTACATATCCCCTAAAAAAATTGAAATTCCAAAGAGGCACTCTCATTTAGGAATGGATGGAGTATATATAATATATTTGAACCATTTCTTTATATTTTTATATTTTCTTAAAGTACATTTTCAAACTATTTCTTCTTATAGAGAAACAGTGATCTTGTTTTTGAAGACAGTGTCAGATTCTTTTTCGACTACATTGATTTCATATGCATAGGAACTACGTATTCATAGGCGGAGCCACCACATGTCAAATGGAGTCATTTGATCCCCCTCACTTACACATTTTTCCGTTAAATTTGTTAGATTTTTATCAAATCTCGATCTTGTCACTTAGACCCCACAATTTTAATTACATTGTCCTAAGTATGAAATTATCCCATTAAATTATGATCTTCCCTCTTTTTAACACTGAAATTTTACTAATCATCGGTCAATAAATGTAGACAGTACTCATTACATGCTAAAGAAGTTAGAACCTCAATACATTTTTCAGTTAAAAATACACATTTGCAAACTTCTATGATACTAATTCAAGAATATTATCAGGATATTTTTTCATAATATTGTCAATCAATCACCAATAATTTTTCTAGTTGGAATAACATACTCAATTTTTGATTAGCAAATAAGAAGATCAAATATTTTTCTAAATATTGACCCCACTGCAGGAGATTTTTTCCCGCCCCTGTACATACTATGAGTAATATGTATGTTCTATATAAAGAGGAGGTCTCTTATTTAATTTGATGTCTTCAAGTATGGAGACTAGAAATTAAAAAAAATTATTTTACAGAATCAAATAAAGGACATGCATGTTCTGGTTAGAGATGCTCTTAACTAGAGTCTCACACATATATAGCATATCTGAGTGTGCTATAAGAGAAATGGGGAATGAAAAACTGGGAGCATGGTAGGTTATTTGAAAGTAATTTCTATTTTATTGTTTGGGGGGTCAAATTCTTGTTGTAATATTTTGCGATTCATTTATTCCATACCAAAACGATAGTAAATTTTATTTCAGAATAATAATAGGTGAACTTACGAGTGTTAAAATCCATGAGGAAAACCGTATACAAACAGAATTTTCTCCAAATCAATTCTTAAATTGTATGGTAGTATATGTAAAGGAAGTGCCCCATTGAACTGAAGTGATCAGTCATGATGAACATGCAATAGAAAATGCTTGGTTTATAAATGAAAAAACTAAGAACCGATCAAACCTTCTACATTTGTATTTTTATCATCCCAAAACAGATGACAATTTAGCATTTATGCATCTTGAAGTTGTCCATACTATATACATTTACATTGCTTTTTAGTATTTAAGAAACCTTCTCTGTTAGAACTAATTAATTTATCAGGTTTATTACAAAAGAATTATATTGCATAAAAAAATATAAAAGAACTGATGTATAAACTTTATAAAAGTTTTGAATAAAGTGTTGATGACATCCATTATGCGACGGAAGGACTACTTTTTTGCGTTAAATGTTAATCGATCAGGAGCAGAGCCGGCCCCGGGGTAAGCCCCACAAGCTTTCGGGCTTGGGCAACACCCCCCCTTCCCATGGCCAGAAAAAAAATTGTATAGTTTCAGCTTAAAAGGAAGCCCCTTGATTTTAATTATTATTATTATACTTGTATGTCCTTTTATTTATTATGACTTAATAGTAAGTATAGACAGCCAAGCTTGGGGTCGAGATCGGCACTCAGGAACGGAACCAGGATTTTACCCTAGCAGTGGCGAAATGTATACTAACAATATATATAAAAAAGATGCATTACACTATTAATAGTCATCAGCTCCAAAAAAATTAAAATAACATAACAAAAACTATAGTAAATGATGTTTTTCATTTGCACATGGAGTATGAAAAAAGACTAACTTTAATTTTAGGCATCGATAATGCCACTCCCCAAATTTATAATGTCACTCCCCAGATCCCTATATGGATTTCCCAAATTGATAACCGCACTCCCTTTTGGGAGTGGCATTATAAATTTGGGGAGTGACATTATAATTATATTCCCTTAATTTTTTAGGTTAAGTTATTTTAGGGTTAGAATGTGGAGTTTTTTTTTCTTAATTACACATAATCATTTATATTATTTCACTTTGGCCCATTGAATTTAGTTTTAGAATACTTTTTTGGGTCTCCTTTCTTGAAAAAAAAAAAAGAAGATTTATGACTAGTATCTAATAAAAAAATAAGGAAAAAAACCTAGCAGTGGCGAGACTATATAAGTTGGGGATTAAAAAAATTTCACATATAATAATTGCATTTTTTAAAATTCTTGTCGTGGCGGCCGCCGCCACTAAATCCCCCTGCTTCCATTCTCGGCACTGATCAGGAATGCTCTTTTTTACTATATTTACTTGTAACTAGACCCGACCGATTAACCTTTCGCGTGAAAAAGAGGTACTCTACTCGCGAATTCATGCATGGGGATGGGACTATTATTAGGAAGATTACTACTAGTAAACGGTTTTTGAAAACAGTTTTATAAAATAAAAAAAACAGTTTTTCAAAATAACAGTTTTTTAAAACTATTTTTTAAAAGTTTCTAAAAAAGTAGTTTTTAAAATTTATTTTTTGAAAACATTGTTGAGAGAGAGAAGGTTTTGTGTAATGATGAGTGTACTTGATTGAGAAAATGTTAGGACAATTAGATTTGATTATTGCCAAAATTTGATGAGTTGCTAAGAGGTTGCTAAGTTTGATTATTACAATGTGAGCACTTTTTTGTTTTGATTATTACATTGCGGATGCTCTAATAAGTAGAAATAACCTGTTGTCTCCAGGGCGAACATGAAAGCAGTGTAAAGATCGAGGACCACAATGTCAATATCAGAACCCTGGCGGGCCCCGTTCTCGATCCTCAACCGGTTCAGAGCTTGCAGCAATAACAGGTTGTGAGATTGGGCCGCGATGTTCACGTTCTCGTCGCAGTACTGAAACGACGCCGGCCCGGTGAACCGAGGTAAGCAGCCCATGGGCTCGATTGATACGACGCCTATTTTCCTCACCCCTAACTCGTGAATCCGCTTCACGTCCCAGACCAACTGGTTTATAAGCTTCACCGCGAAGTCCGGGAAACCCTAAAATACAATACAGTTGCGTAATAGTTAATCAGATTGTCAATCATCGATTCATCTAAAAAACTTTATTTTTTTTTTTTTGAATAAAGATGGTTTCATTTTTTTTATTCGTAGCCAAAATCAATGAAATTTTATTTTTGATGACGAGGTGTGTACAACTGGTTGAATCGAATACTCCGTACTTGAGTTACGAAATAACTTAGCGATTGACCATTATACAAACGCATGTAATTTTTATTGATTAATGAAACTTCTTGTGTTTTTAAGATTAGTAGATTTTCGGTGTCATGTCTCGATTCCAGTCCCACTTATTGCATTTTTTTCCTCCCAATAGCAAACAAAAAGGTAATACTATTTCCAGCAACAACAAAAAAAGGTAATATTATCCAACTTGATTAAATTCTCTTTTCCTGAGCGTAAATTCTGGAGTTGTACCGCATCTTCAATTAAGGAGGTCAAACGTGACTAACATGGCATGCCATGTGAATGAATTGACATTTGAACCAACTCCAACCCATATGTGATCAATTGTTTAAGGCCTTTTGAGTTTAAGGCCTCGAAGAGTTGAAAAATGAAAAGCTATTACTCATGAAATATTTAGTCCCTATCTCGTATACTAATATTTCCAAAAAAAAAAAAAAAAAAGCGACAACTGAGAGAGATTAATCTCATTAGAATGATCAATCGGGACACAAAGCTCTTTTTTAGGTGGCATTTACCTAAGTGAGGTTTTTTTTATTTTTTGAATTTTTTTGCAAAAAGTCAAAACTTATACTAGTATACACAAATACAAATATGTATATACACATACATGTATAAAAGTGAGGCCTCTTTTTTTTCGCTCGGCAAAATTGGAGTCCTTAATGGCCTAGTGCTTAGGCCGCCCTACTAAACTAATTGGATCATTTTATTCAGGACAAAATGGACTCTTTTTCATGTTTTTTCTTACGGTCCGCCCGTCTACTGCTTAGGTCCGGGAATGGGGAGCAATGCTATGATGACCATGATCTAATAGTTTGGGTTGCGCTTGCCGATTATTGTTGTGCTATTGTACTGTTTATTTCCAATGTAATGACGATATATATATATATATATATATATATATATATATATGAAGTCTAGTTTTAACTGTACAGTCTGCACTCACCCATATGCTTCCCTTGTTGTTCAGATAAGTAGCATAGTCACTTCCTGCCAACGATACCAAAGCAATGGAGAATTCCATATCATTTTTCAAGTAAACTTTTTGCGCAATCAGTTGTTCCAGATTACCGATTTGCGTCGTCAAGTTATGTTGCCGGACTGATGTGTCGAAAACACCAGCCCCTCCATAAGCGAAATTCATACCGTAACGGATTAGCTTCTTCCCGAATTTTCTTTGCCGATAAGGCACCGGAGATGGTATACTGAGAAATTGAGCTGTGTCACATGAATTACAAACCACAATTAGTAAAATTATCTTCTCAGAAATTAAAGGGGAAACATTGCATAGGCAAGTAAAGTTACTGAATGAAAAAAAAAGATCGGTTAGAACCCATTGCGAAAAACAATTTCCCAAACAAATTCACAAGTTTATATTGATAACCATCGGCAACTAGATGTAATAAACATGAACGACCCATTTTATCTCAAAAGGAGAAAAGAGTAATGAAAATAACGAACATGTAAGCAATGATGTGTTTTTGGAGATTGAGAGAGAGAGGGGGGGAGAGAGAACCTATATAATCAGTGAGGACACGGCCATCGGAGAAGCGGCCGGCCGGTTTACCCGGATAAGTAATCCCATATGGGGATTTCCATGCCTTAGAAAAGGCCTTTGGCGTATTCCCAGTATCAACATATGAGTCTCCAAATACGAAGAGCTTGACATGGCTACCTTGAGGCTTATATGTTCCTCTCAAGGCTTCAATTTCTACAAGTATTACTGAGGGCAATAAGCAGAGAAAAAGAGGTAACAACTTATCCATGAGTTAGTTATCAATAAAGTGAAAAAAAGCATGAAAGAGAACTAGAAATATAAGATTGCAAAGTGAAGAAACTCAAGAGTATTTAGGCCTCGTTCCACTGAGGTTATTATTTTATAAGTACTTATTTTATGTTTTATGAGAAAGGTCATTCTCTTTCAATACATCACATTTAATTCAAAAAATATTTGCAAAATCACTTCCATTGCCCAAAGGTCCTTAGACAATATCAATTAATAGTTGTTTTGGTTGATAAGACGCTCCATTTTTTCATTTCCCTCTTACTAATTGTTATAAAAACAAAACAACTCTAAATTAGATGATCCAAACAGATTCTTAGGGCATTGCTTTGAGGTTTTAAATAGTAGAAGAAAGTCTCCCATGGCATGCTATTTATTTCAACTTTCTTCAAAAAGATGTCTCCTTGTTTTTTGTTTTTTTCGCCACCATGATAGCAGATGTTATTAATAATTAAAAACGATTCGTCAATTGGGAAATCCGGCCGTCCCTAGAAAGGGGACCAAGTAACCACAACGGTACCCCGAACCACTCAAACTCTTGCCCGCCAACACATGGGCAACATTATTACCATTCCTACGAACAAAAGAAAAGCCGCAACACTGGAATTTCCTACTCAAAAGTTGAATGTCATGAATGGTCACTTCTACCCAAGAAGGTCTCCTTGTTGACCAAGAGAAATAGAAGTTAATGAAACCTATCAAGAGTTCTAGATTTGGATATTTTATTTTAACGTCAAAACAAATCCAATCAAACATAGCATATGAACACTTACTGAAGTATTGCTAGCTAGACTAATACGAGTGCTTGAGAAAAAATCAACTGGGTCTGGGATAATACCAGGCCCAATATTTCATCCCCAAAAATCTGAATGCGTGTTCAAAAAAATTTAAAAACGGATTTTGGGATTTCAGTTTTTAAAAATCTAGTGTCAGTGTTTGCAAGAATTAAAATAGTCTTATCATCTGATTTTGAAATTTTTTTGAATCCCTAAAAGAAGAAAAAAGGTCTAGAATTTAGCTCTAGATGAGCTAAATTTGGGGTGTTTTTAATAGTATAAAAGCAGAATCTATTGCTACCACAAATAGACCAGGCTTTTCTGTTATTGGTATGATTGATTGCAGAAATTACTGTTCTAGATATGGACACACAAGGAAACATACTAGAACTAAAAGCAAAGGGAGGTTCAAAAAAATGGTCCTCACTTGCAAGGATTGGGAGATGTTGCCAAGCAGGGGTGCTTGACAGTGGTGCTGAATGGCCGATCCGGCCGTTCATCTCGGCACAGACGGCTCGGATCTAATTTGAGCACATAAAAATCTAAACCATCCGTTGCTCGGATTAAAATCCAAACCATCGATTGCCAAGATGAACGGCCGAATTGGCCGCTTGGCAGAACTGCTTGCAACTTGCAAAGGTTTATTATGTTGCCACATGAGAGTTAGGCACGGAAGTTTGGTTTGCCTGGATAAAAGTATAAATACAACGAAAATTAAATGGTGTTTCTTGAATGAAATTTGGGACCTTAATCTTCTCAATGGTAAACAGTGCATTGTGTAAGGAATAATGGGCTATTTTTTGTCCTTATTCAAATTTTTTTCGCATTTGTTAGTTTTTCATCAATTTTTTTTGAGGATTATTGCTTCGTCATGACAAGAGAAATTGAAAAATTAAAAAATTACAATTGAAACCTAATTTTTTTGAATAAAGACAAAAAAAAATTAGCTTATTGCCTTATTTTTGTCTTTATTTAAAAAAATTGAATTTCGATCGTAATTTTTTTCTTTTTAGATTTCTCTCGTCACGATGAAAACAAATGTGAAATTTTTTGAATAAGGACAAAAAAATAAGCCAAATGGCTTATTAAGCCGAACAATAACTCAGTTTTGTTAAAGATTGAGGCTACAGGCTAATTCTCAAAACTTTAGAGGTAGAAATAAGGGAGATTTAGTGATAAGTCCACCCACTATAACTCCCAACCCTGAGTGCAATTTTGTTCACCCTCCTTAAAAGATGGTGAACATTACATTTTCTCTTATTGGTTGAAATGATGTAGGTCTCACCCGTGCAATACACTTTTTGGTAAGTATGACATCACTTTGTGATGAAATCCACACCATTTCAACCAACAGGAAGGAGGGTAATCTTCACCCTCTTAAGTGGAGGGTGAACAAAACTCAACTCCCCAACCCTAGATAAAAAAGTGGACTCAAGCCCGTTTGTTTGACCGCATATATGAACATCATCGAATTATATATCCAATGTGACCAACTATCTAGTGTTTAATTATATGTTTACGACTCAAATTAAAAATGTCTTGGATAAAATCCCACAAAATATGAGATATAATACCACAAGGAGTCTCTCTCTCTCTCAAACACACTAGATAGCCGGTCTGGGCTGGCCCCTGCTGGACTTTAGTGGGTTTATCCTGGCAACATCAACGGTTATCATCCAGCCATTGATGATCTGAAACCACCAAGCACAAAACAGGCTTTAGTCTCTCTCTTTCATAGGGTTAGATTGCCAAGAGAAACTTCAAACCAATTCCTCAAGTAAAATAGAGTTTCGTGTCTGTTAATTTACCTTGCCATTCATCTCTTTGAGAGCTGCAGCCGCGGCCTCCTCAGTGGTATACTCGACAAAGGCGTACCCTTTGGACCTTTTCGAAATCTTGTCCATTATAACTTTAACTGTCAAGAAAAAATACGCAATAAGAAACAGAATTCATGCAATTGCCTTCTGGTTAGGTACTGGAAACCTGTTTCGATCTATTGAACAAGGTACCTTGAACAAGATCGCCAAATCCCTCAAATGCTGCACGCAAGGTTTTCTCGGATGTATAAAATGACAAACCTGAGGGGAGAAAGAAGAAGAAATAAACAACCAAAAAAAAAGGATAAAATCTGAAACATAGATCTAAGGAAAGAATGTAGGCAACAATGATTTTCTGGCATTGCAAATCCCCAACAAGACATGTAGTTCTATTTCGTCACAGTCCAACACGCGGAATCATGAACTGTCATTTTGGTCAAAGCAAAGTAAAAGTTCAGTTCACAATTGCAGTCAGAATTTCCCGTGTACCAGATTCCCATCATCAATCAGAAGCTTTGGAAGAATTTCTGCTTTATTTTACCGAACCCATGGATTGATGTGCATATGTATTTTTCTGATGCTCACAAGACTGAAATAGTAACGTATCTACCAAACAGGAGACAGATATGGATGGCATGGTCAATATGGTTGCTTTGAATAAATACATATATAATTAGCTAAACAGGTCCATACACAAGTGTAAGAAAACTTTAGTTGTTTCGGTAACGACACAAAGGGATGCCAAACTTTTGAAGTACAACGCTTTGGCTGTGTGTAATATACCGTGATTCAAATTACACCAAAAAGAAAAGAGATGTAGAGTACATAACCGAAAGAGCTTAAATCAAATACAAAACCACCACGTACCAGCCACAAAAAGCTTCTTCGTTTTGATGTTAGCTGCTTCATTTTCTACTGAAGAATCTGTTGAATCACCTAACTGCTGCAAATTTTCACCTGGAAATCCACCGATAATAACTTTAGAAGAAAACAATCTGAACAAATTATACCACTTAAATAATCCCAACAAAACATATTTGGACAAATAAAGTTGCTCCTTGGATTGCTGAATGACTAGCTACAAATTTAGTGTCATCCAAGTAAGACCACCAGTCCTCAAGTAACCCAAAACATCATAAACAATCCCACCAAGAATTAAAAGTGTCAAAAAGAAACCCATTTAACGGTGGAATCCAGCCCTTTGGAGACGGGTAATAAATTGATTGCTAAGTACTATAACTTCCCACCAGTAAATTGGAGTTGGTTACACAAGCACTTTTGCACTTTTTTTATTGAGGACACGGGCTTAAAAGTTCAATGGTTTTACAAAACTGTAAAACACATAATCCCCGCAAGCCTCCAAAAGATACAAGGTCACCCAAACAGTACCATGAAAAAGCATACTGCAACTTTTAGTAAAGACTTGTGTAGCAATAGGAAACACAAAAGTAAAAAGAACATATACTAACAACTTATCTTCAGCTCAAACACAATGTGATCTATCTTCAAATTTACTTTACCCTCATTCTTGTAACATAGACCCAGAGTAAATGTACCCATAAAAGGATCGCTTAGACCAAGCGAACCACTAGGGGATTTCAATCAAGTGCAAAAACATACAGTAGATCACACAATCTGAAAGTAACGGTAAAAGCATGCGTCACTTGTATACTTGCTAATGTGATTCAGACATCTTCACTCATTGAGCAAGAAAAATAAAAAAACACCCAACATCAGAACACCTTTAGAAAGGATACATCCAGACTTCGTAGAAGCCTAAACTCCTTTAGAATAAACAGTATAGAATCGATAAAGAAAAGAATGTTCTCTACTCTCTCTGGTCTCATCATTCTTCTGTTATTACACGCCAAATTATGCAAGTAAAGAAAAGCACCAATGTCTCTCACTTTATCACACAAAACTGACAAAAGAGATTAAACCTTTTTTATGTTTTGGTAAGCAAGCCTTTTCTTACCCCCCCCCCAAAAAAAAAAAAAAAAAGATACTGCAATGTAGCTGAAGAAACGTACAAGCAGGTATAAACCATATAAAAAGGGAAAACAAAAACCTAGCCAAAACAGACATAAACAAATCACAACCCGACTCCCTCGGCCGGAATAAATTACGAAATAAACGGCATAAAAGTTTATAACTTCAAGCATTGCCACTACCCACAAGACTCGGGCCATGCCATCCAGAATCAGTGGCACCTGCAAAACTTGCAAAAGCAGATGGCTGACAGCCCAGCAAGAGGGCTTCAGATCAAACTCCGAAGCCAAACAGTTCAGCACACTGCACACACTTATCTCCACAGAAAGGATACTAGCTGCAGGGCATAGAGAGAGAGAGAGAGAGACCTCAAAGCTCCGGTAGATATAGAGACACACAGTGGCCATACAAGGAGACCTCTGGTCAAATCAACTAGTTACTAACTCCTTGCACTTAAGCCACAGTTGAATTATTTAAGAACTCACAAAAAGACCAGAACGAGCTACCCAATAACCAATGAAGACAAATCCCACATGCTGCCAACAACACTGACACAAAGACTCCAACCACCACCCCAAACATCAGTACCGCCACATTGGCCATTGCAATAATTCTTTGCAAGGCACACTTCACCAAAAATCCAGAGAGAAAATGGAGAAAAAAGGAGACTTTCACTTAACCACTATGTCGCTAAACTTCAGTAATTACATCCAATAAAGATATGGCAGACTCACACCATCAATGACAGGGCCATAGAAAGAAGTGACCAGAGCAAGAGAACACCCGATCTCAAAATGAGCCATTAGGGCACGAAGGTACCACAACCCCAAAAGATAAAAGAGTGAGAAGGCACTGGTGAGGAGCGTGGGCAAATATCTAAGGCCAAAGAATGGACAAAACTCCATGTCCTGTTCCCAGCGACACCTCTAACTCAGTAAAGAGACTCCAGTTCGAGTTGTCTTATCTTACTTATCTAAAAAATCAGCAATCGACTATTTCGAAAGGTGCTTAGTTTGACAATCACTACCATATGTTATGACTTCCAAATGAGTCGCTTAGTGTCTGTCAACTTAATTGTGCTACAACCAGCACAATTGCAATACTTCAATTCCATTCAGCAGACTCCTAAACTTTTGGCAAAAATAAAATAAAATTCCATTCAGCAGTTGCAAGTTTGAAATTGTGCTCTAATAAGCTCAAAAACACTCAAAGAGAAGGCACTTCGTTCAAAAGATGATGTTTATATGACCTCTGCATAACTTCATATATCCTAGAGGTTTCTCAGTTTTCATTACCTCACCCTTTGATACAGAAACAGATATCCCTCATGAATCTCAATCATTTAGCAATATCATTAGACATTAATGTGACTGCGAAATCGATCTTACACTTGACCATCCATTTGATCTCAAAAGCAAAACTCCAAACCCCAGAGGAAGAAAGGTGATGCATAAATTCAGCAGAAGGTTATCAAATCAGGCCTCATGTAGCCTTCCATAAGTTTAGCAACAAAATTTTTTCATAAGCAATTACTGAACCTAAACTTGAAAAAATGGCGTAAATCTAAAATATAGTTTTAAGTTTTAACCACCACTGCGACATAGCATATTATCGAGAAACTCTTAATCTGAGATAGAAACCTTGCAAATATTTTTACCAGAAAATTATTCAATAGAATTTAACCTATTAAAAAACCAAAAGAAGTACTGTGTAGGATCACAATTACAACACCAAAGAAATAGTGCGCATCTATCAAATCTAAACATGCTGACAAACCTCCATAATCCTTGTTATCTGAATCAAAATTGTCATCGGGCCGAACAGATAACACACCAGGCACACCTGCACCAAATCAATACAGGTATCATTACCCTACCAACATGGACATCCAATATTTGTGTTCAAATATGAAATAGCGCCATATACCAACCAGCAAGCTCTTGAGCACATTCCTCATCTAGTTCACAACAGAATCCATAGTTGGAATGCCTCGAAATGTGGTATATGCACATTTGAGCATCCTTCTTGCTTTAGAAAATTTTCATTCCAACTTTAGGAAACAGAAACAGAAGTGGTGAAAGAAGCAAAATAAAACACTTAGGTAGTAATACCTACTTCCCCATCACCTTGGTCAGTAATTGAGCATAGTAATCAACCATCTGGGCCTTTGTGACAACTCCTATTGCCGGCTTATCTAATCGAACTACCCAGGGCTTGGAATTTCCCATTGGAAATAATAAAGTACTTTCAGGTATTGTGTTCGACGAAAGACCTAATTGAACATCCGGAATGCTATAGTCTTTCTCTGTAGTGCTAAAATCTGGGTCGGGCCTAACAGATAGTACCCCTGGTAAACCTACAAAGCATGAACGTAGGGGAAATGACACATATAACAGTAAATTGATTCTGTAGAGTTCGCTTGACATAGTAATAACTTCAAAGAGAAACAAAGAGAAAGTCTATGTGCACATACTGGAGTGCACACATCTGGACAAAGATGTGTCCAAAAGTGTCCAATGCATGTGGATCTCACAAAAACAAATGTGCCTAGATATGTGCACATAAGTCTATGTAAGTAGCATTGCTTAGAAACAAAACATATAATTATCAATCAGATTAGATAATATAAGACCAAGCATAAGATTCCCGATTTAATCAGGGTATTTCTGTCTTTGTTCTCACGCAAACAGCTCACAAATGCACAAGCAAAGGCGGAGCTACCTTGATACAAGTGAGGGCACTTGACCCCGCTTAGTTTGATTTCTCACTAAGATATTTTAAATTTTGCACATAGATTTTTTTATTTCAGCCCCACAAAAAAATTTTAAATTGCTTCAACTTGCTTCTATTATCATACACAATGCAAATGCTCAAGCATTCCTTCTCCTCGCAAGCAGTGGCAGACACCCCCGGTGTTTGGGCCCCTGCACAACTCCAAATATTCGCGTATATTGTACTAGTTTTCCAAGTTAATTACAAATCTTGAAAATTTGTATGGAATTGACCCCTGCACCCTTGGGGTGAATTTTTTTTTTTTAAAGACCTATGTGTGGAAAAAACCCCCTATAACGTCAAGTTATCAACCATTTTAGGGTCGCATGTAGAAACTTAAATGGCTTCTACGCACATGTTATCGTCTCCCTTGGATCTCACAAGTAGCAATAAATACTTGTGAAATACTTTTTGTTATCACTATAAAAATACATGTGGTAATTTGGTCCCCTTTTAGTCACAAATTCTGAGTCCGCCAGTGCTCACAAGTTAATAGCATTACAAATGAGGGCACCAGTGATTGTTTTCAACCTTTGAAAAATCGCCGGGGTCAATTTTAAGGTAAAATTACATTTACTAATCTACATCAAATTTTTTTATCTACCTCTTAATTCAACTATGTCAAATAGTTTTCACCCCGTGCAGCACAAGGATACCGAGGATAAAACAATAACAAGAACTAGAAACTCACGGGCGAGCTCACGGGAAGTTTCTTCATCAATGTCGCAGCAGAAACCGAAAAGGGTACCCCAAGAAGCATGATATATACACATCTGAGCATCTTTTTCACTGTTTCAAATAACAAACAATAAGACACTAATCAGACTCAACCAAATACCTTATCTACTGGGTACAAAAAATTGAAACTTTTCCTCCTTGGAATTTTTTTAACAGACAGAGATGTGTACGTAGTGAACGGAAAGGAGAATACCCACTTGCCCAAAACACCCTTTAAGGTTCTGACGTAGTAATCAATGACTTGGGGTCTGGAATTAACCCCCTGTGGAGGAGTTTCCATTGACACCATCCAATGGCGGTTGTGACCGCTGGTAGTGGAAGTTGGAGTAGTGAAAGTTGAAGGTGTAGATGTTGCTGATGCTGCGTTGGTTCTGGTTGGTGAATATGCAGTTGAAATTGAAGACAAATTGAGGAGGTTGTTCTTCTTCTTGGGCTTGAGTTGGGTTGTTATTGGGCAGAAATTGCAAGTTTGGAGAGGGGCTTTTGGAAGCTTGATGGACAAATTAGGGATGGTGTTGAAGGTGCTGATGGTGGATGAGGGAGAGAGAGCTGCTACTTCCATGGCTCGTCCCGAAAAACCCCCCCACAAAGCGAGAGAAGAAACAGAGTCTTATCCCCCATCAGGTTTAGTTTTGTCTGTCTACAACGGCAGGGATTGTCAATTATGCATTTTCTTGAGTTTATTGTATTTTGTGTTTATACTTTATTGTAATTTTTGTTCTCTAAGTTTTAGTGGATTAATTTTGGGTTTAAAGCATCCATAGTAGACTAATCAAAATGAGAAAAATTTATTGGCGGAGCTTCCGTAAATAAATATTTACGATGCTCAATCTCGCGCATTCAAATGTGTTTTGGATGGTCTGGATTAAAAACAAATTATTACCAATCAAAAATATTTATTACCAGTCAAAATTTAAAAATGTATCTCAACCATTGATTGCTAAAACGAACGGCTGAGATAGCGCGGAGTCGTGAATAAGTTTCTCTCAATCAAAATTAGATAACCAAAAGTTGTCACATTACCTTTTGATTATCTATCTAAGGGGTTGATAAGGTTAGCAATATAAAGATCAATAATTGTATAATCGAAATTGGATAACAAAAACTTGTTAAATTATCTTTTCAAACTACAAAAAAAAATATTAATATAAAAAATATATTTTAATAGTTTTTAAACTAGTAAAAATTGTTAACTAAAAATACAAACTAATTTTTCCAAAACAAATTCTCGAAGTCATATTTTGAAATTGAGTAAAATATAAAAACGATACCCTGTTGGGTTTGGGTCTTGAGAGTAATGAGTGAAGAGACATAAATAGAGAAAATTTATTGGAGATCATACCCAAGGGTTTTGAGACCTCAAAACGAATCAGGCGAGACTTCTTGTTTATGATAGTACTTTTATCTTAAAAATATTCTGCAAAATGGTATCTTTTCCCCATATCTCTTGTCTTTCAAAAAGAAACAACTCTTGTTTTCCATAAAACCCCAACAGAACACCAGAGAGAGAGAGACTAGAGAGTAGTTTATCTTTACAATAATTCTAACACCACCCCCAACTACACACTCAAATACATACTCACACTTACAATAAGGATGGATCCCACACACATGTTTATCTTTATCACATTGTTGAAGATAGAAATGTTTGTCCAGTAATTATTCAAAACAGTTCAAAAAATATGTATGAGAAATTACAAGCCCGGTCAGGGGTCTGCTGACATGGAACCCACAATCTCTAGTAAAAATTACTTGGAAACTCTCAATTATATTGTAGGTTGAGAAGTGTGCTGAGGTATAAAGGGGCCACGGGAGTCTTGTGCACAAAACAAAAAATTTCTTAATTATTTTTTAATAATGTTATCACTTCTTTTTTTTTTAAATGCTTACTACTAATACATGAATTTTACCCCTTGTAAACAAATACTAGTACGAAACAATTTTAGTCTTGTACTAAAATTTGAAGGGTTTGCGGACATATTTGTTTGTTGTTATATCATGACAACAGTCAGGATCCTATGAGGGATCCCTTACGATCTTACTGTAAGGGACTTCCCTTTTCTGATCGAATTGCAACGATCCGAGCCGCTCAATGTGTTCAGAACGTGATTTTAAGGGTACAATAGGAAAATCGCCCTAAAAAATGACCGGGAAGGGCTTGATCCGAACAGTTTTGCATAAAATGCATTTATAGTGTTTTTATGAAAAATTGCTCGGATCAAGCCATTTCCGGTCATTTTTTTGGGCGATTTCTTGTGGGTACCCTTAAAATCATGTTCTGAACACATTGAGCGGCTCGGATCGTCACAATTTGATCGGAAAAGGGGAGTCCCTTACGGTAAAGCCGTAAGGGATCCCTCATAGGATCCTGACTGTCCTTCATTGGGTTTAAACATATTCCTAACATCAGCAATACATGATCAATACATGATGGGACCTTAGCTGAATAGCTCTGGTCGTGACATGGGACAGTGGATCCCTTATAAATAGTGGTGTAGTGTGACAGAATGGTACTCCCTAATAGAAGTGACGGGTACCATACTTTCACTTTCTATTTTGTAACCGAAAAAAACAATACAAATTCTAGCTATGCCCCAAATTTACAAGACTCAAATATATACATGAACATCCTTAAAAATACACGAGTGCACCGTTGAGATGTCGGTTTTGTCATATGACCTCACAAGAAAGGAAAATATATATTTTTTTTTTTGGTCAAACGGAAAATAACACATGAAAGGAATTGTTGATAGCTTCACTTTGATAATCTAAAATTTTTACTGAAAGTTTTTATTAGTAAGAAATTGATTTTAGCACTCCACTTTTAACCATTAACTCTCCATTTTGTCTTTTTTCTATTTTAAATTATTACAACCATACCCTTTAAAGTGAATAAACACTAACAAAATAAAGAATAATTTGATAATTTCGCATAGATAAAAACAAAAAATACAGAGTGCTAAAAACTAAATGTGGAATGCCAAAATCACTTCCTTAGTAAATTATGTATTGAAGACAATCAAATCACGCATTACTATCTACTACTCCATTCGTCTCAATTTATTTGTCCTTTTTTAAACTTTTGTCTATCCCAAATTATTTGTCCACACATCTTCTGTTGGAGATATGCCTTGAATTTGGGATGGTCGAAGAAAGGTATTTGACTTCCTAAAAGATTTGTTTCCTTGTTGGTTTAGACTTTGTGTGCAAGGAATTTTATTTGGGCAAGTATTGGTTTTAGGAAGGACTCTGTGATTATAAATATAGACTTATTCTCTTCATTAGGTTTTGGACTTCTTGAGTGAATCCTTTTGGAGAGGCCCTTAGGGGGTCTCTAATGTTGAAGATTAGATATTAAGGTTTTGGTTTATGCTCTATTGGGTTCCACCTAGGGTTTTAGTATTCCTATCGGGTTTCGCCAGAGATTTGTCCCTAGATATCTGTAATTGGATGCTCCAACGAGAGTTACGGTTTTAGCCGGCTCTTTGTTTATCTCCCCATTTATAGTGGATCCTCTTGCTCTTCTCCCGTGGACGTAGCCAATTTGAGAAACCACGTATATCTTTGTGTTCTTGTTTATCGCTTGTTAATTTATTATATTCTTAATTTTGTGTTCGGCACAACATCTTCGTGTACGGAGATCCGGGTCCAACATCGGAGTTGCTTATTTGTAGATCAGGGCATGGAGCGTATACTTTGTATTTTGTTTTTTGGCCTTTGTGCCACGCAGTTTGTATTGATTTTCCTTATCAATATACTGCATTTTTTCCGTGAAAAAAAATAAACTTTTTGGATGAATCAAATTCTTTTTTTACCCTTGCTTTGCCAAAGTAAAGCAACTTTTCAACCACGAGTGCATTTCAACCATATTATCTAATTAATTTGGTATCTCGCATGCATGATTTTTTTTTTTTCCAAATGTTGTATACATTAACGAGGCTTAGCGAGGTATTAATAGGATATTCCACAAAGAATTTCAGAGGCTATCTATAACCCTGAATCTCAAACGCCCATGACGTACGCGAAGCCCAACCTCCCACATAAGAAGGACCAGAAAATACCAACTGAGCTAGAGCCCATTCACATGCATGAATTTCACAACCATCAAAATGAACCAACATATTTTTTCCAATCGATTTTTCGTTTTTTCGATGAAGCATTTGCAGTAAATAAACTAAAAAAACCCAACCACACCAGAAACACAAATTCGATGCATCATATTAATTTCTAATGTTAATGCATAATATAAAGAAAGTAAACGTAAAATATTTTCCTTAATTTTACATGTTCTAAAAGAAAGCAAACTCCCACCAACCAATCCCCAAACTTTACCAAACTGCCCCCAACCGATAAACCCATCTTCCACCGTCCGATCCGATCAATCCCACCCACACATGCACACAACCATCATCCACACCAAATCCCAATCACCACCACCGGCAAATCATCAACGGCCGAGATCACATCCCATCATATCTTGTCCAGCTTCTCCGCCTTCACCACCGGATTCGCCCGGGCGATCTCCTCCTTCCCCATCGCCTTGAAATCGAACGTGCACCCGTGCTGCTCCGGGTACCTGTGGGTCCCGCAGAACGTCGTCCCGCACCTGCAGTTGAACCCCGTCAGCCCCACGCGCCGGCTGCACGTCGCGCACCGGTTCGTCCGCTTCGCCTCGACCTCCACCGCCTTCTCCGCCGCCGCCGCCGGCACCGTCGGGAAATTAACCTCGATCTGCGGAGAAACCGTGAGATCGGAAGAGGAGGAGGCCGTGGAGGAGGAGACGGGAGCGAGGGATTTCTCGACGGCGAGTTTGACCGTGGAGGCCTGTTGTTCCTTCAGGCAGTGGTCCTTGTAGCACTTGGAACAGAGGTGGAGAGTCGTCGGGCTCCCGAAGAACCCGCAGTTGTTGGCGCACAGCCTGTACCCTTCCGGTTCCTGCCACTTTTGTTCCTCGGCCATCTCCTTCTCCTCTCTCGATATCACGAAATACAGCGGAACACCAGGAATTGAAAGAAGAACAGATGCAGATGTGCGGATGAGTATGAGCGATCGATCAGTTTCGGTCAATCGCTCAAAAGGTACGCGGCGTCGCCAAGATCAAACCAGGGGAGAGAAGGAATAGATATAAGATTGGTTTTAGAGAGAGAGTAGATCGCGAAAAGGAAGGTGGGAGGGGTTGGAGGTTGCGTGCGTGAAGGGGCGGTGGCGGAGAGATCGGGGTGAATTTAGAGAGAGAGAGAGAGGAGAGAGAGAGAAACGGGGGACAGGTTGGAGGAGAGATGGAGGAATGAATGGGGCACGAAATTAGATGGGTGTTGAAATAAGAGAGGGAATCAATAAAATAATGGAGGGAAATGTTGAGTGCGGTCAAGTTCATGGTGGCTACCATGTGCTTTCTTTTGATTGGGGGCCGTCCAGCTACGTGGAAAGTTACACGAGCGGTTGGGGTTTCATGTGGGACCTGGTGTACTCATAATTGTGGTTCGTTGGCCATATTTGATTAACATTAATAAAGTTTTAGGAGTATAAAATGGAGTAATTTTTTCATATTTGATTAACATTAATAAAGTTATATAAAATAATTTTTTCCCTATAAAGAGGTGTCCCTTTTGAGAAATATGTTAGTTTTTGTTTTACTACTATAAATACGTAACAAAGTAGTAAATAATGATTGAAAACTGGGTAAGGTGGAGTTTGGCTAAATTATATTTTAATCGCAGATGATTGGATCTAGAAGTAAAGAATACACGGGAGGGAAGCTAAAAGACGGCAAGACATTTGTAGTATTATTCCTAAGAAAGAAAATAATACTATAGCCTATTTGGTTTTGGTATTACGTGGGGGGTGGGGAAGATTCTAAAGGGAGGAAAGGGTGATGGAGGATTATTTAGTGTATTGGGCAATCTCACGTAGTGTTTCAGCACCATTATTTACTAATTTTTTTTAGCAATCTACCTATTTAGAGGGTGTTTGGATGGCTCTTTTTCACATTTTCATTTTTGCCTTTTTGCATTCTAGGTGTTTGGGAATTGTACAAATAATGAGTTTTGGCATGACACATTTTTTGGTTTTTCGGTTTAGAGAGCAAAAGCCAAAAAGAGGCTTGGAGTAGCTTTTCCTATTCTCCTTTTCTACTTCTCATATGTGTTGGAACCAAAAGACCAAATTGCCCTTGACTTATTTTGAAAATAACCACACCCTCAATAACTGTTAACCCCTACACGTCCTACATTGCACACTTACCTTTTTTTTTTTTTTTTATCCGTATTGCACACTTACCTTGGAAGTTTGAAGATCACCAGAAAGAGTGTAATTGGTAATCTTCTGAAATTGGTAGTAACATAATAATTTTAAAAAATTGATTAACACATTATATACCATAATAAAGGGGCAATATGGTAAAAAACCAACTCATAATTCATTTTCATTACATATCTCTCAAACACTACTCCTGTTGTAAAATGCATTTTGCACATATCATCAAAACACTTTATCAGATTCAAAATACATTATGACCATAATCCAAAAAGCCAAAAAATCAAATAGTTAAAAATGAAAAGCCAAAAAGTAGGCTCCTAAACACCCCCTTAGTACTGTACCTCACAAAAATGTGAACGAATCGTACGAAAATGTGTGGTGGATAAGATTTAAGAGTGCCGAGGCACTACGTGGCGATCTCCCAAGACCACCAGATATGTTTTTGTGATGGGAATGGTAATGCACCTAACAAAAGTGTGTGGTAGATAAAAGTATTTAGGTACCACAAGGCGATGCTTAAAGACTACCGAATAAGTTTTGGCTATGGAGACGGTGATGGAGTTGGGGTGTATGCTTGTTTCCATCACATTGTTATTGGACCTAATCCTTACGCGGTTTGTCATCAAATTTGAAAATTACTTACATGTAATTCTCCTTTATCAGTCTCCTAACAGCCAATCTTAAAAAAAAAGAAAAGGGAATGAATTCTATGCAAGAAAAATGACTTGGACAATATGATAAGTTTGACAATTATGAAATTTGATGTTAAATTAGAATTTCATTGCCAAAACTTTGTACTATTGAAGTTAGGATGAGATTGAAAAGGGTTTTATCATTCTTAATGTCAAATTCTAAGGTCATTTGGAATTTTTTTTCATTTGAATAGAGTCAGGTAAGAAGATGAAGGGGTTGTTTCTCTTCATTTTTGGGCATTTTGTCCTTAGTCAAAAAAAATTGTGTTTATTAGTTTTGTGTCAAACTCGGATTTTTTGGGATTTTATTTAGGATTAGTTTTTCGATACTTCTTGTCGAGACAAACCAATAATTTACAAAAGTTTAAAACAACAAGACTAACAAACACGACAAAAAATTGAATAAGAAAAAATTCAAAAAACCCAAAAAAAGCTATAAGAGAGAAACAACACCGAAAAAGTCGTCGAAATAAACCATAAATGAACCGCGGGAAAAAAGTCATTGCTTCCAAAAGATAGAGAGACTTTTTCTGAGATTCATTAAATTAACCTTTGGGTTGAAGCCTTCCACTTGGGACTGTATCAACGAGATCGGATACCATTCTGGAGTATTAATCGGAGTCGTTCTGACTTGTATTATCGTTTAAAAAAATTTACTCAATACTAAAAAAATCATATTAATTGAATATATCTATCAAGAAAATTTTTTTAACGGGGCCTCCTGTAAGAGCATCTCCAATGCATACTGCATAACTCCAAATCTTCCTCCATTCCTCCATTTTGGAGGAATTATGCACTCCAACCCATCCTCCATATTTGCCTCCATTTTGGAAGATTTATTTTCATCCTCCATATTTGCAGTATGAGGAAAGAAAATAGAGGATCCTTCAAAACCACTTTTTGAATATAAAACTAGAAAAATAATTGAAGTTGACATTGAAGTACACAATTATTGGACTCAAAATGAGATAAAATCTTAAATGAAGATGAAAAATAGAGATATTGAGATTTATGGTTGGAGTTAACATGAATAGCGAATCCCTCTAAAATCACTTTTTGAATATAAAACTTTATTTTGATCTAGTTATAGAGGACATTGGGTTGGAGTTGCTCTAAATAAAGTTTATGGAGGCCAATCTCAATCGTCCAAAAATATTTTGGACGATCCAGATTATAGACAAACTATTAACGGTAAGAAAATATTTATTACCGGTAATAGTTTAAAAACGTATCTCAACGTTGATTGCCGAAATGGATGGGTGAAATTGAGCGGAGTCGTGAATAAGTTGAATAAGTTTCTCTCCTATATCTATCAACTTCTGAGCACATATTCTCAAATTGAATAAGTTCCAATCAGTTTGTTAATTTATTCTATTTTAAGGTAAATTGTGTTGTAAAAATTAACTTCTAAACAATTAACTTTGAAATAAACAGGTTTCAAGAAAATATTTGAATCTTACAAGATAAATGAGTTCTGAAAATTAATTATTAGTAATACAATTGGGACATCATTTTTTTTTTTTTGACAAGCTATAGAAACTGTATATTATTGATTTCATCACTTAAAACCAAAAAATACTCACGAAATAGCCCTTCAGAACCATATAATCCCGGTAAAAATAAAATCTGTGAGAATCACACAGTTGCAACGTTGATAACGGTCTTGTTCCACTAAGCTTTTTGAGACTTTTTCTTATTTTGTCATTATTCAAATTTCATAGTCTTTTAGGGTTTTATCTTTGGATATTTCCGTAAATATTTGAGTAAAATTCCTAATTTTTACTTTCCCAATTCATTTTGACGAGACGAATGAATATTCCATAGAAGTTAGGCGCAAAACAAACAAACACAAAAAAAAAATTAAAATAAGAACAAAACAAGAAAAAGCTAAAAAAAAATTGGTGTAACAAGTCCTAAGACCTCTAATTGCAAGTGGGAATAAGAGAGAAAGAGTACTACTCCATAATTTCATGGACATTGCAATGATTGTCTCTCCTGTAATTCCAAGCAGGAGTAAGAGAGAAAGAGAGACGAGAACGTACAAAATATTACTCCATAATTTCTTTGAGATGTACTACTCCATAATTTCATGGACATTGCTAGGGGTGATTTCATTTCAGTTCGGGATGAAATTTCCGAAAACCGATTCGGTTCGGTCCAAATATATCCAGGATCTATTCCGATCGGGTTGAGTTCGGTTCGGTTCGGTTCGGGTGGGATCGGTCCGGTCGGGGATTTCGGTCCGCCCGAAATATAAAATATCCATTTAATTTAAGTGTATATATGTAAAAATATATATAAATATATTATATTTTTTAATGTAAAAATATATTAAAAAATACAAAATATATAGTCGTTCGGTTCGGTCCGGCCAAAATTCCAGAAAATCAAGATCGAACCGATTTCGGTTCGGTTCGGTCGGAAAAAAACCGGCCTTACCCCGACTAAAAACGAACCGATCAATCGATTTTTTCGGTCCGTCAATTTTTGTAACACCCCTAGACATTGCAATGATTGTAACACTCCATTTTTATGAGCCGTTTTAACCAAGGTTATGAATCCCGTACCATACCAGCCGGTACGGACTGATATTGTCCATATCTAGTACCCTACACTTCTAATTTCGTTCCAGCTCAAATACCGGTCGGTACCGGCCAATACAGACGGTACCGGAGATATTGGTCAGTACCAGACAATACCGGACTACTTGTAAATTTATTTTTTTCTTCAAGTACAAGACAATACCGGTCAATACCGGACGGTACCGGACAAATACCGAAATATTTTTTATTTTTTTTGTTTTAAAAAGTGTATATTATACTATAAATTCTTTTAGGTAGGAAAATAACGCTAATAGCGATCAATCCAAAACGGTACCCGGTATCTCATCGGTACCGATACGTACCATATTAGTAAGAAAACCGATACTCTAGCCGGTACGGTATTCAGAACCTTGGTTTTAACATTAGAGATTAAATTCTACATGAAGGGCCGGGTAGAATGAGTTGTTCGGCCTACCACCGACTAATTGCCACGTCAGCCCATTCCTCGCTTAATCGTACCCTGTAGAAGGAAAAATTCCCCAAAATCGCTGACTTGTACGTTATTAACACTGACTTGTACATTTTTACGAATTCCAGTTGGCTAAGAAACTTTTCTCAAATTAGTAGTTCTAAAGAACAAAGAGTAACAACCAAATAGAGAAGAGAATACCACCTCATACAAAAATTACAAGAAAATATTCCCCAAAATCGCTACTATCAATTTATAATATTCCATCTAACCAGTGAACGATGCCGGAGACAACATCTAAATGAAAATTCCATTCCGAGGGAACAAACGGAGAGTTACGCCTTCGGATCGAAGCCGCTTATCTTCGTCATCAAGTTCCTGCTCAATGCTTTTTTCGTCATAAGTTCCTGCTCAACGCTTTTAACTTGCACAGCAATTTCAGGTAACAATAACTAAATTCGATGATGCGAGAAACAAATGTAAACAAAAATTGCTAGTCCATTTGTCCAACCAACGTTGATGTAAGCTTGGCGGTATGTATTACGAGAAGCTAGACAGTTTTACACATTTCCTTCTCATTACATCTCCAAATCGTTGCCGACTGAGTCCCTAAACTTTCCATCAAAAGTATCTCCCAGTTTCCAAGATGAGATTCTGGAAAATCTGAAACTAAGGACAGTCTAAACAAAAAATTGGACATGTCGATCTTCAGTGCATCAAAGCACAACCTCCAAATATAATTGCATGCACACAAGCATCATGAAGCTTATATTCAACTAATAATCCACGCACTGGCTAAGAGCGATAAGAAGTTTTTCGGCTCTCCGCATAGGATTCACCTCAGTGACGAGAATTTTTTTAGCAGGTTTCTAAAAAAAAGGGATGGGCTACAAAAATATTGATTCGTAGAGATGAATGAAAGTGAGAATCCAAAGAGAACAATGAACATAGAAGGAAAGAGAGAACTTATCCCAAAGGAAAAAGAAATGCATTGAAGATAGAAAGAAACTCTCTCTCTCAACCCTAGCTGCCACATTTACTTTTTCCGTGGGGATTTAATGACATTAGTTACAAGACTCCAAGACTGTGTTCGCTTTGGGTCTCTAGAACTAACCCCTCCCTCAGTGCACAGTCCCCAATAAATTCTCTATCTCTCTCTCTCTCTCATTACCCCAAAAAACCTCCCTCGAAACCCAAACCAAACAAACCCCAAGTGCTCCCAATGGATGCGTTTTATCTTTTGACTCCAAAAAACAACACTTACGTAACTAGTCATTAGACAAAACTTCAATTTGTCTCAAAACGAGTTGTTCCTTCGGTCTTTTTGAAGATCAGTCTTAAAGTGAGAGCCAATTCATCCAGCCATATATGAAGAATTCAAGTTGATAAATGATTACACAAACTTATACTCACTTTTTACCTGCCAAAAAATAGGTACTTCTGCTAAAAATGACTCCTAAATAGATAGATAATTGTAACAAATACTGGAAGTGCTGCCATTTTTGGGGGTAATCATGAGTACTGTCACCAAGATTGATTCAACATTAGAATGGTCTCTGTTAGTATAAATAACTTGGCCACCAATGGCTTGTTTAGAAGTTCAAAAACTTCTTAGAATGCTGTTATCATTTGGGATACTTTTCCTTCTTCTTTGGTGTGACAAAAACTTTGCTTTACATAACGTGAAAAATGTAGTCGTAGCCAAATTGTTAGAAGTTCGAGTCACGAACAGTTTTGTAGCAAGAACCCATGTGTTCAGCAGAGTATAAACGGCACATTTCAGCCATAAAGGTGCAACTAAGGCATGACATTTTAACCCCCAAATCTTGAGACATGAACCTGGAGCAATTCAGCCTCAGAGACATGCCTCAAGGTGTTCTCCCACGAAGTACTCATGAGAGTACTCTCGCAGCAAGACTGAGAATCCATAAACATCATGAAATTCAGAAGAACAAGAATCAACTTACTTTGCGGATAGCCGTGTCCATGGAAGCTGCAGTATTTGAGTCAAGAAAGGGTGGCTTCCCAGAAGAGTAGAAGTCCTCAATTGCAGCGGAAATTTCAGGCTTCAGAATATCCCATGCAACATCATCTGATTTCGTGACGGTAATAAAATCTGACCCAAAGAAAACCCGAGTTACTCCTGTAGCAAAAGAATTAGTCTAGCTCGTCATTGTCATCCACCACCAAATAAATGTATTTTTAACAACACATAGGTAGCACCACCTAGACACTAGCAAGTTGAAAATGGCCAACTATTAACCCAACCCAATCATATAATAGATACAAGACTAGAGTGCATGCTTGCAAAGAGTTCAAGTCTTCAAGAAACCACCAAGTGCCAAATACATGTTTATGGTATAGGTGATTCACTATTTAGGCTCATCCCAGAACCCAATTCCAAAAGCAGGCAAGAAAAATAAAAAATTGAAGGCATAATATCATCTGAGTTCTCTTGGTAAACCTGACAATCAAGGGTAACTAAACTTCTCAAGTAATTCCTGTAGCAAAAGAATTAGTCTAGCTCGTCATTGTCGTCCATCACCAAATAAAAGTATTTTTAACAACACATAGGTAGCACCACCTAGACACTAGCAAGTTGAAAAGGGCCAACTATTAACCCAAACCAATCATACAATAGAAACAAGACTAGAGTGCATGCTTGCGAAGAGTTCAAGAAACCACCAAGTGCCAAATACATGTTTCTGGTATAGGTAATTCACTATTTAGGCTCATCCTAGAACCCAAATACAAAAGCAGGCAAGGAAAAGAAAAAATTGAAGGCATAATATCATCTGAGATCTCTAGGTAAATATGACGATCTAGGGTAACTATAAACATCCTCAAGTTTTTGGAGGTAGATTATGGTGCTTAAAAAATCATCTGCCTCTGAGTCATTACAGCCTTATTACTTTGAACACATAATGAACACAAAGAAAAGGGAAATGGAAATGGAAAAGTAAAATAGATTATACACAAGCCATGGTTTAAAATTTATGCACTCCTTGCAGCTAGTGGACAAATTGGGAGTTGAACAAACACTCGAGCTGATTGGAGTTAATCCATGGACTCAAAAGCATCAAACCTCTCTAATGCAGAAGAATGGAAAGGCATTGAAATATCGACTAAGAATAATCATAAAGAAAGTCTCTAGATGCCACACCGGACACTTTTACTTGGGCCAAAAAGTCTCTTAACTAAAACGAGGCCCCTAACCCATTTGGGCTTCCAAAGCATATTGCATAAGACAGTAGCTTAGCCATTGGACTGATAGCATGAACTCCATTCAAGACCAGTTAACTTGGTTGTGTCACTGGTGGTCATATCAGCTTAATTTTTCTCAGCTCGAGTCACATGTCTTTGTCCCTACAAAAGTAATTGTTCATGCATGCAGCCACTATGAACCAACAACAAAAGCTGAAAACTAGGTTAGCATAAAAAATTATGTGAGGCTCAGGAGGGCTTCTTTAACCCGTTAACGAACCACGAAAACATGTTTCAACCAAAATCTTAGTCTGGTCCCTGTCATTTTAAATGTCATACAAATCTTATTTAGCACTTCAACATCATGAGAATTATTGGTAAATTATCCTATCTATTGAAACTTCGAGTCTAGCTGGTTATCCACATATATTGAGACTTCCTAAAAAAGTATCTGCTCTGCTAACCTGCTCCTCTAGTGTAGTTTTCCCTATCTAAAACCCCAGCATAACCATTATAAATGGCATTAGGACACCATCCTCTGGAAGAATAACTATAAACAATGAGAGGCGTAACCAACTCTTAGTTTCCTAAAACATAACATGAGGGTTATTCTCCTAAGGTCAATCTTAGCACTTGAAATGATTAACCAATAACCCTTTCTAATTGTAATTGAAGAAAAAGGTGGAATAATTAGCTTGTCGAGAACAAAAGAGTAACATAAACTACCGGGAATGACTTCGGTGTCCCCGGTCATTTTGGGGACACCGTAACTTTTGGCATAACAAAACCATTATGAGTATAACCAAAACCCATTACAAGTATAACAAGGCATAACATGTTTGTTATGCCTTGGTTGGGTTTGGTTATTCCTTGGTTGGTTTTTTGGATATTCCTTGGTTATGCATTGTTTGGGTTTTGTTATGCTTGTAATGGGTTTTAGTTATGCTCATAATGGTGAAGTTATGCCAAAAATTACGGTGTCCCAAAATGACCGGGGACACCATAGCATCATCCACTACTACCTGCCACATGGTTCAATGAGTAAGTATTCTGAAAGGTCACAACAGTGCACGAAGAAAAGTTAAGTAAGCTAACCATCAATCCCGAAGAGGGCCTTTGCTAGTGGTGAATTCATTGCTGAGCGAGCATTCGGAAAGTCAGCGCACCCAACTTCCATAACTTGCTTTCCAGGATAAAACATGAGGGATGAATGATTGAATCTGCAGAAACGTTTATATTTCTTGTTCGTTTGGATAATGATCCGAAGGTGTGGCTGAACTCTATCATTCCCATTCCTGAAAGCTCCCTTCCTGTCACGTATCTAGGGGTCCCATTAATCCCTACTAGACTCAAGCCTGTAGATTGTAATCTGTTTTAGGAGAAAATTCTGAATAGAGCGCAGTTTCCGTCATTGTTTTTCCCAATAACCAAACAGAGGGCATTAAGAAACATAATCCCAATACATAATCGTCCGTATATATTTCGAGAATAAACGAACCTCTTAGAAGGTCCCATTTTGAGGAGTGGAATAGAGGTAGATTTGATTTTGAATGATGGGAGAGCGGATGAAGCTGAGCGGTTTTGCAAGGTTGAAGTGGCAGAAGAATCGAGCAGTAAGAGGCGGCGAGAAGCGTAGGGAGCACCGCTTCCGGTGTGTAGTTCCGTTCTTCTGCATACAAGTCCGCGACCCAACAATCTTCTCAAACTCTTCATCGTTGCTTCTGTTGGGGAATGTCCGATCCCACCCGCAACGGAAGCGCGCAAAAAATCTCCCTCAAACTCACACAATTTTCTCTCTCTCAGATACTATGCTCTCTGCCGTTTTCACTCTACCCACACACATGCATTAGTTCATCATCATTTAAATAAAGACAAGAGAACCATCTACACACTTTGGCTCTTGAAATTCCAATTCCAAGCTTCACAAATGCCCTTTGAACTTGGAGAATGCACAGCCGGCAAATTGGCTCTCCCCAATGCTTGCCCTTTAATGATAAAGAGAACTAAAAAGATTTTTCTAGAACTCCTTTTAATCTTTTTGTATTCTTGCGTGTATCTATTATGAATATCCTCTAAGAATTATACAAAGAGAGCATCTTGAATGCTTTAGAAGTCCTCTAATTTTAAGAGATGAGGAGGAATACTCCAACGTTTGCTATCTTATCGGATCCAGATCCTCAATAGGATCTTGTAAGGGTTTTAATGTGTAGCTGTCAACACATCAATGCCAGATGCGTCTATAATGGTTCTTCCATTTTTTTATCCAAACAACACTGTTTTGGAGATAAAAACCCAAAGGAGAAAACTCCAAACCGTTATCTTCTCCATGCACAGCCACTTATTCCCATGTCCATGGCAAAAATGGTTCACTCCCTCTCAATTCGACCGAAACCTAGATTCATTTTTTTATTTCCCAAATTCATGTGTTTGCCATGGAATCCAATTAGAAATTGCCAAAATTAGATTTCTTTTAAAGAGATGATATTGGCACTCTAAAAATTGATGCTGGCGCTCCAAAGTCGGTGTAATTCCAAATCCACTTTCATTTGTTTTTTGGAGTGCCTCCATCAATTTTTAGAGTGTCAATATCATTTTCCTTCTTTTACCTTCTTTTTTTTTTTTTTGGATATCTGGCGTTGAGATCTTATTTTGGATCTAAAGGTTAGGGTTTCTAAACTACTGGTTTTTTCCTACTTGTTATGAGTCTTGAGTAAAGTATCCATGAAATTTCAACTATGAAGGTCAATTATCTCAAGAAAATCCCAACCTTATATACCTTGAAAGTTGAAACAAATCATTGTTCCAATGATTTTCTCAATTTCTCATTTGAATTAAAAACTACCAGCAAGCAACAAAATACTAGTATTTCCCATAGAAATTGAAGTGGGGCTATACAACAACTCACAAATTCACTTGAAATATAGGAAGAAATCAGAGGTAATTGATGGCAATAGGGCATACACAGAGTTGAAGGCTTACCCGAGAGAGAGAGAGCGTTTTTTTTTTTGTAATGAATGGGATTTACCCCGTTTACTTTCCATTAAAAAATGGTCCAAAAACGGCGTCATTTAGTCAACGACAAAAGAAAGTTGTTGAGGATAAGAAAAAAAAGAAAAGAAAAACTGTTGTGAACCGTTAGATCTGTTCATTGATGTGTTAGCAACTCCACATTAAAACCCTCACGAGATCCTCACATGGAGATTCTTACAGAGAATCCGGATCCGCTATTTTCCTATGGGCCGTTTAACATTTTTTTTATTCGGCAAAAGTAAAATATATTATTAAGGGAAAAGGGAAAGAGGGTTCCAACCAAGGGTTGAAAAATACATCCAAAGGGACAAAATCGTACATTTTTATGAATTCCAGTCGGCTAACAAACTTTTCTCTGCAGTCACAAATTACTTGAGAACAAGTAGTAACAACCAAATAGAGAATACCACCTCATACAAAAATTACAAGAAAAAAAAATCCCCAAAATCGCTACTATCAATTTAATATTCCATTAAACATACTTACAACCAGTTCATGCTTCACGTTTCCCTAAACTTTGCTCTCTCCTTTTTTGGTGTTCCTCAAATAAATTTGCTCAATAAATACACAAGGCTTTTTTTTTCTTTTTTGGGGAGGGGAACAGTACGTTGATACACTCACTCCCTGTAAACAAGGGTTATTCAGACTTCACAGTCATCTTTTTTTTGATCAGTCATCTTCACAGTCATCTGAGTCACTATATTCAGGAGTGGCTCAAAATACATGAACACGAAAACCAACAACTAAATTTCCCAATCTAACCAGGTAACGTTGCCGCTTCATCTTCATCATCAAGTTCCTGCTCAACACTTTTAACCTGCACAGCAATTTCATGTAATGATAATTAAACTCGATGATGCGAGAGACAAATGTAAGCTAAAATTGCTACTCCATTTGTCCAACCAATGTTGATATAAGCTAGGTGGTGAACAATATGAACTACGACAAGCTACACAGTTTTACACTTTTCCTTCTCATTACATCTCCAAATCGTTGCCGACTAATAAGTCCCTAAGCTTTCCATCAAAAGTATCTCCCAGTTTCCAAGATGAGATTGTGGAAAATCTGAAAACTAAGGAGAGTCTGAAAAAAAAATCAAGACATGTCAGTCTTCAGTGCATCAAAGCACAACCTCCAAATATGATTGCATGCACACAAGCATCAGGAAGCCTATACTCAACTAACAATCCACGCAGTGGCTAAGAGTGATAAGAAGTATTTCGGCTCTCCACACAGGATTCACCTCAGTGACAAACATTTTTTTATAGCGGATTTCTTCAAACATGTGATGGGCTACAAAAATATTGATTTGTGGAGATGAATGAAAGTGAGACTCAAAAGAGAACAATGACAATAGAAGGAAAGAGAGAACTTATCCCAAAGGAGAAAGAAATGCATTGAAGATAGAAAGAAAAAACAATAGATACCAAAGTAGAGAAAGGGGTCAGAAAAGTGGAGAGAGAGAGAGAGAGAGAGAGAAAGAGAGTCTTCTGAACATTCACGTTATTCACCTTTAGAGTCCAATTTCACCAAATCCACAAGCCCTATAAAGACTTCAAAAAACTCCATATAGATATCCACTAAAAATATCCCAACCTGACCTAATAAGCTCACACTGTTTCACCTAAATCTCTAACAGTCCTAATTAAACTACTTCAAGATCAAATACGACTTCCTAAAAAGAATACAATACTGAATTCTGGATCTGGACACAGGTAATCAATAAATAATTTTCTGCTGACTGCATTACTCAAATATTAAGAGTTACGTATCCTCCTATACTAGAGTTTTGTAAGCATTCTAAACTTCAATAGAGACTGGTTGATCACTGTTTACCCTCATTATCATATCTATGTTTACAAAGCTCAATCCATGGTATTATTTACTGGGGAAGGAAAGAAAAAAAAGATTTAAATACATGGTTCTAGGTGTTGGGTACAATGAGAAATAGAATGGAGTAAAAGACTATTTACCTCAGGTACATAATGCATCAACATATTCTCGATGCCAGATTTTAGGGTAACAGATGAGCTGGGGCACCCACTACACGCTCCTTGCATCCTGAGTTTGACTATTCCAGTATCTCTAAGCAAGGCAAACATATGAATAAGAAACAAATTATGGTGTCTTACAAATAAAAAGCTTCTGTTAAATTCATGCAAAAGCTACTACAAACGAAACAAGAAACATACGGATCAAATCCTCGATACTCAATGTCTCCCCCATCATCTTGTACAGCAGGTCGGATACGAGTCTCTAACAGTTCTTTAATCATTGCAACAGTTTCTGAATCATCCTGCAATAATGAGCATGAGAACGATTGTAACTTTTGGACTAACTACCATTAACCGCTGCACATAATCATATCATATATTAGTGATAGCACCCCTTGGTTGTAACCAGAGCTGTAGCTTTTCTTTCAACCAATTTTTCAATGTCTAAATGTAAAAGCAAGCCAAATCGATGAGCTCTGTAGTCTGTACACATGTTAATAAATCTGTAAGATGCAATATGCATGAACAGTGCTCAACACACCAGTTGTAGCTCTTTTATTATGCTTATAGAGACGCGATATGGCTTCACAACTATAACTCACAATGTCATGACACGTAGAAACACTTCCAATTTGTAACACAATTACCTAGTGAAAAGTCTGTTTTGATTACACTCCTAGAAATAGTACCATTAACACAAAAGCGAAGAAAACCCCTTACTCAAATAATTAATTACCTTCGGTTTTGATACCAAAGTCCAATTGGCTATGTTCTTCTGAAACGAGTCACCAAAGGTTGTTTTCAAGAAAATGTAGTCAATTGGTAACTTGGTATACTAAAACCAAGAGAAGCACACCTTCACTCATTAGTGCAATACAACAGACTTTCAGAAACCTCCCGTAACTTCATTTCGGGAAAAGGAGCCAACAACTTTGATTATTGCATATTTTAGCATGTACAACATGATAGAAATTCATCTTCAAACTAAGTGCTGTACAGTGCAGTAGTAAGCTCGTAATTGGACATTTTCCCAACTAATTCTAGACCGTTCTGATGAAGTCCTTTTCTATCAAGTGTCCAAATTGAAATTTTCACATGCGTGCTGTTTTTAAGTCGTAATGTTCCACCACCTGAATGTAAAGAGACTCCAGAATACCAACTTTATCAAAAGAAGTTATAGTTCCAAATAGAAGTGAAACTTTTCCTTTAGGAATGAAGAAAGTCAACAATGTGTAAAATCAGAGTGGGAAAGAGAAGGTGGATTCTACAATGTTTCCTGTATGTCTTCAGGCGGAAAGTTTCTGATATTTGTCTTAAGTAGTGTCCACCAACATGGCATGGGCTACCAATGCCAGAGTATCTTGAAATATTTGACATGTCAACCACCAAACAAAGCAGCACAGGACCCGTAAACACAGACATGAAAGGCAAACAACTACTTTGTCACATCAATAGTTGTGATAAAGTTTTTTGTGGACATAGGATAAAGAGTGAGAGAAAGAGATCCATTTGCAATATACATAGCATAATGTTTCAAGACCTAATCTGGATGTATTCGTTCGATTGGGTGCCGTACCTATTCGATGGCTCACCGCAAGGAGTACTAAGTTACTTTTTCTGTGGGGATTCAATGACATTATTTCCAACTTCCAAGACTACAAGACTGTTAACTTTGGAAACTAACCCCCTCTCTGTGCACGGTCCCCAATAAATTTTCTCTCTAATTATTACTCTCATATCTCTATCTCTCTCCACTTATTACCCAAAAAAACCTCCCTCGAAACCCAAACCAAACAAATTCCAAGTGTTCCCAATGGATGCGTTTTATCTTTGACTCCAAAAAACAACACTTCCCTAACTAGTCATTCAAATAAAACTTCAACTTGTCTCAAAGCGAGTTGTTCCTTTGGTCTTTTTGAAGATCAGTCTTAAAGTGACAGCCAGTTCATCCAGCCATATATGAAGAATTCAAGTTGATAAATGATAACACAAACTTATACTACTTTTTACCTGCCAAAAAATAGGTATTTCTGCTAAAAATGACTCCTAAATAGATAGATAATTGTAACAATTACTGGGAGTGCTGCCATTTTTGGGGGTAATCATGAGTACTGTCACCAAGATTGATTCAACATTAGAATGGTCTCTGTTAGTATAAATAAATTGGCCACCAATGGCTTGTTTAGAAGTTAAAAAACTTCTTAGAATGCTGTTATCATTTGGGATACTTTTCCTCCTTCTTTGGTGTGACATGAACTTTGCTTTAAATAGCATGAAAAATGTAGTCGTAGACCAATTGTTAGAAGTTCAAGTCACAAACAGTTTGGTAGCAAGAACCCATGTGTTCAGCAGAGTATAAACGGCACATTTCAGCCTTAAAGGTGCAACTAAGGCATGACATTTTTAACCCCCAAAACTTGAGACATGAACCTGGAGCAATTCAGCCACAGAGACATGCCTCAAGGTGTTCTCTCAAGAAGTACTCATGAGAGTACTCTCGCAGCAAGACTGGGAATCCATAAACAGCACGAAATTCAGAAGAACAAGAATCAACTTACTTCGTGGATAGTTGTGTCCATGGAAGCTGCAGTATTTGAGTCAAGAAAGAGTGGCTTCCCAGAAGTGTAGAAGTCCATAATTACAGCGAAAATTTCAGGCTTCAGAATATCCCATGAAACATCGTCTGATTTCGTAACTGTTATAAAATCTGACCCAAAGAAAACCCGAGTAATTCCTGTAGCAAAAGAATTAGTCTAGCTCGTCATTGTCGTCAATCACCAAATAAATGTATTTTTTAACAACACATAAGTAGCACCACCTAGACACTAGCAAGTTGAAAATGGCCAACTATTAACCCAAACCATTCATACAATAGAAACAAGACTAGAGTGCATGCTTGTGAAGAGTTCAAGAAGCCACCAAGTGCCAAAGACATGTTTATGGTATAAGTAATTCACTATTTAGGCTCATCCTAGAACCCAAATCCAAAAGCAGGTAAGAAAAATAAAAAATTTAAGGCATAATATCATCTGAGGTCTCTTGGTAAATCTGACGATCAAGGGTAACTAAACTTCCTCCAGTTTTTGGAGGTAGATTATGGTGCTTAAAAAATCATCTGCCTCTGAGTCATTACAGCCTTATTACCTTGAACACAAAGAAAAGGGAAATGGAAAAGTAGAATAGATTATACACAAACCATGGTCTAAAATTTCTGCACTCCTTGCAGCTAACGGACAAATTGGGAGTTGAACAAACACTCGAGCTGATTTGAATTAATCCATGGACTCAAAAGCATCAAACCTCTCTAATGCATAAGAATGGAAATACATTGAAATATCGACTAAAATCATAAAGAAAGTTAGATGCCACCCCGGACACTTTTAATTGGGCCAAAAAGTGTCTCAACTAAAACGAGGCCCATAACCCATTCGGGCTTCCAAAGCATAAGACAGTAGCTTAGCCATTGGACTGATAATGAACTCCATTAAAAAACAGTTAACTTTGTTGCGTCACTGGTGGTCATATCAGCTTAATTTTTCTCAGCTCGAGTCACATATCTTTGTCCCTACAAAAGTAATTGTTCATGCATGCAGCCACTATGAACCAACAACAAGCTGAAAACTAGGTTAGCATGCAATTAAAAATTATGTGAGGTTCAAGAGGGCTTCTTTAACCCGTTAACAAACCACAAAAACATGTTTCAACCAAAATCTTTAGGCTATATAGTCTGGTCCCTGTCATTTTAAATGTCATACAAATCTTATTTAGTACTTCAACATCATAAGAATTACTGGTAAATTATCCTATCTATTGGAACTTTGAGTCTAGCTGGTTATCCACATATGTTGAGACTTCCTAAAAAAGTATCTGCTCGGCTAACCTACACCTCTAGTGTTGTTTTCCCTATCTAAAACCCCAGCATAACCACTGTAAATGGCATTCAAAGAAATTAAGGACACCATCCTCTGAAAGAATAATTATAAACAATGAGAGGCATAACCAACTCTTAGTTTCTTACAACAAAACATGAGGGTTATTCTCCTAAGGTCAATCTTAGCACTTGAAATGATTAACCAATAACCCTTTCTAATTGTAATTGAAGAAAAGGGTGGAATAAATTGCTTGTTGAGAACAAAAGAGTAACATAAGCTACCTGCCACATGGTTCAATGAGTGAGTATTCTGAAAGGTCACAACAGTGCATGAAGAAAAGTTAAGCAAGCTAACCATCAATCCCATAGAGGGCCTTTGCAAGGGGTGAATTCATTGCTGAGCGAGCATTTGGAAAGTCAGAGCTCCCAACTTCCATAACTTGCTTTCCCGGATAAAACATGAGGGATGAAGGATTCGGAGTAGATTGTGTTTGGATAAACATGGTCCTCCTCTGCCCTAACCAAAATAAGTTAATAACACCACCATAAGATTTGAATTACAACGACAACATATATTCTTTTTGAATTCAAGGAAACAAACCACATGCAGCACAACTTTCATACATCTTTTAGTGTTTGTTCATCATCCTAAATGCAGCAAGCTAGACCTTACTCAATTAGTTTTTGTTGATGACCTCTTCCTGTTGTGTGGAGCAGATCCTGGATCTTTTCATCTTATTAAGGAAGTGTTAGCTGACTTTTATTCGTTCTCTGGACTTCAACCAAATCTGCAGAAAAGTTCTACATTTCTTGCTTGTGTGGATAATGATCCAAAGGTGTGGCTGAACTCTATCCTTCCCATTCCTGAAAGCTTCCTTCCTGTCAAGTATCTAGGGGTCCCCTTAATCCCTACTAGACTCAAGCCTGTAGATTGTAATCTGTTTTAGGAGAAAATTCTGAATAGAGTGCATTTTTGGTCAAATAAATCCCTGTATTATGGGGGTAGAGCTCAATTCTTATCATCTGTTTCTTCTCAGTTTCGAGGCTAACTCATGTTTTAATTTCCTAAATTACCTTCTTAACTGCTTAAAGAAACGGCCAAGAGGACGAAAAAAAAAACTACCACCCCAATTTTGTTCCCCCTCTTTTTAATTTTCACATCTCAGATTTCATTAGATATCAATCTAAAGTGAAGATTTTTCCTCTATCCATCTTTTGCATAACACGAATTCGCACACGCTTCGTGTGCCCATCTATATTCTTTTTGAGTTCGAGAAAACAAACTACGCGCAGCACGACTTTCACGAATGGAATTATCTAGACAACGCAAAGAGGTTGGAGTTTTCTTCATGTCCTAAAAACAAAAAAAACAACTAGTTCGATTTCCTTTCCTTTCCTTTTCGTCATTATTTTTCCCAATAACCAAACAGAGGGCATTAAGAAACATTAATCCCAATACATAATCGTAGATATTTCTAGGATAAACGAACCTCTTAAAAGGTCCCATTTTGAGGAGTGGAATGGAGAAATAGAGGTAGATTTGAAGGGTGGGAAAGCGGATGAAGCTGAGCGATTTTGCGAGGTTGAAGCGGCAGAAGAATCGAGTGGCAAGAGGCGGCGAGATGCGTAGGGAGCACCGCTTCCGGTGCAAAGTTCCGTTCTTCTGCATACAAGTCCCCGACGCAACAATCTTCTCAAACTCTTCATCGTCTCTCTCTCTCTCTCTCTCTCCTGAAAAGGATTTTTTGTTTTTGTGAAAATACATGTAAATACTCCTACAGTTGTTTGTTTTTCATTTTTTCTATTTGTTTAAAGAAATTTAAACAGAATACAGAGCAGTAAAAATCATGTTTATATTCTTGTAAAACATTTTAATAATTTTCTTTGGTTCCTTTTGTGCAAGGCACGGGTTCAATACTAGTGTAAAATTAATTCCAGAAAATATAATTATAGGACCGCTTTTTCTACGATCTCTCCTAAAATCAATTGGTGTTAGGGAGGGTTCTAATTAAGTTTTTCATGACATTTGACATTGCACCAGCAAAGTCTATTTTTAGAACGGTTACAGAGATTAATCAATTTGTAACTAAATCTATAGGGTGCTCCAGGATTTACAACAACAAACTAGGAGTAAGAGATACAAGGGAAATGAGAGTGCAACCCTAGCTTTATTCCAGAATGGTTGATTCACTGGAATCAATGATGTCAGCGCCTCGAGATTAAGTAATTTTAATTTTCTTGTGCCATTGTCCTTTTAATCTTTGTAATTTTTGAATTCGAAGATTAATAAAAAAAATTGCTGATAAAAAAAATGATGTCAGCGCCTTTCTCGTGAGACAATGGGCCTAATGATGTACGTGCGCTGAACTTTGAAAATCTTGCAAGAAGGTAGCTTTAAAATTCCGTGTTAGCAAAGTGACACTCATTCTGATTCTGCCCTCCTATCTGCGTTACAACATTTATTAAGCAATCAGGAGAAGATATATGTAACATTATAATTGTGATGTAAAAAGACCAGTTAACCGCTAGGAGAATCGCTAAGAGCTCACTTTGAAGGTGTACAGTGGAACCATCCGGCGAATTTGCATTGAAACTCAACCCACTAAAGGGTTTGCCCTCCTTCCCTGCCCCATCCACACACAAATACACCATCCGCTTTTGGTTAACGACGGTTACGGGATATGGCTTGATAAGGAAGGAAGAATATTTCGGGCAATTCCCCTAATCCTTGGACTCTATCTTGGATTCTTAGAGCTTCTCGTGAAGCCCGAATGGAGGCTTTCTTAAACTAAAGCGCACTATCGGATGTCATAGCCAGAGCTGTACTGACCATGAATTGAGATTCTGAGAAAACTTTTTGATTTTTGTGCGCTCCCAGATTGCCCATGGGATTAAACTGATAGAGTGAAATCTTCTTTGTCAATTGAGAATATCATTAGGCAAATAATCCAATCGATTAGCCGGTTTTTGAAGGCAAAGTTCTCGGAGTAGCCAGAAAAGAAGTAGGGAAGGCGCTTCCATCCCATACGTTTTGAGATTGTTGGAATATTGCGGGACGCCAGGGCATTTTTCACTGCAAGGATTCCTTTGACGTATTTTTCAAATGAAAACCTTGATCCAGCAGGGCTAATGCCCAAACATTATGGGCCCTTGTACAGGAAGGGGGTGCCATGGGTAGGCGAAGAATTCCGCTTCTTGTCATAAAGAGAACGTGGCCTGATTCAGTAGAGTAACGACTTGAAACGAGTATATCAAAAATAAGAGTCGACAAATATTTGTTCTTGGTTCAATACATAAACCAAAAACAAGCCTCTTACTACAATGAAATACTAGCGTTTTCAGCACATAATTCATGAAGTTAATTACACAAATGAAAAGCAATTTCATCGGTCACACGCCTCTATATATATATATATACACACAATCAATCATGAGCTACCATATAAAACACACTCTCACGAGTCCCCAAGGAGGGTATCCATGGAGTGTAGTAGCCTGTTCTGAAGTGTCCTCAAGAGAAATTTGACTGTCCGCACGTGTCCAGATTGTTCGAGTAGAGTGAGACACTGCAGCCATTATTTGAAGTCAAACCCGACTCAATCATCAGCTACCATATACTACCTCAGTCCCAAATTGTTTATCCGGTCCACAAACGAGGACTCATAAACAATGCATTTCTTTCAAGAAAAAATTCTAATTTTTTCATAAATTAAAAGATTCAGCAATATTTAGTGAATTGTTGAAAAAAATTTAAATTTTCCTTGCAAAAAATGTATTATTTTTACGTTCTCATTTTGCGGACCGGACAAACATTATGGGACTGAGAGAGTAAAACACACTCTTACGAGTACCCAAAGAGAGTATCCATGGAATGTAGTAGCCTGTTCTGAAGTGTCCTCAAGAAGAATTTGACTGTCCGCACGTGTCCAGATTGTTCGAGTAGGATGAGACACTGCAGCCATTATTTGAAGGCAAACCCGACCTGCTCAGTAACCCAATTACATATTATTAGGTTTGTTTCTTTTCAACTTTTCCCATCTCGATTTCCAACCGTTGAACGATACTACTATAAAAAATGACGATCACAATGAAGGTGGGAATTGGGAAACACGGTTAAGAAGATTCGAGGACGAGGGCTGCGGTTGCCTGCATGACGGACAGGGTATGGTTGTGTTTCTCCCTTGTAGGTGACGATCAGCATCGCTGGATCGTCAAGTGCTCTCTCCACGTGTTTGTGCGCAGGGCAGCCCCTTACGCTGCTGCACTTGTAATAACCCCTGAGGGAATATGAACCGTTCAGATCATCAGATTTCAATTCAATGAGAGATTTATGAGACGTGATGATCAGATTTCAATTCAATAAGGAGAGATTTATGAGAGAAGTTAATATGCAGCGATGCAGGGGATTCATTTTTACCTTGGATGTGGAGAGCCTTTGATCGGCTTCTGACCGTATTTTCTCCAGGTGTAATCATCCAGTGGTATGTCGGCCATCTTCATGCTTTCGGCCGGGACTCTGACTACCCTCTTCACCCTCGATTTCCTGATCATATCATATCATAAGAGAAAATAAACAATCAAATTTTGGTGCGTTATGTACTTACTAGTGGTAACCCGTGCCTACGGCACTACGTATTCCGGTTGGAAGGGGATGGCAGTTGTGTGATTTAGGTGAAAGCCATGGGCACTTAACCGGGAAGTGGGAGGATGCACGACAGCCTTTAAATCAAATGAATCTAAGCCGTTCCAACAACTTGTCCCCACACCCTTCTGTTTTATAATAGAGATGTTAGATGTGTTGGACCTATGGATGGCAATTGGACCCGTTCCGTTCCGTCCCGCCCTGAACGGGGTGGATTTTCCAACTCATTTTCGGGTATAGGGTTAGGATCGGAGTTAAAATTCCAAAACCCGACCAGATTCGGGGTGGAAGTACCCCGCCCCTAAACCCGTCCCAAAATATCCACCCCGACATACATTTATACTTAAAATTTAACATTTTTACCCTAATATTATTATCATTATAGAGTACTAAAAAACCTTATATTCTTAATTTTATATTTTCACCATTATACTAAACTACACTTTTTTTATAATTATGTTCTTTTATTTTGCTTCTAGATTACCATTTTTTTTTAAATTTTTTTACGAAGCGTGGCGGATTAACCCGTTTTCCCATCGGGGAGGGAACGGGGTACCCAAAAAAATACCCGGTCAAGATCGGGGCCGTGTGATAATTTCCGGGTCGGGGTATGCAAAAAACTGCCCCGCCCTGTTGCCATTCCTAGTTGGACCCATTCGAACCCAACTAATAAATGGATTGGATTGAGTTGGGATAATTTTCTAGTGAATGAGTTTGGGTTCATTAATGGGTTTATGTTCAATTTGCCACCCATACCCAAAACATTAAATAAACATGGACAGTGTAAGCCAATGGATTGGGGAAAACCCTCTTACTGTACCCACTTTTCTTGAAGTGCTCTAGATATTTAACAATGAGATCGACTGGCGTGGCTTCAACTTGGCCAGTTTAACGATCTTCATAGTGAATGATACCAACAACTCCTCGGTGCGGAACGACAAGACATCCTCCGATAGCAGTACCCTACGTAGTACTCCGTAGTAGTGAGTAAACAAAAGATTGATAAATTTGACCCCAAAAAAAAAAAGATTGATAAGATCATGGGAATAATGTGTGGTAGAACTGAACAGCAAACAAAAAATAATAATTATTAGCACACTAGCAAAATATAACAATGGCTAGTGGTATGGTGCCACGAATGCCCAAAACTCGTAGCATTGTAGGGCTTGTTTTATTGTAACTAGGGGTCGGGCACACGCGATGCGTGTGCACGTCAATGCAGTTCAATTTTAACATGTCTTCTAATTCAAAATTGCCCAAAAAAAATCCAATGACGTCCCAACATCACTTTAATCCTACCTTATTTTGTAATTATCAATAAAACGGGGAAATGGAACTCATACAATAATAGAATTCTCAAACGTACATAAACTAATATAAACGCTGTGTAAACCAATTCTTAAATGGGGTAAATGTAATTTTCTGACCTTCTCAATTGTTCCCAAAATTGATTTGTTCTTGAAACCCCGACATCCCAATCCCAAGCCTCCGAATCAAAACTGCTGATCTCCGGTCCGATGGTGGAAGAGGTGACTTCCTCTCGACCAAACCAGTACACTGATTGGCCGGCCCGGATCTTTTCCGGCGGCGTTTCGAACTATCATGTGTGCGCCAATTTTTTGGGAACTTTTATCGTAATTTGATTTCATAATATACAAAAACGAAGTACAATTTCAAGAAAACAAAAGTCGTAAATCAATTTTATAAGAACTACTTCAAGTCTACCCTCTCCTTATCCAAAAGAAACAGAGAAAATAAAAAACTCACCTCCGGTGCATTGTCTTGATTTGGTGAAATGGACGCCAGTAGAAAGGGAGAGTTATGGGTAACCTTTTCCCGAAAAACTGAAGCAGTTTTCCTAGGAAGGGTTAAAAAAACTGCAGCAAGTTCGTGGGTTGGTTTGCCGAAAATATAAACTGTCTTAGGTGTTTACAGTTTTACCCCTAAGATTTGAACTACCAATTGTGCGTGAATCTTTTATCTTTTGTGGGCAGTTTTGGAAATGGAAAAACATGACAGGAGAGACACCAAACTGATGCTCTCCCTTTATATATTAGAATAGATATTTTATAGATCACACATTGTAGGTCATGTCAATGAACAGAGATTACACGACGGCTTTTAAGCACATTGCAATTAGAATTTCTCCTATAAAAAAGAAAACAATCATGGATGAAATGGAAAACTTCTATGATGCTCCCAAGTGGTATGAGAGCATCATACTCCCAATGAATTATAGCCATTGGATCGAAATTAGATAAATCCCAGCCCTTGGATTGAAACCCAAAACCAAAACTAGGGTGGTTTTGTTGAAAACGAAGTGGTTTTGACAAAAAAAACGGAGGATTACTTACCACAGAACAGAAAACTTATACCATTTACTAAGGCAACACTTACCACACAAACAGGCAACGCTTACTATAACCGGTTGGTCAGGTAACAAGTTGACATTAAGTAAAATAAAATAAAATAAAGGTATCTGATTTTTTGGCGGGAAAATTTGCAGATTTTAGGGATTTTTATATTAGAAGAATTATCTAAAAAATAGTGTTCATTTATAAATCTAGTTTAAAATTTTAATTGGTTATGAAAATATAAAAATTTGGAAAATATTTTCCATAATTTCAAAATGACATTATAAATGTATTTAATTGATTAATTTTTAAATAATCCTCTATTATAGATATATTTAAGTAACTTAGTTTTAAATATTATGGAAAAAACAAGATAATTATTAATATTTTGATAGCTTACAAATTTAGTTAATATATATTATAAAATGACGCCACAAGTTGATTGTTACAACAACATTGTACGACAAATATATATTTTTTAGTAGTGATTGAATAATTGTGTAGAATTCTCTAGTATTTAATGAAAATAGGCCATTCAAATTCATTAATATAGTTTATAGTGATCTGTAACGACCCTGATTTTTGGTAAATAAAAATTTCGTTAAATATTTGAATTTTTTTAATTACTCAGATTTGCTTTTAAAATTTGCTTTTAATTTTTTTATAATCCGTCATAATTAGATTTGAGACTTTTAAAATTATATCTTTTAGACATCAGACAATATAGTCATTTTCTAAAGACAAGTAAGCTTACAAAAGCACTTGTATATTTTCCTAGTAATTGAAATAAGGTCTTAAAATTTTATTTCTTGGCTAGAAATCCTACATGGCATGTAGAATTAGTTTTCAAACTGATTAGTTAGCAAACCCTAACTACCGATTCACCTAGTTACATTTCCCTAACCTTAAGTGGACCTTTTGGACCACCTTTGAACCGTGTGAACCCTCCTAAAGCCTAATTAAACCAATAGACCAATAGAAATAATCATTTGACCTTATGTTATGTCAATTCAAAGCCTTATGTGGCTTTTTTTTTTTCCTTAACCTTTGGTTAATAATTGCTAGGGAAATTTTTATCCCTTGGTCAATAGATATTAGAAATTGCCAATGAAGGTATTGACTTAACAAGACAAGTCATACTAGAGGAAGCCATCATTTTGCTAGCCTTGCCACTTTCTAGGAAAATTTCTAACCATTGGGCAATACTTTCACTTGAAAACCTTAACCTCTCACCATTTCCTCTTTACCCTTTGAACAAAAGTTAGTAGGGTAAATATTATCCATTGAGTAATAGAAAACCTAGCCTTACCATGCATGCAACCCTAAGATTATAGTCTTAAGCCTATGAATGCTTAGTTGGATACATCTATAAGTATCATAGCCTAATATAAGCATGCCTATTTGCCTAGATACACTTTTTAGGAAATTCATTACCCATTGGGCAATAGTTGTTAGGAAATTTTTTATCCTTTGAGTAAAAGGATAAGTCTTGCCATGAGTAACCAATTCTAGTCTTCCTAAGTACATTCTAGCCTTTGATCTCTTTCTAGGACAAGAACACTTGATAATGACCTACCTTAGGCCATTAGGATTAATAATTATATCCCTTGACTAGTCATTCAAGCCATGCCACCTTTCTTATTCCTTTAACCTTTGGTTAATAAATGTTAGGGAAATTTTTACCCCTTGGTCAATAGAAACTAGTCAAGCCAAAAATTGACTAGACAAGTCATTGCCTTGCTTCCAAAAGAAGCAACATTTGTCATGCCATGCATGCAAACCTAGAGTTAGCCTTAAGCCTAATTATTTTAGAGTTACTTCCCTAGATTTTCTTTAAGCTTATTTATAAGTAAATATACCTATATACTTGGATAAAGATTTCCTAGGAAATTCTTAACCCTTGGTCAATAAGTTCAAACTTGAAAGCCCTTCTTTATTTTCTTATCCTTTGGTCAATAATTGCTAGGAAAAATATTATCCATTGGGTGATAATTATTAGGCACACTTATGGACAAGACTAGACCTAAACCTTCATAATTATATAGCCTTATGTCTAAAAATAGCAATGACAAGTTAGGGTAGACTTTGGCATGCTTGGAGACAAGATGTGACTATGCAATGGAACAAAAAATGGGAGAAAAAGGGAAAGGGAGGAGCCGGCCATGAGAGGGGAGAGAGAGTGTGCTTGTGTGCTTGAGTATTGAACACTCCAACAAGCTACATGTTTAGCCTTAAGCCTATTTACCATTGCCAACCCATTTCCTAGCTAACTTTAAGCATGATCCTAGCCAATTATGTTCTTCTTTCTTGCAAGAAGACTTTCCTAGACAAGACAAGGCCTTGAACCCTCCATAATAACCTAGGTTTTAGCCTTAAAGCCTAGGAAGTTAGTCATGACAAAGCCATGGCATGCTTTCAAAGCCATGCCTTTCAAAGATTGTCCCTTGGACAATAATTGTTAGGGAAAAATTTATCCCTTGGATAATAAGCCAAGTTTTGCTATAAATAGCACCATTCACTTGCCATTCAACTCACACCTCACTCCTTTGCTCTCACTTCTCTCTAGAAACCATTTCTGTTTTTCCAGGCAGCTTACTGCCCTTCACAAATCCTCATTTTGATCCTGCTTAGAGTAGTCCTTAGGACCAACTTCCTTCGGGAAAGTTGTAGAGCACTTCGAGCTCTTCAAATTAGACCCAAGAACCACCCTAATCGGTCAAGAAACGACAAAGATATCGACATCCGAAGTTCAGCAAAAATTCGGATTCCCAGTTTCCAGACAGCAAACTGTCCCCTCCTTTATCACCATATTTCTCCTACCTAAAGTGGTTTCTAGGATCAACTTTCTTCACAAAAGTTGTAGAGCACTTCTAGAGCTTCGATTTCGACTCAAGAACGACCTTATTCGGCCAAATATTGACCGAGTTACTGCCATCCAAAGTTTGGTCCAGATTTGAGAGTTTCACCGCCCGTATGATTTTCCAACTAGCTTATTCGGCCCCGACTAGTTTCGGATCAAGGTAGATTAATCTCTACTCATTTTCCCTAGTATAAATTTAGCTATGTTTGCTTATTAAGTCAAACTTCTCGCATACCGATGTTGGGGCGGAGCTTCTGCTTGCTTGGTGGGATCAAGTACAAAAGAATCGTCGGCGACAAGGAAGTCAGCCAGTGAGCGTCTACCCTTTACGACTTTAAGACCAAGAAGAAGTTCTAAACTTAGTACCCCTACAACATAAAATAAAGGGAAAGCAAGAAGAAGTCCGCACACAGGGGACTAGGAATAACTCACTTAACTGACGACATAGAGGATAAGGTTAGTTAAAGTATTAGAAATTTCTCGCAAGCTCGCTTTACAAAATTTTTGAAATGAAGATACAACCTTGAAAACTTTCCTATACTTACTATATCGTATGATTCTTGTATATAGTTTGTATGTTGATACGATTGAGGAAATTGAAAAGTATTTTACTAAAAGAAATGAAAAGGAAGGGGAGTATGTTGAAAATATCAACCTTATTTTTCGAGTAAACATGTGTTGTTTTAAACTTCCTTAAAAGGAGGAAAGAACGGATTTTCAAAATATTAACTTGATTAGAAGTATTCGCATTTCGATCCTTAAATGATTATAAGCTTGTATATATGTTGCTTGTCTTACTTGTTACCGATAAAGCATAAGTGGTTTACCACTCCAAATGTGTCCGTCCATGTGGCACTATGCTTTACCTTGTATGTTAATTGCTTGAGCATGATTATGTGAAATCAAGGATAAAATTTGAGCACGCTAAATAAAATAGAGTTGGATGATCTTGCTAGTTAAATTTCAAGATTAAATGATTTATGTGAAAAAGTCCCACCGCGGAGTCGAAGCATGAATACGAGACACGAAGATCGAGAAAATTGGAAACATGACACCTAGGGTGATTAAAAGCATGACTTGGTAAAATATTTTTGAAACTACATAATGACCAATGTGGGAGTCATTATGTGAGTCGTGTGTGTGTTTTGAAAAGAAGAAAAAGCTTTGAAATGTGATTGTGTGCCAATGGGAACCCGGTGCGGCGGAACCATTGTGAGGATACTCGGGAAGCCGGAACAGCGGAACCGAGGTTGGGTGTGTGGCTTGGTTATCCGTGGAAAGGAGCCAATGCTAATGTGTGCCAATGGGAACCCGGTGCGGCGGAACCATTGTGAGGATACTCGGGAACCCGGAACGGCGGAACCGAGGTTGGGTGTGTGGCTTGATTATCCGTGGAAAGGAGCCAATGCAAATGTGTGCCAATGGGAACCCGGTGCGGCGGAACCATTGTGAGGATACTCGGGAACCCGGAACGGCGGAACCGAGGTTGGGTGTGTTTTAAACCCTCATGTGGCCAAACGTGGCAGCTCATTGAGTGAATGGATTTTGAAAGTAGCAATGTGGCCGGACTTGGTAGCCCATTGTGTGTGTGTCACCAATGAAGCCGGACTTGGTAGCTTCATTAGTAACATGATTTATCTGTACACTCAATAGGGACCTGGCGTGAAAGCCCTTGTGTGGATTTTGAAAACCGCGATGTGGCCGGACGTGGTAGCCCATCGTGTGTGATATTCGAAAACCACAATGTGGCCGGACTTGCCCATTGTGTGGTGTGCGTGTGAAAAAGAAAACGATTTTTGAAATGTTGATTTGGAAATGAGGAGTGAAAAGGTGACACGGTCTACGACGAGTCGCGTAGGAGAAACTCAGAAAAGTCACAGACACCAACGATAGATGAATAGTGAAGGTGTCATTGCAAATTTCTTACTGTTTATGCATGTGTTGTTTTACACGAGATAGTATGCTACTTCTATGTCCTGTTGCTTTAAATTATGGGTTAACAAGTGAGGGACATGTTCTATATGAGAATCGTTACCTATATGGTCTATTGTTTGTAAGTTATGGGTTAGCGGGTATGGGATTATCTGCTGAGCTTTTGTAGCTCACGGTGTTGCCTTTGGTGACCCTGACATATTATATCGGTGGCGACGCTGGTATAATGTGTCAGACCTGATAGATGAACAGGGAGAGCTGTATACTTTGGAGGCTTTTGGAGCTGGCTAGGATGGAGGAGCAGGCGGAGCCGTAGATAGGAACCCTAGATTTTCCTTCCCTTATGTAATGAAAGCACTCTGATGGGGATTATGATGTAATAAAGAGCCAGACCCTCTTTGATTATTCAATAAAATTGTCCTTTTAACGTACCCGAAATTTGGGGGCGTTACATGATCAATATGATATATTTTACAAATCTAACAACTAATAGTGTTGATACTAATATATTTGGCAACGATCAATTAACGAGAATTGATTCATTTGTAATTGATTGATCTGGTTATATGTTCAGCCAATTGATCAAACAATTTGAATCGAAGTGGTAGTTAACAATGATGTTGAATGATAGTGATTAGTGAAAATTAATATAATTGGCTAAAATAGGTTGACTAATGGTTATTTGATGGTTAACATTGATCACTTAACAAATGAAGGAGTAAAAGTCTTTGAGGTTAACATTGATCACTTTGCTAATGTAAGAATAACCACTAGTGAACCAACAAATTGAAATATCTCATTTATTTGATCCTTTTTTCAAAGTAAATTTATTAATATGGCTGCTTTTATTTAATTTATCATAAAAGTAATACGATATATCCAAATAAAATTTAATGTGGTAGGTAATAAGACATTAATGGGTAATAAGACATTAATGGTGATATACATTAATGTATACCTACCCGTCATTAATGTCATACTTACTATAGAATAAAGATTACTTACCAAAGAATATGGCTAGAGATATATACCACAAAAACTGAATTTTTACGACGAACTAATATTCGTTGATAAAACTTACCATGTGGTTGACAATACTTACCATGAATTAAGGAAACAAAGACTATATCCTTAGACCAGTTTTACCTCATAAACTTGTTGACGTTTTGTCAATTACCTTGTTTACCTACCACCAATTATGACATTAATGGTACTTGGTTTCTCCACACCTACCTTAAACCCTGCAAACTTATCCACTTTAACTCCTCTAGCTCCCAGTCATCTCTCCTCTTGTCCAAAAAGCTCACATTCATCTCTTCTCTTGTCCAAAAAAAAATGAAGATTTAAGAAGAACCTCCATAACAAGTTGAAGAAGCTCACCAAGTAAGTTTTTTTGAAGAATAAACTGAAATTAGTTATGATGATTACGTCATACCAACTTACCAAATGATCATAAGTTGAAAAATCTCGAATAAGTGTTTCACAAAAATCTAATGAAGCTTCCCAAATGTTTATGTTTTTTATGGTTATACTTACCATTTTGTATGGCTTTTTATACCTCTTTTTATGGTATTTTTACTACGGATGAAAACCGTATTTAGGAAGTATCAGGATAATAAGTTCTCTATATTCCTGGTAAGTATATCCAGAATTTAGTAAAAAACCCCTTTGTTATAGTAACTCCAATTATGGAAATGGTAGGTAATCTCCATAGGTAACATAGTTTTGCTTGCCATACAGTAGCTAATATAGTATTTTTGGTTAACATATCTATGTTAGTTTTTACCATTAATTGTGAACCTATTTGTCTGGATCAGATTTTGAGAGATGGATGACAATGTTCAGCGGAATGGAAAGAATGTAGTGATTGACATTTCTGACGACTCTAGCAATGATGACGGAAATGACGAAAAACGGTTGGATGAATTAACGGAAGAGGAAGTTTATCAAATGACATTTGACGTACATGAGGATGGAGAAACATTCTATAATGCATATGCCAAAGTGAACGGCTTTAGTATTCGGAACTATACAAGATAGCAACAGTCATGAAGCCCAAACACAATTCAATTCTATTGAAAGAAAACCCAAGTAAATACAAGAAAAAAACAAAATGGATATAGCAAGGTCTCAAAAACAACTTGTGGCCATTAAAAGATACTCAAAGTCTCAAAAAGACATACCAGAAATATATCCATCCATTGCAAGGATGCTTTGGAACAGCATTATGGTCTTTTTAAACCATTTTCAACTCCTAAAACAAATAGACCTGTTAAATAAAAAATTGATAGTTAGTTTGTCAAAAGCAAGGTTTAATACATATGTACAATGCATTTAATATGGAGTCGTTCCAACATTTTGACTAGTATAATACTCCCATTATAATTATGGCTGCTAAAATCATGGAATAGTATGGGGGACCCTCATGTCTCCCCTTTATCCCCTTATTTTACTCTTTCCAATATAGTCATGGCTGCTAAAATCATGGAATAGCATGGGGGGACCCTCATGTCTGCCCTTTATCCCCATATTTTACTCTTTCCAATATAGGTGTGGATCATCCCCATTGCATGCTGATCCCAGTGGACCACAAATCATGGAGCCATTAATATTAAACGGACTGTTTGCTGATTGCTCTGCCTATAGGGTTCTTTTCGTAGGTTATTTCAAGAGATTATTGTCGGAAAGACCAAAACATGGGATCCAACATGGGGGACCCTTATGTCTGCCCTTTATCCCCCATTTGTTCTCTCTACATTATTAAATCTCTATCTACAAAGCAATATATAAAACAAACTCCAGGTGCAATCGAAACCTCATGCTAAACCTAGCATCTATTATTCAAACACATATACCCTTCAGATGTCTACAAAACCTCTCCGTTATCTTCAGCGTAATCTTCTTCTATATTAAAGGAATTTTTCTTCCAATCCAAAAGATAATTCCCCTTTCCAGTTTCGACAATCAAAACCCTCTCTCTCTCTCTCTGAAAACAAAAATGTCTGGATATCCCTATAACAACCTACCATAAGGCTACGGTTACGGCGGCCCCCTGCCGTCCCAGCAATCCTAATCCGGCGGCCCCCCGCCATCCCAGCAAACCTACTCCTCCGCCCCATACGGCGCCCCACAACCACCCCCACCCACCCAAAACCCCTACACACCCCCACCGTCATCCACCCCCTACGCCGCCCCATCCGCTGAAGATAACTGATTAGAGTTTGAGAAAATAGAAGAAAAAAGAAGGGTTTGGCAGTTCACAAAACCCAATCACTGGTACTACGGAAGCATAAAAAAAATTGCAATTTCTCTACCTCCTACATTACGGTTTCAGAGAGAGAGAGAGAGAGAGAGAGAGAGAGAGAGAGAGAGAGAGAGAGAGAGAGAGAGAGAGAGAGAGAGTTACCTCGTCGTGGGCTGTGGAGGTCAAGAGGAGTAGGAGCTGTGGAGGAGGGGCGTGGAGGAGCTGCAGGCGTGGAGGATCTGCGGGCGCGGAGGTCAGGAGGCGGAAGGGGGCGAGTTTTACTCCGGCGGAGGGGGGCGAGTTTGCATCGACAGAGAGAGGAGGGGGGAAAAGTTAGGGCTGGGTTTCACGTTTTTCCCTTTTCAGTGTAACCGGAGTAGGAGGTAGTGAGAGAAAGAGAGGAGAGAGACGATTTGATTTGATGAATGGCCAGGATTAAAAGGGATCACATCCTAGGGTTCAGAATTGATGGGAGTATCATGCTCCCAAAACCAGTGGTTTTTGATGGGAGCATCATAGCCTGACCCGGATGAAATGGTGTCTGCAAAAAGGACAAATGAACTCTCTTGCCCCAAGTACACAATAATAGCTTCTTTTGCCCCACTTCTTAATTATAAAACTAGAGACAAACTTGCTAGACTTTAAGATAACCGACAACCACGAGATGGACTCTTTATGTAATTCATCTAATAAAAGGGCAGAAAAGCTCCGCTTTACATTTTATTTTTCACCAAACTATATATATAGGGGGCGACTATTCGCAGCCTCGTATTTTCTCCCTTAACCCATTAAAAATTTTCAACTATCGAAATATGTTTCGACAGTTAGTTATCGAAATTGAGATACATTTTCGACAATTAGTTACCGAAATTGAGATACATTTTCAGCATCCAATTCCGAAATATATGTTTCTTGTGCATTTTCGACATGTAGTTACCGAAATATAATCTTGTTTTCAACAGCTATTTTATCGAAATGTATGTTCGGCAGTTGTTTACCGAATGTTGAACATATTTTCGACATGTAGTTACCGAAATATAATCTTTGAAAATTTTTAACGGGCTATGGGAGAAAATACGGGCCTGCGAATAATCGCCCCTGTATATAACTACTTTGTCTATATCACTGTTGAGCACAAAGTTGAAAGCATGCACTCCTATATCCATTCTATGGTCACAATTGATGTTATCAGCCTATGAGGATCCATGTGACTAAGATCATGTGTCTCTTTAACCAATTTTTCTTCAAAATTACAATAACCACACTTGATTAACGCCTTTTTCGCCACTCATCCATGCTAACATTTCCTACTCAAATAGAACGTTGCAACATGCATCTTCGGAGTTCTTTTCACTTTAACATAGTGGAGAATTTGATACCTCATACAAATTAACGTGTATTCATTTGTGAGACCTTCACATCTCCAACAACATTTTTTTTCAAGGAAAATTGACCCCGAATAGTTATGAAGCACCGATACTCCTAGAGACCGGCATGTTCCCGTGTCCGACACAGGGACACGCGGGGGGACACGGCAAAATGGACACGGCATGTGGCATGTCCAATAAATTTAATTAATTTTTTAGGGGAAAAACAGAGGGACATATATGAAGACACGGCAGGGTTAAATGTGCTTTTTTTTAAAAATATTTTGGGAGTAAAATTTCAAATATTTTAGGTTAAAAGTGTAATATAATGTACATATGATACCTTTTCAAAAAAAAAAATGTGCATATGATAATTGTTTACATGTATATTATACTAATACACTATATTTCCACTGAAAAATATCATTTATTTATTTATTTTTGCTGTGTCCCTGTAGTGTTGTGTCCCAATTTTTTAAGAATTTCGTATCTGTATCTGTATCCATATCTGTGCTACATAGCTGAAAAGGATAATGAAGTTTTATTAACTGCAAAACCAACACCACAAACGACTCTTTCTGCTAAAACTTGACTTTAAGCTTCATGTGCCATCACTTATCACCTCCTCTATCTTCCGAAATCATAAGCTTGAAAAAATATAAAGAAAACTTATTCTCATGACCGCTAAAGGAAGCCAGCATCTAGAAATATGAAACCCCAAAATAATAAATGAATTATTATTTTCACAATAATATTTGTAAGTTGCTTTTTACTTAAAAATACTTTAATTAGAAATATATTAGCAAAATTAATTTAAAATTAAGGCATTTTTTTGGCTTAAATATTTAGTTTAAAAAATTGTTATAAAATATTAGTTTACAAATTAAATATTCTTTAATTATATTTATGTTTTCACCTATTATTTGGTTGTCTGTTACACAAATAATTAGCAAAAGAACAAAAAGTAAGGTGAATAAAACAAAAAGTTGTGTGAATTTATAAATTCCCAATAATTAAAAAAAATACTACAAAAAAGTACATTTATTTGCCAAAAAAGTTGAAACCTACGACTGGAGTATAGCCTTTAGTTGTGGTAAGTATACAATATTTTGTAGTAAGTGTCAGCATAAGATATGGTAGGAAGCGCCAACGTTTATGATAAGCATAATGATGTTTTTTGGCTGAAAAAACGTAAAATTACTATATTTTTTGGGAGTGATTTTAACTCAAGTACTTACATTAATCTAAAATATGATCTAAAAGTCTTTATTAAATGGAAGCCTCATGCCCTAGTACCACATTGGGACATCATTGAAAAATTCCATACCCTACAAAGTGATTCAAATTTAAATGAAGGAAAAAATGCTCGTGGAAGAAAATCTTCTTGAAAATCTTTGGGTAAATCTTTGACCTTTTTAGAAAATCTTTTCCGTTGCTTTGACCATTTGTTTTTCGTTCATGCCAACTGCATTGAAGATCTTTCATCGAATCTTTTCCAAGCGTCTTGTTCTTATAGTAACCGTTTAGACTTCCGAGAGAGAAAAACCTCTCTCTCTCTCTTCGCACAAAACCCTCTCTCTCCCCGCACAAAGACTGCAGTTGGGCGAGAATGGCGAGGGAGAGAGGGTGCTGGTGTGTATGGTGTACAGAGCTTTGAGCTACGGTCTATCGCCGATGGTGCACGTTCACGTACGGTGGCGCAGGGTTCGAGGCCTGGAACACTCTCTCCGTTGGCCCGAGCGCCTCAGCCGTCCTTCTCTCCCTCGCCCCGCCGCCGCCGGCCCTCTCATCTGGTTCCACGCCGTCTCCCTGGGTTATACTTCTCTCTCATCCCATACGTGCATATCATGTACGTCATTGTAGACAAATGTTATTATGTATAGCATAGAGGGCTTTCCTCCTCTCTCTATCTCTCCCCCTTCCTCCCTATTTCCCTCCGTTTTCTGCCATTATCAAAAACGAGTCTGGCTTGCATTTCTATCTTACTCTAGTTTTAAGTTTGGTTGTTGGTTTAGTTTTTGGGTTGTTTAATCTGCTTCATTGAATTTTGTGTTGCACATAACTACGTAAGGCTGAATTAATTAAGTCAGATCAGTGGCAGCCTAATCCTTCGTGAGGCCTAAGAAAAAGATTTAATATCTGGTGTCGGTGTTTACAAAAAAAAAAAAAATGTAAATCTTCTGTTGATGCTTGTAATTTGAATTCAATGGGTTTTTTTAGCTTTTAACATGAGCCCCTAGGACAAGATGCATATTTTGTTGGGCCTTTTGTTTAAGGAGGTTTTTTTGGGGCTTTCTGCCAAGAACCCTTTTTTCTATATACTTTTGGAGGCCAGTAGAATGTTGCCATAAAGTATGAGGCCTTCCAAAGTTTGGATGCCTCAGGCAAAGGCCTAAATATCTAAGGGTTCTGTTGCTTTCAGTCAGATGGAATCCATAAGCTATATTGCCTCTTAGTCAGATGGAAACCATAGGCCATGTTGCCTTTTGAGTGCGAAATATTGCTCTAGAATTGTGAACTGAAATATTATTGCAGTGTAAGTGATTTAGTTTGGAAGATCACTGAAATGGTGGGAACAAGCTTCACACATTCTTGCAATATAAGCATCATTGTGTTTACCTCTTATGGAAGAACTTTCTATGTAGGATACTGAGTGATGAACATGAAGATACAAAAGTAGGTATTCTTGGCACTCCAATGGGTAGAAATGATACACTCTGTCCAGAGCCACTTGATTCAACTCACAAAGTTAATGGCAATAGTTTTTCTTCTGCAAGGCCACCAGAATCTGTGACAGCGTTTGGGCAAAGAAAAAGTAAGTTGTGTGGTGCAATCCACTCTCAATGATCTGCCTAATACAGAAATCATAAAGAAAGAGGAAGATCATGGGAATTCGGAGGATTACATAATAATGAGGGTACAACCCAGTGCAAGGTGTTCCTTGATGATCCATGGCTCCCAGCTTGAACCAGGTTGCAGGTTTATGTATGACAAGATTGAAGACAAGGTACTAGATGTTTCTCATAGCATGGTTTGCTTCATTTGCCAGGCAAAGCACTAACTTTTTCCTTTGAATGATCTAGTTCAATTTCCTTGAAAATCGAATTAGAAAACATGCAACAGCACTTGTTGCTTCTGGGCTGTGTGAGGAAGTGAAGGACCCTAGAGTTGTTTCACAGGTAATATGATTGATCCTATTGTACCCCTCTCTGTCATCCTCGCACTAGCAAGACAAATAAAAGAGTAAACACGCTGTTTTGTTAGAGGAGAGAGAGAGAGCCTCTAAACGAGGATACATTGTGGGGATATTAAGAATAGATATCGAGGGACAATTTTTTTGTAGCACTTCCACAATTTTGCCTCATTTGGTTTTCTGGTCACTCTCTCTCCCCAAACAAAGGAAAATTTTCTTCTTTTAATATGCTCTTCTTTTCCTCCTAATTTCCCTTCTGCTGTACAATAGTTCACCCAAAGGGAATTATGAAGAAAAAAAAAAATGACGGCATAACTAAGCAATTTTCATTACCTTGTGTTAGTCGGTGAGTCTTTGGCTCATTCAAAGATAAGGAGTTGCAGTTCGAACACTTAATCACTTTTATACTTTTTGTTGAAGGATGGCTGTTTTCATTGAGTACTTCTGATGGATTTCTATACGGTTTCCCATTTCTTTCTTTTTTCTTTTTGCTTCATTTCTACTATTGCTAATTGAGCAACACATCTATGCTCTAATGCAACTACTGTTTCAGGAAAGTGTATTTGCTGTTGGCATGATCTGCTGTGATGAAGAAGGCCGTTTGAAGGAGAAGCCTGTCCTGCTGCAGAGCAGGTAATCTTGCCTTTTTCTTTTGGTCCTTTGCATTCATCTTTAATTTCCTCTTTTTCTTAGGTAGATGTTACGTTGATGCATTTTCCTTCATATTAAGATTCTTTTACTACACACATTGGACCACATAGGAAATTACCTGACATGCGGAAGCCCTTTCTTATAGCTGGTAGTTGTCATTAACCAAATAAGTCCTGTAGTAGAGTCGTTCGTCAAGATATTGTTGAGGCAACTACCAGGCAACTGCTTTCTCTAATTGGGATGGCGTCACTTGATCCATGGCCAATTCTTTGTCTCAAGCCCTTAACGCACCTGCTTCCTTGGTATCTTGACTGCATAAACTATCATAATCACTTGAGTAATTCTTAAATAAATCTGAAGATGAGTTTATGAATCTCGGTAGGATGGGACAAGTTACATCACTTTTAAGTATGGCATTTGTGAAGTATAATTCGCGTGCACGTGCGCGGGGTGAAAGCGTCTATAAATTTCATCTCAAGGTACTAAAATTCGTGTGAGCGATGATTGAGAGTGTGAGCGCAGTGCTAGGATTGAGTGCGGGAGCGGAGGACATTTTGAAGGATTATGTGACTAAGGTTGAGAGTACTGCTCAGTCCTTGATGCTTTTAGTTATCTCTCCAACTTTGCTGTGAAATATAGTATTCAGTTTTCATGAGCTTCTGACAGCGTAGAGCATTCGGGAGGGCAACATGTACGTCTTGACTTACAAAAACTGAGCCAATTTTCGATTTTCCAAGGCCAGGCAAAGATATAAGAATCTCCTGACCACATGTCTTTATCCTTTCTTAAACTTGTACCATGATACCAGGTGATTGCATTTTTTTGCAGGTTGTAGGTGTTGAAGGGCACAATCCTAGTGGTCACTGTCTGATTGCGTCGAAAGTTATTGATTATGTGCCCATGTCAGTTCCTTCTGACGAGTATCTTCATCCTACAAAGAAACAAGCTGTTGAAAATACTTGTGAAAGAAGACTTGTGTTGAAAATCTTTGGGTAAATCTTTGACCCTTTTTTGAAAATCTTTTCCGTTTACAAGTCCTTGACCCTGTATTTGTTCATGCTAACTGTATTGAAAATCTTTCACAAATCTTTTCCAAGCGTCTATTCTTGTAGGTTACCATTTAGACTTCAAAGAGAAGAAAACCCTCTCTCTCTCTCTCCACACAAAGACTGCAGTTGGGCGAGAATGGCGAGGGAGAGAGGGAGCTGGTGTATATGGTGTACAGAGCTTTGAGCTATGGTCTATCGCCGGTGGTGCAACTTCATGTACGGTGGCGCAGGGTTTGAGGCCTGGAACACCCTCTCTGTTGGCCCGAGCGCCTTAGCCGTCCTCTCCCTCGCCCCGCCGCCATCGGCCCTCTCATCTGGTTCCACGCCGCCTCCCGAGGTTATACTTCTCTCTCATCCCATACGTGCATATCATGTATGTAATTGTAGACAAATGTTATTATGTATAGCATAGAGGGCTTTCCTCCTCTCTCTATCTCTCCCCCTTCCTCCCTATTTCCCTCCGTTTTCTGCCATTTCTTCCCTCTTCTGCCTGCTTTTTTCTGTTTCTTTTTCTTATTAAAAAGTGGCCGGCTTAGGTACAGGCGGCGGAAGATGGTGGTGATGGAGATTGGTGCTGGGCGTCCTGGTTCTCGACGGTCGTCTTCCCCTGGTTGTTTATGGGGGCCGATTTGCTGGTTTATTGGCGACCGTTTTGGGGGTTTTGGCCGGCGACAGGAACGGCGAATGGTAAGGTTTCTGTATCTGTTATCTTTCTCCTCCTCTTCTCTTTTTTTCCGACCCCCTATCCTTGTGGTCTGCTTCTCTTCTCGCAAGACCGCTTCACTTCTGGTAACCATCTCTCGTTGTAAGTTACCAAATGAGCTCTTTGTGTAGTTAGCGATGGATATTCTTGCTTCCTTTTGCTGTTTGGAATACTCATCACATGTATGTTTTATGTTTCATTCGAACCAAACGGGGTAGTGTTTGTCAATTGGAATTTTGTTCTATTTGTGTTATGAATCTTGTGATTATTGTTTTTCTTGATCAGGTGAAGGAGTTGCTGCAATTCTAGTGATAAAATGCTGCATTGAGAGGAGGCCAGATATAAATATTTTGATGACGATGACGACTCTGTCTGCATTGTCAGTTGAAATCTGATTCGTTTTTGTTTTCAATTGTATTTAGTTGTTCAGATGGTGTTCAATTTATTTATCCATGTTTCGCCAAGAGACATCATCGTACTAATACGATCTAAAGTATTATCTGGCTTTTCCTATTGTATTTGTTATGACTTATGAACTTATATAAGCTAGAAGAATCTCACTATTGGCGATGTGTAGTGAAACTTAACATAATAAGGTCCATTTTGTGGATTGATGCGAGTTATAGTCAATATGTTTGACACATGCAATGCAAGGAGAACGATCCTTTTCTTAAACAATATAAGCAGTGTTGTAAAAATTGGCCTAGGCAAACATCTAGGTGCTGAATTAGGTGGCGCGACAAATCAGACGATTAGTTGGCAGTTAGGCGGAATTAGTTAGCGACTAATCAGCTAGGCGGTTAATCGGAGGGTTAAATACTTAATTTTGCAAATCTAAGTGGTTAATTGTTGCGGTAATATACTATTATGGTTTTAGTGTAGTTTTAATTCATATATACATATACACTATTTCCCTTTGTTTCTGCTGCGAATTGACCAACAGTCCCATCTATTCTTGCGTCTCTCTCTTGTCTCTCCTCTTTTTCTCTATTGTTTCTCGTCTCTGTTTGTATGTAGTCACTGTTTTTTGGGGAAGTGGGGGAAGAAGGCAGCGGAAGCGACGAAGAAGGCTGAGGATCCTGTTGGGGATATGTGGCAGCACTGTACTATGTACGGTGGACTCATCGATGCACGATTTAAGAGTCAAGACCACGGAGTCAAGTCAGCGCCGCCTCACTCCACCATAGAGAAAACCTTCGGCGGCAACCACATCTCCACCACCACTACTCAGTTCAGAATTTGGCTGTGTACGATGAGGTGAAAGGAATGTATCTTCCTTTTTAGGTCAATGCTGATTTTGATTTTGATTTGTACTTTTGATTTTTGATTCTTCTTCCATTGTGGTGTCTTCTCCATTTCAGATCTCATTTTGGGGGCTGATAAAACAGAAATACTCTTTGGTCTCCCTGATTTTGGCAAAAAACTAGGTTTGCAGATTCAATCCATGAAAAGGTAATACTCCGGAACTTTTTTTTTCTTCATGATTTTGATACCATACCAGTTTTCTTACATTTCAGTGATTTCTAATGACATTAACGATCATGACCATTTGGTGAAGAACAAAAGGAAGCATACGAAAGTAAAGGGGAAAAAAGAGAGAGAGAAGTTTGTGATTGAGTTTTACAAGAACACAACTGAAAAAATTAGTGGGTTTTGAGAAGTAATGGGACCTCACTTTTGGCTATCATGTATATTGGTTTCTGATGGGATTTTTACTGAACATGGTCATATGACCGATTATGGAACTTCATTGTGGTAACATTGCTTCTTCCTAACATAAAAGATATCTTTATTTATTAATTTTCATTGACATGTTGTCCGTATTGCTTATTGTACTGGCAATTACTTGCAAGCCATTGCTGCTGTGTTTGCTTGTGATCAGGAAGAGTATATTGTGGTTCTAATAACTCATTTTGCTCACAAGTTTTAGCCAAAAATCCTTTTGAATTTGATCTCTATTCTTTGCTGCTGTATTTAGTAGTGTAACATACTGCAATTGGTTAGTTGATTGATTAAGAGAACCATTTATGAATCACTTTGGGGCCTTTGGGCTATTGGATGAAAAGGTAACTGCGTAGATTTGGTTTTTTTGGTGCTGGGAATGGTAGATGTGTCCATGGGGATGTAACCTCCATATTTAGATTTCACACATCTTTTGTCCTTTATTCTCAAATGGTTTTTTCCTAACCTTTCGTCCTCATTTTTGGGCTTATTTCATTTTTTTTTTTCTTGGAGACTCAATCAAAACTATCAGGCTCTATTGGTTGCTGTTTTTGTATCTTTTTTCTGGATTTTTTTATTGATAGCACTGAATACTTGTTTGTTTAACGGTTTCAAAACTTGACACCCTTTTTGGCTCAATTTTTCCAATCCGGCCCTTTGCTGTTGTTTCCACCTATGTTGTAAGTGGGGGTTATGGTCATTTCATAGCATTTGTGAGGATTACCATTATGCCTTTTTAGACTTTTAAACATTTTCCTAATATGTCCTTTTTAATTACCTAATTTTTGTCGGCTTCTCTTGGTTTTTACGAGGGTATCTATGGAAAATGGGGGTGGTGTTGGTTAGTGAATGGTGGTACAGTGGTTGGCGGTATGCAGAAGATGGCAGAATTGTGGCAGTGATGGTTGCAGCTTTCGGCATGTGAGGTAAAATAGGAAGTCCGCTTCGTAGAAATTGGCACTTTCTTCTCCTATATATTTTGACTTTTCACCCTTTCTTATTATGTATGATGCTTTCAGCAAGTGATGTATGATTATAAGTGATGATTATTTTATCTTCTTTCTTGTACTAATGTCTAGAGTTTCTATTAAGATTGCTAGAGAATGATTGGAGACCATTGCTTCACTGATTCTGCTTTTTTTGGGTTCACCGGTTCAACATTCGGGTGAGTTTTCTATGAATTTATCCATGGAACAATGAAGGGTTGATATGTTGTGCTGAATAGTTTTTCTTTTTTGACCATGTGTTTGTTTGATCACCTATTTGAGAGACCTTATTCTTTATCTCTATTTTGTTTTTCTGTACACTCTCGGGCCTATGCTTCACTGTAGGCCACTACCCCTACGCATGAAATCGTTTTGCAGCTGAAATTGGGTAACATCGAGAATCGATAAACCGAATCTGTTACCATGGCTCCCAATGAATTGATTTAACCAAAATTGCTCAAGAGTACAACCCACCAGAAACCATGCTTATTCAACCATGCTTATTCAAGTATCAGTGCGTGACCTCTCTTCAGCTAAAATGAGGTCACGCTTATTGTGGTCAGCTAAAACCATGCTTATTAACATTGCTTCGGTGCGTGACCTCTCTTGAATAAGCAATGTTACCGCTAGAAACCATGCTCGATCATTCAAGTATCGGTGCGTGACATCTCTTGAATAAGCAATTGTGGAAGTGTGACCTCTCTTCAGCCTTTTGAGACGGGCTAAGAGCAAAGGTCTTATATGCATCGACATTCTCACATGTTGCACTGAAGTGGTCCATGCTTTGCAAAATGTTTATTTTGCTGCAAAACGTCATATTAGATTGTAGGCTGTTAGCCTTAGCCTTTGAGTTTGTTTGTGTAATCAAGGCCACCAGCAGGACGTGCAACTAGCTCATGATCTTGCTCAGACTAGCCTTTGTAATAGGTATTTTATGTAATGGATGACTTATGTAGTTTGGTTCTGAAAAAAATGAACAATTCATACGTATATAAATGTAAATTATCAGATATCGATCTACCCACCGAAACAAAAAGCCTTAAAAGCAACGGGCACGACTTTATCGTGCGAAACAAAAAGTCGAGACTGCCCCCGAGCATTACCCTTAAATCTCCCCCATTAAGGGGCTCAATTGGAAAAATCACGCCAAACTTTGACTGACCTGAAATTCAGCTTTATGACCCAGAAATACAAGGGGCTATGTCTATTCTTCAGTTTTTCTTTGAATATTTTAGGCATCAAAGATCTAATTAGTAATTTGTTAGAGTAATCTTGCATTTCCTTTGTCATCTAAAACTGAATAGTTTGCCACCGTTTTGTCTCAATCCATTTGACTAGTGCAGGTCATCGATTGTGTTCATCCTTAAAGGCTAAATGTTTCATGGTAGTTTTTGTTATAGAAACACAGTCTTGATACACTTTTGTCGAGATTTTAATGCTATGTTCTTGTTTATACAAATGAGATATGCATATGCGTGCTTTGTGTAACTGTATTCCGTCTGGAAAAAAAAAAGGGTACCTTTACTGACTACATTTGCTGGAGTAATAACAAAAAAAGGAGAAAAAACAAATCAATTGTCTAAAGGGGAGGGTATGTCTTATAGAATGTATACAATGGAGAGGTTTTACTTTGTGGAACATAGCAAAAAGGGGATGGAAGTTGAAATGAGAATGGAGGCGGAAAAGCACATAAAGCACTAAATACGGGGGTCGCATAGGAGGAACTGACACATTCTGTGCATTGGTATAATAATAATTGTTTTCATACGATTATGTGTAGACGAATATACATAGACACATGAAAACGTTTTCTTTTCATTGTTAGCAATTGCCACATGATAACAACATATATGAGTTTACATATTTCGAACTAGCATTATCTCTCCTCAACTTGGTAGGTTTCTATAGTCTGGTGGCTGCTACAGATTTCTTTTTGGGTTAGCAACTGTTCTCTTTTGAATTTACGATCGAGATGCTGCCCATCAAAGTTTTAACTATGATACTATCTCAATGGGAGTACAAGCATTGTATTACTGCGGTTGTTCTACTTACATTGCATTTGTAGCCATTGTTCTTGTAAGCATATCTGTTCATGGATAGTTCCCTCGAACTTACTTGTTGCACTTCTTGAGCAGCCATGATATTGGAAAGGACAAGGATAGTGGATTTGAACTTTTAAGATGCTATATAATTTCTCAGCCAGCACTAGGTTGCGCAACGTGTAGATCCATAAGACGCTACTCACTTATGTTTTGGTCCTCCCTTTTTGATATATAAAGGTGTGAGTCTTAAAGTTATATGTATCAATGTTATATAAGACTTCACCAGAGTTGAGCTATATAGCTATTTGACAACTCCATATGTGTTTACAAGGAGGCTCTTTAAAGTCGCTCAATCTATTGGACATATTCATATTCATATCCAATATTTATTAGTTTCTCTACAGTAGTCTTCTTACTCAGTCTGGTCTATGTGGGCACAAGAAATGGAGTAAGACAAGTGACATGAATGCTAACTACTCAGAAGATCTACTCATGTAAGTACCCTATGCCTGCATTTCTTTTGTCAAAAACATTTTTAGTGTTCGTTAGAGAGTGGTTTGCCTCTAAAAGCATTGTGTTAATTGTGAACACAGTTGTAAGACAAATAGATACTTACCCGAGCCTTTCTCTTCTCTATTGCACGTTAAAGTCTATCTAAGATAGTTTGAGGTGTTTCATCCATCTTTTCATGAAGTTAATTTTTGGATAATTCTTTTCAGATTCTTTTGTGGTTTTTCACGATTTCATTTGTTTGGAATATCAGATCCTTTGGCCTCCAATTTTGTTTTTACCTGATTTGTTTAAGTTGTCTAGAAAACTAGTAAGTTCAACTCAGAATGAGGGAGAAAAATTCCATAAAACTGGATCATGAAAAAACAAATCAAAAGACGGCCTGGCTTATTGAGGGATTTGTTAATAGAGCTCTATCATATGCATAAACTTTATTCCTTTCTTTAGCCTTCTGAATTAGCATTAGGTTCATAGATCTTAAGGAACCAGTTCAATCTTATAGTTTTGGGCAGCCTTGGTGTTTTTATACTTTCTGCTGCTTATTTGAATGTATTCGATTTGTTAGCATAATTCATCGTACCCCTGCCACTTGTATTTGGGCTTCTTTCTTGATACAAATTTGTGATATGCAAACATTGGATTCCTTGAAAGAAGTGTTTGTGATACATTCTCTATGCCACTATAAGTTGACACCAATCTATTTTGATGATAATTTGACATAGCTTTACCCCAATGTAGAGACCACGTTCCCATCACGCATCATACAAGCTCAACATGAAGAAAAACTAATTTATTAGATTTACACTTGTCAAAGTTATGGTGTACATGTCTATGGCTATTGTAGATGGTGGTTTAGTTGGTGTAGATTGCCACTTCTGTGTTAGGTTGTATGAATTTCAGAAATTTAGAAGAGTTAGCACTCCACATTTTGATTGCTGAGGAATTATCATATCTGATAGCAATATACGGCGATGAATACCACATTTCAATGAAATTTGTTATCTGTTATTGGAAGAGGATTTGGTGGTTGTAGTTATTAATATTACTATATTTCTTACACATCCACATACTTTGGAAGGTGAATTTCTTTATGATTAATTATTCCTTGAATGGGACGACAAGATGTCAGCCCCTATTGATAATGGAATGACAAGAGATGTCAATTGCATTTGTTCTCTACGGTTTGATAGAGGCTAGAAAATCTATTGGTTGAGGGTGAGCCCTCTTGGGATTTTTGGTGCCTTCCTCTATTTAAGGCAAGAGTTAGGATTATTAATGAGAATGAAACTATGAGATCTAGCCTTTTTTGTACTGGAAAAGCGTGCAAGTTGCTCTCTTCAATTGAAAAGCAACGGGATGTTTATGTCCGTAATATTTGGATTTTATCCTACTTATATATAGTTGAAAAGCAACAGGATGTTTATTTCCGTAATATTTGAAAAGCAGCGTGCAAGTTGCTCCCTTCAATCCAACTAGATGTCCTTAATTGTGATTTTACCTATTCTGCAAAGTGGGATACGTTGCGCGCTAGAGAAGAGAGGATACCTGGGTTCTGCCTTATAGTGGTTGTAGACACGTTCTCCAGAACTCTCATCTGCTTTGAGAAGTACACCGTTTTGGTTTTCTCATCTCAGCCCTAACAACTGGATTGTGTTCCCTGACCGATATCAGGCCACATCTCCTCCTGTCCTTTTCTTCCTCTAGTTGAGAGAGAGAGAGAGAGAGAGAGAGAGAAGAGAGAGAGAGAGATAGAGAGAGAGAGAGAGACTGTGTTTTTGGGGCGAGCTGCTCCGCCCTTGTCCTGATACTCCTCCGATTTGGGCGTTTCCCGAGCGGCAGGGCTGAAAACGAAACCCAGCAGTCTCATCATCGTCCTCGCCGCTTCCCCCTTTTCTACCTTCAAAGCTACTGCATTGCTGCCGTCTTCTTTGTCTCTGGCGAAGGTAATCCCAATTAGCACTAATTAGATGGATTTGATGTGCACCGATTTGTGGAAATTGGGCAAGATGGAAGAAAATAAAAAGAGAGAAATATGGGTTTGGCTTGTAGCGTGGGATAGTAGTTCTCATGGTTACCAATTAAATATTTTATCACATGTGGCCGAGTCCACAAAGGTATGCTCAATTTAGCTATAATTTGTCCAATTTGGTGACTTTTTGGTCATCTGATTGATCTTTTCTTGTGTTTTTTGATGTGCTGAATCTGATTTAGGGCTTAGCTTGGAATGACTTTGATGTCAGAGGTGGATACCTGATTTTGATAATTGCAGAAGATATTGAACAAGAAGCTTTGGCAACTCTTGTCGTGAACAAGCTTAGAGGGGCATTGAAAATTGCAGCACTGAAAGCTCCGGGATTTGGAGATAGAAAGAGCCAGTACCTTGACGACATTGTAATTCTGACTGGAGGTCATATTTCATTCTTTGAGTTGTGTGTTCATTTGCTACCCTACATTCCTTGAATCTTGCACAAGAAAGCTCCTGTCCTTTAAGTTATTCGTCGTAGTAAATATAAAGAGTAACGATATTGGCTTCCTATCTGTTTTCAGCCCCTTAATTGGAAATTTTGTCTTCTTGAAAACAGCAACTGTAAATAGAGATGAGTTAGGGCTTACCTTGGACAAGGCAGATAAAGAAGTCATGGGTCATGGTGCTAAGGTTGTGTTTACCAAGGATTCGACGACAATTGTTGGTGATGGGAGCACCCAGGATGCAGTAAATCAACGTGTTGCACAGATTAAAAACTTTATAGAGGTTTAATTCTTGTTCTATGTGTGTGCGCGCACGCATTTATATGCATGTATGTGTATATATAATGGGGAGTGCGCGTGTTAGAATACTTATTCTCAATGTTTTGTAAGCAGGTTGCAGAGCAAGAATATGAAAAGGAAAAACTTAATGATAGAATCACAAAATTGTCTGGAGGTGTTGTCGTCATTCAGGCCACCTTGCATCATATCCTTGCTTGCTTGCTTAAAGGAGGATTGGCCCTTTTAGGATGCTTGAGCGACCATACAAGTGAAATTCCCCAAACACCCTCTTGTGTTTTATGGCTGTGTTGGATGGGTTTGATGGTTGGCTGTGGAGAGGGGCTTTTTGGTAGTTACATGGGTTGTCAGCCCTTTTGTCAGTAGGTTTTTCCATTTTACTTTGATAGGTTTTCTAACCTTCCAAGATTTCCTTCCATATCCTTTTTTTCCTTCATTGTTTGGTTTGGTTTGGTTTTTTGCGAGGGGGTCTTTTGGTAAAGTTGTGGTTGCATTGATTAGAGAATCAGAATCTCAATCTAGGAGAATAAACCTCTTCTATTGGACAGGGCTACACCACCTGCCTATTCCCCAACCTGCTTGCTCATTCAATGAGAGGATCTTCTCAAAATCTTATGCATGACGTGGTTAGATTATGACGTGAGGCCATAGCTCATTTATCAAGGGCATTGGTGTGAGGTCATAGCTTCTGCACCTACAAAGCCAAAGAAAATCTGTATGTCTATTCTCTCTGTTTCTCCCTCTGTTTTTCTCTCACTTTAGCTTTGGTTTCCCACTTGTGGGGTTTAGAATTGCATGAGTACGCACAAGTTGGCAAATTGCATGAGTTGGCATGATTGGGTGATGGGTATGAGTTGGCACGGGGAGAAGAGAATCAAATTGTGAATGAAATCTTCCACTGATCTCCTCTTCAGGCTATTGTTATCGGTCTTTGCTGATGGAGAAAATCAGTATTAATTTGGCACCACAGAACCTCTGGAAGTTGGAGCTGTATTTGGAGGTGTAGCTAATTTATCATCAGGATTGACACTGGTGCTCAAGTAAATGAGGAGATCTTCGCAAATCACGCTCAAAATCTTCCTCTCTATCCAAATCTTGGGGTCCTAGCAAGAGTAATAAGTGTTGTTCTCTCGCTTCTGACATGGAGTAAAATAGTCCCTACATTTAGATTTATTTTCGTCATAATATTACCATGCACGCAGTAATATTATCTTTCTTCTTTGTTGGATATAATCAATTTTCATATGTTGTTGTTACATTTTATGCATTAGTTTATAAAAAACTGCTCAAACAACTTACTGCATAATATTATCTTTCTTCTTTCTCTAGATTTCCTATGCAAGCTAACAGGCTCTTCTCTATTCGGCATCAAAAGCTCCAGAAGTTGGTTAGTGTTCCTCAACTGTTTTTAAACAGGTTTGGATAGTCTATAACTTTGCATAATCATAAGTGTTTCCGTTGTTTGAACTGCATCACTACACCAGGACACCAGTTGAGAAGGTTTGCTCAGGAATTTACCATGCACGCAGGGGAGGGAGCTCAATCTATCCAAACCAATTTCTGGAGCTTTTGTGAAACTTTAATAGCAGCAGATTGTCCAGTTCTACTCAAAGGGCGATCATGATCTATACAAACAAAAGGTAACTATCACAAGAATTCTGCCATGATTTGGGCATCATCAAAACAATAAAAAGAAAAAAACGTGAATGACTATAATCTTTTATTCACTTCTTTTTACTTATTTCTATTTTATTGGAGAGTGTCTGCTAGGTAACTTTGCAATGAATTGTAGCAATCAATCATGTAAGCGACCACCATCCTTGGTGCTGTGTTCTTCCAAAAACACGCTTTTATGTCTTCCTTTACTGGCCAAGTTGGATAGCTTTGATGGTTGGCTGTGGAGAGGGGTTTTTGGTAGTTACATGGGTTGTCGATTGCACTGCAGAGTTTTTTTCCATTTTACTTCAATAGGTTTTCCAACTTTTCAAGTTTTCCCTCCATATCCTTTTTTTCCTTAATTGTTTCTTCCGTTTTCGGCTTTTGCGTGGGGGTCATTTGGTAAAGTCATGCCTACATTCAATGGAGAATCTTAATCACAATCTATGAAGTCATGCCTACATTGAATGGAGAATCAGAATCTCAATATAGGAGACGTGGGAAAATCTTGGTAAAACTCTTCTGTTGCTGATGTTGCAGAGGGCTAAAACGGCCCCAACCTGGTCAATCATTTAATGAGAAGATCTTTGCAAATCACAATCAAAATCTTCTTTAAATCTTCCTCTGTCTCCAAATCTTGCTGTTCCGTCAAGAGTAAGTGTTGTTCTTTCGCTTCTAACATGGAGTAAAATAGTCCCTATGTATAGATTTATTTTCAAAATTCCCCTCTTTGTTGCTCTACCTGTTTGGCATCATAGCTGGAGTCCTTCCAAAATGTAGAAAAAGAAGAATCAGAAACCTTAGCATTTTCATCGCATTCTCCCTATTTCTCAATCTCCTTATTATTCAAATTATCCAGTAAGTTGTTTTTAAAGTAGTTTCCATTGCTTAGTCTTTTGTTATGTATTTCTCTGTGCAATACTTTTGTTTGGGCACTTTTTAAGAAACTAATCGATGCAGTGTAACAACGTCGTTTCATTTTGTAGATAGAAGCAGTCAAGATTGATTATGAATGGGAAAAGATTTGGAGAGAGAGGGATATCTTGGGAATAGTTAGATTTTGATTTAGGTAGATCTTCACATTCAATTGGGAATATTTAGATTCTGATTTAGGTAGATCTTCTCATTGAATGTGGGAGTGGGAGTGGGTTGGGGAAGAGGTGTGCGTCATAGCCAAGTGCAACACAGAGAGTCTGCCAAGAGGAAATTCTGCCTGGAAAATCTCCAAGAATTATAGCCAAAGATCTCTCTATCCCTCCATATCAGAATCTAACTATTCCCAAGAGAGGAATTGGATGAAAAAGAATGGAATTTTGGTCGATGGGGATTAGCCTCTCTCTGTCTCTCTCTCTCTCTACACGTTCTGTATTGGTAGTTATAGATGCGTTTATTGGTTTGCACTATGATCCAATCCCAGAGGGAGATAGAGAGGGACTGAATTCAAGATTCTGAAGCCAACGGTCGGGAGAGAAGCAAGAGATTGAGTTTGAGATTTCTTGTGGATTTGGAGAGAGGGAGATCTTGGAAGGATTGTGATTCTGATTCCCCCAGATCTTATGAGGATTCTCATTGAATGTGGAGCAGGTTCCTTTGATGCTGTTATTGAAAAAGGTTTGTTAAATATTTGTCCTCTATCCAGATAGGTTTATGGAATCTAAGTTGCATGTTCAAATGGTTTCCCAAACAATCCTGATTATTTAAGGTATTTCCAGGGACTCTAGATTCCCTCTTGGTGAGTTCTGTATTCGCTTATACTTACTAAACCTAAATTTGTATATGCAGTGCCGCAATAATTCACGTCTAAATGCTGCTAAGATGCTTGAGGAGGCTGGAAGATATGATGGAATCAAGTCCAACATTAGGCATTTATCCCACTCTGTTACTTTTTTCTTTCTTGATCTGTTCAAATATCCTCTCGCCCTCACCAAGGCTTCTTCTCTCTCCAGGTAAGCAATAGAATTCTCTCTGCCGCTGCGAATCACTTAATTTCTTTGCAATCAGATTTTCTGTTGTTTTCGATTCACCAATCAAAGCCGATTTTAGGGCGGCGAAGAGCAAACTTGCCATCGGCGGTGAAGAGCAAACTCGCCATTGCATGGATCACGCTGAACCCTTCAGGTACTTCATCGTATAAGTATACGGTCGTGTTGACATTTATCTACATTGCTTGCCTCGATTGCAAATAACTACTAAGTCTACGTGCATGCAAATAGTCACTGATGGTTTTTTTTTTGTCGTCCTGCTATTTTTTTTGGTGAAATTCTCTACGTTTTTTGTGCCTCATCGGCGCTATTTTCCAAGGCCGAAATTTGCCACAATCGAGAGAGCCAATTGGGGGTTTGCTGGCTGAATTGTTCGCACGATCAAGAGAGTCATTTATTACGGTGTGTCCGTTTGGAATCCCTTGCGAGTGAACTCTCTTTCCTCTGCTCATGTTTGTTGATGGTCTCCTTGCATGTTTTCCAGCTCAATTCGTGTTGGCAGTAGTTTTTTGGGTTCATTAATGGGAATTACGTTTATGCATTGTAATTCAGCCATGGAGTTGCTCGCCAATAAAACCAAAACCTCCCACTTATAAATCCTACTTACGGAAAATAAAGAAAGTCTGTCAAAAACTATCAAAGTAGCTCAATAGCATTTATATTGCCAAAGAAGTATAAGTCACTGACCCAAGTATAAGCCATGGACCTATTTTCTAATGTAGAGAAAAGCACACCTGCCAATGTGAAAGAAAGCAGGTTGTACTCTGGTTTCTGGTTTGGTACTTTGAATGGAAGGCTTTTGGTGTGTGTTTTGGAAGTTTACTTGTATGGAGAAAAGCAGCATGCTACTCGTTGTGTGAGCAAACAAAGTACGAGAGATTTTAACATAGACGAACAAAAAGTATTTGTAGTCACAGTTCACCTGCGAAATTATTGGAAAATTTGAAAACAGTAAGATAAGCATTGGGCATAACTAAATGAAAGCAACAAGGTCCAATAAAGGCTGGAGAGTCGACGATCGTCATCGTCATCTCCATCCTTCTTAAGACAAGTTGTACCACTACCACCCTCCTTGCTGATTGGCAACTTCATTGCTGCAAAGATCCACGTCAATGACGATCATAGCCAAATTCCTTAGGCCTGAAGGTGATTTGAATATTGAAGTAACTAATATAATTTTTATCAATCTTTGTAGATTGTGATAACTTGCCACCTCCAACGCTCACGTCAGCAAGCCAAACCTCTTAGTCTAGAGCATGAAGGGCCATATCGAAGTCATTCTTATTTTCCAGTTTCAAATGAAGAAGTGCAACAGTTTCTTCAAAAGAGAATCGCTGAAAATGTGTTTGTTCAACATCAATGTCAGGCTTGTAAGGGATGGGGTCCATGGGGATCTCTCCTGTTTTCCCAAGTGACAGAGTCAACCTCCCAAAAAATGGCTCATCAACTAGGAGGCAACCTTGAGCCTGTAAGGAATTATACTTCCAGGCTTTATATCATCATGTGTATTTTTAATGTCATCAAATATCAAAGTAAGTGGTATCTTAAATTGCAGGATTGTTGTAGCTTTGCTCCTTAAGGTATCTATTTGGCACAAGAAAATAGTTCATTGGTTGTTATGTAGGAAAGCGTAGTCAACGACGTGGCAGAAGGACGAAGTGTAGAATTTTTGTTGTCCCACAAGAGTCTATGATCCTACCGTCGCAACAACCATGTAAGCATTTTCATGTAGATTCTACCGAGAACATGATGGTTTTTGCTGTATGAATAGCCAAATCTCTTTACTCCCTATTAATTGCCCTCAGAGTTACGGGTTCTTTTTGATCAAATTCTGAAGGAGCCAATGAGTTTTGTACTTTTGTTTGAACATATAACAGTTCTTTTTCTTTCACATCGTTTGGTGTTAAATACGACAAGTCAATGCGCAAGAGAAATCGTGGTATTTATACTTTCCGGATACAAGGACAGGTTTACCATTTCATTAATGAGCTCCAATCCTCCGACAATAAGCTTTCACATTTGCAGTTATACTTCTATGATACGGATAATGAGGTTCAAAATAGGCTCAAATTCTCTCAGAGTAAGAGTGAGGACTTCAATTGTTGAAAGGCTCATTCGAATCCTTCAGCAAAATCTGTACTCATTCTTTTTTAGGAACTTATCCAGGATTAATGAGTTAGACACACACCAAATTATCATCAGATCTGACCCTGGATAAGATCAATGAGTCTATAATAGTCCTTCAGCCTCTCAAGTAGCAGCAATATCAATTGAAGGTGATAGTTTGGCTGAACGGAAACAAAGAGAGATCATGATTGGCCGAAAATCAAGCAAAGTGAAAGAATACAATACTATTTTGGTTGCTATGATCCTTTGCATTATTCATTGCTGTTTCCTTTTGGTGAACCAGGTTGGCATTTTGGAATTCAAAGAGTTGATAAAAATAGAGGAGATACTACTTGTTATCGTCAATTCGTCTTATCACCTCATCAAATGCTGTCCATGAAGATATAATCGATGCAAAAAAACGAAGGTAATCTTTTGCCCTATCCTTTACCATCTACAATTTTTATATACCGTATCTTTTAAAGGAAACGTCTTATTTTCAGTAATGTCGGGGGTAAAAAAATGAAAGAACAGTTTCTTGTCGAGAATACTACTGCTACAGATTGCAAAAAAGTCCAAAAGACCCTTCAATTCTCTTGCACGCTGGCTGTTTACTCCAACAGTATTGTGTAGACACGTATGTAAAGGTAGAGACATTGGGGCTAAAATATTTTTGAAATAACCAGGATTTTGTTAGGGCTGATTTATACCAAGGTGACAATGTTTATCAGGGTGAAGCTAAGGGGAGCAAACACTTCTAGAACCTATTACGATGATACTGATTTCTGGGTTTTATAAAAACGACATTAAAAAGGCATCCCATTATGTATAAAAAAGACATATTAACTAATTCATATTGAACTTGCATTTTTATTGGACTTGTATCGAAATAAGATAAAATAGAAAGGATGAAAGTAGGAAAATCAAATGTTTGCCATGGGGAGGACATGCATGTCTGGTTTACAAGGTTGCTACACATGTGGATATGTGTAATATTAGGATGAAAACGAATTAATATGGTAAAGAAGAAGTGTCAACAATCTACTTCGAGGTGTGTGTTTCACCAAAATGTGTGAGTTTTGGTGTCCAAATAGGAGGGCTTTTTGCTGCAACGTGACAGATGGGGGAAATTAGTGTAAGAGGGAAAAATATAAGAAGGGAAAAAGGGGGAGGAGAGCAAAACGGAGAATAGTATTGAGTAAAGGAGATCACAGAGTTGGAGGACAGCAGAAATAGAGTTTGGAAGGTAAACATAGTGGCCGATTTTGTTCAGCTTTGTAAAATCATATATGATGGTGTTAAGTAATTTTACTTCTGGTATGGAATTGAGTGAAGTACCGAATTTGGCTAGTGGAGTGTTATATATTCAGTGTTTCTGAGGATTAATAAATTTATTGAGAAACTTGGAAATGTTTGATAATTTTGAATGCTAGAATTTGTAATTTGTTTTTCGTCATTGGAAGGAAGACGTGGTTAAATCATTTCCTTCTTGATGTTAATGGTTGGAATTGGATGTGCAATAGGTTCTTTTGTATTTTCTCATCCATTGGGATTAGCTGTGCATTTGGGCCTATTGTTTTTTCGTTGTCCTTGACTGATGTGGTACTAGCTGTTTTTATAAATCTACTAGGAATGATTAACTTATGCCTAAAGATAAGAAAAAAATTGAAATCATGGGTGGTTTTATACAACATCTGTTGCTATATCTCAAGTAGCTTTGTTATGATTATGTGTAGAAGTCCTTTTTATTTCTGTAGTTTACTGGGAAATTATAGTCATCTTTAAATGCAAGCACTTTTTAGACCGCTGGAAACCCAATGACAGATTCTTAGACTGCTGGTACGTAGAGATTCTAATGTCCATTCAGTGAACAATCTGTAGGAGTTGTAATAAATGTACCAGAGAATAGTTTTAGAGTTATGCCAGATAGCTTAACTCTGGAGCCAATATACTTTGTACTGAGGGGGCTAATAGAAATGTATGGAGAAAAGAAAGTTGTTTCAACGATTTTTAATGATTGGGGAAAAAAAGGTATGATAGGGTCCCAAGAAGTATATGTTGTAGAGAAAGGTGTGACAAAGGGGTGAAGGAATATATCGATTGGACAAAACACGTGTGATGGAGTTGTGTGCCTGCGACTGCATTTAGAATCTTAGATGACCTGCAGAAGACACAAAGGAATTTCCAAAGGAATGGAAAATTGCTCAGAATACTAAGGCCATGAAAAAATGTTGGAAAACATAACAGTAACAGATTCACGCTGATACTTAAATACTTAGATGGATGTGTGGTAGGAACTAAACCATTTGTGAAATGGCAGGAGTAGCAACTTTGAGTGCGAAATGCTACGGAGGGGAAGACTGGTAATAGAAATGCGAAGGGAAAGGGGAAGACCTAAATTAACTTGGGACACTATTATTAAAGTTACTCCATATGCATTCGTTAAATTGAAGTAAGCATTTACCCTTGATAAAGGGGTATAACAAAAAAATGGTTCATTTATACCCAGGAGACATAGTCATAGGGATTCGTTGGGTTTGGTTGGCATGTAAGAACAATATCTTGTTCTTGGTTAAGTACTTCACACTATTTTATTAATGAACTAATATCAAAATCATTATTTTTTTGGGTTAAAATGTTTATGGCAGAACATGTTATTTTTTGCCCAGACATTGGTTATTTTTAACGTCGCAGATTTGGAAGAGTATTGCAATGTTTATTTTCAATTTCCCAGCTTTGAAGAAATACTGCAATTGCTGACAAAGACTACATATAGAAGTTTTGTAGTTTGCAGTGTTTCTCCTACAACTGGTCATGAGATAGTTCTTTCATTTAGCGGCCTGACAAAACTGATCAATTTCACATAGTACAAATTTATGATGACCGGCTTAACTATGATGAACTTATGTGATTAATTCTCCTTAAATTAACATATTGCATGCATTAGTTATGTTGAGCACAACATATTGCCTCATCAAGATGATCATTTTGTATGCAACCCTTCAATATGTTCTTGTCTAAATCTTTTTGTATCAATTGGATCCTTAGCAAGATGAGCCTATTCACTGTACATTAGCTTCCTTTGCTAAGGTTCGTGCATACTGTAGATTTTTGTTGGTTGTGGGTTATGGTTGTGAAAATGCAGCTTATCTATGTAAAACTGAGTTACTTGAGGAGATCTTCGGCTAAAATAATGTATGGTTTCATTAGGGCCTTTCCTGGTGGATTTCCTATGGTTTTCTTGAATTTTTTTTAGGTAGATTTGCTCAAGCTTAAAAGTTTTGCTATTGCGGTTAGTTTCTTGCCTACTATAACACAATTTTTTTAAGCAATGACCAAAACCTCGTCCAATGAGCACAAAATGAGCATGGTGATGAGCACAAAAAAACCCTAGTACCAACTACCAAGTAATGAAGAATAGAAAAATCTTAGCTTTCTAAAGTTTTAGAAAAGGTAAACTGTGAGTAAATTCCATACTCTTCCTTCCATTTAGATTTTTGCTTAACTATGGTGATCAATATCTTGGGTTAAGCTAAATGACCATATCTTTGTTTAGCTATGATATAAACTATGTAGAATTCCATGCTCCCAAGGATAGTCCATTTTCATATCTCCTTTCATTTCAAGCAATTTTATCATTTTCTATACACATTACATTCTGCTAAAACCCGAGTTTGTGTATTTCTCTTCACATAATTTTCAGACCATATACACTTGGGAATGTGAAAGAACAAGAATGACTTGCATAAGAATGAAGAGTGTGACAATTACCCATTCGCCCTAAAAAAGTGTGTTCATGAAGTTCATTTGTTGGTCTTTTAGTGTGTCAATTCATTTTGCAGGTTTAAGATTTTGGCAATTGCAAGAATGTTGGATCTCAAATCTCTCTCTCCGTCTCAATAACTCTACGCGTCTCTCGGTTATGCCATCCACTTGGTATTTCTTTCTCTGTTCTCACTAGAAACTGATTATTAGATACAGATTTAAGATTTGTTAGGAATGCAATGAACATGTGGAATTGTCCCTAAGGAGAACTATGATGTAGTATTAGAACTATGATGTCATGTGCTTGTGCCATGGACGAAGAAACCATTAAATGACGAATGTTTATGTATTGTAGTCCATACTCCATGTAAACATGGTTTACTCTCAGCATTGCGTTATTAATGTGATTGTAGATATATCTATATCCAGGCACGAGGGAAAGCCAGAAGATGCATTAAACCCAAAAAAACAAACAGTTGGAGAAGATCTCAAAAGTGTGTTCTAACTCTTTCCTACACTTGGATTTATCATCAATTCATTCGTAGGCATATATTGCTGATATGAATTCACTAATGATGTTAGCCCATTCTAATATTCTATTTGGTAGAATTTTAAGTTTTCGTCCCCATCTCTCTAGAATTCGAAACATCGGGATGTTTCAGATGGGTTTTGCTAATTTCACTCTGTTATCATTCTTGATTGTTTTAGTTGGCCAAATCTCTTTGATGAGGTTTACAGTTATTGCTGGCTGGGCATGGAAAAGTTAGTTTGTTTTTTGTTTGATCAATAGCTTCTTTATGAGTGGTAACTACTTCAGGCAATGTCACATACACTTTCTCAAGTATTAATATTAGTTTCTCAAGTTGCCTCTTTTGTCAAATAGAGTTCTAAAAAGAAACACTTACGTAGCCACTTTTTACCAATTTATTGCACATTACCACAATGGAAGTGTCTAGGATGTATTTTCCATTGAATATAATGTAATTTCTTGCCAGCCAAATGGACCATGTGGTAGCAAAGAAATAAGAAGTCCTACAAGCCACTTTCACAAAGTTAGACTTACCATGCACCTGCCATGCCATCGAGTCAGAGATTGAGACAGGGAATGCCCAGACCAAACTCCTATTCTGTATCTGATTTCAAGAGGAACCTTCAAGGTATCATTTCTCTTAAGGTCCCTAATAGATCGGCTCATTATATTTTCTGGGGTTTTGGGTGGTTAGTCTGGTCTGGTTTGGGTTGTATGGTTTGGGTGGGTTGGGATTTTGTCATTTTCTTGGCTTGGTGGTCTTGGTTTGCTTTATTTTTTTGGGTTTGTGTCTTTTCCCTTTGGTTTAGTTCTTTTGGTGGTGTATTTTTTTCTTTTTTCCTTGTGTTTCTGCAATTTCTATTTATTAGTTGTGTCTCTTATGGTATGGTCATTCAGTTGCACACTCCTTCAATCAAGGTGTACCTTATATGGGAGCTCTATTGGTTCGGCTGAGTTCATCTGCTGTGGTTTTTTGGTTTGTCCCTACTGCTGCTAATCTTATTGGTCAAGGTGCACCTCTTCTTTGTTTCTTGCTGGTCCTGCCTTAACTTGTACACATAAATCTAGCTTATATTTGTAATTGTTTGGTTGGTTGTTGTTAGGCATGCTATTTCCATATTCTCAACTAACCATGACAACTTCATCAAAACTTTATTTTATGAGGGTCAAATGTATGGGGTTTAATTGGTTCATTTTGTGGTTCCATAGTAAGGAGCTTTAAATGGTTTGATGATTTATTTGGTTTGATTGGGTTTAATTAATGTCAAGTGCCTTTACTCCAACAATATCTTTTTCTTTTTGTATCATCTCCAACAATTTCTTTGGGAGGCATATAGTTAATTATGGCTGATTTTAAGTCCTCCTTGAGCAGATATTTTGAGATATTTGTTAGATACTCTCGAGGTGCCCAAAAACATTTGAAGCTTTTGATTTACATGCAGGTAAAAGGGAAAAATTCTTGAGGTGGGTAGTGATGCTTTAAACATGATTAATGGTCCAAGAAGATTATTTAGGGGCTGACCAGAAGTTCCTTTTAACCGAAAATACCTTTCTATAGGTGAAACAGTGTGGTGGTTATATGGAGATATCCCAGGAATTCCAGTTGATGGTATGTGCTATAGTTCTTTGTTTTTTTTTTGAGTTTTGAATTGACAATGAGTTTAGAAGCTAATCTTCTCAAAGCCAATTTGATCGCAGGCAAATTGCTCCTATCCATGAATATCGAAGCTTATTTGTTCTAAGTTGGTGAGGTTTCTATTTTCACCCTCTTTCCCTCCCTCTGCTCTTCAATTTCGAACCCTAACATCTTTTTCCTTCCTGTTTTTACAAGCCCAGACTTGGTACTTCCAGCAGCAGCAGCAATCCTGGCATAAGCTAGCTGTTTCGATCGACTCCCATAGGTCAGGTAAGCGCTCTCTCTCTCTCTCACACACACACACATTCCTAACTAAGTAGGAGAAAATATAAAGTAGGAGATTATTTGTCTTAGAAGAGTAATAATATCGGAGGTTTGGCAAAAAAGTGAACTACTTGTTTCGCACCCATTTACATTGACGTTTGGCTGGGGCCATTGACCTATGGGCCCATAACCCACAGGTCCCAGGATCGAAACTTGGCTCTGATACCAAATGATGCAAACCAAATCAAGGATAGATTTCATAAGAGTGATAAATCCCTCAAAGGGGAATACAAGGAGCAAAAGCTCTCAAATATCAATTATCAATATATCAAAAGTTACCGAATGAGCACTCTAGACACCTATTTATAGACCCCATACTACAAAGTACTCAAAAAGACATACATACCCTTAAACCTACTGCATCTCTCTCTCTATTCGAAATAGTTATAATGTACATTGACAAGACCAGTCCAACAATACAAGTCAACTTTTTTATTAGTGATTTAGCTGAAGCCATTGCAAATCTAGAAAAGCTGTTGCAAATCTGGATCATGCATTTTTTATGTAACCATCTTTATGCTTCTTCATCAAATACTCAAATCTGATATGATTTCATGTGGTAGGATTTGTTTGATAGCATGCAGAAGGAGATGAAAACCTATAGTCAGTTTTCTAGGTTTTCTGGTAGTTGCTTGAGGAGTGCATGCAGCTAAGGAAGATAGAACTGGAAAGGAAATATATAGCAGCCTTGCTGAGTCACATGAAACTTGTAATAAGAGTGGTACTAATGGACAAGGTTTCGAGAAATGGTTGATGGAAAATTATTCGGGAATGCAAGGTTGGATTCTATGCTACTTAAATATTGTTGTAAGTTCTATGGTTGGATCCTTGTTCAATATAGATTTGTATTTTCTTTTTTTATTACTACATAACCATTTATGCATGAAAATAACCATTCCTACATCGATTTATTAACTTCCTGGCTACCAGTTGAATCCCTTGTATTTGAAGATCTAAAACTGATTTTTGCTTCCAGTCTTGCTATTTCTCTACAATCATCACTACGATAACCAAAAACACTTCCCAATACCAATTCATCCAATGAGCACGTGGAAACATGCAAAGCACGGGCATTATATTAGTAACTATACAATATAGCTTGGTGGTCTATGAATTTACTTTTTTATTTTATTTTATGGTATGCATACTAAAATCTAATGAAATTTTGAAGGTTGGAGTACAAACTGAGACAGAGCGAAAATAAAAGAAGTTGAGAGTAGAGGATGCTCTCAATGCAACAAAGGCAAGTTTTTCATGAGACTCTGATTTCTGGTTTATAGAGATGGTAGTTCCTTGTCAGATTTCTGGTTTATAGAGATGCTCTCAATGAAATTTTGAATAGTTTTTCTTTTTTGACCATGTGTTTGTTTGATCACCTATTTGAGAGATTATTCTTTGTCTCCGATTTTTATTTTTGTAGACTCTCGGGGCTATGCTTCACTGTAGGCCACTACCACTAAGCATGAAATCGTTTTGCAGCTAAAATTGGGTAACATCTAGAATCGATAAACCGAATTTGTTACCATGGCTCCCAACAAATTGATTTAACCGAATTTGCTTAAGAGTACGACCCACCAGAAACCATGCTTATTCAAGTATCGGTGCGTGACCTCTTTCAGCTAAAATCCTCCTTATTCAAGAGAGTTCACGCTTATTGTGGTCAGCTAAAACCATGCTTATTAACATTGCTTCGGTGCGTGACCCTTCTTGAATAAGCAATGTTACCTCCAGAAACCATGCTTATTCAAGTATCGGTGCGTGACCTCTCTTGAATAAGCAATTGTGGAAGCGTGACCTCTTTTCAGCTTTTTGAGATGGGCTAAGAGCAAAGGTCTTATATGCATCGACATTCTCACATGTTGCACTGAAGTGGTCCATGCTTTGCAAGATGTTTATTTTGCTGCAAAACGTCATATTAGATTGTAGGCTGTTAGTAGTTAGTCTTAGCCTTAGACTTTGAGTTTGTGTGTGTATTCAAGGCCACCAGCAAGACGTGCAACTAGCCGACGATCTTGCTCAGACAAGCCTTTGTAATAGGTATTTTATGTAATGGATGACTTATGTTGTTTGGTTCTCAAAATAATGAACAATTCATATGTATACAAATGTAAATTATCAGATATTGATCTACCCACCGAAACAAAAAGCCTTAAAAGCAACAGGCATGACTTTATCATGCGAAGCAAAAAGTTGAGACTGCCCCCGAGCATTACCCTTCAATCTCCCCCATTAAGAGGCTCAATTGGAAAAATCATGCCAAACTTTGACCGACCAGAAATTCAGCTTCATGACCCAGAAATACAAGGAATGGGTATGTCTATTCTTCAGTTTTTCTTTGAATTTTTTAGGCATCAAAGATCTAATTAGTAATTTGTTAGAGTAATCTTGCATTTCCTTTCTCATCTGAAACTGAATAGTTTGCCACCATTTTGTTTCAATCTGTTTGCAGGTCATTGATGGTGTTCATCATTGAAGGCTAAATGTTTCAAGGTAGATCTTGCTTTAGAAACACAGTCTTGATACACTTTTGTTGAGATATGCATATATGTGCTTTAAAAAAAAAAGGTACCTTTACCGATTACATTTCCTGGAGTAGTCCATGGTCCTTGACCATATAAGAACATGAAATCTCCAATTCGAATTGGACAATTTTGGTCCAATTTTTCCAATTGAGTCCCTCATCCATGGTACACCTAGCCATTCCCAAGGGTAAATTAGGTCTATTTTGCTGTTTTTTAAAGATTACTTTAACAGATTTTCTGACATTTGATGATTTCCATTCATGTCCCCTCTTTTGTTCTATGTTTTGTTGTCTTTCTCCTGATTATGTAGGGGTACCGTTGGGTTTCTGACTGACTGAATGAGATTGACGGGGACGGGACGGAGTGGATGGGGCTTGAGGATAAGACGTGTTGGGAAGCAAGTTGGATGGAGTCTTGCGTTGATTTTTATGAGAGGTTGATCTCTCTCTCTCTCCTCAACCCAGTTCCACACCACTTCCACCACAGACGACGCCCCGCCAATGAAATCACTCCCTTCCTTTCTTCACAACTATCTCTCTCTAACTTCCAGCGATGCTTTGGAAGCAACTTCCAACGATGCTTGAAGAAACTCAAGGCAAAAATCTCGAAGCCGAAGCTTTAATCGAAATCAGGTAATCACTCGTTTTGCCCTAATTCTTCCCTAACTTTCTGTTACATTTCCTAGATTGTTTCGATTTTGGTTAAAATCAGTTTGCCAAACATTTATGGAAAATCCCCCAAATCTCATAGTATTTTCTTTTGAATTGGGGGCTTTTTAAAATTAATGCTTTTGTTCAATTAAATTCCTGAGTGAGATGCCAATTGTTAGTGTTTCTCCTTGTCGTCCAAAGTTTTCTACCGTCGCCATCCAATTTCCCTTTCATGTTGGTAGTTGTCACGGGGCTATTTTTTGCCTAGAAATTTGCCCATGATGGCTTCAAGTTTGCCAACAACTTGGTCTCAGCCAACTAGTGTTTACTAACACACCCGATAAGTTTGAACGTCTAGAAACACACACAAGAGTTACGGGAACCGTCCCAACCTTTATTAAGCATCAACTTACAAAGGAATACACTCAAGAGCCTAGACAGAACACCCCTCCCGCCTTAGGCTACGAAAATGCCTTGCCTATATAGGCTTACAATCATAAAAACGTGGCCACTAAGTACATGAGATCATGGGGCAAGCCCATGATCTTGCAGTTGACACCCCCAACTGCCCTGGGGCTGTGCTGACTTTGCCAGAATCTGCCAGCACACTGAAATCTGAAATTGCCTGGCTGTAACTGCCGATAACTGCCCGTTTCTACCTTGGACACCTGTCCCATGCTTCCAGCAACATGTGCAGCCCGTTTCTGCCTTGGACTTCTGTCCCATGCTCCCAGCAACATGTGCAGAATGTTGTTTAACCGTCAATAACCGTTTTGCCTAAGCCAACTCAAGGTTGCCTGGCCAATTTTGTGCTCCAACCCCAGCTCCCAATACTTAGCTGTTTTTCTTGATTGCCTTGTCCCACAAGTCTACTTCCCATTTAGCATCCATGCCTCGATATCATCGGGCCTTCACGTGCATCGCGACTGCCACTTGCCTAAGGGACGAGTGCCAACACCAACTGACACCATTGGGTCACCTTGTAAAGACATGCCTGCCTCATGCCTTTGTTTCCACCGGTTGGCTAGGGTGCAAGGTGCCACCGCTAGCCAAGCTTAGCAAGCCTTGGAAATCAAGTTGCTAACAAACCACCCCCACCAGAGGAAGCCAACGTCCTCGTCGGTAAGGCCTGTAAGTACTCCAGCACTTGCTTCTCAGACTGCCACAAAGTCCCATCTGTTTCCCATGTAGCCTCTGAGTCTTGCCCATTTTCACAATTCGCCAAACAGGAGGTTCTCCCATTTGTCTCGCTCTGCCCTTTCGCCTTATCATCTAGAATCCCGTACATCTGAACAGCGAGGGAAGCCCGTTGAGCTTGTTTTCTTCCAGCATCTCCCAAGTCCGGAAAATTTTGCACTTGAATTGCCGATAGTCAGCCACCCGTTCCTTCCTTTGTCCGCTTGCCCTTCTCTGCCTTGGAACAACGCGGTACAAAATATGGCCGTTTCTCATCGGCAATCAAAATCCCACCGAGATGTGGCATCACAACCACTTTTGCAGCCACAAAGAACTCATTACCCAGTATAAGTTCAAAGTCGTCAAGTGGATACACCATCAAATCCACTTGCCCGTTCTAGTCCCCGATCTTCAAAGCGACATTGCCCATCATTCCATGCCCCACCTGTGCATTGGAATTCACTGTCTTGATTCGACTGAAACTTTCAACGACTTTTAATCCGAGCGACTGCACCACCCGTTCTGAAACAAAGTTGTGTGTGGCCCTCGTGTCCACCATGGCCAACACTTCAGTTTCACAAAGCAACACTTTGACGTACATCAGACCCGATCTCTACGAGTTACTGCCTTGTCCGCATGAATCACGTTGAGCAATTGCATAGGGTTGACCTGAACATGCACTTCCGAGTCTGAATCACCATCTTTCCCTTCATCCACGCAAATAGCATTCAGCTTTTCACGCTTTGGGCATTCCTTTGCCCCATGAGGCCCATCGCAAATGAAACATCCCTTGCTAAAATTCCCTTTGCCTTGCCCTTAGTAGCACAAAGTGGGAGCGGGAGCGGGTGCGGGGGAGCGGAGGCACCTAGAAGCTCCTAAGGTTGGGAGCGCCTAAGGAGCGTATATAGATTTCATATAAATACGTATATAAAGTATCTTTAAATACTTAACCATTGAAGGAAAAGTGATTACTTATGAGAATTTTCACGATCTTAAAGGGTACTTAAAGGAAGTTAGATATTTTCAATTTGCAAAACTTCTTGAGTGATAAGATTTTCATATTTTTAATTTCACAATGGCATAACTCCCTCAAGAGTATGAAAACAGTTGCCTTAACCGCCCAATAAGCTCCCATCTCAAGGGGAGCGAGCTCCCGTCAAGCTCCCATCTTGGGAGCGCACCCATTTTAGAAGAATCCTGCTACTAAGGCCTTGCCGTTTGACCTCCACAACCGATTTTGATTTCTGACCCTTGTCTTTCTGACTCTTGCCCTATTTCTTTGAACCAGATTTTGACGTGCTAGATTCAAAAGAATTGGATTCGCCTGTCAGTATGAAATCTGCCAACCCGTCGTCAGCGGCAACAGCCGATGGCTAGTCTTTGATTCCCAGCCTTCGTAGTTCCAACTGTGCCCAATTCTGCAGACCCGACATGAAATTGAACACCTTGTCCTCCTTCGACATGTTCTTGATGTCCAACATCAAAGAACTAAATTCCTTCACGTAGTCTCACACTGAACCCGTGTGCTTCAATTGTTTCAGCGACTCCCTTGCAAGCCACGAAGAATTGCAAGGCAGGAATTGATCCTTCAATTCCTTTTTCAGCGTTTCCCACTGCTCGATCTTTGGACACCCGCTGTCCTCACATCGAGTTCTCCACCAGAGTTTCGCATCGCCCTTGAGAAACATCGTGGTGATTGTCACCTGTTCTGCCCCTGGAACACGAGCAGCAGAGAAGTACTGCTCCATATCCCACAGAAAGTTTTCCAACTCCTTAGCATTTCGGGCACCACCGAAAGCCTTCGGTTCAGGGATCTTTACACGAGTCTCGAATCCGTCTGAGCGACCAAGGAAGGCCCTCTTCACAACCAGCAATTCTGACTCCAAGTTAGAAACCCGCTCCCTCATGACGTCTGAAAGTTTGTTCATGTCCGCCAGCATCTTTGTAAGCTTGGTTTCGGTCTGAACGACGTGTGTTTCGTGAGCCGTTTTCTGTGACTCAACCGAAGCCAACACGACGTCCAAACGTTCAACCAAGGTAACGCCCTCATCAAAATCATCAGCACCAACGAGCTTTTCCAACTGTGTAACTCTGACCCGTACCGCCTCGAGTGCAGCATTTGCAGCCATAACTCCAACCCGGAGCTCTGATACCAACTGTCACGGGGCTATTTTCGCCTAGAAATTTGCCCGTGATGGCACCAAGTTTTCCAGCAACTTGGTCTCACCCAACTAGTGTTTACTCACACACCCGATAAGTTTGAGCGTCTAGAAACACACATAAGAGTTACGGGAACTGTCCCAACCTTTATTAAGCACCAACTTACAAAGGAATACACTCAAGAGCCTAGGCAGAACACCCCTCCTGCCATAGGCTACGAAAATGCCTTGCCTATATAGGTTTACAATCATAAAAACGTGGCCACTAAGTACATGAGATCATGGGGCAAGCCCATGATCTTGCAGTTGACACCCCCAACTGCCATAGGGCTGAGCTGACTTTGCCAGAATCTGCCAGCACACTGAAATCTGAAACTGTCTAGCTGTAACTGCTGATAACTGCCCATTTCTGCCTTGGACACCTGTCCCATGCTTCCAGCAACATGTGCAGCCCGTTTCTGCCTTGGACACCTGTCCCATGCTCCCAGCAACATGTGCAGAATGCTGTTTAACCGTCAATAACCGTTTTGCTTGAGCCAACTCAAGTCTGCCTCCGTTTTGCCCAAGCCAACTCAAGGCTTCCTGGCCAATTTCGTGATCCAACCCCAGCTCCCAATACTTAGCTGTTTTTCTCGATTGCCTTGTCCCACAAGTCTGCTTCCCATTTAGCATCCATGCCTCGATATCATCGGGCCTTCACATGCATCACGACGGCCACTTGCCTAAGGGACGAGTGCCGACACCAACTGACACCATCGGGTCACCTTGTAAAGACATGCCTGCCTCATGCCTTTGTTTCCACCAGTTGGCTAGGGTGCAAGGTGCCACCGCTAGCCAAGCTTAGCAAGGCTTGGAAATCAAGGTGCTAACAGTAGTCCATGGACTGTAACGCTCTGTTTGTTTTCGATGTAAATGTTTTCCTCATTTTCCGGTGTTTGGTTGGATATTCATCAAGTAAAACAATTTTAAGTGTAAAATGTTTTACCCCATCGGCTGTAAAATGTTTTACCCCCATGAACCGCGCAAGTCATTTTTTTCCTAGATGTCCCCAATGCGTAATGAAGTGCAGAAGTGGACTGGCAGTCTTTAGAGCTTATTATCTAAACAAGAACTCTCTCTCTCCCCCCGACCCTCTTTTTTGTTTATCTCTACGTTGTACAACGGGACCTGGGAACAGTATTCTTTAATCTCTATGTATGCTTCTCTTTCTACAATTGAGAGTGTAGAATACATGTTTCTCTTCTCTCTACAACTGGGAATCAACCAAATTGCATCAAAATTCAAACACAACGAGAAAGTCACGAATTGAGCATAACCATACGTACAAATATATCTGTTTGTGTGCGTGTGTATACATATACAGGCTTATAGTCATAAATGTTAACAAAGAGGCAGATAATGGCTTTTCTTATACTTTAAAGTGATTCAAACTTTTGTCATAAAAAATATTTTCAAGTGTCAACCAGGCACCGAAAAACAAATGGAACAAAAACATAAAACAAACGGAACAAAAACATTTTCCAGCAAAATTGTTTTCCATGTAAAACATTTTATGTCAAAACAAACGGAGCCTAAGTATCCCTTTCTTCGTCGGAGAAAATATTTCCTTGGATGTAGGAAGGTGATGATGGGTGGAAGTTAGTCTTAAGGACACATTCATGCCGTGTCATTTTTTCTGATTGTGCAACCTCTTTTTTACATTGATGATATTGTGCAGTTTAGCTTTGATATTGGGCAACTCATTCACATTATGTTGTGATTTATGTGCTTAAAAGTTTATTCATTGAACTAATAACTGTATCATGCAATTTATGACAACAGAAAATACTGAGTAAAGCAGGATATGTGCGTTCAAAAACTGAGTAGTATTCTCTTGGAGGTGTTATTTCTGCTATTCAAAATGCCTTCCATTCCATGCTACACCTTTGCTGTCTTTCTCTAATGGTGCAATGGAGGAACTCCAGATATGCTTCTATAAGGATTTTATGGTATGATTTCTTTGCTGCTTTATTCTGTTAGTCTTGTATTGGAAACTAAACCAGCAAAAGATGTTCGTGTGTGTGCTTGTAGTGAGCCTGTTTTGTGGGATAAATCCTTGAATACTCTCTCCATTTCTTCCATCCACTAGGTGCCCTGGCATGGCAATCTATTTTGACACAAAATCCATCTTGTACATTTCAAGATAAAAACCTCTTTTAATTAACTCTAGAGAAGAAAGAAAAAAGTGATGACACCGCATGTGATCATTTTGAGTGACCAATCCAAGTGAAAACCCTTGAATCTAGCATGGTTTTCTGGCTAAAGTCTTTTTGATTAAAATCCATTTCTTTTTCTCTGTGGCATCTCAAAGAACAGCAGAAACGTTGGACTTGTCGTAACGAGGCTGATTTTGCAGTCTAGGGCAGACAATTAACTTGCATTTTGTGAGCCGCCTCTGAGAAATTCGTTGCAGTTTAGCATCCCATGGAAGCGGGGATAAGTTCTATCTTATTCTTCTAAGGAAAGCTGAACCATGAATTGTATTTCATACATCATTAGCTAACATTCCATTTGAGTGAAATTTGGAAAAGAACTCCAATATGTCAGCATTCATGAACTTCCAAGCCTTTTTGACAAATGAGAAATTAAAACCATTAGGTCTTGGTGCTTTGAAGTTGCTGCACTCCTTGATTGCATCAGTTATTTCTGCTTTCTCAAAAGTTCTTTCATTGTCCACAGCCATATCAATAGTTATCAGTCTTGGGAACACATCACCCAGTGTTGATCTTGATCTTCTTTCTTCTCTGAAAATGTTTGAAAAATAGTTTACTGCAGCTTCTTTGATCTGGTTTGGTTCTTCTCATGATCTGCCATCAGCCTTTATAGCCCCAATGAACTTCCTATGGAATCTGTTGTTTGCCAGAACTTGAAAAAATTGTGTTTCTGTCTCTCAGTTTCATCCATCTCATTCTTGACTTTTGTCTCCGTATGCTTTCTGCCAGCTTTGAAAGTTTTTAAAATTTTGATTTCAGCTTGTTCTTTTCCTTCATTTTATCGTTGGTAAGCTGTCTTTGTTCCCCAGCAGTATCCAATGAGTGAAGTCGGTTCTCTATGCTTTGGATTTTGGTGTTAACATCTCCAAACTCTGACTGGCACAGCTTTACTGCTTGAAGTTTCCTCATAATTCTGAATCCAGCCCATCCTTGAACATGACAGTCTTTCCAAGCTTTCTTGGCTAGAAACCCCAGTTTCTTTGGTCTTGAGCAATCATAATAGGTGAATGGTCTGAAATAGGCCTTGGCAAGCCCAAAGAGTTGGTTTAAACTTTTGGATCCAATCAGCAAACCAATCAGCAGGCAAAAGGAATCTATCAATTTTACTATGAATAGCAGCATCTTGGAAGTTTGTCCATATATATCTTCTCCTCATCATTGGTAAGTTTTGCAGCTCCATTTTGTTGATGAAATCTGTTACAGAAAGTCTACACACACATACAATCTGTGCACAGATTGTGCAAAGATTTCGTTGTGGGGCCCACCACGGGTCCACACAAATCATCCGAGCCGTTCATTAAATGTAAAACATTTTTTCAAGGGTCCCCGTAAAAAATAAGCTCAATCCGATACCTATAGGTGCTCGATCCAACCATATAACTTTTCATTATCCGGAAATCTGAATGAAAAGTTAGATGGTTGGATGAATCACCTATAGGTATCGGATTGAGCTTATTTTTTACGGGGACCCTCAAAAAAATATTTTACATTTAATGAACGGCTCAGATGATTTGTGTGGGACCCGTGGTGGGTCCCACAACGAAATCTGTGCACAGATTGTTTGTGTGTGTAGCAGGACTCAATCTGTTAAACCTCGCATACCTCTGTGTACTCTGTTGCATCCGGTTCTTTCATTGATTGCGATTATCTCATTGAGATCTCCACCCGCACACCATGGAAACTGCATAGATGGTATGATTGAAATCAGGTCCTCCCGTATTGTTCTACGGTCTTGAACTGAATTTGGAGCATAGATGTTGGCCAAAACATACTCAAAATCAAAAGGAAGTCTGCCTTTGATAATGATGTAATGTTTGTGAATGATTGAAGTTTCCAAATTGAAGCCTCTTTGTTCCAGAGGATAAGAAGACCTCCAGAAGGTCCCTCAGCTTTAGACATTACAAATTCCTCTTCAGAACTGCCCCATAAACGAATTACATTTGGTCTATCAAAGCTCTCCAATTTTGACTCCCGAATGAAAAACAGATCTGGTTTCTTTTCCTGATGAGCGTAATTTCTTTCGGATGACTTCCCATTCCTCTAACATTCGAAGATAAAATCTTCATAAAAAATAGATCGACCCCTTTCAAATTACCACACTAAGACAAGAGACAGAAAGACTCAAGAGTCAGTCTCCCTCTCCCTTGCTTTATTAGCCAATTGGCCTTAGTTTGTATACATGATGTATTATACAATCCCAGAAGTCTGCCACAAAAAAAATAATAATAACACTCTTCCACTATTATAATCTAATTGAAGGTAGGGTCAAGAAAAAGATAGAATGGTCTACGAGCTCATTCACTCATTCACTGGCTTGTAAGGAAAGCCATGCATTTGGGTTCTTCAAGGATGGGACCAAGTCATCCACGTTAGTTGCAGCCACAAGAATTAGGAAGAGAGGCAATTCAGCACCCCGTATGATACCTGAATTACATTCAAAACACACGTCCATATATATGCTTTTTGTATCAAACGTATATGGGTATGGAACTGATAGTGTATGGTAACATAGAATACAAATTTGTTCGGCCAGAAAATTGAAAAGATCATATGAGCCTACTTATTCTCATTTTCTGTAGATCATTAATATTTTGAATTGTACTTCATGGTCGGGGGCTGGTCCAGGTCTCATGGATGCTGCTGCTAAAGGTGCTTTGCAAGCAGAAAAGCCGGCTAGCAGATTTAAGATAGGTAAAGAAGCTGACGAATTTTCATCCATACCTACCTTGGGAAACTTAGCTTACCTGCAGGTGAGATAGACTCTTTCTTGTAAACTCGTCACCGCTCCTTTTTATTGTGTTTGGATCATTAACTTGTGGATGGAAGTGATATCAAAAGGATAGGGAGTCATTAACTTGAGAAAATTGTGAAAAAGGCTACCCACTGTAATGCCAAGTACTGTTGTTGGCCTTTCGAGGGAGTGTCTGCAATACCTCATCATAAAACTTGTTTGAAAGATTACAGCTTCACTGCTGCATTCAGGATGCTATTGATAGATAAATCTTATATTCATCCAATTCTTGCCAGCATTTTATGTCACCGTTCGCTTGGTTACTCAGTTTTGGTTCTCTATATAGATAATCAGCAAGAGAATACTGAAGACACGATATCTCACCACGTACAAACATGCAAATTTATTTGCTTTTAACAGGCCATTAGGTCTTCTTGTTAAATACGATGAAGCGATTTGGAAACGCAGATGAGTGAATATCACTCTCGAGCTTGTTGTAATAGTCAAAACTTTTCCAAGGTCGCACCATACTAAACCCGACTTATATGTCATTAAGGGATCAAACAACTAAATAAATCAGAAGTTGTAGTAGTAGTAGTAGTAGATTTTGTAGTAGGGGTATGAGTAGAAGAGATACTTTGTGTAATATGGGGTATTAGTAGGCACTATATCCACGCTAATACTGTAGGCACTATATCCACGCTACAAGATGTATTTGGCTTACCTATACATCTTTCGAGTTTCTTCTCCCCTGAAATGTCTTGAGAAAGTAAACGTGGTGATATCTAGACCTTAGTAGCACGAAGCGGGAGCGGGGGCGAGGGCGGGGGAGCGGAGGCACCTAGAAGCTCCTTAGGTTGGGAGCGCCTAAGGAGCGTATATAGATTTCATATAAATACGTATATAAAGTATCTTTAAATACTTAACCATTGAAGGAAAAGTGATTACTTATGAGAATTTTCACGATCTTAAAGGGTACTTAAAGGAAGTTAGATATTTTCAATTTGCAAAACTTCTTGAGTGATAAGATTTTCATATTTTTATTTTCACAATGGCATAACTCCCTCAAGAGTATGAAAACAGTTGCCTTAACCGCCCAATAAGCTCCCATCTCAAGGGGAGTGAGCTCCCGTCAAGCTCCCGTCTTAGGAGCGCCGATTCGAGCTCCCATCTTGGGAGCGCACCTATTTTAGAAGAATCCTGCTACTAAGATCTGGACTTGAAACCCTTTATAGAAGATGCTCTAGCCAGTTGCGACAACCCTGTTCATCAATAGCAGTTGTCTACTTTTTTATTTACACCATGTGAAAGTTTCTCTTTGATAGTGGAAGAGGGAAGAAAGGATCTTATATCTGCTGAGAGAATTTCCTGATCTATATCATCATGATTCATGAGATAAGAATTCGAGAATATCCAAAAATAAAGGTAGTTATTGGTCCATTTAACTTCAAGGCTAAAATGGTGATTGGGGAATATTGGGTATGAGATAATGTCCAGGCATACTCTCAGCAACTTCCAAGCCCAAGCCCAAGTATCCTGTATGCTGCCTAAATGCAAGAAACCTGCCTGATGGTAATCTCTTCTCAACTTAGCTTTTAGGATAATGAACTTCGATTATGGCGTTTGCTTTTACTCCTACTTTTGGCTAAGAACAGGTTTTAAAGCTGCTTAAAAGCTCATGGTGAGAAACATCAATATTGATGCTTTTGAAATCTGATGATTTCCAGATTCAGCTTGTGCCTTGTATATAATTAAAAACTTCGACAAGCGCCCCTAATTTATCGTCCTTTAGTAAACTCTGAACTTTTGAGTCAAAAGTTTTACTTTCTTTACTGGTCAAGATTGTTCAGGAAAGTAAAATATTTTGAATCAAATAAGAGAACGCAAAAAAACTTACGAGAATCTATTGGGTATCACAAGACCTAGGATGGTCCCCATTTTGACCAGCCTACGATGCCAATTCATGAGTAGATGTTTTCTTGTAAAAGAAATAGAAAGTATGTTGAATTGAATGTAATTTTTTTGTATTTTGAGATCTAAATGGAAAGTAGTTGACTGCTATGGAGTGTGTGCTATTTTTATTACAATGAAACTTTGAAATGTATCGAATGAAATCTATGCTTGGGAGATACCAATTGAAAACTATAATTTGTGTGTTCACATGATTTTGTGAGTAAGGATTTGAGCTCAACTTTGGCTCTTTTTCCATCAGGATTTTTGAAGAATCAGAATAAAGAATCTTTCCATCGTGTTTGTGGGTTTGTGGTTTAGCAAAATGGCTCTAATATGTGCTTTTTTGGTGATAGGGGAAAGGCTACAAGAGTCTTGGATTTCTGGTTGTGGAGTGGGACCAGAGCAAAATAAATGGCAGACATCGACTTTGAGAAAACAACTCCAGTGAGGTAGCCTTGCACTTCCACCAACGGCGATTTCAGAGGATTCAGATCGGGCTTGGTGTCTGGTTACTCTAGCATGACTTAACCGAGATTGGGATGAAACCCGACTTGGGATTCATAGTTCTGAAGGTGATGACCAGTTCATTGAAATTCTAGTTCACATGCGGTTAAATTTTAGTCCTGGCTTAATTATTCTTTAGATTTGAGTTTCTTGAGTTTTAATTACTCATTTAAATATATGAAGTTTGAAGGTTGAGTCATACGCAGAGGATTACAAAGCTGAGATCTCCAAGCTCATCAATAGCAGATTCAGGTTAATTTTATTTTCAATTCACTTAACAGTAGTTACCACCTCTATATATATCATCCTCGTAATTAAGTTATTTCCAATTTCTGAGACACTACTAAATAGGGAATGGTTTATCTGCTTAGGCATTAGTTTAGTGACTTTTCATGTTCCCTCTGTATTTACAGTTTATGCGAATCTCCTATTTCGTGCACCGTTTGTGTTGTGCAGTTTCCATGTTCAAGGCACCTATACAAATGGTTTAATTTCTTTTTCCCCCTTTTCCATACGTTAGTTATTTATCATGCTATTGATTTATCCTTGAGTTAATCTGCACTATAAGTTTCATTCCTTTCGAGTTTGATTTATCACATGCCCTTTTTTCTACTAATTATTTTTCTTGTGAAACTACTATTGTTCTTTGCAAGTACTTATTAGTTTATTTTAGAGGTGACAAGGTGAGGTCTTTGTAGACTTCATTTTATAGGGTAAGTTAAAGATTTATAAAACAAACTTGACCATACAAGAGCTAATAGACCACTTGAAAAAAAACAAGAGAAGGAACAAGCAAAGCATCCAAAAAGGCATGATTGCAGAACAAGAAACTAAGGCTGCACTCTGTGGGAAAAGACTCTGTCACTAATAGACCACTTGGAACAGATGAGCCTATTAGCAAAAGTCTTCTTGACAGCCCTCCAAGAGCTAAGCAAGGCTTTGACATCATTCTCAATTCTAGCCGCAAGTTGAAACCCGATGGAGCTACCCACTGGAAAATACGAGCATTTCTCTCCCTTCAAATGTGATACATACATGCAGCCAAAGAAAATTTATAGACGTAATCTTGTAGGCCATTCCCCCCATTATACCTCACTGCCCATCTCACTTCATCTGAAGTGTACCTTGGTTCTTCCTATGTCATTCTATTGATTGATCTTTTGGTCTTTGTTAGTTTTATTTCTTTTTTGAGTCGCCTTGCATAGATGAATAGTTTAAAAAAAAAGAAAAAAGATGAGCGATTGGCAATTTTGGGCTTTTAATCATGTTTGTTTATCCAGTAGATTCATTTTTGGAGTAGAGGAAACTACTTACTAGAATTTTGTTTATTTCCGTCTACAATTCTTATGGAATGACCTCCGGTTAGTGCAGTACTTGTTTTCTTACAGCATTTGCTGTGGATAGGTTGGAGGAAATGAAAAAAGTACTTGGAAACTTTGCTGCAAGTGTGGGTCTTGAGTTTCTAGAGGCCTATCTACCTTGTTTTCTGCAAGTTCCATGTCCTTTACTTTGTTCTTTTATTTGAAAATATTTTTTTCCTTTGATTGTTTTTTTTTTTGGATAAGTTTTCTTTCCTTTGATTGTGGTTGTTCAGCTGTCTTATTCTACCGTTGCAGGGATTGGATAAACCAAAACGATGTTCCCTCCAACTAAGTTTCTTGATGTGCTGAAAACTTTGAATTTCTATTGGATTTCGTTTGGAGAGCATATTTGGGCTGTTGGCACCTCCTAACGTTAATTCATTCTTGTATGCGTAACTAAGAATAGTAAGGCTATCAATGTTTTTAATCTATCAATGGTTTTGAAGTTGCAAGATTGGACATGAGAGTCAAGTATGCAATTACAAAAGTAGGCTATCAATGTTTTTAATCAATCAATGGTTTGAAGTAGCAAGATTGGACAGAAGAGTCGACTATGCAATTACAAAAGAATCGCTCATTAGCATATGGCCATACCCCCTCCATCCTGTCATGGAGAGATTGGTCCTATTTACGTGCATGGTACAATCTTGGTCTATTGCAAATTATATTGAGGGATTTCGAGGAGAAGTGGCAGGCTTAGAAGTGGTTTTTTTGTTTGGATTGTGTTTTAGGAGGGGAAGGGAGGGGTGTAGAGGGTAATGGAGGGGGGAAGAGTGCAATCACTTTTAGCATATGACTTCACCTCCAGAAGTGGGAGGAAACAAAAAGCTTAGTGATATTAGTTAGTATTTGTAATACCATTATGCTATTAGAGATAAGGTACAAAACAATAGAAGAGTAATTACTTCCTGCAAGATTACTCTCCAAATGATTTTTTGGATAAGCGTTTTGGAAACTAAGTTTTTGAACCACCACCATATAAAGATTGCTTTTAGTAAACCTGATTCTATTGTGAATGAAAATTTTTGCAGGGAGTAACCAAACAGTTGGAGAAATGGAGTATTTGCACTCTCTGCAGCAGCAACTTGAGAAATTAAAGATTGAGTTATTTGTCAGCATCTTCCCCTCTTCGGGCGTATATATCTATTGGTTGAGGGTGAGGCCTCTTGGGATTTCTTGGTGCCTTCCTCTGTTTAAGGGAAGAGTGAGGATTATTAATGAGAATGACTATGAGATCTAGCCTTTTTTGTACTGGAAAAGCGTGCAAGTTGATCTCCTCAATTGAAAAGCAATGGGATATTTATGTTCGTAATATTTGGATTTTATCTTTTATATATAAAAAGCCGGTAGGTGGCATGGCAAAATTTCAATTTGGGACGAATTTGCCTTTCAATTACTGGGCCTCTTTTCTTAACTGGGTGTCCTTAATTGTAATTTTACCTATTCTGCAAAGTGGGATACGTTGCGCACTAGAGAAGAAGATGAAGATCTGCCAAGCGATAAGGAGATTTCACTGCTCACCAAACTATTCAACAAACTCATTAGTAAGAGAAAATTTGGCTAGAAGGAATCACTCAAGGGATGAAGAAAAGAAAGATCAAATCATCTGCTATAGATGCCAAAAGCCTGGACACATCAAAACTGATTGTCCAAAACTATCAAAAGAAAATAGAAAAGGAGAGGACAAAGGCAGGAAGGCTATGGTAGCTGCTCGGGGTGAAAGCGACATCGATAGCTTAGACAAAGAATTAAGCGACTCTGACATTGCTAATCTATGTTTGACAGCAAGGGCAGAGGAAGAAATGTTCCTTGACACTCTCACCAGTTTTGATGATGACCTATGTAGCACGGACACGGACACGGGACACGGACACGACACGACACCGACACCCCGACACGTAAATTTTCAGAAAATGGGGGACACGACACGTTTGGGGACACGTCTATATATATGTATATGTATATGAATATGTATATATATATGCCAAGAATACAAAAAATTCAAATAAGATAAAAGTTAATAATATTATATCCAGATAGCCTTGTTTTCACCTTTGCAGTACATTGTTTTCCAAGTCATTACATCTATTATCTATACCTTGCAACAAAAAGTGTCCCAAAAGTGTCTATCAAAAGTGTCTGGAAAGTGTCCCCGAAGTGTCCCAAAAGTGTTCGAAAGTGTCTGGAAGGTGTCGGACTCCAAATATTGCCCAAAATAATAGGACACTTCTGGAGAAGTGTCCGACATGTGTCGGCCGAGTGTCCGGTGAGTGTCGGTGTCCGACACGTGTCCGACACCGGTACGTCACCCCTAGTGGAGTGTCGGTGCTACATAGATGATGACAATATCATCAACCTTTGTCTTATGGCCTTGGGAGATGATGATGAGGTATATCTAGACCCTATTTCATTTGAAGAACTGCAAGATAATTTTGATGAAATACAATTGTCTTTTAATGATTTATATGATGAATCGATTAAACTAGCTAATATTAATTCTTGATTAAAGAAACAAGTTTCATCTCTCTCTAAAGACTTGCATGATTTGGAAAAGAATTTTTTTTTTTTTTAAATGAAAAGAACACTAACTTGACTAAAAGAGTTTTCAAATTCATTCAAGGAGAAGAAATTTTTTATAAACTGTTAGGTGATCAAAAATGTGTTTTTGATAAAAGCCGGAATTGGATATAAACCCTTCAAAAAGTAAAAGTCTTTTAAAACTGTTTTCATTAGAAATTCTACTTCGAATGCACCATACTCTACCTGTACAGTTTGCAATCAAGTAGGACACACTCAATATTTTTGTGATGTTAGAAAGGGAATGAAGATTGTGGGTCCCTAAGTCTGTTGGCACTAACTCTCCAGGACCCATGCAAATATGGGTACCAATATCAACCAAATGAATGTTATTGTAGGTCTGCTTAAGGTCAAAGTCCAAACAGGGAAATGGTATCTCAATAGTGGATGCTCCAGACATAGAGACAAATCAATGTTTTCAACTCTTGCTGGAAAATATGGCGGCTATGTGACCTTTGGGGACAACAACAAAAGCAAAATCATCGGTATAGGTACCATTGGTAAAACTCCCTTTACTACTATAGAAAATGTTTTATTTGTTGATGTATTAAAGCATAATTTACTTAGCATTAGTCAATTTACACAATGGCAACCAAAATGGCCTAACATAGACAAACATAATTCCACAGTTGAAACCATTCAACTATATGCCGTGGAGGTTCTGGGATATATTAATAGGAAATAAGCATCATGTGGATTGAAAAATAGTCTTCATAAGGATAAGGAATCAAGGATCATGTTCATAGTTTCAATGAACATACAAGCAAGTTGACATTAGGCAGGCTTGCTTCCTAAGTAGCTTTCACCCATACAGCTGGAATTCATGTACCAGTTAAACGAATATCGCCATAAGAATTTGCTCAAATATCATCCTTGTACAGAAATTGAGCAGCCAAAGAGATTGAAAAAACCCAAGTACTTGGGACTACGTACACAAGTAGGATCTAGAAAAGTTCTGATGCTATATGCAGAATAACTACTGCACTTCTACTTGAAATCCACAATTTTTTGTAGCAAAATTATAACATAGCAGCTAACAAGTTGGTTAGACTTGGTATGCATTACTTCTATTATGTTGGTGCAATGGTTGAGTTAGGGGAAAGCTATCATGTGAACCTTTTGCTTGCTCTCACTCAAGACAACATGATTTGCTACATACTTTGTTATAAATATGATTAAGCAAAGATTGGTGTCTTGTGCGCTATTTCATGCACGAACTGCACAATTGTAGAATTTTACTAGTCAAAACCACACTGATGCTTATATGTGACATACAACCTATTATTCCAGCATATCCAATAGGGACTTCCTCTCAAACAACCCCTAATCCCTAACATTACTACTATTAGCAATCTACCTCTTTGACAAGATCATCCAAAGCAGATACACCTAGACATTCAACAGTAGTGTACACTAGATATATTTTTTTCCTCTTTCAAGCGTCAACCTATATCTAAAACAAACCTGCAAATAACATAGAAACGCATACAATTAGTCTCCAAACATATACACATTACCCCTTCAACCTCATAAGGATAAATGGTACCTTCACATTACGACATAGGAATGAGGGGACAAAGTAAAAAAAAGAAAAAAAGAAACTTTATTTTCCAAATGCAGTCAGCAACACACAAAAAATGAATAGAATATTTCAATGAAATCGGAGTCAAAATCCAAGTGCTGGAGTAAAATAAAAGCCGTTTTCCAATGGAAGCTGGAAGTGACACCTACAGTAAACACTAAAGGGAAGGCTTGCCAAGACAGTTCACAAATTCGCACCAGTAAGGAGAGAAATGACCTATCAATGAAGATGGTATAACGCATGGAAGGCCTAGAGAAGACAATGGAGCTCTCAAACAAGACGTATGATTTAGCAATAAGAGTATAAATGGTGTGCCATTTATTTTGTTAACCAAGAGAGAGAGAGAGAGAGATCATTTGGAGCTCGACGTGCCATTTTCTCCAGTGTTGTCTCCATTAGGCACTTATTCCGAAAACGGCAACGTTTTGGCCGAAGAAAAAGGAAACTCTATTTTGGACCATTGGATCTGCTCCATAATTTGTTGTCATGTCCCTATTAAAAGCCTCACATGATCATCATAGGCAAATCCTCACAGAGGATCCGGACCCCTTTACAAGGGCTTGTGGATGTGGAAGTGTATTGATAAGTGCAAAATTGTGCTAGGCCCCCTCCCAAAATTTAGTTATAGCTCCACCAATTAGTATGCTACAAGTAACCGCACAATAATCTCCAAAATTAGTAATTAATTGAATTATAAACTATAAAGATTTATATCAGTCCCATATACATGTGGCTCCCAATGCACGATCTACGGCTCCCAAATTTGGTCTCAATCAACTAAACGTATACATGGGTTTTGAACTGTATCTCAGACTACGAAAATGGGTTCCTATCTTAATCGACATCAATGTGAATTCGAATTAAATTAACTCCAACAGGTCAAAACCCCATAAAATGCAGCACATTAAAATCACTTAAAAATTTTAAAAAATTAAAAATGAACCGCCACATTACATGCCTAAAGATAAAGATAAAGATTAAAAAAACACAATTAAGACTATGAAATGGGTTCCTATAATTTTCTGTCAAAGTTGATCTCTCTAAGTGAAAATATAGCCTTTGAATAGTTGCTAGAAGTGCACTTGTCGCAAGTAGCAATTTACCACGTGTGCCAACAAAACTAGGTTTGATAATAAAAAAGATAGGAAAAATTAGCCATAAGAATGGTAAAATAGTTTTCATTTAGGGGAAGGACGTCAGCAAAATACTCCTAGTTTTCAGTGGAGGTCCTTCAACTTTTTGAGTTTTTTAGTCGTAAGGCCAAAACATGGTTAGACACTTTCATATGATTTTATGGTGTACTTTCCTATTATAGGGTTTTAGTGGTTTAGGCACTTTCATAGGGTACCCTAGGGTTTCAGGCACTTTCATATATAAGGTACCCTAGGATTTAGGCACTTTCATAGGGTACCTATGACTTTTTGGCTAAGTCTCCCAAAAAGATACTACTTTCCTTGAAGATGTTTTAATAATCTTGTAATTTATAAGTGATCACAAACTGAAACACCCCCTCAACTATCACGTTTTTGCAACATCACCCTCTTAAATAAAAAACCAGCCAACATGACCTCCTAAACTATCAAAACTAAGCAACATCACTCCCTATCTCCACTTCTGTTAATTTTTGGGGACGGAAAAGGGACAAAAGACAAATATACCCTTATATAAGTGGACGGAAAAAATAGAGCAGTGAAATTAGATTTCATCTCATCCTCTCATCTCTCACACGCCCATCTCCCTCTCTCCATGGCGGCTCACACACACATCTCCCTCTCTCCATGGTGCCAAGGGGTCACATGATCAAAATCCCATTGAGAAAATAGCTTATCAATCATAAACTACACAAACCAGTACTCAACAAACTAACCCGAGCTTCAAAACTAACTCGTAAACATTTCAAACTCAATTCGCATAAAGAAATTAAATACCCAAAACCTCAAAGTCATCCGCAAGAAATTGCTACAAATCGCCCACAAAATTAAGACATCCTCAATGGGCCAATAAACAAAATCAGAACTGAATAAACATAAAAAGAGCTCAAGCTCAAGTGACACATAAAAACAAAACATACTCATTTCACAAACACCAAAAAACACCAAAACAAACCCAAAATCAACCATCTTCATACCTCGTGAGCCACAGGCAGAACCCGTCGTGGTGTTTTGTCATTAGAATCACGCAGGAAAAGCCATTGTTTTTGGCGGTTTGGACTCATTGGGCAGTGTTTAGGGCGGAGGGGTTCAAGACGGAGGGCGGGGAGCGACCAGAGCCCTACTCGGAGTTTGGGTCAGGTGGCAAGGCTAGCGGCATGGGCGGCGGGGGATTTGGTGGCAAGGGATTTGGTGACGTAGGCGGCGTGGGTTGGGTTAGGTAGTGTGAGGCTGTGCGGCGTGGGTTTAGGTCAAGCGGCTAGGCTGACACCATGGGTCAGTGGTGGCAGTGTTTGGTGGGTCAGGTGTTTCGTGTGGCGGCAGCATCTCCTTTTAAAGGGTAGAAATGGGGGAGAAAAGGGGCAGATCTAGTGGTGGTAGGGTTCAGGGGGGAGAGAGAGAGAGAGAGAATGGCATGTTAGGATTATAATAGCATTTTTCGTCCAACTTTTCCATTTTCGGTCCAAAACTTTAACAAATTTGGACGGAAGGAGTGATGTTGCTTAGTTTTGATAGTTGAGGGGGTCATGTTGGCCAGTTTTTTAGTTAAGGGGGTGATGTAGCAAAAACTTGTTAGTTGAGGGGGGGGTTTCTGAAATTAAGCCCGTATTGGACCAGGTGGACCTAATTGCGGAATGACATAAAAGGGCGATAAAACTGTGGTACATATACTGACCATTTTTTTTAATCCTAAAAAAGGGTGGAAGATGGGGCAATTGGGCATAACAACCCTTCCCTGAGCGTGCATAGAGACTCCAGACTTGCAATAGGCCTTAGAAGAGACCAAAGAGCAATAGCAATTATCGCCCCACCAAGGGCTAGTGAACCGCATCCAAGATTTGATGGAGGATCAAATTCAAAAGGGCGGCGTTAGCACAATTCGAACCCGTAACCTTCTGACCAGCCAAACCCTGTGGGGAACTACCACTTTGTAACAGAAAAAATTACATTAGGACATTGGCCTATTGTTTGGTCAAACAATTACAGACTACTAATCCAAGGACTTTCTGGAGGAGAGAAACTTATTCACGGTGGAGCCGTGATGAAGACGTTCACGGCACCGTACAATTACAGCCGTCCATTTCAACAATCAATAGTTGAGATATGTTTTTCAATTATGACCGGTAATAAATGTTTATGACTGGTATTAATTTGTTTTTAATCCGGACCGTCCAAAATACTTTTGGATGCGCGAAATGGAGCGCCGTAAATTCTATTTACAGTATGCTCCGTAAATAAGTACGTAATAAGTCATGGCAACAACCAATAATTTAAACAAATCCACTGAGAGCCTCCAGCTTCATCTCACTCCAGTAGGGTCTCCTGTCATTTACATGACTTGATTATACCTGTCTCATTTGTGTATGTTGATAAGAGTTCATTAATCACTTGGCTTTGGTTCTTAGAACCCGTTTTCTTTTCTTTTTCTTTTTTTGGCAAAAGGTTAAAAGATTTCATTGATAACCGAGAAATAACATCAAACGGCATTCTTAGAAAAATGAGAGAATAGCCAAACAGACAGATAGGCTTCCAAAGTGGAAGACCTACACCCCCAACTCCCTACGCAACACTCTTGGCCATACACTGAGCCACAGTGTCACCAACACTTCTCACACAACTCATACCAAGATCAATAGATAAAGAGAACAAACGATACCCACAAAGGGTGAGAAAGTTCCCAGAAGGGGAGAAAGACCCACATAAGGGGAATCACATCTAAAAACAAAAGGAGAAAGTTCCACAAACGCAGAAAACATCGAACAAGAAAACCAGATCCACCAACCAAGAACCAAATCATAAGCCGAACAACAAAAACCTCGCAATCATCATCCATCAACCTGAAACTCTAACTCCGGCAACCTAATCACTCGCAAAAACAGCTCTGCACCCCACAACCGCAAACCTGAATGACGGACCCGAGAGACACCACCATACCGATGCTGAGACACCGACGACTACTCGGTGAAGATGAGGGAGGAGGAATAGCGGTGGAGGAGGCGGGGAACCGAGGCGTCAGGGTAGGAAGAAAGTGGAGAGTGATGAAAGAAGGGAAAAAAGTTCCGATCGAAGACCGACGGAGAGAAAACCCCAAAGGAGGAGAGCGTCCTCCCCTTCCGCCGCCCCTTTTAGGATGGAAAACCTTAGGGGGAGGGAGGGGAAGAAGGAAAGACAGAGGTGTGGCAGCTAGGGTTGGAGAGGTTCTCCGTTTTCATTTGTTGGTTCTCCCGATTTCGGAGAATTCAGTTTCCTTTATAAGGAGGAATCTCATGCCTCCTCCACCCCTAGGAATATAAGATTATTGGGTAATCTAATTATAGAGGAAAAAGGAAGGCTCAAAATATTCCTTTTTACCCCCAATACACGTTACAAAAATTTCCTCCATTTTCCTTCGAATTTTCGCTGTTAATCTGTTTTCTTATTTTACAATTATGTAATATCTATATTTACGCAGATGGTATGTATTGCACATGTAATGTTTATTGTTTTCTTAAAAGTGTTAAACAGTTGAGAATTAGCAATATGTGTTAGGAACATGCGTGAAAGGTTGAGTCTCACATCGGATAAATAGAAAAAGTGTTGGACCTTTACAATTGGATGATTCACTACTTACAACTGTGTTTGGATTGTGTTTTGAAATTTTTTTTGAAAAATAGTAGGGGTAATAAGTGGAGAGAGATATAGAGAGAAATATTGGAAGTAGGGGGAATCTAGGGAGAATCTAAGGGGAATTTTTTGAAAAATTCTTTTTGAGAAGGGAAGAGAACAAGGCAGCTTTTTAAGTGGATATGAGTCATTCAATGCATATTGGGTCTATGTGATGTAGTCTGAACTCCGTGGACACTCCCCAACGGATTGGGCCTACACGCACACGAGAAGACCTTAGGCGGTTCGGACTCCTAACATGACGAGGTTCTGAATTACTAAAAGAAAAGAAAGAAGCAGCAACAATGTAATTTCGTGATACTCGATTCATGTCATCCAAACTGAGCCTAAACTAATTTTTTTTGGTCAAAGTTTAAGTTGTTTTCATTAAAATAAAAACTCAATACATTTTCTTCTACTAACTCAACACATTTTCTACCTCTTATAATTTAGTGAAAACAACTTGACGTTTATGTCATAACTTAACGCTTAACAGAAACGTCACCTTATTTATTATTGATAACACTATCTCCATTGTGGGAAGCGCTTTCTTCGGTTGTGAACCCTCTTGGAGCCTAGAAGGACTGGTTGATCCCTTGGGTTAGGAGGCGATAGAATCCTGTACGCATAGCAAATACGTTAGCGCCAAACTCGGATCGTTGGGAGTCCGGGAAGGGCACTCGGACGATCAAGTTAGTATAAAGGAGAGAAAAGGGAGAGCTCTAGATAGGTATGTGAGTTTTCAGGGAGAGAGAAAGGCTTACCTTCTTCTGAAGGAGGGGCACTCCTTTTATAGGCAGAGGTAACTTGGAGCCCAACTCACGCGTGAACACCATGTGCTCAGACAGGTCTGTTCTTATCCAAAAGCCTGTCACGAGCTCTGCCCTCTGCTCTTTTGCCAAGTTGGGCGGTGTCACGCTAGCTTCCATCCACCTGTTGGCCTTTAGCAGTCACAACACCTGACCCTCCCACCTGCCAACTCTTCCTGCCTTCCTCTCCAAGTTAGGGGACTGCGGTAGCTCGACATCAAGTTATATATCCGGACGCGTACGTCCAACAGCATGGCTAGGACGCCCCATTACGTCAAGTAACCTTGGTCTGGTGAGAGCACGCCGGGCAACAGGAGATCACCAAGCCTACCGAACATAGTTAAACTCTTGTACCTCTAGTTCTTAGCATCGGACGGGACGAGCCCAGTTCGGTGAGTCGTCTCGGCAAAAACAGTTCGACAGAGAACCCAAGTATTGGTCTGGTGGGCACCCGCCGGACACTACCTCCTTTTATAGGCAGAGGTAACTTGGAGTCCAACTCACGCGTGAACACCATGCGCTCAGACAGGTCTGTTCTTATCCAAAAGCCTGTCACGAGCTCTGCCCTCTGCTCTTTTGCCAAGTTGGGCGGTGTCACGCTAGCTCCCATCCACCTGTTGGCCTTTAGCAGTCACAACACCTGACCCTCCCACCTGCCAACTCTTCCTGCCTTCCTCTCCAAGTTAGGGGACTGCGGTAGCTCGACATCAAGTTATATATCCGGACGCGTGCGTCCAACAGCATGGCTAGGACGCCCCATTACGTCAAGTAACCTTGGTCTGGTGAGAGCACGCCGGGCAATAGGAGATCACCAAGCCTACCGAACATAGTTAAACTCTTGGACCTCTAGTTCTTAGCATCGGACGGGACGAGCCCAGTTCGGTGAGTCGTCTCGGCAAAAACAGTTCGACAGAGAACCCAAGTATTGGTCTGGTGGGCACCCGCCGGACACTCGGGTGAAGGACCAGTCCACCCCTGACGAACGAGCTCTCCAATCCTCCTCATGCCCGGCAGTGCACCCGGTAGCAAGCTCCTAACGATATTCCACGTTAGTAGCACACGTTTCATCGGTCAACCCGTGGACCTCTGGGGTTGACCCATTGCCTAGGTGACGTGGCTGAACCCTTTGGCCCTTATCCGATCCCGGCCACCACATCCATCCTATGTAGTCGATCATTTTTCAAAAATGGTCAATTTTTTTTATTAAAAAAATTATACTCATGTAATGGCCGAACAAGGGGACAATCTTGTGGACTGAACGACATTACCCACAGAGGTCCAGCGTGCCTCTACGCCTGGGATGTGAGTCTATTGGGTTTGTCCAAACTGTTGGCAGAGCCGGCCTTGGTATTTTGGAGGCCTAAAGTGGATTTTAAAACGAGGCCTTAGTTCTTTCGGAAAAAAAAATCAACTTAAGTGGCTAATATGAAGTAAAAAGATTAAACTTTATATTTTAGCTTCGTAATTTAACTAAAATACATTTTTACAAAGTTTTACACCATTATAAATATATGAATCAAACATGACGAAGTAGCGCACATACACTGCGTTTTGTCTAACGAATATTTTGAATATTCTTTTTTACCAAAGTTTGTTAAGTGAAAATAAATTATTTTGGTTTATTTTTGTCAATAGGTTTAATTTGTGAATTTGACATTAGAAGTTAAAAGTAAAATTAAAATTAAAAAAACTTATCAAAACATTTATGGTGTGACCTTGGTCTCAAGTAACATCTACAAAGCATAAATAATTTATAACACAAGAAGGGCAAGAGTCGTATAAAAAAAATAAGGGAAAAAAATAGCTTGCCAACAAAAGAGCTCCTAGGACTTGAACTTGAGACCTCTAGGTTTTATAACTTTACACAAACCACTAAGGCAAAAAGTCAATCTGTGCTAGAATACGGAAACTTTAATATATATTATATAATTATATTTTATGAAAAACGAGGCCTCCTTTCTGCATAAAATCTGGAGGCCTAAAGCGCCGGCACCTCCAACACCACCTCAGGGCCGGCCCTGACTGTTGGGTCGGACCGGTTTAGTGGTCCGAGTCTGAATCCTCTTATCTCCGGTTCAGGCAGACAGGTTCCCCAATCGGTTGGGCTGAGACCGACCGATATGACCCCCGTGATATGCGGAAGGCAGCTTACCAACATGCACTTAACAATCTGGCTCTATACGCCATGACTAACGTCAGTAGAAGCGGTTACTGCGTGTGCCAAGTACGTGCATACTTGGAGGGCAAGTATTGGAGCTCTATAAAAAGTACTCCAGTTTATAGTGATAAACCCCAAGGACCTACGCCGTTTATTCTACTCCAAACCCTTCCTCGCATCTCATTCACCTCCAATCACTTACTTAACCATCAAAATGCCTCTCCGGTCACCTCTGTCCAATTGGGCACTAACGGTGGGTATTCTTGTGTTGATCTGGGCGAGCAGCACTTCCTGAGCCCGAGATTCAAACCTTAGTTACACCATAGTGTTCTCTAGCTAAATCGACTCACTACAATATCCGTACACAATCTATGATTTTTATCCGCACTTGTTTGAAGAATTAATTGACATCTTGAAATTAGAGTCCATAAAGTTGAAAAATTATTGAGATTTAATTTCCAATGAAAAATCACACAATTTTCGAAAATGAAACATTATAGGATGTGAGTTTGGCCTAACTTTTCATGTGTTTTCTTGGCACACATTTTTTTTTGGTTTTTTTTCTCTCAGTCCTATTAAAATTTTGGTCAAATATTTACACTGCATTTTTCTCTTTTAATTGTATCTTTACTTATGGTGACTTGAATAAGATAACATTTTTAGCACCACACCCAAAACACGGAATGGGAAATCCCGCAATGCAACCGCACTGCAGGGGCTGTAGGGTGGCCGATCTAGTAGTACGGGCTGCAATGCAGAATCCCCAGTCCCAAATACACACTCACTTACATATTCACACTCACATAAAAAGTGGGTCCCAACACACAATAGGGGTGCTATCAAAGTTGTTACCGTTTTATACTTTTGGTCTCCTGATCCTTTTTTCAAGGTGACACTCGTATCGGCTTGCTCCAAATTATTCCAACGTTTGTGACATTCTCTTGGGATGCATACACTTCCGTTCAATTACTCATCAGGTATGATGATACTGGGGAAAATTATTACGTGAATCTTTACCACTACACATTCATGTGAAATTCGTAATTGATATGAAAGTATGAACCCCACGTGTTCAGGTAGAGACCCTAAAACACATGTTGCAGTGCTCCACGTATTGAATAAATCACTCCTTTGGCCGTGCCCATTCCATGTAGATGCACACAAAAAAAGTTCCAATGCAACGGTTATCTGTAACGCCATCTCACATGATGTGGGTCCCATGCATATGTGGGTCCCACCCCATGCGTTACAAATACCGTTGCATTGAAAATTTTATCGTAGACGCACATGTAGATATATCCACCTGATTGTTGCAGCTGGCTACTCAAGCTACTCTCACTCTCTCTCTCTCTCACTGAGTACACTCACACACTCTCCGTTCTCTCACTATAATCAATGGAGAACTTGAAAGAAGGTGAAAATGAATTGTATGCAAAACTAGGTTTGTAAAGAGTTTAGGGAGAAGGTGGGGGTAAAATTAAAAACACAATATCTAGTGTTGTGGAATCAAAGGAAGGCCTCGTGGCATTAACGCTTTGCTTTTGAAGCTAACTGAAATTCAGTTACAATGATGTCATTTTTTGTTTTAATTCAACCCAAAAAAAAAGGAACCAGAGATAAGCAAATTCACCCACTTCCTAGTTGGAGAGATTGTCTTCAGATGTTTAAAAAATGTTATTCAAAATAGCACCATGTAATTTAACATAATTGGAGAGTTTAGCCGAAGAGAAACACGTGAAATCATCTCTTAGTTGATGTGCATATTTTAGCCCAAACTCTTTCTCAAAAAAACAAAAAGGATGTTAGGACCACGGGCCACGGTCTCTTTGTGTTGGCAAATTTCAAAACAAAAACACATTTATTTGTATCCCCATTTATCGAGTTGTATTTTATATATATTTATTTCTAGAGTGTCTGTTTAGAAAGTGGAAGGAAATCAATTTTATGTAATTGAGAGATTGCGTTTTTAGGTGGAAGAAAATCAAGGAAGATCAAGGCAATAAGGGCTTTATCATTTAGCAAGTTTAAAAGGAAAGAGAAATCAAGAAAATCCAGTTTTTGGTATATGGCAACTTCATGTAATATACAAGTTGATCGTAAGGAAAAATATAGTGTCCTATATATAGACAAGTCCGTGAGGATTGGTGACGGACGGAAAAGATACAGCAACTTCATCTCATTTGTGCAAACCAATGGAATATTAAAAAGGAGGGTTTTTGCTTGTGTATCTTGGAGAAAAATGGGATCGATGGATCATTGAGCATACAAGACATCTTCAAGAGGTTTCAGTATCTTCTTCAACTTATTTGAGAAAAGCCCTCAGGAGGATTCCTTGGCAAGTTTTAATGTCCTTCAGTAGATTTCCGGGACGCAAACAGAAGGCTTGTGGATTCAAGGCAACGGTGGTCAAGCATTGGGGTGTGGTGAACGTGGATTCGGCAAGTTGGTCTTAGAGTCGATTGTGAGGATTCAAATCCCGAAGCATACCCAGACCCACCGAGCATCGATCCCGAAGCATACCCAGACCTTCAAGAGACCATCCAGGAGCTCGGCAGAGGATATAGGAGCTTCAACGAAAGCTCAAGCAACTTTGCCCGGCGTGCCGGGGGTCCAATCATCCCCGGCATCCACGTCCCCCTTCAGGTGGATGACAGATCCTCCAGGGACATACTCTACGGGCGGAGTGACTCCCCCGGCGAGTCCGCCGAGGACGACACGCACGGCTCCATCCCAGAAGAGACTGGTAGGGAGCGAGCAGCCACCGGGGCCCAGGCCAGCACATCGACATCAGTTGGTCCGCCGCCGAGCACCTCTGACGCAGAAGGAGGTGCCGAACCACCCCTGCCGAGGGACATTGACCTCATCCCCCCGCTACCAACGGGTCTCGGACCCATGCCGTACAGCCACTTCTACGGCGACGGTCCGGGTGGTTTCACACAGGCCTTCCGGACCAAATATTCGATCCCGGATGATGTCCTTGTTGAAAGGGTAACCCTTGAGAGGATTCCCTTCGGCGAAGACTTCATCGCCCTTCCTCTCTACGCCATTATCGAGGGAGGGGTAAGGTTCCCGATGAACCCTTTCCTCCGGTACTTCCTGGCAGATTACAACAACCTTGCGCCGATCCAGGTAGCGGTCAACAGCTGGCGCATCCTGTGCTCGGCGATAAGGTTAGCCGAGATCAACCAACTACCGTTCACCCTTGGGGACCTGATGCTAATGTACATGGTATCAAGGAGCCCCAAGTACGACAAGTACTACCTCACCACCCGCCAATACTTTGACCACCTGGTGGACCGCCTCTATGACACTGAAAAGTGGGGGGGGGGGGGTTCTGGTCAAAGTGTCCGGCAACTTCGAGTGGGGTCCCATTAACCCCCAACTTGACGATCCCTTTCCAACTAGGAGAGGTATGGCGATCGAGAGGCCTTACAAAATTCATCGAGTGCGAGGGTTCCCCGGCCACGGGGACAAGCCTGGTATACATTTCCCTTTCTGTACTGACTTCCATATTTACCTTTGTACATCATATTGATCTCTTTCTTCTACTTGCAGATTGCTCCGCACCGAACAAGGGACTCCTTATTACAGGTAGGTGGCTGAACCTGATTGCCCTGCTCCGGTGCCCAAATCGAGACGCGTCGACCCTCCTCGGTTACACCCCTTTCTACAACGGGTACGTTAACCGAAAGGATAAGGAGAAAATGGTGAGGAAGACAATTGACCTGGCTTCTGTTGCCAGGCAAGCACTGCAGTTGCAGTACTTGGCCCAAGATCTCTCATCCTCCGGGCTGCCACAGAGGAATGAGGAAACGGTGCAAGCTCCCATCGGCAAGCCGGAGACCCAGGGTCAGCCCATTGCCGTTCCTACTGGGAAACCCCGCATCATCCGCCGAAGAGAAAAGCGCCCGGTCGCCGAGGGGGAGGACCAGGGGGTCGAAAAGAAGGCTAAATACGCCGAAATGGGCGCGAAGATCCTCAACACTGGCCTCGCCGAGGGTGAGCTCTTTGTTCCGGATTTCCAATGCCCTGATGGGCATATGATCTCCACCGGCGACAGCCTGGAGGAGAACCCCCTGTTGGCCATGACCCTTCTGAAAGGCCTGGCTCTCCCAAAGGACATGGAGAGCCTAGAGTCAGCAAAGGCCAAGAACATGACCGAACTCTGCCTCTTCCTTGCCAAGGTACGGATTTCCCTCGTGTCTTTATTAAAGATCACCTCCCTTTCTAGGTGTTAATTCCCTTTTCTTGCAGGCCGGGCAACGTGCCAGCAAGGCCTTCAATAACATGGAGGTCCTCCTTGAAACCAAGAAGACCCAAAGGGGGGACCTGCAGGCAATGAGGAAGGAGGTGAAGGAGGCCGCCGACCAGATCGAGGCGCTGGAGGCCAAAGTTGCTGAAGCCTCGACTGGTTTGGAAGAGAGGGACCGCTTGATGCTGCAGCTCAAGGAAGTTGAAGCCGAGCGGGACCGACTAAAAGAGGAGAAGCAACGGATGGAGGATGAGCTGCCGGCCACGCTCGAGGAGGCCGGCGATGCTGGCTACAACGAGGCCGGCGACTACTATCAGCTGCAGGTGGAAGACCTTGTCAAAAAGGCCTTCAGAGACGGAGAACTAAAAGGAACCAATGCCACCCATGCCCCCTCTTTCCTCCGCGGATACCAGGTCGGTCTTGACTATGCCGAGGTTCCCAACGATGACCACCGAAGGGAGCCTCCAGTGGTGCCACCTGTGGATCTGCCGGGGCACCTGCTCCCAGCCGAACAGCCCAATCCAACCGCCGACGAGCCAAGGAGCCCCGCCGATCAGCCCAATCCTACCTTTGACAAGCCGCTGAGTCCCGCCGAGCTGCCTAATCCTACCACCGTCGAGCCGCCGAAGCCGACTGATGGCTCCACCGTAGTTTAGAAATTCTTTTGCATATGTCGTAGAATCTGGGGTCGGCAAAAAGTAGCCTGTCGAGCCGAGCCCCTGTTTTGTACTGGACCAGTATTTTTATATTTATAATGAAATTTTCTAAGTATTCTGTTATGTTTCATACTAATTGCACTTCATGCATGTTAAGACCACGTATCGCACTTCATGCACATGGTTTTAACAAATTGTCTTTAACAATTATCCGTCTCAGCTTGCCGTACCCAGCCCCTGATCCGGAGGAAACACACCACCGAGGTTGGTTCCGCCGGATCAAAAGGATCGGTAGAAGCTGGGAATGCCCCCTTCAGGATATGGCATGCAAAGTCTTTGCCGAACAGAATCTAAAAAGGCGTGCCTCGGCGTTTCAGGTCTCAACGAGCATAATAATACCGCCGAGGGTAACAGATCACATATTTAAACAAAACAAACTTGTTTTATTGAAACAAACTTCTTAATAAAAATTGAAGGCTTAACACATAGCTGAGGCGAAAAGCTAAAAGACATCTAAGCGTAAAACTTTCGAAGCAGCTGGGCGTTCCAGTGGTTCAGAATCGCCGTTCCATCCATCTTGGCGAGTTCATATGAGCCATAGCCAACCTTTTTAACCACCCGGAATGGACCTTCCCACTTCGGCATGAACTTTTTCAAATGCTTCTTCTGGACTATCTGCCGAAGGACAAGATCATCCACATTGAAAGGGCGGTTCCGCACATTCTTGTTATAACTCCGAGCCAACTGCTGCTGATAAGTCGCATACTTTACGTGGGTATTGTCTCGAAGCTCGTCTGCTCGATCTGCTTCGGCGGCTAGCATTGCATCGTTCGTTGGGACATCAAACGTTGCAGTTCGAGACGTGGGTCGAGTAACAGCCACAAGGAGTACGGCCTCGACGCCGAACGCCATGGAGTAAGGAGTACGACCAGTGCCACGCCGAGGAGTGGTGCGGTAGCCCCATAGAACATCAGGCAATTCTTCCGCCCACTTGCCGCGCTTATTGGTGAGTCGGCGCTTCAAGCCGGTGGAGATAGCCTTGTTGGCAGCTTTGGCCTGTCCGTTTCCTTGAGGATAAGAGACGAAAACTGTTTTCATTTGTATGTCGCGCCTCTTGTACAAGGCCTTAATCGCGTCGGCTACGAATGGGTCCCGTTATCTGACACAATGGCGTACGGGACGCCGAACCTGGTAAAAATTTGCTTCCAAAGGAAACTCTCCACATCTGCGGCTGTGATCGTTATGAGTGTCTTGACTTCTACCCACTTTGTATAATAGTCCGTAGCAGTAATGATATGCATGAAACCGCCTGTAGCTTTAGGCAACTTGCCAATAATGTCCACCCCCCATTGAGCGAAGGGCCAAGGGCTGGTAACGGGCTGCAAGGGTAGGACCGGCGGTTGAGAAGGGGGGAATGCTTCTGACAAGACTTGCATTGCTTGGCAAATTCTGTAGCCGTATGTACCATTCTTTTCCACCAATAACCCTGGGAAAGGGCACGGTCAGCTAAGGACCGGTCGCCGGTGTGACAACCAGCGCTTCCACCATGCAACTCCTTGAGGATGCCGGGGACCTCCTGCTCATGCACCACACGGAGATCGGGACCAGTGTATAATCGGCGGTACAGAGTGCCGGAGGGATCAATGAAATAAGAAGCAGATTGACAACAGATCTTATGGGCCTCTTTGCGGTCGGCAGGTAGTATGGCATGCTTCAAATAGGAGACGAGAGGGTCCATCCAGCTGGTGCCTGATGGATGTCCATCACTTCCTGTGGCTCCGGCTCGAAGCTCGGTGATGGAACTTCGCCGAGGACTATCGTTCTTTCACCTCCCTGATCGGCACACACGGCTCCCAGACCGGCAAGAGCATCGGCATGAGAATTGAGATCACGCCCAATATGATCAAAAAATACATTCCTGAACGAGCCAGCCAAGGCGACCACGTGGCTCACATACTTGTTCATGCGAGCATCATTGGCCTCGTAATCATCATTGAGCTGATTAACAACGAGTTGGGAATCGCTGTAAACCTGAACTTCGTCAGCACCCATCTGCCGAGCCAATTTGAGCCCGGCAATGAGGGCCTCATACTCCGCCTCATTATTCGTTGCTGGAAACCCAATACTCAACGAATGCTCGTGCAAGGTCCCGCTCGGTGATACTAGAACAATCTCGGCACCAGCCCCTCGGTTATTAGACGCTCCGTCAACGTGGAGTCTCCAGGCGTGCCCGGTGTACAAGCTCGCTCGGCGCGAAGGGATGGGCCGCTTCGTGATATACTCTTCGTGAGATGGATGGCTCGATCGAGGTCCGAGGGCCGGCATGGTGGAGTCTTTGGCCAGGTCCTCGTCGCAGCCGTCGCCGACTTCCACCCCAGGGGAGAACTCGGCGACAAAATCAACCAACACTTGACCTTTGATTGCCGTTATGGCCTGGTAACGGATATCAAAGTTTGCCAACTCCAAGGACCACTTGCACAGCCTGTTAGAGAGATCTGCCTTGCGTAAGACCGCCCTCAGAGGGTACTCGGTAACGACCACAATGGTGAAACTCTGGAAGTACGGCAGGAGCTTCCTCTTCGCCATTACCAACGCCAGAGCCAGCTTTTCTATTGGGAGGTAGCGGGTCTCGGCGGCCAAAAGCGCCTTGCTAATGTAGTAGACTGGCCGCTGGTCCGTGCCCGTCACACTCTTTGAGGTCTCCTGCCGAACCAGGACAGCACTAACGGCATGTTCGGAAACTGCAAGGTAGAGGTGGAGCTCATCCCCTTCCTTGGGCACAACCAGCAATGGAGCTTGGGACAGACATCTCTTCAGTTCGGCGAGTGCGTCATTGCAGTCCGGCGTCCATACAAAGCTTCTTCGGCTGTTGCCCTTTATCGATTGAAAGAAAGGTCGGCAGATATCCGAAGATTTGCTGATGAAGCGGTTAAGGCGGCAGCCATGCCGGCGAGACGCTGAACCTCCCTCACCGTGGCCGGAGCCCTGATTTCTTGTATGGCCTTGATCTGACTTGGGTCGGCCTCAATTCCTTGGCGAGTAACTAAATGTCCAAGGAATTTGCCAGAGCCAACGCCGAATGCACACTTTTCAGCATTCAGCTTCAAGCCGAACCTCTTGAGAACGCCAAAAATTTCGCCGAGATGGAGAAGATGATCGGCTGCGTCCATACTTTTGGCAACCATATCGTCAATGTATGCCTCCATTATTCTGCCGAGTATCCCCTTGAACAACAAAGCTACCATATGTTGAAACGTAGCCCCGGCGTTCTTTAAGCCGAACGGCATCACCAGGTAACAGTAGGTGCCACTGGGAGTGATGAACGCCGTCTTCTCCTGATCTTCCTCATCCATAGCAACTTGGTGGTATCCCCTGTATGCGTCCATAAAACTCAGTCGAGCGTACCCAGCGGTAGCATCTACCAACTGATTGATCCATGGGCAAGGGAAACAGTCCTTTGGGCACGCGTCATTCAGGTCGGTGAAGTCGACACAGACGCGCCATTTGCCGTTCTTCTTCCGGACCACCACTGGATTTGCTAACCACGTTGGATACTGGACCTCCCGAATTGCTCCGGCCTCAAGGAGGCATTCTACCTCTTCATTAATTGCATCGGCGTGTAGGGCCGAGGATCGTCGCGGCTTCTGCACAACGGGCCTCCTAGCCGGATCAACGTTCAACGAATGATTTATCACGTCGGGACTAACACCCGACATTTTGTATGGAGTCCAAGCAAAGACTTCTGTGTTCTCTTTGAGGAACTCGACCATCTGTGCTTTCTCGGCATCATCAAGAGCCGAGCCAACAAGAAAAGAGCGGGTCCCATCTTCATTGACCGCAATCCGAACCAAGTCTTCCACGTCCCTGTCGCTTGCCGGTCTTCCAACTTCTTCAGGCCCTTGCAGCGCCTCTCTCGTTTCCTCTCCGGGGGTGGTCTCATCTAGCAACCCAGGTACCTCTATACTCTGTACCTCCTTTGCTTTGCCATTTTCGCGGACAGAGTTAACGAAACACTTCTTGGAGGCCACCTGATCCCCCCTGATAGTTTCCTGTCTCCCAGATTCTCCAATGAATCGAACACACTGATGAAGTGTGGATGCCACAACCCTCATGCCGTGCAGCCAGTTTCTTCCCAGGATCGCGTTGTACGGGCTCGGCGAACTGACCACTATGAATTCCACATCTAGCTTCACCGAACCAGCGTATACTGGGAGTACGATCTTGCCGAGCGGGTAGACCGGAATCCCAGTAAAGCCGATTAAAGGGGCTTCCACCGAGGTCAATTGATCCTTTGAGAGGCCAAGAGCCTTGAACGCTGAATAGAACAGGATCTCCGCCGAGCTTCCCTGATCAACCAATACTCTCCAAACCAGTTTCCACTGGAAGGGTATAAAGAGGACCAAAGCATCATTGTGGGGTAAGGATAACCCCTCCAAATCTTGCTCGGTGAACGTGATCTCCCACGTGCTACGAGCGTCCATTTTCCGCTTTGGAGATTGTTGAATCACCATCACCTCAGGCGGGGAAGGCCGGTACAATTCTTCGTGGAGCTCGTTGGCCCGGGCTCTCTTCATTGGCCCGTGAATGCAATGTACCACGCCGTCCAGAATTTGGGCTCTCGGCTGGATCCCTGCATTTGGTGACTTGGTTCGGTCGATCCACCGATCCATCCTTCCCTGCTGGACTAGCTCTTCGAGGTAGACTTTGTATGGCTGGCATGCCGTCGTATAGTGCCCCTGTTCGTTGTGGAATGAGCAGTACACCCTCTGGTTCGATTCCCGGCCATCGGCAGTTCCCAACTTCTCCGTCGCCCCTGTTGGCCATTGGAAACCAGGAAGCCGTCCACACTCTCGGAGCATACGAAAAATTGGCTCCTTGAAGTAGGTCGTGATGGCGAGGTGATCCCGCCCATCGCTCGGTGGGCGATCCCATACCTTTCCTCTTCCCTTGTTTTCGCCGAACCCTACGCCCTCTTTCTTGGACAGCACATTAACTTGCTTCTTCACTTCCTTGGCCGCCGTTTTGCCCTGCTCGGCCACCGGTGCAACATCGGAACCACCGATGTACTCCTCAAGCTCTATGTACCGGGCAACGGTATGCATGAGCTCTGTCATATCGTTCGGCGGCCGTAGCATCAATTCTTTGGATAGGTCAGAATTCATATCCAGTCAACGCTTGAACAACGTAGCCGCAGTCTTTTGGTCACAGCTCTCAACCATATTGTATACATTATAGAAGCGCTCAGAATAATCCTTCAAGGACTCGCCGGTCTTCCGCCGAAGGTCCGTTAAAGCTTCTATTGTCTTTGGCCTCCGGTTACTTGCCACAAACTGTGCCGTAAACGAACGCTCCAATTCGCCGAAGCTGCTTATTGAACCTGGTTTAAGCTGCGTATACCACAGCATGGCAGTGTCCGGGAGGCTCAGCGAGAACGTTCGGCACATCATTGCCTCGCTCAATCCGCAAAGCGCAGCCATGGACTTGAATTGCTGCACACGGGTCGGCGCATCCGACTTTGCGTTGTATACGGTGAACTTAGGGACCTTGAAATGGGGAGGGGGAACCTCATCCGCTATGGCCTTGGAAAAGGGGGAGACGCTCTTTGTAGAGGTTGCTGCAACCACTTCTTTCGGCGAAACGACCGCCTAAGGCGCGAAGCTTTTTCTCTCGAGCGTCATCCCTTGACCTTTTATGGGTCGGTGAGGTCAGAACCCCTCGGCCGCCGACACTTGGCTCGGGGGTTCGACGCTTCGACCCCGAGGCCCTCCTGTTTCCCTTTACCGGGGGTTCTTCCTAACGCTGGGCGGCCCGGTAAGTGATTCTTTCGCCGGTGCGAGTATTTACCACTGTTAAAGCCCCGCCGCCGGCGCTGATCTCGCATCTCTCCTCCGGTAGCAGCCCCTGGCTGTCCTCCTCTTGAGGTCTGGACCGTCCGGCAGATCGACCCGACGATCACCGGTGGTGACCCTGGTCAGACTGCCTTGGTCGGTGGTGGGAGCGACTGGTAGAATGGCCCGGTGACCGCTGTCGAAGCCGAGTGCTCGTTCCCCCTTGTGTCTGGTCCGGCCTTCCCCTTGACTTTGAACGAGCGCTTGACGCCGTGGCGCTTGTCGCTGGAAATAATGCTCGGCGAACATTGTCGTTTCTGGACGCACCGTCTTGTTGACCGGTTCGGTGTCCGGGTTCCAGATGGACACGGCCGCTAGCATCAATGCGACACAGTGGGCCGAGCCTTGTAAAGGCGGAGGCCCTAACAGTGTCAGCCGTTTGGGTCGGCTGGGAAGCATTTCTCCTCCGTCGCTGTTCCCGCGACCTGGAAACGGGTGGGACGCTCGGATGTGCCTGGAGCTCTTGTACTTGTGTTCTTAGTCGCAACAACTCCTCCGCCATGCTCACCGGGAGCTCTGGCGGGAGAGGAGGAACTATGAGGCTTGCTGCAGAGCGGTGCACATCATCTATGTGGAACGTCGCCGTTCCTAAAGCCTGGTTGGTAGGGGCAGGGATGTTTGAACCCGCCACCCTGGAGTCGCTGGGTCCCCCAGTGGGGGTGCCATTCAACCCTAACCCCGTCCGCTGGGAGGAGTGGTGACCCAGGTTTGGATCGAAGTGAGCGAGGTCGAGAAGTCGTCCGTCCGTGCCTGTCATCCTGAACTGGGAAAAGAGAAGAATGGAAAGAAAGCTTCACTACAAGATGTGTTTGTTACTACTTATCCCCAACAGAGTCGCCAATTGTGGTGGTATGCTTTCTCCGGTTGGACCTTGTAGCTTGGATGGTTGTGGTTTGCACGAAGACGGGTTAGCCCTGCACACAAAACAACCGCGTTAGTGCCCAAACCCGGAGCGTGGTGGTCCGGGGTAGGCACTCCGACGCTCTAGTCAGTAACAGGAGAGGAGATATCGAAGTATAGTTTAGGGTTTGAGAAAGTGTTACCTCATTCTAGAGGGGAATCCCTCCTTTTATAGCCAAAGGGAGCGAAGAGTTCGGCCCTCATAAGCCCATCACGCGCTGTGTGATGAACCCGCCAACCTCAGACCCAGATAGACTTCTCAATCTTGGACCTATCCAATCCCCCATATTCCGCTCCTAAATATAAGGGATGGGATAAGACGCGAGGTTGCCTGCTCCTGCCCATCTCTTCCTAACTTCCTCTTCAAGTTAGGGGACAGGAGGCTCGGCGAGCATAGGTTCCGTCGGACAGACGGCACGGCACTGATAGCTTCTACAGGGGCAATCTCCTACCCGTCCGGCAAGGACCCGCCGAACCAGATCACACTCTCCCTCGGATCAACACCACGGTTAACTTAACCTGGTCCGGCAAGACTCGGATCGGATACCGAGCCAACCCGCCGACCCATGGGTGGTAAACACATTGGTTCGGCTAATTGGTGCAACGTGGCCACCGTCCTGGTCCCTCCGCCGGACCACGCCCTCCACAATAGCTTTAACATTCTGTGTTAGCAAAGTGACACTCATTCTGATTCTGCCCTCCTATCTGCGTTACAACATTTATTAAGCAATCAGGAGAAGATATATGTAACATTATAATTGTGATGTAAAAAGACCATTTAACCGCTACGAGAATCGCTAAGAGCTCACTTTGAAGGAAACTCGAGCTGTGGCAAGAGGCTGAGTGAAGGTGTATAGTGGAACCATCCGGTGAATTTGCACAGAAACTCAACCCACTCAAGGGTTTGCCCTCCTTCCCCGCCCCATCCACACACAAATACACCATCCGCTTTTGGTTAACAACGGTTACAGGATGTGGCTTGATAATGAAGAAATAATATTTAGGACAATTCCCCTATCCTTGGACTCTATCTTGGATTCTTAGAGCTTCCCGTGAAGCCCGAAGGTAGGCTCTCTTAAACTAGAGCGCACTATCGGATGCCATAGCTAGAGCTGTACTGACCATAAATTGAGATTCTGAGAAAACTTTTTGATTTTTGTGCGCTCCCAGATTGCCCGTGGCCCGTGGGATAAAACTGACAGAGTGAAATCTTCTTTGTCAATTGAGAATATCATTAGGCAAATAATCCAATCGATTAACCGGTTTTTGAAGGCAAAGTTCTCGGAGTAGCCAGAAAAGAAGTAGGGAAAGCGCTTCCATCCCATACGTTTTGAGATTGTTGGAATATTGCGGGACGCCAGGGCATTTTTCACTGCAAGGATTCCTTTGACGTGTTTTCAAATGAAAACCTTGATCCAGCAGGTCTAATCTAATGCCCAAACATTATGGGCCCTTGTACAGGAAAGGGGTGCCATGGGTAGGCGAAGAATTCCGCTTCTTGTCTTGTCATAAAGAGAACGTGGCCTGATTCAGTAGAGTAACGACTTGAAACGAGTATATATCAAAAAAAATAAGGGTCGACAATATTTGTTCTTGGTTCAATACATAAACCAAAAACAAGCCTCTTACTACAATTAAATACTAGCGTTTTCAGCACATAATTCATGAAGTTAATTACACAAACGAAAAGCAATTTCATCGGTCACACGCCTCTATATATATATATATATATATATATACACACACAATCAATCATGAGCTACCATATAAAACACACTCTCACGAGTCCCCAAGGAGGGTATCCACAGGACCGGCCCCGGGGTAAGCCCCGCAAGCTCTCGGGCTGGGGCAACCCAAAAAAAAAAAACAATTAGTTTAGGTATAAATATAAAAAAGTTTCTAATTCTAGCGCAAGCAATTCGGTTGGCGTTATGGTCAGTGATGAGCTATTAAGACTCAAGGCATCCGAGTTCGATTCCCAGCTTGCCCCCCGCAATCTCTCTCTGATTTGCAAAAACAACCCCTGCCAGTCCATTTCCCTCCAGAGATCAGGTTTTCAATCTCTCGAGAAAAAAAATTATAAAAGCCCCAAAGCTCTAGGTTTTGTCCTTAATGTTGTTTGGACTTTGAATATAAATCATTCCTATTATTAATTACCCAAAAAAAAAAATCATTCGTATTAAAATAATATAATTTCTCCCCAATTTGTAATTTCAGTAGACATTTTTTTTAATCTCAAATTGATTTAAAAATCTGCTTCATATAATTTCAAGAGGTAAATTGAACATGGGTAACAATGGAAGTACGTAGTAACATAAATGGTCGCCGGAGGCCCGGAAACCGGTGAAGCCACCCGTCGTCGCCGTCGCCGCAACCCCCTCCGCCCGAAATATTGCCGAACCAATACGTATTCACGGCCGCAATCCCTTACCCTGCCCACTATTACAAAAATCAAATTACATGGTTGGAAATTTTTGATTAAACAAACACAACAGTAATATATAAGGGATATGTTCTTACATTTGATTAAAAAAATAGTCATAGTTAAATAAATCGAGCCAGCTAACACAGTTTTTATTTTTACCTTTGAACTACCATTTCGTTAGAGAGATTAAAGAAATTGGCTATGATCTCAATGAAAAAATGAGGCGCGGTTCCACTATAAGCATTTTTGGGCATTTTTAATATTTTATACTTTTCGAGACAAGTCATTCTCCTCAATTGAAACAGCCCCCCGAGTTCTACGATGACTCAATTGAAAATTTTGCTTCAAAAATGTTTTCTTTGTAGTGGATCGCGCTAATCATAAAGCACTATAACTGGAGTTTACATTTTGATGTTGATTTTCTCCATGTTATTCAAGTTAAAATAACACTGTAATTTTGATTTTTTTTTTTGTACTTGTATGTGGTTTCATTTTGTATGACTTAATAATAGGTGGGCAACAAAGTATGAGGTTGGGCTAGGGCAACCCAAAAGTCAGGGCCGGCACTGGGTATCCATGGAGTGTAGTAGCCTGTTCTGAAGTGTCCTCAAGAGGAATTTGACTGTCCGCACGTGTCCAGATTGTTCGAGTAGAGTGAGACACTGCAGCCATTATTTGAAGTCAAACCCGACTCAATCATCAGCTACCATATACTACCTCAATCCCAAATTGTTTGTCCGGTCCACAAACGAGGACTCATAAACAATGCATTTCTTTCAAGAAAAAATTCAAACTTTTTCATAAATTAAAAGATTCAGCAATATCTAGTGAATTGTTGAAAAAAATTAAATTTTCCTTGCAAAAAATGTATTATTTTTACGTTCTCGTTTTGCGGACCGGACAAACATTATGGGACGGAGGGAGTAAAACACACTCTTACGAGTTACGAGTACCCAAAGAGAGTATCCATGGAGTGTAGTAGCCTGTTCTGAAGTGTCCTCAACAAGAATTTGATTGTCCGCACGTGTCTAGATTGCTCGAGTAGAGTGAGACACTGCAGCCATTATTTGAAGGTAAATCCGATCCGCCCAGTAACCCAATTACATATTATTAGGTTTGTTTCTTCTCAACTTTTCCGATCTCGATTTCCAACCGTTGAATGATACTATAAAAAATGACGATCACAATGAAGGTGGGAAACACGGTTAAGAAGATTCGAGGACGAGGGCTGCGGTTGCCTGCATGACGGACAGGGTATGGTTGTGTTTCTCCCTTGTAGGTGACGATCAGCATCGCTGGATCGTCAAGTGCTCTCTCCACGTGTTTGTGCGCAGGGCAGCCCCTTACGCTGCTGCACTTGTAATAAACCCTGAGGGAATATGAACCGTTCAGATAATCAGATTTCAATTCAATAAGGAGAGATTTATGAGAGAAGTTAAGATGCAGAGGATTCATTTTTACCTTGGATGCGGAGAGCCTTTGATCGGCTTCTGACCGTATTTTCTCCAGGTGTAATCATCCAGTGGTATGTCGGCCATCTTCATGCTTACAGCCGGGACTATGACTACCCTCGATTTCCTGATCATATCATAAGAGAAAATAAACAATCAAATTTTGGTGGGTTATGTACTTATGTTAGATGGGTTGGACCTAGGGGATGGCAACCGGACCCGCTCAGTCCCGCTCTGAAAAGGACGGGTTTTCCAACTCATTTTCAGGTATAGGGTTAGGGTCGGAGTTAAAATTCCAAAATCCAACCAGGTTTGGGTAGGGTTCGGGGCGGAAGTACCCCGCCCCGAAATACCCACCCTGACATTACCCTCCCCGACATACATTTATACTTAAAATTTAACATTTTTATCCTAATATTATTATCATTATACTAAAAAACCTTATATTCTTAATTTTATATTTTCACCATTATACTAAACTACACTTTTTTATAATTATTTTTTTTTATTTTACTTCTAGATTACCATTTTTTTTTAATTTCTTACGGAGCGGGGCGGGTAAACCCGTTTTTTGATCGAGACGGGAACGGGGGTACCCAAAAAAATACCCGGTTGGGATCGGGGCCGTGTAATAATTTCCGGGTCGGAGTATGCAAAAACCCGTCCCACCTCGCCCCGTTGCCATTCCTAGTTGGACCTATTCTAACCCAACTAATAAATGAGTTGGATTGGGTTGGGACTATTTTCTAGTGGGTGGACTTGGGGTTGATTAATGAATTTGGGTTCAATTTGCCACTCATATGGGCCAAAACACAAAATAAACATGGACAGTGTAAGCCAATGGATTGGAGGCAAACCCTCAACTGTACCCACTTTTCTTGAAGTGCTCTAGATATTTAACAATGACATCGACTGGCGTGGCTTCAACTTGGCCAGTTTTACAATCTTCATAGTGAAAGATACCAACAACTCCCCGGTGCGGAACGGCAAGACATCCTCTGATGGCAGTACCCTACGTAGTAGTAGTGACTAGTGAGTAAACAAAAGATTGATAAGATCATAAGAATCATGCGTGGTAGAGCTGAACAGAGCAAAAAAAAAAGAGATTATTAGCACACTAGCAAAATATAACAATGGATAGTGGTATGGTGCCACGAATGCCCAAAACTGGTAGCATTGCGGGGCTTGTTTTATTGTAATACTTTATAGATCACACATTGTGGGTCATGTCAATGAACAGAGATTATACAACGGCTTTAAGCACGTTACAATTAGAATTGGAAAATGATTTTGTCACTCCTCTTTTTGTTAACGCCACTCCCTTGCAAGTATATTTTTGCACAAAAAATACATTAACAGGAGAATGACGTTAACAAAAAAAGAACTGGCAAAATTAGCAGCCTTAGAATTTCCTATAAAAAAGAGAAGTCTTTAAAACAATCATGGATGAAATGGTGTCTGCAAAAAGGACAAATGAACTCTCTTGCCCAAGTACACAATAACAGCTGCTTTTGCCCAACTTCTTAATTATGCAACTAGAGACAAACTTCCTAGACTAAAGATAACAAACAATCATGAGATGGACTCTTTATGTAATTCATCTAATAAAAGGGCAAAAAAGCTCCGCTTTACATTTTTATTTTTCACCAAACTATATACGTATATAACTACTTTGTCTATATCACTATTGAGCACAAAGTTCGAAGCATGCACTCCTATATCCATTGTATGGTCACAATTGATATTATCAGCCTATCAGAATTCATGTGACTAAAAGATCATGTGTCTCTTTAACCAATTTCACTTCAAAATTACAATAATCACACTCGATTAACGTCTTTTTTGCCACTCATCCATGCTAACATTTCCTACTCAAATAGAACGTTGCAACATTCATCTTCGGAGTTCTTTGCACTTTAACATAGTGGAGAATTTGATACCTCATACAAATTAATGTGTATTCATTTGTGAGACCTTCACATCTTCAACAACATTTTTTTTCAAGGAAAATTGACCCCGAATAGCTATGAAGCATCGACACTCCTAGAGACTGGCATGTTCCCGTGTCTGACACAGGGACACGCGGGGGGACGACAAAATGGACACGCCATGTGGCATGTCCAATAAATTTAATTAATTTTTTAGGGGAAAAACAGAGGGACATATATGAAGACACGGTAGGGTTAAATGTGCATTTTTTTAAATATTTTGGGAGTAAATTTTCAAATATTTTAGGTTAAAAGTGTAATATAATGTACATATGATAATTGTTTATATGTATATTATACTAAGGCTCCGTTCCGGAAACCTTCTTAAAAAATAAGTACTTATTTCCTTCACTTCTCATTCAAAAATAATCCACCCTTCTTATTTTTCCCAAATAAAAAGTTTCTTTCACATTTTCAAACTCAAAAATAATGTAAATGAATTTTTTTTTTTTTTTCACCGTATTAAAGATCTCAATGAGATCTATCAAACAAGATCCATTGTGATAGGAAAATTATTTGAGTAAACACATGATTTTTGAGTTTGAAGTTGCCTTTACAAAAAGAAGACTGTTTTTACCAATATGGGGGCCGGCGGAGGGAAATCGGTCCGGCGGTCGCGCCGGGCCGTCTCCGGCCACCGGACGGCCGATCCGAGCCGTCGAAAAGTCTAAAAAAAAAAACCAAGGGGGCCCTGCGCGGGAATCAACGGCATCCGAGGTGTGTAGGGTGCTTGATCCGAGCACCCCTTTTCCGTGTACATATGACTGCACCCCTTTTCCGTGTACATATGAGTCATATGTACACGGAAAAGGGGTGCTCGGATCAAGCACTCTACTCACCTCGGATGCCGTTGATTCCCGCGCAGGCCCCCTTGGTTTTTTTTTATAGAATTTTTGGACGGCTCGGATCGGCCGTCCGGTGGCCGGAGACGGCCCGGCGCGGCCGCCGGACCGATTTCCCTCCGCCGGCCCTCATGGAACCTATATAAATTCTTCCAAGCCTTCTTATTTTTCAGGAACTCCCTTTCTTATTGGACAAAAAAGAAGAGCTTATTCCCGTTCTGGAACGGAGCCTAATACACTATATTTCCACTGAAAAATATCATTTATTTATTTATTTTTGCTGTGTCCCTGTAGTGTTGTGTCCCAATTTTTTAAGAATTTCGTATTTGTGTCCGTATCCATATATGTGCTACATAGCTAAAAAGGATAATGAAGTTTTATAAACTGCAAAACCAACACCAAAAACGACTCTTTCTGCTAAAACTTGACTTTAAGCTTCATGTGCCATCACTTATCACCTCCTCTATCCTCCAAAATCATAAGCTTGAAAAAAAATAAAGAAAACTTATTCTCATGTGACCGCTAAAGGAAGCCGGCATCTAGAAATATGAAACCCCAAAATAATAAATGAATTATTATTTTCACAATAATATTTGTAAGTTGCTTTTTACTTAAAAATACTTTAATTATAAATATATTAGCAAAATTAATTTAAAATTAAGGCATTTTTTTGGCTTAAATATTTAGTTTAAAAAATTGTTATAAAAATATTAGTTTACAAATTAAATATTCTTTAATTATATTTATGTTTTCACCTATTATTTGGTTGTCTATTACACAAATACAGTAATTAGCAAAAGAACAAAAAGTAAGGTGAATAGAACAAAAAGTTGTGTGATAGAGGGATACATCAGGCTTATTTAGAAAATGGGTAAGGCAATATTATGTTTACATTGCATATGCAACTAGTAGGAAATCCCATGATAGAGACATCACATAACATCACAGAAGCTCTATCAATGCCGGTCAACAGCTAGAGAGCGACATCAGTTTTACTCTAAAGGTGGACTCTTTTGTATGAGTACTTTTTTGAATTTATAAATTCCCAATAATTAAAAAAAATTCTGCAAAAAAGTACATTTATTTACCAAAAAAGTTGAAACCTGCAACTTGGAGCATAGCCTTTAGTTGTGGTAGGAAGCGCCAACGTTTATGGTAAGCATAATGATGTTTTTTGGCTGAAAAAACATAAAATCACTTTATTTTTTGGGAGTGATTTTAACCCAAATGTTTAAATTAATCTAAAATATGATCTAAAAGTCTTTATTAAATGGAAGCCTCGTGCCCTAGTACCATTGGGACATCACTGAAAAATTCCATACCCTACGAAAGTGATTCAAATTTTAAATGGAGGAAAAAATACTCGTGGAAGAAAATCTTTGGGTAAATCTTTGACCTTTTTTGGAAATCTTTTCCGTTGCTTTGACCATTTGTTTTTCGTTCATGCCAACTGTATTGAAAATCTTTCATCGAATCTTTTCCAAGCGTCTTTGTTCTTATAGTAACCGTTTAGACTTCCGAGAGAAGAAAAACCTTTCTGTCTCTCTCTTCGCACAAAACCCTCTCTCTCTCTCTCTCTCTCTCTCTCTCTCCCCGCACAAAGACTGCAGTTGGGCGAGAATGGCGAGGGAGAGAGGGAACTGGTGTATATGGTGTACAGAGCTCTGAGCTACGGTCTATCGCCGATGGTGCACGTTCACGTACGGTGGCGCAGGGTTCGAGCCCTGGAACACTCTCTCCGTTGGCCCGAGCGCCTCAGCCGTCCTTCTCTCCCTCGCCCCGCCGCCGCCGACCCTCTCATCTGGTTCGACGCCGTCTGCCTAGGTTATGCTTCTATCTCATCCCATACGTGCATATCATGTACGTAATTGTAGACAAATGTTATTATGTATAGCATAGAGGGCTTTCCTCCTCTCTCTATCTCTCCCCCTTCCTCCCTATTTCCCTCCGTTTTCTGCCATTATCAAAAACGAGTCTGGCTTGCATTTCTATCTTACTCTAGTTTTAAGTTTGGTTGTTGGTTTAGTTTTTGGGTTGTTTAATCTGCTTCATTGAATTTTGTGTTGCACATAACTACGTAAGGCTGAACTAATTAAGTCAGATCAGTGGCAGCCTAATCCTTCGTGAGGCCTAAGAAAAAGATTTAATATCTGGTGTCGGTGTTTACAAAAAAAAAAAAAATGTAAATCTTCTGTTGATGCTTGTAATTTGAATTCAATGGGTTTTTTAGCTTTTAACATGAGCCCCTAGGACAAGATGCATATTTTGTTGGGCCTTTTGTTTAAGGAGGTTTTTTTGGGGCTTTCTGCCAAGAACCCTTTTTTCTATATACTTTTTGGGTTGTTTAATCTGCTTCATTGAATTTTGTGTTGCACATAACTGCGTAAGGCTGAACTAATTAAGTCAGATCAGTGGCAGCCTAATCCTTCGTGAGGCCTAAGAAAAAGATTTAATATCTGGTGTCGGTGTTTACAAAAAAAAAAAAAATGTAAATCTTCTGTTGATGCTTGTAATTTGAATTCAATGGGTTTTTTAGCTTTTAACATGAGCCCCTAGGACAAGATGCATATTTTGTTGGGCCTTTTGTTTAAGGAGGTTTTTTTGGGGCTTTCTGCCAAGAACCCTTTTTTCTATATACTTTTGGAGGCCAGTAGAATGTTGCCATAAAGTATGAGGCCTTCCAAAGTTTGGATGCCTCAGGCAAAGGCCTAAATATCTAAGGGTTTTGTTGCTTTCAGTCAGATGGAATCCATAAGCTATATTGCCTCTTAGTCAGATGGAAACCATAGGCCATGTTGCCTTTTGAGTGCGAAATATTGCTCTAGAATTGTGAACTGAAATATTATTGCAGTGTAAGTGATTTAGTTTGGAAGATCACTGAAATGGTGGGAACAAGCTTCACACATTCTTGCAATATAAGCATCATTGTGTTTACCTCTTATGGAAGAACTTTCTTTGTAGGATACTGAGTGATGAACATGAAGATACAAAAGTAGGTATTCTTGGCACTCCAATGGGTAGAAATGATACACTCTGTCCAGAGCCACTTGATTCAACTCACAAAGTTAATGACAATAGTTTTTCTTCTGCAAAGCCACCAGAATCTGTGACAGCGTTTGGGCAAAGAAAAAGTAAGTTGTGTGGTGCAATCCACTCTCAATGATCTGCCTAATACAGAAATCATAAAGAAAGAGGAAGATCATGGGAATTCGGAGGATTACATAATAATGAGGGTACAACCCAGTGCAAGGTGTTCCTTGATGATCCATGGCTCCCAGCTTGAACCAGGTTGCAGGTTTATGTATGACAAGATTGAAGACAAGGTACTAGATGTTTCTCATAGCATGGTTTGCTTCATTTGCCAGGCAAAGCACTAACTTTTTCCTTTGAATGATCTAGTTCAATTTCCTTGAAAATCGAATTAGAAAACATGCAACAGCACTTGTTGCTTCTGGGCTGTGTGAGGAAGTGAAGGACCCTAGAGTTGTTTCACAGGTAATATGATTGATCCTATTGTACCCCTCTCTGTCATCCGCGCACTAGCAAGACAAATAAAAGAGTAAACACGCTGTTTTGTTAGAGGAGAGAGAGAGCCTCTAAATGAGGATACATTGTGGGGATATTAAGAATAGATATCGAGGGACAATTTTTTTGTAGCACTTCCACAATTTTGCCTCATTTGGTTTTCTGGTCACTCTCTCTCCCCAAACAAAGGAAATTTTTCTTCTTTTAATATGCTCTTCTTTTCCTCCTAATTTCCCTTCTGCTGTACAATAGTTCACCCAAAGGGAATTATGAAGAAAAAAAAAATGACGGCATAACTAAGCAATTTTCATTACCTTGTGTTAGTCGGTGAGTCTTTGGCTCATTCAAAGATAAGGAGTTGCAGTTCAAACACTTAATCACTTTTATACTTTTTGTTGAAGGATGGCTGTTTTCATTGAGTACTTCTGATGGATTTCTATACGGTTTCCCATTTCTTTCTTTTTGTCTTTTTGCTTCATTTCTACTATTGCTAATTGAGCAACACATCTATGCTCTAATGCAACTGCTGTTTCAGGAAAGTGTATTTGCTGTTGGCATGATCTGCTGTGATGAAGAAGGCCGTTTGAAGGAGAAGCCTGTCCTGCTGCAGAGCAGGTAATCTTGCCTTTTTCTTTTGGTCCTTTGCATTCATCTTTAATTTCCTCTTTTTCTTAGGTAGATGTTACGTTGATGCATTTTCCTTCATATTAAGATTCTTTTACTACACACATTGGACCACATAGGAAATTACCTGACATGCAGAAGCTCTTTCTTATAGCTGGTAGTTGTCATTAACCAAATAAGTCCTGTAGTAGAGTCGTTCGTCAAGATATTGTTGAGGCAACTACCAGGCAACTGCTTTCTCTAATTGGGATGGCGTCACTTGATCCATGGCCAATTCTTTGTCTCAAGCCCTTAACGCACCTGCTTCCTTGGTATCTTGACTGCATAAACTATCATAATCACTTGAGTAATTCTTAAATAAATCCGAAGATGAGTTTATGAATCTCGGTAGGATGGGACAAGTTACATCACTTTTAAGTATGGCATTTGTGAAGTATAATTCGCGTGCACGTGCGCGGGGTGAAAGCGTCTATAAATTTCATCTCAATGTACTAAAATTCGTGAGAGCGATGATTGAGAGTGTGAGCGCAGTGCTAGGATTGAGTGCGGGAGCGGAGGACATTTTGAAGGATTATGTGACTAAGGTCGAGAGTACTGCTCAGTCCTTGATGCTTTTAGTTATCTCTCCAACTTTGCTGTGAAATATAGTATTCAGTTATCTTGAGCTTCTGACAGTGTAGAGCATTCGGGAGGGCAACATGTATGTCTTGACTTACAAAAACTGAGCCAATTTTCGATTTTCCAAGGCCAGGTAAAGATATAAGAATCTCCTGACCACATGTCTTTATCCTTTCTTAAACTTGTACCATGATACCAGGCGATTGCATTTTTTTGCAGGTTGTAGGTGTTGAAGGGCACAATCCTAGTGGTCACTGTCTGATTGCGTCGAAAGTTATTGATTATGTGCCCATGTCAGTTCCTTCTGACGAGTATCTTCATCCTACAAAGAAACAAGCTGTTGAAAATACTCGTGAAAGAAGACTTGTGTTGAAAATCTTTGGGTAAATCTTTGACCCTTTTTTGAAAATCTTTTCCGTTTACAAGTCCTTGACCCTGTATTTGTTCATGCTAACTGTATTGAAAATCTTTCACAAATCTTTTCCAAGCGTCTATTCTTGTAGGTTACCATTTAGACTTCAAAGAGAAGAAAACCCTCTCTCTCCACACAAAGACTGCAGTTGGGCGAGAATGGCGAGGGAGAGAGGGAGCTGGTGTATATGGTGTACAGAGCTTTGAGCTACGGTCTATCGCCGATGGTGCAACTTCATGTACGGTGGTGCAGGGTTTGAGGCCTGGAACACCCTCTCCGTTGGCCCGAGCGCCTTAGCCGTCCTCTCCCTCGCCCCGCCGCCGTCGGCCCTCTCATCTGGTTCCACGCCGCCTCCCAAGGTTATACTTCTCTCTCATCCCATACGTGCATATCATGTACGTAATTGTAGACTAATGTTATTATGTATAGCATAGAGGGCTTTCCTCCTCTCTCTATCTCTCCCCCTTCCTCCCTATTTCCCTCCGTTTTCTGCCATTTCTTCCCTCTTCTGCCTGCTTTTTTCTGTTTCTTTTTCTTATTAAAAAGTGGCCGGCTTAGGTACAGGCGGCGGAAGAAGGTGGCGATGGAGATTGGTGCTGGGCGTCCTGGTTCTCGACAGTCGTCTTCCCCTGGTTGTTTATGGGGGCCGATTTGCTGGTTTATTGGCGACCGTTTTGGGGGTTTTGGCCGGCGACGGGAGCGGCGAATGGTAAGGTTTCTGTATCTGTTATCTTTCTCCTCCTCTTCTCTTTTTTTCCGACCCCCTATCCTTGTGGTCTGCTTCTCTTCTCGCAAGACCGCTTCACTTCTAGTAACCATCTCTCGTTGTAAGTTACCAAATGAGCTCTTTGTGTAGTTAGCGATGGATATTCTTGCTTCCTTTTGCTGTTTGGAATACTCATCACATGTATGTTTTATGTTTCATTCAAACCAAACGGGGTAGTGTTTGTCAATTGGAATTTTGTTCTATTTGTGTTTTGAATCTTGTGATTATTGTTTTTCTTGATCAGGTGAAGGAATTGCTGCAATTCTAGTGATAAAATGCTGCATTGAGAGGAGGCCAGATATAAATATTTTGATGACGATGACAACTCTGTCTGCATTGTTAGTTGAAATCTGATTCGTTTTTGTTTTCAATTGTATTTAGTTGTTCAGATGGTGTTCAATTTATTTATCCATGTTTCGCCAAGAGACATCATCGTACTAATACGATCTAAAGTATTATCTGGCTTTTCCTATTGTATTTGTTATGACTTATGAACTTATATAAGCTAGAAGAATCTCACTATTGGCGATGTGTAGTGAAACTTAACATAACAAGGTCCATTTTGTGGATTGATGCGAGTTATAGTCAATATGTTTGACACATGCAATGCAAGGAGAACGATCCTTTTCTTAAACAATATAAGCAGCGTTGTAAAAATTGGCCTAGGCAAACATCTAGGTGCTGAATTAGGTGGCGCGACAAATCAGACGATGAGTTGGCAGTTAGGCGGAATTAGTTAGCGACTAATCAGCTAGGCGGTTAATCGGAGGGTTAAATACTTAATTTTGCAAATCTAAGTGGTTAATTGTTGCGGTAATATACTATTATGGTTTTAGTGTAGTTTTAATTCATATATACATATACACTATTTCCCTTTGTTTCTGCTGCGAATTGACCAACAGTCCCATCTATTCTTGCGTCTCTCTCTTGTCTCTCCTCTTTTTCTCTATTGTTTCTCGTCTCTATTTGTATGTAGTCACTGTTTTTTGGGGAAGTGGGGGAAGAAGGCAGCGGAAGCGACGAAGAAGGCTGAGGATCCTGTTGGGGATATGTGGCAGCACTGTACTATGTACGGCGGACTCATCGATGCACGATTTAAGAGTCAAGACCACGGTGTCAAGTCAGCACCGCCTCACTCCACCATAGAGAAAACCTTCGGCGGCAACCACATCTCCACCACCACTACTCAGTTCAGAATTTGGTTGTGTACGATGAGGTGAAAAGAATGTATCTTCCTTTTTAGGTCAATGCTGATTTTGATTTGTATTTTTGATTTTTGATTCTTCTTCCATTGTGGTGTCTTCTCCATTTCAGATCTCATTTTGGGGGCTTATAAAACAGAAATACTCTTTGGTCTCCCTGATTTTGGCAAAAAACTAGGTTTGCAGATTCAATCCATGAAAAGGTAATACTCCGTAACTTTTTTTTTCTTCATGATTTTGATACCATACTAGTTTTCTTACATTTCAGTGATTTCTAATGACATTAACGATCATGACCATTTGGTGAAGAACAAAAGGAAGCATACGAAAGTAAAGGGGAAAAAAAAGAGAGAGAAGTTTGTGATTGAGTTTTACAAGAACACAACTGAAAAAATTAGTGGGTTTTGAGAAGTAATGGGACCTCACTTTTGGCTATCATGTATATTGGTTTCTGATGGGATTTTTACTGAACATGGTCATATGACCGATTATGGAACTTCATTGTGGTAACATTGCTTCTTCCTAACATAAAAGATATCTTTATTTATTAATTTTCATTGACATGTTGTCCGTATTGCTTATTGTACTGGCAATTACTTGCAAGCCATTGCTGCTGCGTTTGCTTGTGATCAGGAAGAGTATATTGTGGTTCTAATAACTCATTCTGCTCACAAGTTTTAGCCAAAAATCCTTTTGAATTTGATCTCTATTCTTTGCTGCTGTAATTAGTAGTGTAACATACTGCAATTGGTTAGTTGATTGATTAAGAGAACCATTTATGAATCACTTTGGGGCCTTTGGGCTATTGGATGAAAAGGTAACTGCGTAGATTTGGTTTTTTTGGTGCTGGGAATGGTAGATGTGTCCATGGGGATGTAACCTCCATATTTAGGTTTCACGCATCTTTTGTCCTTTATTCTCAAATGGTTTTTTCCTAACCTTTCGTCCTCATTTTTGGGCTTATTTCATTTTTTTTTTCATGGAGACTCAATCAAAACTATCAGGCTCTATTGGTTGCTGTTTTTGTATCTTTTTTCTGGATTTTTTTATTGATAGCACTGAATACTTGTTTGTTTAACGGTTTCAAAACTTGACACCCTTTTTGGCTCAATTTTTCCAATCCGGCCCTTTGCTGTTGTTTCCACCTATGTTGTAAGTGGGGGTTATGGTCATTTCATAGCATTTGTGAGGATTACCATTATGCCTTTTTAGACTTTTAAACATTTTCCTAATATGTCCTTTTTAATTACCTAATTTTTGTCGGCTTCTCTTGGTTTTTACGAGGGTATCTATGGAAAATGGGGGTGGTGTTGGTTAGTGAATTGTGGTACAGTGGTTGGCGGTATGCAGAAGATGGCAGAATTGTGGCAGTGATGGTTGCAGCTTTCGGCATGTGAGGTAAAATAGGAAGTCCGCTTCGTAGAAATTGGCACTTTCTTCTCCTATATATTTTGACTTCTCACCCTTTCTTATTATGTATGATGCTTTCGGCAAGTGATGTATGATTATAAGTGATGATTATTTTATCATCTTTCTTGTACTAATGTCTAGAGTTTCTATTAAGATTGCTAGAGAATGATTGGAGACCATTGCTTCACTGATTCTGCTTTATTTGGGTTCACCGGTTCAACATTCGGGTGAGTTTTCTATGAAATTATCTATGGAACAATGAAGGGTTGATATGTTGTGCTGAATAGTTTTTCTTTTTTGACCATGTGTTTGTTTGATCACCTATTTGAGAGACCTTATTCTTTATCTCTATTTTGTTTTTCTGTACACTCTCGGGCCTATGCTTCACTGTAGGCCACTACCCCTACGCATGAAATCGTTTTGCAGCTGAAATTGGGTAACATCGAGAATAGATAAACCGAATCTGTTACCATGGCTCCCAACGAATTGATTTAACCAAAATTGCTCAAGAGTACAACCCACCAGAAACCATGCTTATTCAACCATGCTTATTCAACCATCAGTGCGTGACCTCTCTTCAGCTAAAATGAGGTCACGCTTATTGTGGTCAGCTAAAACCATGCTTATTAACATTGCTTCGGTGCGTGACCTCTCTTGAATAAGCAATGTTACCGCTAGAAACCATGCTCGATCATTCAAGTATCGGTGTGTGACATCTCTTGAATAAGCAATTGTGGAAGTGTGACCTCTCTTCAGCCTTTTGAGACGGGCTAAGAGCAAAGGTCTTATATGCATCGACATTCTCACATGTTGCACTGAAGTGGTCCATGCTTTGCAAAATGTTTATTTTGCTGCAAAACGTCATATTAGATTGTAGGCTGTTAGCCTTAGCCTTTGAGTTTGTTTGTGTAATCAAGGCCACCAGCAGGACGTGCAACTAGCTCATGATCTTGCTCAGACTAGCCTTTGTAATAGGTATTTTATGTAATGGATGACTTATGTAGTTTGGTTCTGAAAAAAATGAACAATTCATACGTATATAAATGTAAATTACCAGATATCGATCTTCCCACCGAAACAAAAAGCCTTAAAAGCAACGGGCACGACTTTATCGTGCGAAACAAAAAGTCGAGACTGCCCCCGAGCATTACCCTTAAATCTCCCCCATTAAGGGGCTCAATTGGAAAAATCACGCCAAACTTTGACCGACCTGAAATTCAGCTTTATGACCCAGAAATACAAGGGGCTATGTCTATTCTTCAGTTTTTCTTTGAATATTTTAGGCATCAAAGATCTAATTAGTAATTTGTTAGAGTAATCTTGCATTTCCTTTGTCATCTAAAACTGAATAGTTTGCCACCGTTTTGTTTCAATCCGTTTGACTAGTGCAGGTCATCGATTGTGTTCATCCTTAAAGGCTAAATGTTTCATGGTAGTTTTTGTTATAGAAACACAGTCTTGATACACTTTTGTCGAGATTTTAATGCTATGTTCTTGTTTATACAAATGAGATATGCATATGCGTGCTTTGTGTAACTGTATTCCGTCTGGAAAAAAGAGAGGTACCTTTACTGACTACATTTGCTGGAGTAATAACAAAAAAAGGAGAAAAAACAAATCAATTGTCTAAAGGGGAGGGTATGTCTTATAGAATGTATACAATGGAGAGGTTTTACTTTGTGGAACATAGCAAAAAGGAGATGGAAGTTGAAATGAGAATGGAGGCGGAAAAGCACATAAAGCACTAAATACGGGGGTCGCATAGGAGGAACTGACATTCTGTGCATTGGTATAATAATAATTGTTTTCATACGATTATGTGTAGACGAATATACATAGACACATGAAAACGTTTTCTTTTCATTGTTAGCAATTGCCACATGATAACAACATATATATGAGTTTACATATTTCAAACTAGCATTATCTCTCCTCAACTTGGTAGGTTTCTATAGTCTGGTGGCTGCTACAGATTTCTTTTTGGGTTAGCAACTGTTCTCTTTTGAATTTACGATCGAGATGCTGCCCATCAAAGTTTTAGCTGTGATACTATCTCGATGGGAGTACAAGCATTGTATTACTGCGGTTGTTCTACTTCCATTGCATTTATAGACATTGTTCTTGTAAGCATATCTGTACATGGATAGTTCCCTCGAACTTACTTGTTGCACTTCTTGAGCAGCCATGATATTGGAAAGGACAAGGATAGTGGATTTGAACTTTTAAGATGCTATATAATTTCTCAGCCAGCACTAGGTTGCGCAACGTGTAGATCCATAAGACGCTACTCACTTACGTTTTGGTCCTCCCTTTTTGATATATAAAGGTGTGAGTCTTAAAGTTATATGTATCAATGTTATACAAGACTTCACCAGAGTTGAGCTATATAGCTATTTGACAACTCCATATGTGTTTACAAGGAGGCTCTTTAAAGTCGCTTAATCTATTGGACATATTCATATCCAATATTTATTAGTTTCTCTACAGTAGTCTTCTTACTCAGTCTGGTCTATGTGGGCACAAGAAATGGAGTAAGACAAGTGACATGAATGCTAACTACTCAGAAGATCTACTCATGTAAGTACCCTATGCCTGCATTTCTTTTGTCAAAAACATTTTTAGTGTTCGTTAGAGAGTGGTTTGCCTCTAAAAGCATTGCGTTAATTGTGAACACAGTTGTAAGACAAATAGATACTTACCCAAGCCTTTCTCTTCTCTATTGCACGTTAAAGTCTATCTTTTAGATAGTTTGAGGTGTTTCATCCTTCTTTTCATGAAGTTAATTTTTGGATAATTCTTTTCAGATTCTTTTGTGGTTTTTCACGATTTCATTTGTTTGGAATATCAGATCCTTTGGCCTCCAATTTTGTTTTTACCTGATTTGTTTAAGTTGTCTAGAAAACTAGTAAGTTCAACTCAGAATGAGGGAGAAAAATTCCATAAAACTGGATCATGAAAAAACAAATCAAAAGACGGCCTGGCTTATTGAGGGATTTGTTAATAGAGCTCTATCATATGCATAAACTTTATTCCTTTCTTTAGCCTTCTGAATTAGCATTAGGTTCATAGATCTTAAGGAACCAGTTCAATCTTATAGTTTTGGGCAGCCTTGGTGTTTGTATACTTTCTGCTGCTTATTTGAATGTATTCGATTTGTTAGCATAATTCATCGTACCCCTGCCACTTGTACTTGTGCTTCTTTCTTGATACAAATTTGTGATATGCAAACATTGGATTCCTTGAAAGAAGTGTTTGTGATACATTCTCTATGCCACTAAAAGTTGACACCAATCTATTTTGATGATAATTTGACATAGCTTTACCCCAATGTAGAGACCACGTTCCCATCACGCATCATACAAGCTCAACATGAAGAAAAACTAATTTATTAGATTTACACTTGTCAAAGTTATGGTGTACATGTCTATGGCTATTGTAGATGGTGGTTTAGTTGGTGTAGATTGCCACTTCTGTTTTAGGTTGTATGAATTTCAGAAATTTAGAAGAGTTAGCACTCCACATTTTGATTGCTGAGGAATTATCATATCTGATAGCAATATACGGCGATGAATACCACATTTCAATGAAATTTGTTATCTGTTATTGGAAGAGGATTTGGTGGTTGTAGTTATTAATATTACTATATTTCTTACACATCCACATACTTTGGAAGGTGAATTTCTTTATGATTAATTATTCCTTGAATGGGACGACAAGATGTCAGCCCCTATTGATGATGGAATGACAAGAGATGTCAATTGCATTTGTTCTCTACGGTTTGATAGAGGCTAGAAAATCTATTGGTTGAGGGTGAGCCCTCTTGGGATTTTTGGTGCCTTCCTCTATTTAAGGCAAGAGTTAGGATTATTAATGAGAATGAAACTATGAGATCTAGCCTTTTTTGTACTGGAAAAGTGTGCAAGTTGCTCTCTTCAATTGAAAAGCAACGGGATGTTTATGTCCGTAATATTTGGATTTTATCCTACTTATATATAGTTGAAAAGCAACAGGATGTTTATTTCCGTAATATTTGAAAAGCAGCGTGCAAGTTGCTCCCTTCAATCGTGGGCCTTTTTTCTTAACTAGGTGTCCTTAATTGTGATTTTACCTATTCTGCAAAGTGGGATACGTTGCGCGCTAGAGAAGAGAGGATACCTGGGTTCTGCCTTATAGTGGTTGTAGACACGTTCTCCAGAACTCTCATCTGCTTTGAGAAGTACACCGTTTTGGTTTTCTCATCTCAGCTCTAACAACTGGATTGTGTTCCCTGACCGATATCAGGCCACATCTCCTCCTGTCCTTTTCTTCCTCTAGTTGAGAGAGAGAGAGAGAGAGAGAGAGAGAGAGAGAGAGTTTTTGGGGCGAGCTGCTCCGCCCTTGTCCCGATACTCCTCCGATTTGGGCGTTTCCCGAGCGGCAGGGCTGAAAACGAAACCCAGCAGTCTCATCATCGTCCTCGCCGCTTCCCCCTTTTCTACCTTCAAAGCTACTGCATTGCTGCCGTCTTCGTTGTCTCTGGCGAAGGTAATCCCAATTAGCACTAATTAGATGGATTTGATGTGCACCGATTTGTGGAAATTGGGCAAGATGGAAGAAAATAAAAAGAGAGAAATATGGGTTTGGCTTGTAGCGTGGGATAGTAGTTCTCATGGTTACCAATTAAATATTTTATCACATGTGGTCGAGTCCACAAAGGTATGCTCAATTTAGCTATAATTTGTCCAATTTGGTGACTTTTTGGTCATCTGATTGATCTTTTCTTGTGTTTTTTGATGTGCTGAATCTGATTTAGGGCTTAGCTTGGAATGACTTTGATGTCAGAGGTGGATACCTGATTTTGATAATTGCAGAAGATATTGAACAAGAAGCTTTGGCAACTCTTGTCGTGAACAAGCTTAGAGGGGCATTGAAAATTGCAGCACTGAAAGCTCCGGGATTTGGAGATAGAAAGAGCCAGTACCTTGATGACATTGTAATTCTGACTGGAGGTCATATTTCATTCTTTGAGTTGTGTGTTCATTTGCTACCCTACATTCCTTGAATCTTGCACAAGAAAGCTCCTGGCCTTTAAGTTATTCGTCGTAGTAAATATAAAGAGTAACGATATTGGCTTCCTATCTGTTTTCAGCCCCTTAATTGGAAATTTTGTCTTCTTGAAAACAGCAACTGTAATTAGAGATGAGTTAGGGCTTACCTTGGACAAGGCAGATAAAGAAGTCATGGGTCATGGTGCTAAGGTTGTGTTTACCAAGGATTCGACGACAATTGTTGGTGATGGGAGCACCCAGGATGCAGTAAATCAACGTGTTGCACAGATTAAAAACTTTATAGAGGTTTAATTCTTGTTCTATGTGTGTGTGCGCACGCATTTATATGCATGTATGTGTATATATAATGGGGAGTGCGCGTGTTAGAATACTTATTCTCAACGTTTTGTAAGCAGGTTGCAGAGCAAGAATATGAAAAGGAAAAACTTAATGATAGAATCACAAAATTGTCTGGAGGTGTTGTCGTCATTCAGGCCACCTTGCATCATATCCTTGCTTGCTTGCTTAAAGGAGGATTGGCCCTTTTAGGATGCTTGAGCGACCATACAAGTGAAATTCCCCAAACACCCTCTTGTGTTTTATGGCTGCGTTGGATGGGTTTGATGGTTGGCTGTGGAGAGGGGCTTTTTGGTAGTTACATGGGTTGTCAGCCCTTTTGTCAGTAGGTTTTTCCATTTTACTTTGATAGGTTTTCTAACCTTCCAAGATTTCCTTCCATATCCTTTTTTTCCTTCATTGTTTGGTTTTTTGCGAGGGGGTCTTTTGGTAAAGTTGTGGTTGCATTGATTAGAGAATCAGAATCTCAATCTAGGAGAATAAACCTCTTCTATTGGACAGGGCTACACCACCTGTCTATTCCCCAACCTGCTTGCTCATTCAATGTGAGGATCTTCTCAAAATCTTATGCATGACGTGGTTAGATTATGACGTGAGGCCATAGCTCATTTATCAAGGGCATTGGTGTGAGGTCATAGCTTCTGCACCTACAAAGCCAAAGAAAATCTGTATGTCTAATCTCTCTGTTTCTCCCTCTGTTTTTCTCTCACTTTAGCTTTGGTTTCCCACTTGTGGGGTTTAGAATTGCATGAGTACGCACAAGTTGGCAAATTGCATGAGTTGGCATGATTGGGTGATGGGTATGAGTTGGCATGGGGAGAAGAGAATCAAATCGTGAATGAAATCTTCCACTGATCTCCTCTTCAGGCTATTGTTATCGGTCTTTGCTGATGGAGAAAATCAGTATTAATTTGGCACCACAGAACCTCTGGAAGTTGGAGCTGTATTTGGAGGTGTAGCTAATTTATCATCAGGATTGACACTGGTGCTCAAGTAAATGAGGAGATCTTCGCAAATCACGCTCAAAATCTTCCTCTCTATCCAAATCTTGGGGTCCTAGCAAGAGTGATAAGTGTTGTTCTCTCGCTTCTGACATGGAGTAAAATAGTCCCTACATTTAGATTTATTTTCGGCATAATATTACCATGCACGCAGTAATATTATCTTTCTTCTTTGTTGGATATAATCAATTTTCATATGTTGTTGTTACATTTTATGCATTAGTTTATAAAAAACTGCTCAAACAACTTACTGCATAATATTATCTTTCTTCTTTCTCTAGATTTCCTACGCAAGCTAACAGGCTCTTCTCTATTCGGCATCAAAAGCTCCAGAAGTTGGCTAGTGTTCGTCAACTGTTTTTAAACAGGTTTGGATAGTCTATAACTTTGCATAATCATAAGTGTTTCCGTTGTTTGAACTGCATCACTACACCAGGACACCAGTTGAGAAGGTTTGATCAGGAATTTACCATGCACGCAGGGGAGGGAGCTCAATCTATCCAAACCAATTTCTGGAGCTTTTGTGAAACTTTAATAGCAGCAGATTGTCCAGTTCTACTCAAAGGGCGATCATGATCTATACAAACAAAAGGTAACTATCACAAGAATTCTGCCATGATTTGGGCATCATCAAAACAATAAAAAGAAAAAAACGTGAATGACTATAATCTTTTATTCACTTCTTTTTACTTATTTCTATTTTATTGGAGAGTGTCTGCTAGGTAACCTTGCAATGAATTGTAGCAATCAATCATGTAAGCGACCACCATCCTTGGTGCTGTGTTCTTCCAAAAACACGCTTTTATGTCTTCCTTTACTGGCCAAGTTGGATAGCTTTGATGGTTGGCTGTGGAGAGGGGTTTTTGGTAGTTACATGGGTTGTCGATTGCACTGCAGAGTTTTTTTTCCATTTTACTTCAATAGGTTTTCCAACTTTTCAAGTTTTCCCTCCATATCCTTTTTTTACTTAATTGTTTCTTCCGTTTTCGGCTTTTGCGTGGGGGTCATTTGGTAAAGTCATGCCTACATTCAATGGAGAATCTTAATCACAATCTATGAAGTCATGCCTACATTGAATGGAGAATCAGAATCTCAATATAGGAGACATGGGAAAATCTTGGTAAAACTCTTCTGTTGCAGAGGGCTAAAACGGCCCCAACCTGGTCAATCATTTAATGAGAAGATCTTTGCAAATCACAATCAAAATCTTCTTTAAATCTTCCTCTGTCTCCAAATCTTGCGGTTCCGTCAAGAGTAAGTGTTGTTCTTTCGCTTCTAACATGGAGTAAAATAGTCCCTATGTATAGATTTATTTTCAAAATTCCCCTCTTTGTTGCTCTACCTGTTTGGCATCATAGCTGGAGTCCTTCCAAAATGTAGAAAAAGAAGAATCAGAAACCTTGGCATTTTCATCGCATTCTCCCTATTTCTCAATCTCCTTATTATTCAAATTATCCAGTAAGTTGTTTTTAAAGTAGTTTCCATTGCTTAGTCTTTTGTTATGTATTTCTCTGTGCAATACTTTTGTTTGGGCACTTTTTAAGAAACTAATCGATGCAGTGTAACAACGTCTTTCATTTTGTAGATAGAAGCAGTCAAGATTGATTATGAATGGGAAAAGATTTGGAGAGAGAGGGATATCTTGGGAATAGTTAGATTTTGATTTAGGTAGATCTTCTCATTCAATTGGGAATATTTAGATTCTGATTTAGGTAGATCTTCTCATTGAATGTGGGAGTGGGTTGGGGAAGAGGTGTGCGTCATAGCCAAGTGCAACACAGAGAGTCTGCCAAGAGGGAATTCTGCCTGGAAAATCTCCAAGAATTATAGCCAAAGATCTCTCTATCCCTCCATATCAGAATCTAACTATTCCCAAGAGAGGAATTGGATGAAAAAGAATGGAATTTTGGTCGATGGGGATTAGCCTCTCTCTGTCTCTGTCTCTCTCTACACGTTCTGTATTGGTAGTTATAGATGCGTTTATTGGTTTGCACTGTGATCCAATCCCAGAGGGAGAGATAGAGGGAGATAGAGAGGGACTGAATTCAAGATTCTGAAGCCAACGGTCGGGAGAGAAGCAAGAGATTGAGTTAGAGATTTCTTGTGGATTTGGAGAGAGGGAGATCTTGGAAGGATTGTGATTCTGATTCCCCCAGATCTTATGAGGATTCTCATTGAATGTGGAGCAGGTTCCTTTGATGCTGTTATTGAAAAAGGTTTGTTAAATATTTGTCCTCTATCCAGATAGGTTTATGGAATCTAAGTTGCATGTTCAAATGGTTTCCCAAACAATCCTGATTATTTAAGGTATTTCCAGGGACTCTAGATTCCCTCTTGGTGAGTTCTGTATTCGCTTATACTTACTAAACCTAAATTTGTATATGCAGTGCCGCAATAATTCACGTCTAAATGCTGCTAAGATGCTTGAGGAGGTTGGAAGATATGATGGAATCAAGTCCAACATTAGGCATTTATCCCACTCTGTTTCTTTTTTCTTTCTTGATCTGTTCAAATATCCTCTCGCCCTCACCAAGGCTTCTTCTCTCTCCAGGTAAGCAATAGAATTCTCTCTGCCGCTGCGAATCACTTAATTTCTTTGCAATCAGATTTCTGTTGTTTTTGATTCACCGATCAAAGCCGATTTTAGGGCGGCGAAGAGCAAACTCGCCATTGCATGGATCACGCTGAACCCTTCAGGTACTTCATCGTATAAGTATATGGTCGTGTTGACATTTATCTACATTGCTTGCCTCGATTGCAAATAACTACTAAGTCTACGTGCATGCAAATAGTCACCGATGGTTTTTTTTTTGTCGTCCTACTATTTTTTTTGGTGAAATTCTCTACGTTTTTTGTGCCTCATCGGCGCTATTTTCCAAGGCCGAAATTTGCCACAATTGAGAGAGCCAATTGGGGGTTTGCTGGCTGAATTGTTCGCACGATCAAGAGAGTCATTTATTACGGTGTGTCCGTTTGGAATCCCTTGCGAGTGAACTCTCTTTCCTCTGCTCATGTTTGTTGATGGTCTCCTTGCATGTTTTCCAGCTCAATTCGTGTTGGCAGTAGTTTTTTGGGTTCATTTATGGGAATTACGTTTATGCATTGTAATTCAGCCATGGGGTTGCTCGCCAATAAAACCAAAACCTCCCACTTATAAATCCTACTTACGGAAAATAAAGAAAGTCTGTCAAAAACTATCAAAGTAGCTCAATAACATTTATATTGCCAAAGAAGTACAAGTCACTGACCCAAGTATAAGCCATGGACCTATTTTCTAATGTAGAGAAAAGCACGCCTGCCAATGTGAAAGAAAGCAGGTTGTACTCTGGTTTCTGGTTTGGTACTTTGAATGGAAGGCTTTTGGTGTGTGTTTTGGAAGTTTACTTGTATGGAGAAAAGCAGCATGCTACTCGTTGTGTGAGCAAACAAAGTATGAGAGATTTTAACATAGACGAACAAAAAGTATTTGTAGTCACAGTTCACCTGCGGAATTATTGGAAAATTTGAAAACAGTAAGATAAGCATTGGGCATAACTAAATGAAAGCAACAAGGTCCAATAAAGGCTGGAGAGTCGACGATCGTCATCGTCATCTCCATCCTTCTTAAGACAAGTTGTACCACCCTCCTTGCTGATTGGCAACTTCATTGCTGCAAAGATCCACGTCAATGACGATCATAGCCAAATTCCTTAGGCCTGAAGGTGATTTGAATATTGAAGTAACTAATATAATTTTTATCAATCTTTGTAGATTGTGATAACTTGCCACCTCCAACGCTCACGTCAGCAAGCCAAACCTCTTAGTCTAGAGCATGAAGGGCCATATCGAAGTCATTCTTATTTTCCAGTTTCAAATGAAGTGCAACAGTTTCTTCAAAAGAGAATCGCTGAAAATGTGTTTGTTCAACATCAATGTCAGGCTTGTAAGGGATGGGGTCCATGGGGATATCTCCTGTTTTCCCAAGTGACAGAGTCAACCTCCCAAAAAATGGCTCATCAACTAGGAGGCAACCTTGAGCCTGTAAGGAATTATACTTCCAGGCTTTATATCATCATGTGTATTTTTAATGTCATCAAATATCAAAGTAAGTGGTATCTTAAATTGCAGGATTGTTGTAGCTTTGCTCCTTAAGGTATCTATTTGGCACAAGAAAATAGTTCATTGGTTGTTATGTAGGAAAGCGTAGTCAACGACGTGGCAGAAGGACGAAGTGTAGAATTTTTGTTGTCCCACAAGAGTCTATGATCCTACCGTCGCAACAACCATGTAAGCATTTTCATGTAGATTCTACCGAGAACATGATGGTTTTTGCTGTATGAATGGCCAAATCTCTTTACTCCCTATTAATTGCTCTCAGAGTTACGGGTTCTTTTTGATCAAATTCTGAAGGAGCCAATGAGATTTGTACTTTTGTTTGAACATATAACAGTTCTTTTTCTTTTACATCGTTTGGTGTTAAATACGACAAGTCAATGCGCAAGAGAAATCATGGTATTTATACTTTCCGGATACAAGGACTGGTTTACCATTTCATTAATGAGCTCCAATCCTCCGATAATAAGCTTTCACATTTGCAGTTATACTTCTATGATATGGATAATGAGGTTCAAAATAGACTCAAATTCTCTCAGAGTAAGAGTGAGGACTTCAATTGTTGAAAGGCTCATTCGAATCCTTCAGCAAAATCTGTACTCATTCTTTTTTAGGAACTTATCCAGGATTAATGAGTTAGACACACACCAAATTATCATCAGATCTGACCCTGGATAAGATCAATGAGTCTATAATAGTCCTTCAGCCTCTCAAGTAGCAGCAATATCAATTGAAGGTGATAGTTTGGCTGAACGGAAACAAAGAGAGATCATGATTGGCCGAAAATCAAGCAAAGTGAAAGAATACAATACTATTTTGGTTGCTATGATCCTTTGCATTATTCATTGCTGTTTCCTTTTGGTGAACCAGGTTGGCATTTTGGAATTCAAAGAGTTGATAAGAATAGAGGAGATACTACTTGTTATCGTCAATTCGTCTTATCACCTCATCAAATGCTGTCCATGAAGATATAATCGATGCAAAAAAACGAAGGTAATCTTTTGCCCTATCCTTTACCATCTACAATTTTTATATACCGTATCTTTTAAAGGAAACGTCTTATTTTCAGTAATGTCGGGGGTAAAAAAATGAAAGAACAACAGTTTCTTGTCGAGAATACTACTGCTACAGATTGCAAAAAAGTCCAAAAGACCCTTCAATTCTCTTGCACGCTGGCTGTTTACTCCAACAGTATTGTGTAGACACGTATGTAAAGGTAGAGACATTGGGCTAAAATATTTTTGAAATAACCAGGATTTTGTTAGGGCTGATTTATACCAAGGTGACAATGTTTATCAGGGTGAAGCTAAGGGGAGCAAACACTTCTAGAACCTATTACGATGATACTGATTTCTGGGTTTTATAAAAACGACATTAAAAAGGCATCCCATTATGTATAAAAAAGACATATTAACTAATTCATATTGAACTTGCATTTTTATTGGACTTGTATCGAAATAAGATAAAACAGAAAGGATGAAAGTAGGAAAATCAAATGTTTGCCATGGGGAGGACATGCATGTCTGGTTTACAAGGTTGCTACACATGTGGATATGTGTAATATTAGGATGAAAACGAATTAATATGGTAAAGAAGAAGTGTCAACAATCTACTTCGAGGTGTGTGTTTCACCAAAATGTGTGAGTTTTGGTGTCCAAATAGGAGGGCTTTTTGCTGCAACGTGACAGATGGGGGAAATTAGTGTAAGAGGGAAAAATATAAGAAGGGAAAAAGGGGGAGGAGAGCAAAACGGAGAATAGTATTGAGTAAAGGAGATCACAGAGTTGGAGGACAGCAGAAATAGAGTTTGGAAGGTAAACATAGTGGCCGATTTTTTTCAGCTTTGTAAAATCATATATGATGGTGTTAAGTAATTTTACTTCTGGTATGGAATTGAGTGAAGTACCGAATTTGGCTAGTGGAGTGTTATATATTCAGTGTTTCTGAGGATTAATAAATTTATTGAGAAACTTGGAAATGTTTGATAATTTTGAATGCTAGAATTTGTAATTTGTTTTTCGTCATTGGAAGGAAGACGTGGTTAAATCATTTCCTTCTTGATGTTAATGGTTGGAATTGGATGTGCAATAGTTTCTTTTGTATTTTCTCATCCATTGGGATTAGTTGTGCATTTGGGCCTATTGTCTTTTCGTTGTCCTTGACTGATGTGGTACTAGCTGTTTTTATAAATCTACTAGGAATGATTAACTTATGCCTAAAGATAAGAAAAAAATTGAAATCATGGGTGGTTTTATACAGCATCTGTTGCTATATCTCAAGTAGCTTTGTTATGATTATGTGTAGAAGTCCTTTTTATTTCTGTAGTTTACTGGGAAATTATAGTCATCTTTAAATGCAAGCACTTTTTAGACCGCTGGAAACCCAATGACAGATTCTTAGACTGCTGGTACGTAGAGATTCTAATGTCCATTCAGTGAACAATCTGTAGGAGTTGTAATAAATGTACCAGAGAATAGTTTTAGAGTTATGCCAGATAGCTTAACTCTGGAGCCAATATACTTTGTACTGAGGGGGCTAATAGAAATGTATAGAGAAAAGAAAGTTGTTTCAACGATTTTTAATGATTGGGGAAAAAAAGGTATGATAGGGTCCCAAGAAGTATATGTTGTAGAGAAAGGTGTGACAAAGGGGTGAAGGAATATATCGATTGGACAAATGACGTGTGATGGGGTTGTGTGCCTGCGACTGCATTTAGAATCTTAGATGACCTGCAGAAGACACAAAGGAATTTCCAAAGGGATGGAAAATTGCTCAGAATACTAAGGCCATGAAAAAATGTTGGAAAACATAACAGTAACAGATTCACGCTGATACTTAAATACTTAGATAGATGTGTGGTAGGAACTAAACCATTTGTGAAATGGCAGGAGTAGCAACTTTGAGTGCGAAATGCTACGGAGGGGAAGACTGGTAATAGAAATGCGAAGGGAAAGGGGAAGACCTAAATTAACTTGGGACACTATTATTAAAGTTACTCTATATGCATTCGTTAAATTGAAGTAAGCATTTACCCTTGATAAAGGGGTATAACAAAAAAATGGTTCATTTATACCCAGGAGACATAGTCATAGGGATTCGTTGGGTTTGGTTGGCATGTAAGAACAATATCTTGTTCTTGGTTAAGTACTTCACACTATTTTATTAATGAACTAATATCAAAATCATTATTTTTTTGGGTTAAAATGTTTATGGCAGAACATGTTTTTTTTTGCCCAGACATTGGTTATTTTTAACGTCGCAGATTTGGAAGAGTATTGCAATGTTTATTTTCAATTTCCCAGCTTTGAAGAAATACTGCAATTGCTGACAAAGACTACATATAGAAGTTTTGTAGTTTGCAGTGTTTCTCCTACAACTGGTCATGAGATAGTTTCATTTAGCGGCCTGACAAAACTGATCAATTTCACATAGTACAAATTTATGATGACCGGCTTAACTATGATGAACTTATGTGATTAATTCTCCTTAAATTAACATATTGCATGCATTAGTTATGTTGAGCACAACATATTGCCTCATCAAGATGATCATTTTGTATGCAACCCTTCAATATGTTCTTGTCTAAATCCTTTTGTATCAATTGGATCCTTAGCAAGATGAGCCTATTCACTGCACATTAGCTTCTTTTGCTAAGGTTCGTGCATACTGTAGATTTTTGTTGGTTGTGGGTTATGGTTGTGAAAATGCAGCTTATCTATGTAAAACTGAGTTACTTGATGAGATCTTCGGCTAAAATAATGTATGGTTTCATTAGGGCCTTTCCTGGTGGATTTCCTATGGTTTTCTTGAATTTTTTTTTAGGTAGATTTGCTCAAGCTTAAAAGTTTTGCTATTGTGGTTAGTTTCTTGCCAACTATAACACAATTTTTTTAAGCAATGACCAAAACCTCGTCCAATGAGCACAAAATGAGCATGGTGATGAGCACAAAAAAACCCTAGTACCAACTACCAAGTAATGAAGAATAGAAAAATCTTAGATTTCTAAAGTTTTAGAAAAGGTGAACTGTGAGTAAATTCCATACTCTTCCTTCCATTTAGATTTTTGCTTAACTATGGTGATCAATATCTTGGGTTAAGCTAAATGACCATATCTTTGTTTAGCTATGATATAAACTATGTAGAATTCCATGCTCCCAAGGATAGTCCATTTTCATATCTCCTTTCATATCAAGCAATTTTATCATTTTCTATACACATTACATTCTGCTAAAACCCGAGTTTGTGTATTTCTCTTCACATAATTTTCAGACCATATACACTTGGGAATGTGAAAGAACAAGAATGACTTGCATAAGAATGAAGAGTGTGACAATTACCTATTCGCCCTAAAAAAGTGTGTTCATGAAGTTCATTTGTTGGTCTTTTAGTGTGTCAATTCATTTTGCAGGTTTAAGATTTTGGCAATTGCAAGAATGTTGGATCTCAAATCTCTCTCTCTGTCTCAATAACTCTACGCGTCTCTCGGTTATGCCATCCACTTGGTATTTCTTTCTCTGTTCTCACTAGAAACTGATTATTAGATATAGATTTAAGATTTGTTAGGAATGCAATGAACATGTGGAATTGTCCCTAAGGAGAACTATGATGTAGTATTAGAACTATGATGTCATGTGCTTGTGCCATGGACGAAGAACCATTAAATGACGAATGTTTATGTATTGTAGTCCATACTCCATGTAAACATGGTTTACTCTCAGCATTGCGTTATTAATGTGATTGTAGATATATCTATATCCAGGCACGAGGGAAAGCCAGAAGATGCATTAAACCCAAAAAAACAAACAGTTGGAGAAGATCTCAAAAGTGTGTTCTAACTCTTTCCTACACTTGGATTTATCATCAATTCATTCGTAGGCATATATTGCTGATATGAATTCACTAATGATGTTAGCCCATTCTAATATTCTATTTGGTAGAATTTTAAGTTTTCATCCCCATCTCTCTAGAATTCGAAACATCGGGATGTTTCAGATGGGTTTTGCTAATTTCACTCTGTTATCATTCTTGATTGTTTTAGTTGGCCAAATCTCTTTGATGAGGTTTACAGTTATTGCTAGCTGGGCATAGAAAAGTTAGTTTGTTTTTTGTTTGATCAATAGCTCCTTTATGAGTGGTAACTACTTCACGCAATGTCACATACACTTTCTCAAGTATTAATATTAGTTTCTCAAGTTGTCTCTTTTGTCAAATAGAGTTCTAAAAAGAAACACTTACGTAGCCACTTTTTACCAATTTATTGCACATTACCACAATGGAAGTGTCTAGGATGTATTTTCCATTGAATATAATGTAATTTCTTGCTAGCCAAATGGACCATGTGGTAGCAAAGAAAGAAGAGGTCCTACAAGCCACTTTCACAAAGTTAGACTTACCATGCACCTGCCATGCCATCGAGTCAGAGATTGAGACGGGGGATGCCCAGACCAAACTCCTATTCTGTATGTGATTTCAAGAGGAACCTTCAAGGTATCATTTCTCTTAAGGTCCCTAATAGATCGGCTCATTATATTTTCTGCGGTTTTGGGTGGTTAGTCTGGTCCGGTTTGGGTTGTATGGTTTGGGTGGGTTGGGATTTTGTCATTTTCTTGGCTTGGTGGTCTTGGTTTGCTTTATTTTTTTGGGTTTGTGTCTTTTCCCTTTGGTCTAGTTCTTTTGGTGGTGTATTTTTTTTCCTTTTTCCTTGTGTTTCTGCAATTTCTATTTATTAGTTGTGTCTCTTATGGTTTGGTCATTCAGTTGCACACTCCTTCAATCAAGGTGTAGCTTATATGGGAGCTCTATTGGTTCGGCTGAGTTCATCTGCTGTGGTTTTTTGGTTTGTCCCTACTGCTGCTAATCTTATTGGTCAAGGTGCCCCTCTTCTTTGTTTCTTGCTGGTCCTGCCTTAACTTGTACACATAAATCTAGCTTAAATTTGTAATTGTTTGGTTGGTTGTTGTTAGGCATACTATTTCCATATTCTCAACTAACCATGAAAACTTCATCAAAACTTTATTTTATGGGGGTCAAATGTAGGGTTTAATTGGTTCATTTTGTGGTTCCATAGTAAGGGGCTTTAAATGGTTTGATGATTTATTTGGTTTGATTGGGTTTAATTAATGTCAAGTGCCTTTACTCCAACAATATCTTTTTCTTTTTGTATCATCTCCAACAATTTCTTTGGGAGGCATATAGTTAATTATGGCTGATTTTAAGTCCTCCTTGAGCAGATATTTTGAGATATTTGTTAGATACTCTCGAGGTGCCCAAAAACATTTGAAGCTTTTGATTTACATGCAGGTAAAAAGGAAAAATTCTTGAGGTGGGTAGTGATGCTTTAAACATGATTAATGGTCCAAGAAGATTATTTAGGGGCTGACCAGAAGTTCCTTTTAACCGAAAATACCTTTCTATAGGTGAAACAGTGTGGTGGTTATATGGAGATATCCCAGGAATTCCAGTTGATGGTATGTGCTATAGTTCTTTGTTTTTTTTTTGAGTTTTGAATTGACAATGAGTTTAGAAGCTAATCTTCTCAAGTCCAATTTGATCACAGGCAAATTGCTCTTATCCATGAACATCGAAGCTTATTTGTTCTAAGTTGGTGAGGTTTCTATTTTCACCCTCTTTCCCTCCCTCTGCTCTTCAATTTCGAACCCTAACATCTTTTTCCTTCCTGTTTTTACAAGCCCAGACTTGGTACTTCCAGCAGCAGCAGCAATCCTGGCATAAGCTAGCTGTTTCGATCGACTCCCATAGGTCAGGTAAGCGCTCTCTCTCTCTATCTCTCACACACACACATATTCCTAACTAAGTAGGAGAAAATATAAAGTAGGAGATTATTAGTCTTAGAAGAGTAATAATATCGGAGGTTTGGCAAAAAAGTGAACTACTTGTTTCGCACCCATTTACATTGACGTTTGGCTGGGGCCATTGACCTATGGGCCCATAACCCACAGGTCCCAGGATCGAAACTTGGCTCTGATACCAAATGATGCAAACCAAATCAATGATAGATTTCATAAGAGTGATAAATCCCTCAAAGGGGAATTCAAGGAGCAAAAGCTCTCAAATATCAATTATTAATATATCAAAAGTTACCGAATGAGCACTCTAGACACCTATTTATAGACCCCCCCTACTACAAAGTACTCAAAAAGACATACATACCCTTAAACCTACTGCATCTCTCTCTCTATTCAAAATAGTTATAATGTACATTGACAAGACCAGTCCAATAATACAAGTCAACTTTTTTATTAGTGATTTAGCTGAAGCCATTGCAAATCTAGAAAAGCTGTTGCAAATCTGGAGCATGCATTTTTTATGTAACCATCTTTATGCTTCTTCATCAAATACTCAAATCTGATATGATTTCATGTGGTAGGATTTGTTTGATAGCATGCAGAAGGAGATGAAAACCTATAGTCAGTTTTCTAGGTTTTCTGGTAGTTGCTTGAGGTGTGCATGCAGCCAAGGAAGATAGAACTGGAAAGGAAATATATAGCAGCCTTGCTGAGTCACATGAAACTTGTAATAAGAGTGGTACTAATGGACAAGGTTTCGAGAAATGGTTGATGGAAAATTATTCGGGAATGCAAGGTTGGATTCTATGCTACTTAAATATTGTTGTAAGTTCTATGGTTGGATCCTTGTTCAATATGGATTTGTATTTTCTTTTTTTATTACTACCTAACCATTTATGCAAGAAAATAACCATTCCTACATCGATTTATTAACTTCCTGGCTACCAGTTGAATCCCTTGTATTTGAAGATCTAAAACTGATTTTTGCTTCCAGTCTTGCTATTTCTCTACAATCATCACTACGATAACCAAAAACACTTCCCAATACCAATTCATCCAATGAGCACGTGGAAACATGCAAAGCACGGGCATTATATTAGTAACTATACAATATAGCTTGGTGGTCTATGAATTTACTTTTTTATTTTATTTTATGGTATGCATACTAAAATCTAATGAAATTTTGAAGGTTGGAGTACAAACTGAGACAGAGCGAAAATAAAAGAAGTTGAGAGTAGAGGATGCTCTCAATGCAACAAAGGCAAGTTTTTCATGAGACTCTGATTTCTGGTTTATAGAGATGGTAGTTCCTTGTCAGATTTCTGGTTTATAGAGATGCTCTCAATGAAATTTTGAATAGTTTTTCTTTTTTGACCATGTGTTTGTTTGATCACCTATTTGAGAGATTATTCTTTGTCTCCGATTTTTATTTTTGTAGACTCTCGGGGCTATGCTTCACTGTAGGCCACTACCACTAAGCATGAAATCGTTTTGCAGCTAAAATTGGGTGACATCTAGAATCGATAAACCGAATTTGTTACCATGGCTCCCAACAAATTCATTTAACCGAATTTGCTTAAGAGTACGACCCACCAGAAACCATGCTTATTCAAGTATCGGTGCGTGACCTCTCTTGAATAAGCAATTGTGGAAGCGTGACCTCTCTTAAGCTTTTTGAGATGGGCTAAGAGCAAAGGTCTTATATGCATCGACATTCTCACATGTTGCACTGAAGTGGTCCATGCTTTGCAAGATGTTTATTTTGCTGCAAAACATCATATTAGATTGTAGGCTGTTAGTAGTTAGTCTTAGCCTTAGACTTTGAGTTTGTGTGTGTATTCAAGGCCACCAGTAGGACGTGCAACTAGTCGACGATCTTGCTCAGACAAGCCTTTGTAATAGGTATTTTATGTAATGGATGACTTATGTTGTTTGGTTCTCAAAATAATGAACAATTCATATGTATATAAATGTAAATTATCAGATATTGATCTACCCACCGAAACAAAAAGCCTTAAAAGCAACAGGCATGACTTTATCATGCGAAGCAAAAAGTTGAGACTGCCCCCGAGCATTACCCTTCAATCTCCCCCATTAAGAGGCTCAATTGGAAAAATCATGCCAAACTTTGACCGACCAGAAATTCAGCTTCATGACCCAGAAATACAAGGAATGGGTATGTCTATTCTTCAGTTTTTCTTTGAATTTTTTAGGCATCAAAGATCTAATTAGTAATTTGTTAGAGTAATCTTGCATTTCCTTTGTCATCTGAATAGTTTGCCACCATTTTGTTTCAATTTGTTTGCAGGTCATTGATGGTGTTCATCATTGAAGGCTAAATGTTTCAAGGTAGATCTTGCTTTAGAAACACAGTCCTGATACACTTTTGTTGAGATATGCATATATGTGCTTTAAAAAAAAAAAGGTACCTTTATCGATTACATTTGCTGGAGTAGTCCATGGTCCTTGACCATATAAGAACATGAAATCTCCAATTCGAATTGGACAGTTTTGGTCCAATTTTTCCAATTGAGTCCCTCATCCATGGTACACCTAGCCATTCCCAAGGGTAAATTAGGTCTATTTCGCTGTTTTTTAAAGATTACTTTAACAGATTTTCTGACATTTGATGATTTCCATTCATGTCCCCTCTTTTGTTCTATGTTTTGTCGTCTTTCTCATGATTATGTAGGGGTACCGTTGGGTTTCTGACTGACTGAATGAGATTGACGGGGACGGGACGGAGTGGATGGGGCTTGAGGATAAGACGTGTTGGGAAGCAAGTTGGATGGAGTCTTGCGTTGATTTTTATGAGAGGTTGCTCTCTCTCTCTCTCCTCAACCCAGTTCCACACCACCACCACCACAGACGATGCCCCGCCAATGAAATCACTCCCTTCCTTTCTTCACAACTATCTCTCTCTAACTTCTAGCGATGCTTTGGAAGCAACTTCCAACGATGCTTGAAGAAACTCAAGGCAAAAATCTTGAAGCTGAAGCTTTAATCGAAATCAGGTAATCACTCGTTTTGCCCTAATTCTTCCCTAACTTTCTGTTACATTTCCTAGATTGTTTCGATTTTGGTTAAAATCAGTTTGCCAAACATTTATGGAAAACCCCCCAAATCTCATAGTATTTTCTTTTGAATTGGGGGCTTTTTAAAATTAATGCTTTTGTTCAATTAAATTCCTGAGTGAGATGCCAATTGTTAGTGTTTCTCCTTGTCGTCCAAAGTTTTCTACCGTCGCCATCCAATTTCCCTTTCATGTTGGTAGTTGTCACGGGGCTATTTTTTGCCCGTGATGGCTTCAAGTTTGCCAGCAACTTGGTCTCAGCCAACTAGTGTTTACTAACACACCCAATAAGTTTGAACGTCTAGAAACACACACAAGAGTTACGGGAACCGTCCCAACCTTTATTAAGCACCAACTTACAAAGGAATACACTCAAGAGCCTAGACAGAACACCCCTCCCGCCTTAGGCTACGAAAATGCCTTGCCTATATAGGCTTACAATCATAAAAACGTGGCCACTAAGTACATGAGATCATGGGGCAAGCCCATGATCTTGCAGTTGACACCCCCAACTGCCCTAGGGCTGTGCTGACTTTGCCAGAATCTGCCAGCACACTGAAATCTGAAACTGCCTGGCTGTAACTGCCGATAACTGCCCGTTTCTACCTTGGACACCTGTCCCATGCTTCCAGCAACATGTGCAGCCCGTTTCTGCCTTGGACTCCTGTGCCATGCTCCCAGCAACATGTGCAGAATGTTGTTTAACCGTCAATAACCGTTTTGCCTAAGCCAACTCAAGGTTGCCTGGCCAATTTCGTGATCCAACCCCAGCTCCCAATACTTAGCCGTTTTTCTTGATTGCCTTGTCCCACAAGTCTGCTTCCCGTTTAGCATCCATGCCTCGATATCATCGGGCCTTCACGTGCATCACGACTGCCACTTGCCTAAGGGACGAGTGCCAACACCAACTGACACCATCGGGTCACCTTGTAAAGACATGCCTGCCTCATGCCTTTGTTTCCACCGGTTGGCTAGGGTGCAAGGTGCTACCGCTAGCCAAGCTTAGCAAGCCTTGGAAATCAAGGTGCTAACAAACCACCCCCACCAGAGGAAGCCGACGTCCTCGTCGGTAAGGCCTGTAAGTACTCCAGCACTTGCTTCTCAGACTGCCACAAAGTCCCATCTGTTTCCCATGTAGCCTCTGAGTCTTGCCCATTTTCACAATTCGCCAAACAGGAGGTTCTCCCATTTGCCCCGCTCTGTCCTTTCGCCTTATGATCTAGAATCCCGTACATCTGAACCGCGAGGGAAGTCCGTTGAGCTTGTTTTCTTCCAGCATCTCCCAAGTCCGGAAAATTCTGCACTTGAATTGCCGATAGCCAGCCACCCGTTCCTTCCTTTGTCCGCTTGCCCTTCTCTGCTTTGGAACAACGCGGTACAAAGTAGGGCCATTTCTCATCGGCAATCAAAATCCCACCAAGAAGTGGCATCACAGCCACTTTTGCAGCCACAAAGAACTCATTACCCAGTATAAGTTCAAAGTCGTCAAGTGGATACACCATCAAATCCACTTGCCCGTTCCAGTCCCCGATCTTCAAAGCGACATTGCCCGTCATTCCATGCCCCACCTGTGCATTGGAATTCACTGTCTTGATTCGACTGAAACTTTCAACGACTTTTAATCCAAGCGACTGCACCACCCGTTCTGAAACAAAGTTGTGTGTGGCCCTCGTGTCCACCATGGCCAACACTTCAGTTTCACAAAGCAACACTTTGACGTACATCAGACCCGATCTCTACGAGGTTACTGCCTTGTCCGCATGAATCACGTTGAGCAATTGCATAGGGTTGACCTGAACATGCACTTCCGAATCTGAATCACCATCTTTCCCTTCATCCACGCAAATAGCATTCAGCTTTTCACGCTTTGGGCATTCTTTTGCCCCATGAGGCCCATCGCAAATGAAACATCCCTTGCTAAAATTCCCTTTGCCTTGCCCTTAGTAGCACGAAGTGAGAGCGGGAGCGGGTGCGGGGGAGCGGAGGCACCTAGAAGCTCCTAAGGTTGGGAGCGCCTAAGGAGCGTATATAGATTTCATATAAATACGTATATAAAGTATCTTTAAATACTTAACCATTGAAGGAAAAGTGATTACTTATGAGAATTTTCACGATCTTAAAGGGTACTTAAAGGAAGTTAGATATTTTCAATTTGCAAAACTTCTTGAGTGATAAGATTTTCATATTTTTATTTTCACAATGGCATAACTCCCTTAAGAGTATGAAAACAGTTGCCTTAACCGCCCAATAAGCTCCCATCTCAAGGGGAGCGAGCTACCGTCAAGCTCCCATCTTGGGAGCGCCGATTCGAGCTCCCGTCTTGGGAGCGCACCCATTTTAGAAGAATCCTGCTACTAAGGCCTTGCCGTTTGACCTCCGCAACCGATTCTGATTTCTGACCCTTGTCTTTCTGACTTTTGTCCCATTTCTTTGAACCTGATTTTGACGTGCTAGATTCAAAAGAATTGGATTCGCCCGTCATTATGAAATCTGCCAACCCGTCGGCAGCGGCAACAGCCGATGGCAAGTCTTTGATTCCCAGCCTTCGTAGTTCCAACTGTGCCCAATTCTGCAGACCCGACATGAAATTGAACACCTTGTCCTCCTCCGACATGTTCTTGATGTCCAACATCAAAGAATTGAATTCCTTCACGTAGTCTCACACTGAACCCGTGTGCTTCAATTGTTTCAGCGACTCCCTTGCAAGCCACGAAGAATTGCAAGGCAGGAATTGATCCTTCAATTCCTTTTTCAGCGTTTCCCACTGCTCGATCTTTGGACGCCCGCTTTCCTCACATCGAGTTCTCCACCAGAGTTTCGCATCGCCCTTGAGAAACATCGTGGTTATTGTCACCTGTTCTGCCCTTGGAACACGAGCAGCAGAGAAGTACTGCTCCATATCCCACATAATGTTTGCCAACTCCTTAGCATTTCGGGCACCACCGAAAGCCTTCGGTTCAGGGATCTTTACACGAGTCTCGAATCCGTCTGAGCGACCAAGGAAGGCCCTCTTCACAACCAGCAATTCTGAGTCCAAGTTAGAAACCCGCTCCCTCATGACGTCTGAAAGTTTGTTCATGTCCGCTAGCATCTTTGTAAGCTTGGTTTCGGTCTGAACGACGTGTGTTTGGTGAGCCGTTTTCTGTGACTCAACCGAAGCCAACACGACGTCCAAACGTTCAACCAAGGTAACGCCCTCATCAAAATCATCAGCACCAACGAGCTTTTCCAACTGTGTAACTCTGACCCGTACCGCCTCGAGTGCAGCATTTGCAGCCATAACTCCAACCCGGAGCTCTGATACCAACTGTCACGGGGCTATTTTCGCCTAGAAATTTGCCCGTGATGGCACCAAGTTTGCCAGCAACTTGGTCTCACCCAACTAGTGTTTACTCACACACCCGATAAGTTTGAACGTCTAGAAACACACATAAGAGTTACGGGAACTGTCCCAACCTTTATTAAGCACCAACTTACAAAGGAATACACTCAAGAGCCTAGGCAGAACACCCCTCCCGCCATAGGCTACGAAAATGCCTTGCCTATATAGGTTTACAATCATAAAAACGTGGCCACTAAGTACATGGCCCATGATCTCGCAGTTGACACCCCCAACTGCCCTAGGGCTGAGCTGACTTTGCCAGAATCTGCTAGCACACTGAAATCTGAAACTGCCTGGCTGTAACTGCCGATAACTGCCCATTTCTGCCTTGGAGTCCTGTCCCATGCTTCCAGCAACATGTGCAGCCCGTTTCTGCCTTGGACACCTGTCCCATGCTCCCAGCAACATGTGCAGAATGCTGTTTAACCGTCAATAACCGTTTTGCTTGAGCCAACTCAAGTCTGCCTCCGTTTTGCCCAAGCCAACTCAAGGCTTCCTGGCCAATTTCGTGATCCAACCCCAGCTCCCAATACTTAGCCGCTTTTCTCGATTGCCTTGTCCCACAAGTCTGCTTCCCATTTAGCATCCATGCCTCGATATCATCGGGCCTTCACATGCATCACGACTGCCACTTGCCTAAGGGACGAGTGCCGACACCAACTGACACCATCGGGTCACCTTGTAAAGACATGCTTGCCTCATGCCTTTGTTTCCACCGGTTGGCTAGGGTGCAAGGTGCCACCGCTAGCCAAGCTTAGCAAGCCTTGGAAATCAAGGTGCTAACAGTAGTCCATGGACTGTAACGCTTTGTTTGTTTTCGATGTAAAATGTTTTCCTCATTTTCCGGTGTTTGGTTGGATATTCATCAAGTAAAACAATTTTAAGTGTAAAATGTTTTACCCCATCGGCTGTAAAATGTTTTACTCCCATGAACCGCGCAAGTCATTTTTTTCCTAGATGTCCCCAATGCGTAATGAAGTGCAGAAGTGGACTGGCAGTCTTTAGAGCTTATTATCTAAACAAGAACTCTCTCTCTCCCCCCGACCCTCTTTTTGTTTATCTCTACGTTGTACAACGGGACCTGGGAACAATATTCTTTAATCTCTATGTATGCTTCTCTTTCTACAATTGAGAGTGTAGAATACATGTTTCTCTTCTCTCTACAACTGGGAATCAACCAAATTGCATCAAAATTCAAACACAACGAGAAAGTCACGAATTGAGCATAACCATACGTACAAATATATCTGTGTGTGTGCGTGTGTATACATATACAGGCTTATAGTCATAAATGTTTACATAGAGGCAGAGAATGGCTTTTCTTATACTTTAAAGTGATTCAAACTTTTGTCATCAAAAATATTTTCAAGTGTCAACCAAGCACCGAAAAACAAACGGAACAAAAACATAAAACAAACGGAACAAAAACATTTTCCAGCAAAATTGTTTTCCATGTAAAACATTTTATGTCAAAACAAACGGAGCCTAAGTATCCCTTTCTTCGTCGGAGAAAATATTTCCTTGGATGTAGGAAGGTGATGATGGGTGGAAGTTAGTCTTAAGGACACATTCATGCCGTGTCATTTTTTCTGATTGTGCAACCTCTTTTTTACATTGATGATATTGTGCAGTTTAGCTTTGATATTGGGCAACTCATTCACATTATGTTGTGATTTATGTGCTTAAAAGTTTATTCATTGAACTAATAACTGTATTGTGCAATTTATGACAACAGTAAATACTGAGTGAAGCAGGATATGTGCGTTCAAAAACTGAGAAGTATCCTCTTGGAGGTGTTATTTCTGCTATTCAAAATGCCTTCCATTCCATGCTACACCTTTGCTGTCTTTCTCTAATGGTGCAGTGGAGGAACTCCAGATATGCTTCTATAAGGATTTTATGGTATGATTTCTTTGCTGCTTTAGTCTGTTAGTCTTGTATTGGAAACTAAACCAGCAAAAGATGTTCGTGTGTGTGCTTGTAGTGAGCCTGTTTTGTGGGATAAATCCTTGAATACTCTCTCCATTTCTTCCATCCACTAGGTGCCCTGGCATGGCAATCTATTTTGACACAAAATCCATCTTGTACATTTCAAGATAAAAACCTCTTTTAATTAACTCTAGAGAAGAAAGAAAAAAGTGATGACACCGCATGTGATCATTTTGAGTGACCAATCCAAGTGAAAACCCTTGAATCTAGCATGGTTTTCTGGCTAAAGTCTTTTTGATTAAAATCCATTTCTTTTTCTCTGTGGCATCTCAAAGAACAGCAGAAACGTTGGACTTGTCGTAACGAGGCTGATTTTGCAGTCTAGGGCAGACAATTAACTTGCATTTTGTGAGCCGCCTCTGAGAAATTCGTTGCAGTTTAGCATCCCATGGAAGCGGGGATAAGTTCTATCTTATTCTTCTAAGGAAAGCTGAACCATGAATTGTAGTTCATACATCATTAGCTAACATTCCATTTGAGTGAAATTTGGAAAAGAACTCCAATATGTCAGCATTCATGAACTTCCAAGCCTTTTTGACAAATGAGAAATTAAAACCATTAGGTCTTGGTGCTTTGAAGTTGCTGCACTCCTTGATTGCATCAGTTATTTCTGCTTTCTCAAAAGTTCTTTCATTGTCCACAGCCATATCAATAGTTATCAGTCTTGGGAACACATCACCCAGTGTTGATCTTGATCTTCTTTCTTCTCTGAAAATGTTTGAAAAATAGTTTACTGCTGCTGCTTTGATCTGGTTTGGTTCTTCTCATGATCTGCCATCAGCCTTTATAGCCCCAATGAACTTCCTATGGAATCTGTTGTTTGCCAGAACTTGAAAAAATTGTGTTTCTGTCTCTCAGTTTCACCATCTCATTCTTGACTTTTGTCTCCGTATGCTTTCTGCCAGCTTTGAAAGTTTTCAAATTTTTGATTTCAGCTTGTTCTTTTCCTTCATTTTATCGTTGGTAAGCTGTCTTTGTTCCCCAGCAGTATCCAATGAGTGAAGTCGGTTCTCTATGCTTTGGATTTTGGTGTTAACATCTCCAAACTCTGACTGGCACAGCTTTACTGCTTGAAGTTTCCTCATAATTCTGAATCCAGCCCATCCTTGAACATGACAGTCTTTCCAAGCTTTCTTGGCTAGAAACCCTAGTTTCTTTGGTCTTGAGCAATCATAATAGGTGAATGGTCTGAAATAGGCCTTGGCAAGCCCAAAGAGTTGGTTTAAACTTTTGGATCCAATCAGCAAACCAATCAGCAGGCAAAAGGAATCTATCAATTTTACTATGAATAGCAGCATCTTGGAAGTTTGTCCATATATATCTTCTCCTCATCATTGGTAAGTTTTGCAGCTCCATTTTGTTGATGAAATCTGTTACAGAAAGTCTACACACACATACAATCTGTGCACAGATTGTGCATAGATTTCGTTGTGGGGCCCACCACGGGTCCACACAAATCATCCGAGCCGTTCATTAAATGTAAAACATTTTTTCAAGGGTCCCCGTAAAAAATAAGCTCAATCCGATACCTATAGGTGCTCGATCCAACCATATAACTTTTCATTATCCGGAAATCTGAATGAAAAGTTAGATGGTTGGATGAATCACCTATAGGTATCGGATTGAGCTTATTTTTTACGGGGACCCTCAAAAAAACATTTTACATTTAATGAACGGCTCAGATGATTTGTGTGGGACCCGTGGTGGGCCCCACAACGAAATATGTGCACAGATTGTCTGTGTGTGTAGCAGGACTCAATCTGTTAAACCTCGCATACCTCTGTGTACTCTGTTGCATCCGGTTCTTTCATTGATTGCGATTATCTCATTGAGATCTCCACCCACACACCATGGAAACTGCATAGATGGTATGATTGAAATCAGGTCCTCCCGTATTGTTCTACGGTCTTGAACTGAATTTGGAGCATAAATGTTGGCCAAAACATACTCAAAATCAAAAGGAAGTCTGCCTTTGATAATTGTAGGTGGAGAATACCTCCCTACAATAATGATGTAATGTTTGTGAATGATTGAAGTTTCCAGATTGAAGCCTCTTTGTTCCAGAGGATAAGAAGACCTCCAGAAGGTCCCTCAGCTTTAGACATTACAAATTCCTCTTCAGAACTGCCCCATAAACGAATTACATTTGGTCTATCAAAGCTCTCCAATTTTGACTCCCGAATGAAAAACAGATCTTGTTTCTTTTCTTGATGAGCGTAATTTCTTTCGGATGACTTCCCATTCCTCTAACATTCGAAGATAAAATCTTCATAAAAAATAGATCGACCCCTTTCAAATTACCACACTAAGACAAGAGACAGAAAGACTCAAGAGTCAGTCTCCCTCTCCCTTGCTTTATTAGCCAATTGGCCTTAGTTTGTATACATGATGTATTATACAATCCCAGAAGTCTGCCACAAAAAAAAATAATAATAATAACACTCTTCCACTATTATAATCTAATTGAAGGTAGGGTCAAGAAAAAGATAGAATGGTCTACGAGCTCATTCACTCATTCACTGGCTTGTAAGGAAAGCCATGCATTTGGGTTATTCAAGGATGGGACCAAGTCATCCACGTTAGTTGCAGCCACAAGAATTAGGAAGAGAGACAATTCAGCACTCCGTACGATACCTGAATTACATTCAAAACACACGTCCATATATATGCTTTTTGTATCAAACGTATATGGGTATGGAACTGATAGTGTATGGTAACATAGAATACAAATTTGTTCGGCCAGAAAATTGAAAAGATCATATGAGCCTACTTATTCTCATTTTCTGTAGATCACTAATATTTTGAATTGTACTTCATGGTCGGGGGCTGGTCCAGGTCTCATGGATGCTGCTGCTAAAGGTGCTTTGCAAGCAGAAAAGCCGGCTAGCAGATTTAAGATAGGTAAAGAAGCTGACGAATTTTCATCCATACCTACCTTGGGAAACTTAGCTTACCTGCAGGTGAGATAGACTCTTTCTTGTAAACTCGTCACCGCTCCTTTTTATTGTGTTTGGATCATTAACTTGTGGATGGAAGTGATATAAAAAGGATAGGGAGTCATTAACTTGAGAAAATTGTGAAAAAGGCTACCCACTGTAATGCCAAGTACTGTTGTTGGCCTTTCGAGGGAGTGTCTGCAATACCTCATCATAAAACTTGTTTGAAAGATTACAGCTTCACTGCTGCATTCAGGATGCTATTGATAGATAAATCTTATATTCATCCAATTCTTGCCAGCATTTTATGTCACCGTTCGCTTGGTTGCTCAGTTTTGGTTCTCTATATAGATAATCAGCAAGAGAATACTGAAGACACGATATCTCACCACGTACAAACATGCAAATTTATTTGCTTTTAACAGGCCATTAGGTCTTCTTGTTAAATACGATGAAGCGATTTGGAAATGCAGATGAGTGAATATCACTCTCAAGCTTGTTGTAATAGTCAAAACTTTTCCAAGGTCGCACCATACTAAACCCGACTGATATGTCATTAAGGGATCAAACAACTAAATAAATCAGAAGTTGTAGTAGTAGTAGTAGTAGATTTTGTAGTAGGGGTATGAGTAGAAGAGATACTTTGTGTAATATGGGGTATTAGTAGGCACTATATCCACACTAATACTGTAGGCACTATATCCACGCTACAAGATGTATTTGGCTTACCTATACATCTTTCGAGTTTCTTCTCCCCTGAAATGTCTTGAGAAAGTAAACGTGGTGATATCTAGACCTTAGTAGCACGAAGCGGGAGCGGGAGCGGGTGCGGGAGAGTGGAGGCACCTAGAAGCTCCTAAGGTTGGGAGCGCCTAAGGAGCGTATATAGATTTCATATAAATACGTATATAAAGTATCTTTAAATACTTAACCATTGAAGGAAAAGTGATTACTTATGAGAATTTTCACGATCTTAAAGGGTACTTAAAGGAAGTTAGATATTTTCAATTTGCAAAACTTCTTGAGTGATAAGATTTTCATATTTTTATTTTCACAATGGCATAACTCCCTCAAGAGTATGAAAACAGTTGCCTTAACTGCCCAATAAGCTCCCATCTTAGTTGGGAGCGAGCTCCCGTCTCAAGGGGAGCGAGCTCCCGTCAAGCTCCCATCTTGGGAGCGCCGATTCGAGCTCCTGTCTTGGGAGCGCACCCATTTTAGAAGAATCCTGCTACTAAGATCTGGACTTTAAACCCTTTATAGAAGATGCTCTAGCCAGTTGCGTCAACCCTGTTCATCAATAGCAGTTGTCTACTTTTTAATTTACACCATGTGAAAGTTTCTCTTTGATAGTGGAAGAGGGAAGAAAGGATCTTATATCTGCTGAGAGAATTTCCTGATCTATATCATCATGAGATAGGAATTCGAGAATATCCAAAAATAAAGGTAGTTATCGGTCCATTTAACTTCAAGGCTAAAATGGTGATTGGGGAATATTGGGTATGAGATAATGTCCAGGCATACTCTCAGCAACTTCCAAGCCCAAGTATCCTGTATGCTGCCTAAATGCAAGAAACCTGCCTGTTGTTAATCTCTTCTCAACTTAGCTTTTAGGATAATGAACTTCGATTATGGCATTTGCTTTTACTCCTACTTTTGGCTAAGAACAGGTTTTAAAGCTGCTTAAAAGCTCATGGTGAGAAACATCAATATTGATGCTTTTGAAATCTGATGATTTCCAGATTCAGCTTGTGCCGTGTATATAATTAAAAACTTTGACAAGCGCCCCTAATTTGTCGTCCTTAAACTCTGAACTTTTGAGTCAAAAGATTTACTTTCTTTACTGGTCAAGATTGTTCAGGAAAGTAATATATTTTGAATCAAATAAGAGAACGCAAAAAAACTTACAAGAATCTATTGGGTATCACAAGACCTAGGATGGTCCCCATTTTGACCAGCCTACGATGCCAATTCATGAGTAGATGTTTTCTTGTAAAAGAAATAGAAAGTATGTTGAATTGAATGTAATTTTTTTGTATTTTGAGATCTAAATGGAAAGTAGCTGACTACTATGGAGTGTGTGCTATTTTTATTACAATGAAACTTTGAAATGTATCGAATGAAATCTATGCTTGGGAGATACCAATTGAAAACTATAATTTGTGTGTTCACATGATTTTGTGAGTAAGGATTTGAGCTCAACTTTGGCTCTTTTTCCATCAGGATTTTTGAAGAATCAGAATAAAGAATCTTTCCATCGTGTTTGTGGGTTAGCAAAATGGCTCTAATATGTGCTTTTTTGGTGATGGGGAAAGGCTACAAGAGTTCTGGATTTCTGGTTGTGGAGTGGGACCAGAGCAAAATAAATGGCAGACATCGACTTTGAGAAAACAACTCCAGTGAGGTAGCCTTGCACTTCCACCAACGGCGATTTCAGAGGATTCAGATCGGGCTTGGTGTCTGGTTACTCTACTCTCTAGCATGACTTAACCGAGATTGGGATGAAACCCGACTTGGGATTCATAGTTCTGAAGGTGATGACCAGTTCATTGAAATTCTAGTTCACATGTGGTTAAATTTTAGTCTTGGCTTAATTATTCTTTAGATTTGAGTTTCTTGAGTTTTAATTACTCATTTAAATATATGAAGTTTGAAGGTTGAGTCATACGCAGAGGATTACAAAGCTGAGATCTCCAAGCTCATCAATAGCAGATTCAGGTTAATTTTATTTTCAATTCACTTAACAGTAGTTACCACCTCTATATTTATCATCCTCGTAATTAAGTTATTTCCAATTTCTGAGACACTACTAAATAGGGAATGGTTTATCTGCTTAGGCATTAGTTTAGTGACTTTTCATGTTCCCTTTGTATTTACAGTTTATGCGAATCTCCTATTTCGTGCACCGTTTGTGTTGTGCAGTTTCCATGTTCAAGGCACCTATACAAATGGTTTAATTTCTTTTTCCCCCTTTTCCATACGTCAGTTATTTATCATGCTATTGATTTATCCTTGAGTTAATCTGCACTATAAGTTTCATTCCTTTCGAGTTTGATTTATCACATGCCAATTTTCTACTAATTATTTTTCTTGTGAAACTACTATTGTTCTTTGCAAGTACTTATTAGTTTATTCTAGAGGTGACAAGGTGAGGTCTTTGTAGACTTCATTTTATAGGGTAAGTTAAAGATTTATAAAACAAACTTGACCATACAAGAGCTAATAGACCACTTGGAAAAAAACCAAGAGAAGGAACAAGCAAAGCATCCAAAAAGGCATGATTGCAGAACAAGAAACTAAGGCTGCACTCTGTGGGAAAAGACTCTGTCACTAATAGACCACTTGGAACAGATGAGCCTATTAGCAAAAGTCTTCTTGACAGCCCTCCAAGAGCTAAGCAAGGCTTTGACATCATTCTCAATTCTAGCCGCAAGTTGAAACCCGATGGAGCTACCCACTGGAAAATACGAGCATTTCTCTCCCTTCAAATGTGATACATACATGCAGCCAAAGAAAATTTATAGACGAAATCTTGTAGGCCATTCCCCCCATTATACCTCACTGCCCATCTCACTTCATCTGAAGTGTACCTTGGTTCTTCCTATGTCATTCTATTGATTGATCTTTTGGTCTTTGTTAGTTTTATTTCTTTTTTGAGTCGCCTTGCATAGATGAATAGTTTAAAAAAGAAAAGAAAAGATGAGCGATTGGCAATTTTGGGCTTTTAATCATGTTTGTTTATCCAGTAGATTCATTTTTGGAGTAGAGGAAACTACTTACTAGAATTTTGTTTATTTCCGTCTACAATTCTTATGGAATGACCTCCGGTTAGTGCAGTACTTGTTTTCTTACAGCATTTGCTGTGGATAGGTTGGAGGAAATGAAAAAAGTACTTGGAAACTTTGCTGCAAGTGTGGGTCTTGAGTTTCTAGAGGCCTATCTACCTTGTTTTCTGCAAGTTCCATGTCCTTTACTTTGTTCTTTTATTTGAAAATATTTTTTTCCTTTGATTTTTTTTTTTTTTTGGATAAGTTTTCTTTCCTTTGATTGTGGTTGTTCAGCTGTCTTATTCTACCGTTGCAGGGATGGGATAAACCAAAACGATGTTCCCTCCCACTAAGTTTCTTGATGTGCTGAAAACTTTGAATTTCTATTGGATTTCGTTTGGAGAGCATATTTGGGCTGTTGGCACCTCCTAACGTTAATTCATTCTTGTATGCGTAACTAAGAATAGTAAGGCTATCAATGTTTTTAATCTATCAATGGTTTTGAAGTTGCAAGATTGGACATGAGAGTCAAGTATGCAATTACAAAAGTAGGCTATCAATGTTTTTAATCAGTCAATGGTTTGAAGTAGCAAGATTGGACAGAAGAGTCGACTATGCAATTACAAAAGAATCGCTCATTAGCATATGGCCATACCCCCTCCATCCTGTCATGGAGAGATTGGTCCTATTTACGTGCATGGTACAATCTTGGTCTATTGCAAATTATATTGAGGGATTTCGAGGAGAAGTGGCCGGCTTAGAAGTGGTTTTTTTGTTTGGATTGTGTTTTAGGAGGGGAAGGGAGGGGTGTAGAGGGTAATGGAGGGGGGAAGAGTGCAATCACTTTTAGCATATGACTTCACCTCCAGAAGTGGGAGGAAACAAAAAGCTTAGTGATATTAGTTAGTATTTGTAATACCATTATGCTATTAGAGATAAGGTACAAAACAATAGAAGAGTAATTACTTCCTGCAAGATTACTCTCCAAATGATTTTTTGGATAAGCGTTTTGGAAACTAAGTTTTTGAACCACCACCATATAAAGATTGCTTTTAGTAAACCTGATTCTATTGTGAATGAGAATTTTTGCAGGGAGTAACCAAATAGTTGGAGAAATGGAGTTTTTGCACTCTTTGCAGCAACAACTTGAGAAATTAAAGATTGAGTTATTTGTCAGCATCTTCCCCTCTTCGGGCGTATATATCTATTGGTTGAGGGTGAGGCCTCTTGGGATCTCTTGGTGCCTTCCTCTGTTTAAGGGAAGGGTGATGATTATTAATGAGAATGACTATGAGATCTAGCCTTTTTTGTACTGGAAAAGCGTGCAAGTTGATCTCTTCAATTGAAAAGCAATGGGATATTTATGTTCGTAATATTTGGATTTTATCTTTTTTTATATATAAAAAGCCGGTAGGTGGCATGGCAAAATTTCAATTTGGGACGAATTTGCCTTTCAATTACTGGGCCTCTTTTCTTAACTGGGTGTCCTTAATTGTAATTTTACCTATTCTGCAAAGTGGGATACGTTGCGCACTAGAGAAGAAGATGAAGATCTGCCAAGCGATAAGGAGATTTCACTACTCACCAAACTATTCAACAAACTCATTAGTAAGAGAAAATTTGGCTAGAAGGAATCACTCAAGGGATGAAGAAAAGAAAGATCAAATCATCTGCTATAGATGCCAAAAGCCTAGACACATCAAAACTGATTGTCCAAAACTATCAAAAGAAAATAGAAAAGGAGAGGACAAAGGCAGGAAGGCTATGGTAGCTGCTCGGGGTGAAAGCGACATCGATAGCTCAGACAAAGAATTAAGCGACTCTGACATTGCTAATCTATGTTTGACAGCAAGGGTAGAGGAAGAAATGTTCCTTGACACTCTCACCAGTTTTGAAGATGACAATATCATCAACCTTTGTCTTATGGCCTTGGGAGATGATGATGAGGTATATCTAGACCCTATTTCATTTGAAGAATTGCAAGATAATTTTGATGAAATGCAATTGGCTTTTAATGATTTATATGATGAATCGATTAAACTAGCTAATATTAATTCTTGATTAAAGAAACAAGTTTCATCTCTCTCTAAAGACTTGCATGATTTGGAAAAGAAATTTTTTTTTTTTAAATGAAAAGAACACTAACTTGACTAAAATAGTTTTCAAATTCATTCAAGGAGAAGAATTTTTTTATAAACTGTTAGGTGATCAAAAATGTGTTTTTGATAAAGCCGGAATTGGATATAAACCCTTCAAAAAGCAAGAGTCTTTTAAAACTGTTTTCATTAGAAATTCTACTTCGAATGCACCATACTCTACCTGTACAGTTTGCAATCAAGTAGGACACACTCAATATTTTTGTGATGTTAGAAAGGGAATGAAGATTGTGGGTCCCTAAGTCTGTTGGCACTAACTCTCCAGGACCCATGCAAATATTGAAAAGAACACTAACTTGACTAAAATAGTTTTCAAATTCATTCAAGGAGAAGAATTTTTTTATAAACTGTTAGGTGATCAAAAATGTGTTTTTGATAAAGCCGGAATTGGATATAAACCCTTCAAAAAGCAAGAGTCTTTTAAAACTGTTTTCATTAGAAATTCTACTTCGAATGCACCATACTCTACCTGTACAGTTTGCAATCAAGTAGGACACACTCAATATTTTTGTGATGTTAGAAAGGGAATGAAGATTGTGGGTCCCTAAGTCTGTTGGCACTAACTCTCCAGGACCCATGCAAATATGGGTACCAATATCAACCAAATGAATGTTATTGTAGGTCTGCTTAAGGTCAAAGTCCAAACAGGGAAATGGTATCTCAATAGTGGATGCTCCAGACATTGAGACAAATCAATGTTTTCAACTCTTGCTGGAAAATATGGCGGCTATGTGACCTTTGGGGACAACAACAAAAGCAAAATCATCGGTATAGGTACCATTGGTAAAACTCCCTTTACTACTATAGATAATGTTTTATTTGTTGATGTATTAAAGCATAATTTACTTAGCATTAGTCAATTTACACAATGGCAACCAAAATGGCCTAACGTAGACAAACATAATTTCACAGTTGAAACCATTCAACTATATGCCGTGGAGGTTCTGGGATATATTAATAGGAAATAAGCATCATGTGGATTGAAAAATAGTCTTCATAAGGATAAGGAATCAAGGATCATGTTCATAGTTTCAATGAACATACAAGCAAGTTGACATTAGGCAGGCTTGCTTCCTAAGTAGCTTTCACCCATACAGCTGGAATTCATGTACCAGTTAAACGAATATCGCCATAAGAATTAGCTCAAATATCATCCTTGTACAGAAATTGAGCAGCCAAAGAGATTGAAAAAACCCAAGTACTTGGGACTACGTACACAAGTAGGATCTAGAAAGTTCTGATGCTATATGCAGAATAACTACTGCACTTCTACTTGAAATCCACAATTTTTTGTAGCAAAATTATAACATAGCAGCTAACAAGTTGGCTAGACTTGGTATGCATTACTTCTATTATGTTGGTGCAATGGTTGAGTTAGGGGAAAGCTATCATGTGAACCTTTTGCTTGCGCTCACTCAAGACAACATGATTTGCTACATACTTAGTTATAAATAAATATGATTAAGCAAAGATTGGTGTCTTATGCGCTATTTCATGCACGAACTGCACAATTGTAGAATTTTACTAGTCAAAACCACACTGATGCTTATATGTGACATACAACCTATTATTCCAGCATATCCAATAGGGACTTCCTCTCAAACAACCCCTAATCCCTAACATTACAACTATTAGCAATTTACCTCTTTGACAAGATCATCCAAAGCAGATACACCTAGACATTCAACAGTAGTGTACACTAGATATATTTTTTTCCTCTTTCTAGCGTCAACCTATATCTAAAACAAACCTGCAAATAACATAGAAACGCATACAATTAGTCTCCGAACATATACACATTACCCCTTCAACCTCATAAGGATAAATGGCACCTTCACATTACGACATAGGAATGAGGGGACAAAGTAAAAGCAACAAAAAAGAAACTTTATTTTCCAAATGCAGTAAGCAACACACACAAAAAATGAATAGAATATTTCAATGAAATCGGAGTCAAAATCCAAGTGTTGGAGTAAAATAAAAGCCGTTTTCCATTGGAAGCTGGAAGTGACACCTACAGTAAACACTAAAGGGAAGGCTTGCCAAGATAGTTCACAAATTCGCACCAGTAAGGAGAGAAATGACCTATCAATGAAGATGGTATAACACATGGAAGGCCTAGAGAAGACAATGGAGCTCTCAAACAAGACGTATGATTTAGCAATAAGAGTATAAATGGTGTGCCATTTATTTTCTTAACCGAGAGAGAGAGAGAGAGAGAGAGAGAGAGAGAGAGAGAGAGAGAGAGAGAGAGATAGATCATTTAGAGCTCGACGTGCCGTTTTCTCCAGTGTTGTCTCCATTAGGCACTTATTCCGAAAACGGCAACGTTTTGGCCGAAGAAAAAGGAAACTCTATTTTGGACCATTGGATTTGCTCCATAATTTGTTGTCATGTCCCTATTAAAAGCCTCACATGATCATCATAGGCAAATCCTCACAGAGGATCCGGACCCCTTTACAAGGGCTTGTAGATGTGGAAGTGTATTGATAAGTGCAAAATTGAGCTAGGCCCCCTCCCAAAATTTAGTTATAGCTCCACCAATTAGTATGCTACAAGTAACCGCACAATAATCTCCAAAATTAGTAATTAATTGAATTATAAACTATAAAGATTTATATCAGTCCAATATACATGTGGCTCCTAATGCACGATCTACGGCTCCCAAATTTGGTCTCAATCAACTAAACGTATACATGGGTTTTGAGCTGTATCTCAGACTACGAAAATGGGTTCCTATCTTAATCGACATCAATGTGAATTTGAATTAAATTAACTCCAACAGGTCAAAACCCCATAAAATGCAGCACATTAAAATCACTTAAAAATTTTTAAAAATTAAAAATGAACCGCCACATTACATGCCTAAAGATAAAGATAAAGATTAAAAAAACACAATTAAGACTATGAAATGGGTTCCTATAATTTTCTGTCAAAGTTGATCTCTCTCAGTGAAAATATAGCCTTTGAATAGTTGCTAGAAGTGCACTTGTCGCAAGTAGCAATTTACCACGTGTGCCAACAAAACTAGGTTTGATAATAAAAAAGATAGGAAAAATTAGCCATAAGAATGGTAAAATAGTTTTCATTTAGGGGAAGGACGCTAGCAAAATACTCCTAGTTTTCAGTGGAGGTCCTTCAACTTTTTGAGTTTTTTAGCCATAAGGCCAAAACATGGTTAGACACTTTCATATGATTTTATGGTGTACTTTCCTATTATAGGGTTTTAGTGGTTTAGGCACTTTCGTAGGGTACCCTAGGGTTTCAGGCACTTTCATATATAAGGTACCCTAGGATTTAGGCACTTTCATAGGGTACCTATGGCTTTTTGGCTAAGTCTCCCAAAAAGATACTACTTTCCTTGAAGATGTTTTAATAATCTTGTAATTTATAAGTGATCACAAACTGAAACACCCCCTCAACTATCACGTTTTTGCAACATCACCCTCTTAACTAAAAAACCAGCCAACATGACCTCCTAAACTATCAAAACTAAGCAACATCACTCCCTATCTCCACTTCTATTAATATTGGGGACGGAAAAGGGACAAAAGACAAATATACCCTTACATAAGTGGACGGGAAAAATAGAGCAGAGAAATTAGATTTCATCTCATCCTCTCATCTCTCACACGCCCATCTCCCTCTCTCCATGGCGGCTCACACACACATCTCCCTCTCTCCATGGTGCCAAGGGGTCACATGATCAAAATCCCATTGAGAAAATAGCTTATCAATCATAAACTACACAAACCAGTACTCAACAAACTAACCCGAGCTTCAAAACTAACTCGTAAACATTTCAAACTCAATTCGCATAAAGAAATTAAATACCCAAAACCTCAAAGTCATCCGCATGAAATTGCTACAAATCGCCCACAAAATTCAGACAACCCCAATGGGCCAATAAACAAAATCAGAACTGAATAAACAAAACAGAGATCAAGGGACACATAGAAACAAAACATACTCATTTCACAAACACCAAAAAACACCAAAACAAACCCAAAATTAGGGATGAAAATTTTAACCGAAAAACCGACCGAACCGAACCAATTTTGCTTGATTCGGTCGGTTTTTATTTTAACTCGGTTCGGTTCGGTTTTGATTTTCTGAAAAAATTTTAAGTCGGTTCGGTTTCGGTTTTACAGACATACCAACCGAACAAAACCGAACCGAACCGAAAATTTTAAAGGCGATATTCCAAGGGTTTACAGACATACTAGCCGTTGATCTATCATATATATATACCTAACAACAAACCCTAAAATCCAATCCTCTTCATTTCTTCCCATCGCCGACCTCACTATACCAGCAGTACCCACCCCTCCCTCCCTCTCTCTCTAGCCAGTAGCCATGGCCTGATCTCTCTCTCTCTCTCTCTCTCTCTTGCGCGCACGAAGAAGAACAGATCTCATAAACGCAAACTCTGTTTGTCTATCTCTATTCTCTCGTACGAAGAACAGATCAAAGATAAACCTTCTGCTGCTCGAAAACCTTCTGCAAAACGAGGTGACTACTGCTCGAAAACCTGCTGCAAAAAATCATTTGTTTGGGCTTTTTTATGCAACTCATTATTCTTGCTTATTGGGCTGAAAAAAACAGTGACTGGCCCGTTGCTTGGAAACAGACTAAAACCGACCGAACCGAACCGAACGAAACTAAACTGAACCGATCGGTTTTTGAACCGAATTGGTGGGTGTCGGTTTGGAAAAAGGGAAAACCGAATGATTCGGTTCGGTGGTAAAATTGGGAAAAAACCGACCGAACCGAACCGATTTCATCCCTACCAAAAATCAACCATCTTCATACCTCGTGAGCCACAGGCAGAACCCGTCGTGGTGTTTTGTCATTAGAATCACGCAGGAAAAGCCATTGTCTTTGGCGGTTTGGACCCATTGGGCGGCGTTTAGGGCGGAGGGGTTCAAGACGGAGGGCGGGGAGCGACCAGAGCCCCACTCGGAGTTTGGGTCAGGTGGCAAGGCTAGCGGCATGGGCGGCGGGGGATCTGGTGGCAAGGGATTTGGTGACGTAGGCGGCGTGGATTGGGTTAGGTAGTGTGAGGCTGTGCGGCGTGGGTTTGGGTCAAGCGGCTAGGCTAACACCATGGGTCAGTGGTGGCAGTGTTTGGTGGGTCAGGTGTTTCGTGTGGCGGCAGCATCTCCTTTTAAAGGGTAGAAATGGGGGAGAAAAAGGGCAGATCTAGTGGTGGTAGGGTTCGGGGAGAGAGAGAAAGAGAGAATGAATGGCATTTTAGGATTATAATATCATTTTTCGTCCAACTTTTCCATTTTCGGTCCAAAACTTCAACAAATTTGGACGGAAGGAGTGATGTTGCTTAGTTTTGATAGTTGAGGGGGTCATGTTGGCCAGTTTTTTAGTTAAGGGGGTGATGTAGCAAAAACTTGTTAGTTGAGGGGGGTTTCTGAAATTAAGCCCATATTGGACCAGGTGGACCTAATTGCGGAATGACATAAAAGGGCGATAAAACTGTGGTACATATACTGACCATTTTTTTTAATCCTAAAAAAGGGTGGAAGATGGGGCAATTGGGCATAACAACCCTTCCCTGAGCGTGCATAGAGACTCCAGACTTGCAATAGGCCTTAGAAGAGACCAAAGAGCAATAGCAATTATCGCCCCAACAAGGGCTAGTGAACCGCATCCAAGATTTGACGGAGGATCAAATTCAAAAGGGCGGCGTTAGCACAATTCGAACCCGTAACCTTCTGACCAGCCAAATCCTGTGGGGAACTACCACTTTGTAACAGAAAAAATTACATTAGGACATTGGTCAAACAATTACAGACTACTAATCCAAGGACTTTCTGGAGGAGAGAAACTTATTCACGGCGGAGCCGTGATGAAGACGTTCACGGCACCGTACAATTACAGCCGTCCATTTCAACAATCAATAGTTGAGATATGTTTTTCAATTATGACCGGTAATAAATGTTTATGACTGGTATTAATTTGTTTTTAATCCGGACCGTCCAAAATACTTTTGGATGCGCGAAATGGAGCGCCATAAATTCTATTTACAGTATGCTCCGTAAATAAGTACGTAATAAGTCATGGCAACAACCAATAATTTAAACAAATCCACTGAGGGCCTCCAGCTTCATCTCACTCCAGTAGGGTCTCCTGTCATTTACATGACTTGATTATACCTGTCTCATTTGTGTATGTTGATAAGAGTTCATTAATCAGTTGGCTTTGGTTCTTAGAACCCGTTTTCTTTTCTTTTTCTTTTTTTGGCAAAAGGTTAAAAGATTTCATTGATAATCGAGAAATAACATCAAAGGGCATTCTTAGAAAAATGAGAGAATAGCCAAATAGACGGATAGGCTTCCAAAGTGGAAGACCTACACCCCCAAATCCCTACGCAACACTCTTGGCCATACACTGAGCCACAGTGTCACCAATACTTCTCACACAACTCACACCAAGATCAATAGATAAAGAGAACAAACGATACCCACAAAGGGTGAGAAAGTTCCCAGAAGGGGAGAAAGACCCACATAAGGGGAATCACATCTAAAAACAAAAGGAGAAAGTTCCACAAACGCAGAAAACATCGAACAAGAAAACCAGATCCACCAACCAAGAACCAAATCATAAGCCAAACAACAAAAACCTCGCAATCATCATCCATCAACCTGAAACTCTAACTCCGGCAACCTAATCACGCCCAAAAACAGCTCTACACCCCACAACCGCAAACCTGAACGACGGACCCGAGAGACACCACCATACCGATGCTGAGACACTGACGACTACTCGGTGAAGATGAGGGAGGAGGAATAGCGGCGGAGGAGGCGGGGAACCGAGGCGTCAGTGTAGGAAGAAAGTGGAGAGTGATGAAAGAAGGGAAAAAAGTTCTGATCGAAGACCGACGGAGAGAAAACCCCAAAGGAGGAGAGCATCCTCCCCTTCCGCCGCCCCTTTTAGGATGGAAAACCCTAGGGGGAGGGAGGGGAAGAAGGAAAGACAGAGGTGTGGCAGCTAGGGTTGGAGAGGTTCTCCGTTTTCATTTGTTGGTTCTCCCGATTTCGGAGAATTCAGTTTCCTTTATAAGGAGGAATCTCATGCCTCCTCCACCCCTAGGAATATAAGATTACTAGTGTTTGCTCGTGCCTACGGTACTACCCACCCCGATTGGAATTGAAATTACCCTTTGAATCTTGATAGTGGCTAAAATTGTTGAAAATTTAACTGGTACACAAAGCGACAGTTAGAATAAAAGAGTTTTCACTGGAATACAAAGCCTAACAATTGAGGAAGTGCACAGGAGATTATGAAATTTTCCTAATATGCAAAAAGAACCTAATACAAAAAGATGAATAAGTGAATAATTTAGATTCTAAAGAATATGCATAGCAAAAACATTAAAAAAACCCCTCCGCACAAAGTCATAGGGGTTTTCGGCACGGAGTCCCGCCTCCTACCTTTTTGCATCATCACAGAAAAGCTCCGTCACACCCACTTTTTTTACGTTTTAAATAGACAATTTCAATAACGGAATTACAACTACAACAAAGAAAAGTCTCCACACTGTAAAGGGTGAAAACATCTAATGGTCGATTTGGATTTTGGAATCACCATCAAGACACCCAACAAATGAAAAGAAAGAGAGCAATACTTGGAAAAATATAAAGGGGAAAATGAGTGAGGTAGTAAAGTAAATGGTTCAACTGGGTATGCACGATAGAATCAAAAAATTGTTCGAAGGTTTGGTTTCCCCAAATTACCTTCAAAACGCAGCTTTTAGCCTAGACTTGAGGATCAACGCCAGTGGATTTCACCCGTGACACCAATGAGAGTGTTGAGAGAGAGAGAGAGAAGATGAAGGAGAATGCTTCTGCAGTAGGTGGCAATTTTGTAATTAAATGAAAGAGGCTGGATAATTTAATAAAAGGGAAATCTCACCTCATCCCTTGGATCAATTCAATCTCAACCATTCCAACAATTTGTCCCCACACCCTTGTGTTTTATAATAGAGATTGGGTAATCTAATTACAGAGGAAAAAGGAAGGCTCAAAATATTCCTTTTTACCCCCAATACACGTACAAAAATTTCCTCCATTTTCCTTCGAATTTTCGCTGTTAATCTGTTTTCTTATTATACAATTATGTAATATCTATATTTACGCAGATGGTATGTATTGCACATGTAATGTTTATTGTTTTCTTAAAAGTGTTAAACAGTTGAGAATTAGCAATATGTGTTAGGAACATGCGTGAAAGGTTGAGTCTCACATTGGATAAATAGAAAAAGTGTTGGACCTTTACAATTGGATGATTCACCACTTACAACTATGTTTGGATTGTGTTTTGAAATTTTTTTTGAAAAATAGTAGGGGTAATAAGTGAAGAGAGATATAGAGAGAAATATTGGAAGTAGGGGGAATCTAGGGGGAATTTTTTGAAAAATTCTTTTTGAGAAGGGAAGAGAACAAGGCAGCTTTTTAAGTGGATATGAGTCATTCAATGCATATTGGGTCTATGTGATGTAGTCTGAACTCCACGGACACTCCCCAACGGATTGGATCTACACGCACACGAGAAGACCTTAGGCGGATCGGACTCCTAACATGACGAGGTTTTGAATTACTAAAAGAAAAGAAAAGAAGCAGCAACAATGTAATTTCGTGATACTCTATTCATGTCATCCAAACTGAGCCTAAACTAATTTTTTTTGGTCAAAGTTTAAGTTGTTTTCATTAAAATAAAAACTCAATACATTTTCTTCTACTAACTCAACACATTTTCTACCTCTTATAATTTAGTGAAAACAACTTGACGTTTATGTCATAACTTAACGCTTAACAGAAACGTCACCTTATTTATTATTGATAACCCTCTTGGAGTCTAGAAGGACTGTGAACCCTCTTGGAGTCTAGAAGGACTGGTTGATCCCTTGGGTTAGGAGGCGATAGAATCCTGTACGCATAGCAAATACGTTAGCGCCAAACTCGGATCGTTGGGAGTCCGGGAAGGGCACTCGGACGATCAAGTTAGTATAAAGGAGAGAAAAGGGAGAGCTCTGGATAGGTATGTGAGTTTTCAAGGAGAGAGAAAGGCTTACCTTCTTCTGAAGGAGGGGCACTCCTTTTATAGGCAGAGGTAACTTGGAGCCCAACTCACGCGTGAACACCATGCGCTCAGACAGGTCTGTTCTTATCCAAAAGCCTGTCACGAGCTCTGCCCTCTGCTCATTTGCCAAGTTGGGCGGTGTCACGCTAGCTTCCATCCACCTGTTGGCCTTTAGCAGTCACAACACCTGACCCTCCCACCTGCCAACTCTTCCTGCCTTCCTCTCCAAGTTAGGGGACTGCGGTAGCTCGACATCAAGTTATATATCCGGACGCGTACGTCCAACAACATGGCTAGGACGCCCCATTACGTCAAGTAACCTTGGTCTAGTGAGAGCACGCCGGGCAACAGGAGATCACCAAGCCTACCGAACATAGTTAAACTCTTGGACCTCTAGTTCTTAGTGTAGCAGGCCGAGTCAGAAGGCTCGGGCCACACCGAGCGCACTCCACGCCACTTGACTAACGGCACAACTTGCTCCGAGGCAATGGTCTTACGCCTCGGCTAGCTGACGGTCGAGTATTGACATTTCAATCGAATCTCTCTGTCGCAAATCGCTCGGCTCACAGACTCTCGGACGTTCGGTTACCACATTCGGTCTTGAACGGATGTGGGGGCCAGGATTCCAGCTCGCCCACGTGGGAGTACCTCCGTGGCCTTGATGACGATCATGACGTCAGCCGAGCAGTTATCAGGGTGATGATGGGAACACGTGAATGAGCCAGCTCACCCTCTAAAATGGTTACAAAACCCTAAAGTGACGTAAGGGTGGCGTAAGCCGATGCGTGTCAAGCAATGACACCGCCTTGAAGGCCAAGCTAGGACTCCCTATAAATACACTGTTATACCCTCTTGAAAGAGGTACATTTTTACTCAACCCTAAACCCCTAGTTTCTGGTCCTACATTCTTCACAGCAAGTGTTCTGATTCTTGCACCGGAGGGCCATCCCGGAGAGCCTCCGGTGTGGTCTTTTAGTCGTGCTCTCTTTTGCAGGATATTGAAGGATTAGGAACTGGACTTGAATCCCAATGCGAAGAGGAGCGAATCATCCTGATTGGAGCCCTACAATTTGGTGAACCCGACGTGAAACTTTCTCTGATCCACTGCGGCTCCTCCGTTGTCCCTTCTTTCATTTCATCATCAAAACTTCTCTCCACCACAGCTCCACCATTTTCCAACTCTACAAAATGGGCGGAGCACCACCACCTTTCCAACCTCTCAACCTTTCTTTACAAATCCTCTTTGAAACAGGCGTCAACACTGCCTCGCCCTCTCACCCTCCTGGCTTCACCCCTCCTGGCGTTAGCACCTCCATTCAGCGTCCGGTGGGACTAAGTGAGGACGCTCTGGCTTACGTCCAGATGCTGGAGCAGCAGCAAGAGCAAACCAACGCCGATGTTGCCATTCTCAAGATGGAGATCGCAAGAATCAAGGCAAACGGACGTCTGGCGACCTCTCATTCTGGCTCCCAGGGGAGGCGCCGGAGAGGAATCCAGCAACCACCACCTCTTTTGGTCGGTGATGGAGAACCACCCCGAGTCTCAGTAAATGATCGCCTGGACCCACCACTAACGGACAACTGAGCTGGGGACAGCGCTCGCTTTAGGCAGCAACGTTCCTCGGTTCATCAGCGTCTCGGTAGTGGTGCGGGACACAGGGGCGAAAAAACAAGAAGGGAAGGAAGCCCTTACATAGTTTACTCAAACTCGTCGGCTGGAGATGAATACTCTCAATCTCAAAGTTACGACACGGTTGAATTTCACGACCACGAAAACGATCAGGCCCTAATTCCTTACGATTCAGACCGGCGTAGAAGCCGAACATTTCGAAGGAATGGCAAAGAACCTGAAGTTTTTCCCTCAGAACACGAAGATTTCCTCGGGAAAACACCCATGCCGGACGCATGGTGAACTCAAGAAACCCACGAAGTTTTCCTCGGGAGAAAAGTGTGAGTGTAGTCGTTCGGCACGATGAACAACCTAGCCGACGCAAAGTCTATCGTACGGCGAATCTCCCTGATGAGGATCGGTTGAAGGTCCCCATCGACAAAAGGGAAAGGACACACCAGCATCGGCAAGAAGAGGCAACCAACAAGGAAAAGGATTACCGAGCCTCTAAAAGGTCTCAGAGTGATAAAGACGGACGTCCGCCTCGGCCAACCCATGAATATCAATTGAAGAAGTTGACTGAGTCTCCTTTCTCGGCCAAAATTCAAGCAACCATGTCGAAACCAGGACTCCATTTGCCGAAGTTCCAGAAATTCGACCCCAGCATGACCGAAGCTTACACCCACCTCATTAGCTTCCGAAGCACTATCTCCTGTGTAACCGACGACGATGCCGTTATGTGCAAGGCATTTCCCTCAAGCCTTGGCCGCCTCGGTCTGTTATGGTTTAATCAGTTGGAAGCAGGATCGATCCACAGATTCAAAGAGCTTGAGAGAGCCTTCAACTACCGTTTTATCACAAGCAATAAACAGGCAAAGGAAGAAGATGCCTTGGCTCAAATGAAAAAGAGGCCCGGCGAGACGCTTCGGAAGTACGCCGAGCGTTACTGGCAGTTGTTCAATGAAATACCAGGTGTTGACCAATACTGGGCAGCAAGAAATTTCAAGAATGGATTGGAGACAGGAAGCAAAATCTTATATGAATTGGCAATTCGGGCACCCCACGGGATGAACGAACTGATGAGAACGGTCGAGCAGTTCTGCTTCTACGAGGAGTTCCTCGCCGAGCGAGAACTCCAAGGTGGACAAGCCTCGGTCGTCCCTCAGCAACTTCACGTCCCTACCCCGCAAATTTCTGCACCAAAACTCGCAGTTACTTCACAGCCGAAGAAACAGATCAACACAGTAAAGGTGGCAAGCAAGAAGGCTCCGAAGGCTCACGATTACGTAGCCGAGACGACGGTATTCAAATAGCCAATCTACTTTCTCCTAAGAACCTTGGAGCGCGAGCCGTTCTTTGTATGGCCGAACCCACCCAAGCTGAACACCGAGGCTGGAAATGACAACACTCGGAAGAGATGTTCCTATCATAACGAGCTTGGCCACTACACGACGGCCTGTGCCCCATTCAAGGCACTCTTGGAAAATCTGGCAGCCCAAGGACTATTAGATGACCACATCGATTGGACGAAAACCCCCCGGCGCCAGCCGAACGCCGGAGGTCAAAATCAGATCCCACGCCCAGTTGGCGTCATCAACGTGATCCACGGGCCAGTTTTCAGAGAAGGAGCAAAGCACCTTCGGTCTGAACTTGATAAAGCCACAAAATCCGCAGAAATTTTTTCTGTCTCTACTGCCTTCAAACGGCCAAAGACATCCGAACGTCCTTGGTCAATTACATTTACTGACCGAGATCTCCAACGCGTTCAGACGCCTCACAATGACGCACTGGAGGTCACAGTGCAGATCTCAACTCATTCGGTCAAAAGGGTCCTTGTGGATCAAGGAAGCTCGGCTGAGATCATGTACTCATCACTTTTCAAAGAACTCAAAATCCCGGAGTCATCCCTTATACCGAGTGACGTTCCTTTGGTGGGATTCAACGGAACTCCAGTCTGGCCCCTCGGCAAAGTGGTACTCCCTGTTGTCACAGGTTCGGTCGTTACCGACATGGAATTTATTGTGGTAGACGCTCCAAGCCCCTACAACGCAATCCTCGGAAGGAATTGGCTTCACTCTATCAAGGCCATCGCCTCAACCTACCATCAAGTGTTACGGTATATTGGAGCAACAGGCCAACAAGAAAACCTGCATGGCGATCTAGTCCAAGCCAAGCACTGTTATGTCTCGGCCGTGGGAAAGGCTCCAAACTCTAAGAGAGTGCATTGGGTGGAAGTTCCTGACAAGCTAGTCCTTGAAGATGTCGGAGCTCCCGCCGAACAAAAATCAATAGAGGATCTTGTGAAGGTACCTATCAACGAAGACGGATCACGCTTCTTCATGCTCGGTTCCAGTTTGACGGATGCCGAGCGTGATGAGCTGGTCCAATTCCTTAAGGATAACACTGAAGTTTTCGCTTGGACCCCTTACGAGATGCCTGGCATTGACCCACAATTTATTCGGCATTCACTCAATGTCTCCAAGTCCGCAAAACTAGTGATCCAGAAGCCAAGGCGTTCGGCAGCAATTCACGCCGAGGCAGTAAACGAAGAGGTAGATAGACTCCTCGCAGCAGGGGCTATCAAAGAAGTTCAATACCCCACTTGGCTTGCCAATCCAGTAGTGGTAAAGAAGAAAAATGGGAAGTGGAGGGTCTGCGTGGACTACACCAATTTGAATGATGCTTGTCCAAAAGACTGCCTCCCTCTCCTTAAGATAGACCAGCTGGTGGATTCAACAGCAGGTCATGCTCGGTTAAGCTTCATGGATGCTTATAGGGGCTATCGCCAGATCGCAATGGACCCTAACGACATGGAAAAAACAGCCTTTATCACCCCCAAGGGTCTCTTTTGCTATCTTGTAATGCCTTTCGGCCTCAAAAACGCTGGAGCTACATTCCAAAGGATGGTCTACCTGCTTTTCGGCCTGCTCATTGGAGAAATCATGGAGGCCTATATCGACGACATGGTCGTGAAAAGTCTTAAGGCAGAAAACCATCTAGCCCACCTCGCCGAAGTGTTCGAAATTTTGAAGAAGTTCAAGTTACGCCTCAACACTGAGAAATGCGCTTTCGGTGTCGGCTCGGAAAAATTCCTCGGATACCTTGTGACTCGAAGAGGGATTGAGGCCGACCCCAACCAGATCTTGGCAGTACAGCAATTGAAGGCTCCCTCAACTCCTCGGGAGATACAGAAGCTAACAGGCATGGCCGTAGCTCTTAACAGATTTATTAGTCGTTCTTCGGATAAATGCCACGTCTTCTTCCAAACCTTAAAGAAGCAAAGCCGACGGAGCTTCAAATGGACAAAGGATTGTGACAAGGCACTTGCTGAATTCAAAGCATATCTCAGCTCGGCTCCATTGCTCGTCAAGCCGAAACCCTTTGAGACTTTGTACCTGTACCTTGCCGTCTCTCCACACGCCGTCAGCTCGGCCCTCGTCCGACGCGAAGGTCCTGAACACCAGCCTATCTACTTTACAAGTCGAACGTTGCTTCCGGCCCAAACAAGATACTTGCCTTTGGAGAAACTTCTGCTCGCCCTGGTAATGGCAGCTCGGAAGCTCCTCCCTTATTTCCAGGAGCATCCAATCATCGTCCTCACTGAATTCCCACTCAAGAATCTCCTTCGAAAGGCGGATCTCTCTAGCCAAGTCTCCCAATGGGCGGTCGAGTTGGCCAATTTTGACATTCACTTTGAGCCTCGAACAGCAATAAAGGCACAAGTTTTGGCCGACTTCATCGCCGAATTCACTCCTGGAAGCCCCGATGACGAAGTTTTGATTCGGCCAGATTATAGAATGTTGGAGCAGCATGAGGCTCAGAAAATTTGGAACCTTTTTAGTGGTGATGTATGGAAGCTCCATGTTGATGGTGCGTCAAACAGCAACGACGCGGGTGCAGGAGTTGTCCTCGTCACTCCTTGCGGTGTGTTACACGAAAGCGCCATCACAATAAACTTCCCAGCAATGAACAATGAAGCCGAGTATGAAGCCTTGTTGGCTGGCCTCCGAGCAGCTGCGAAATTACAGGTCGAAGACCTCCATGTCTTTTGTGATTCACAACTGATCGTTAATCAAGTGACTGGAGACTACGAAGCTCGGGACCCACGGATGCTAAAATATCAAGCTACGGCGTTGGAACTTATCCGTCAGTTCAAGGGATTCCATATTGAACAGATTAACAGGGAAAACAATGCTCACGCCGACGCTCTTGCCAGTTTAGCTTCGGCTAGCAAGGCCTCCGAATACAGAAACATCAGCCTCGGAGAAATTGACGAACCAAGCTTCGACACACCTTCAGAGGTTCTGAACATCACCATCGGCCCCAGCTGGATGGATGAGATTGTCACTTTCCTCAAACATGACACACTCCCCTCGGACAAGAAAGAAGCTCACCAAGTCCGAAGCAAGGCGGCCTATTATTGGATTTCTGAGACCGGCCAACTCTACAGAAAGAGTTTCACAGGACCATACCTAAGAGTCATCCATCCTACCGAGGTCCAAACAATTTTGGCCGAGCTTCATTCGGGAAGCTGTGGTTGTCATTCTGGCAGATGTTCTTTATGTCAACGGGCCCTAAGTCAAGGTTACTTTTGGAAAGGAATGAAGAAGGATTGTGAAGAAGTAGTCAAGAAATGCAAGCCCTGTCAGCTATTCTCTCCTATTCCAAAGCAACCCGCTCAAGCTCTCAAGCCTATCACCAGCCCTTGGCCTTTTGCTCAATGGGGCTTGGATATCGTCGGTAAGCTTCCTACTGCTTCTGGGGGCTTCAAGTTTTTGATAACAGCAACGGATTACTTCTCAAAGTGGGTAGAAGCCGAGCCTCTCGTTACCACAACCGAGGCTGACGTTCGGCGGTTCGTCTGGAGAAACATTGTCACACGGTTCGGATTGCCCTACGCAATAGTTTCGGATAACGGCTCTCAGTTCGTCGGCAAAGAGCTGACTGGACTTTGCGCCGAGTTCGGAATTCGATTTTTCAACTCCACTCCTTCATACCCTCAGGGAAACGGCCAAGCCGAGGCTACTAACAAGACCGTCTGTGCCGGTATTAAACGTCGGCTTGACTCAAAAAGAGGAAGATGGGCCGAGGAACTCCCCCGAGTCCTTTGGGCCTACCGCTCAACCCCAAGACTCTCCATGGGCCAGACTCCCTTTGCAATGGCCTTCGGCATGGAGGCTGTAATTCCACTCGAATCGAGGTTCCCAACACTTCGAACTGAGACCTTTGATCCACAAACCAATGATGAGGCAATGGCCACCGAGCTTGTCCTAGCCGAAGAAAAGAGGGACGATGCCCAGCTCAAGCTTGCTAGTTATCAGCAGGAGATCACGCGGGGCTACGACCGAAACGTTCGGCTTAAGAAGTTCAAAATTGACGACTGGGTTTGGAGGAAGGTTGTCCGAGCCAGTCAGAAAACGAAGTTCAAACCCAACTGGGAAGGTTCGTACAGAGTGGTCAAGGAAGTCGGCAACGGCTCTTACAAATTAGAAGACAAAGATGGAAGAGAGATTGAGAATCCTTGGAACGCTCTCAACCTCAGAAAAGCTTACCTTTGAAGTACTACTCGGCCTGAGCCTGTCTCGGCTTCTATCTGTTTTTTAGAAAAATTTCTACTAAGTGTTGAACACATCATTACTTTAAATGAGAAGCACTATTTACTTTCTGAAGCTACAGTCCTACTTCTTTGCACTTCTATCAATAATCAAACGACTTCGGTCACCCAACTCGGTTTTTAAACCATCGGATCTAGAATCCAAAACTTCGCCTTGGCTCGGACGATTTGACGTTCGGTCAACCCAGTTCATTAAACCTACCAGTTTAATTTTGTTCGGCTAAGTTCATTTCTGACTTGAACAAAACGGCCACATTCAACATTTACTTAGCTTTTTATTTTGGTATAAGACTGGCATTTTGAACCGAGTCTAATACCAACATAGGGGCTATCAGTGAGTAAATGATTAAACAAGGGTTCTAAAACCTCGACAAAAGCATCACAAATATTTCTAAGGCATAAAACAGAAATATCCAAACATCAAAGACAAGCAAACACATGCAAAAACTCTAAGGCATGGAAAACATTGCATGTTATAAAACCCTAGCAGGGAGGTACGGCATGGTGAATCGTTCGGCGCCGTCACCCCCCAAACTATTACAAACTCCATTCAGTCAAAAGTTCAAAATACTTAAAGAAAAACAGAAACTAAGTGGAAACTAAGAGTTCTCAGTCGCAGCAGTTTCCTCCTGGCCTTCGGCTTCGGCTGCTTTGTCTTGCTCCTTGCCTTCAGCTGGCTTCTCCAACCCCGAAGCCTCGGCATCCACCATCACTTCATCATCATCCTCTTCTGGAGGAAGAGGCGCACACTCCTCCTCAGTATAGGGCAGCTCCAGGTCGGGAATTACAGGCTCGGGAAGCTGCTTGAGAAATCCGGACTCTGGCTGAATGGCCATGACCCCAGCCATCGCGTCTGCACCTGTAGCATACCCAAGCCTGTAAAAGTCAGGAAGCCGAACCTCCAGCTTCTCGTTCACCATCTTATGAGCCGTCTGCGTGTACTCCAGAGCAGCCCGAAGGATCCCGGCTTCATAGCCTTTGGCATTAGCTTTCTTCATTTTTTCCTTCTCCTCCTCCTTAATCCTTTTTACCTCGGCCTCAGCAGGGTCAGCAGCAGCCTTAGCGTCCACGAGTTCTCTTTTCAGCCGTTCCACATCAGCTTCGGTCTCCTTCAGCTGCGACTCGGAGACTCTGAACTTGGCTCGGAAGGAATCCCTGTCCGTCCGGTAGCATTCACGCTCGGCTGAGACCTTGCTCGCCTTGTCATAAGCCTTTAAGGCAGCTTGGCCAGCCTGAAAAAAGAGCAAATCAGAAACATGAAACATAGATCAAGATGCATGAATCATAAGGAACAGAGACAAAAGGTATACCTGAACGATATGTGAGCACATCTCACCGAGGCTCGGAAGGAGGTCGGTGGGGACCTGGTCATAATCCCTCGGCAGGGCGAGGCCCCTGAGCAAGGTAACAGCCAAATTTGGCTCCTTCTTCACCGAGTCCTTTAACATAAGCACCCTCCCGTCGGGCATCGTGTAGGAGGGGCTGAACGGACGCTCGATAGCCGCCTCGGCTAGAGCCCCAGTAAGGTCGATATGGCGTCCGAGAGGATGCCCCAGCTCCTTCGGCGGAGAGACTCGGAGAGCGTCAGATGGGGCGGGTTGGGAGACGACCTGCGGAGGAATGTCCTCCGAAACCTTCTGTCTCTTCTCCTTCTGTTGTTGAAAGTCTGAAGAGCCTCGGCTTCGAGCGGGGTTTGTGCTCTTGGTCGGGATTACCGGCCTAGGGATGTTCCTTCTTGACATCTCCTCGGCTGAAGGCTCGGAAACTCGAAGGGGAATGTTTAAACCGGGGATCAACTGCTCGAAAACGTCGTCCGGATTAAGAGGCGTGAGCCATTCCTCGGCAGTATAACCAATCTTCGGCAGCTTCACCCCTCGTTGTCGTTTTTGGCGAGGTCCCTCGAAATCGGATGGTGTTCTTTTCCTCCTTTGGTTCGCTTCTGGATTCGGCTTGTTCGTCTTCCTCGGTTTCAGCACACGGCTCGGTTCTCCGTCCTTCTTTTTCTCTTTCTTCTTCAGGACACCCTTGTAGGAGGGTTTGTAATCCAATAGGGTTGGAGCGTGTCGACAGACCTGAGCTCGTAAAGTGTTGCAAGCCTTTTCCCGAGCGGTGGAGTTTAGTGTCTTGGAAATTGGACCGAGCTCTGCAAAATAATACATCACACAGAACAAAGATTTCAGTCATAAAATGAGTTGGAAAGAATCAGTACATCATAAAGGGGGGGGGGGGGGGGGGGGGGGGGGGGGCGGTCTATTTCAACAACCTCTTGTGTCCACGAATCTTGGAATGGGGTGCCGACGGTGGGTCCTGCCGAACTCAAAGTTCCCTCGGACCTCTAGGAAGATGTTGGCCCACTTATCTGTGTCGGAGAGCCCTTCAATCAAGGACTCCTTTTTGGGGCGCGTCGTCAGGAACCGTCGCTGTGACTTTTCATGCCGAGATATCGTGTAGACATGGAAGAGGTCGGTCGGTTTGAAATCCAGGTCCTGGCTCTCGACCAAAGCAATCACCGACATGATTATTCGGTAACTGTTGATCGCGAGCTGGTGAGGGCACAGGCTGAACTTCCAGAGGATCTCCCTGAGGAAGGGGTGAACTGGGAACCGAAGCCCTGCCTCGCATATGGCCATCAACGGCACGGTGATATGCTCCGGGCGGTCCTCCCTTTGGTCTCTGACCTCGTCACTCTTCACTCGGTGAAGAAAGACGTCGGCAGGAATGTCATACTTCTTGCAGAATGCCTCATACTCCCAAGCACTACCAGAGAAGTAATGGGCATAAGGACAAATGAGGCCCTTATCGAAGAGGTCGTCGTTGTTTGGAGCCGAAGTCGAAGCCCCGGCACCAGACGTGAACCTCGATTCAGCCTCATGCCCCATCTGGGGCTCGGCGTCGGACTCAGTCTCAGGAGTGAGGACAATTTCCGGCTCGGTGACGTAGTCGTCGGCGGCGTACTCATAATCCCTCTCGGCATTTGAGTCGTCGGATACTGGAGAAGTTGCCGACATCCTGGTAGAAATGGAGTCGGCGGCTCGGTGACGTAGCTGTCGCTTGGATTCTGTTTCCGAGTGTTCCGAGTCGGAAGAGATTTCGATGACCTCGTGAGCCAGACCTAAAAAGAAAAAGGAAACGAAGAAAATAAGAGGCCAAACATCCGCGTCGGCGAAAGAGAAGAGAAAAATGGTTCGGATAAAGCTATAGGCTCACGAGTCATTTTTGTTCCTAAGTTGGGTTCGACGCTCTCAAAGGATTAACTCAACGCTCGGCTAAGAACATCAAGAGGACTGACGTTCTGCCACCTAAGCTATCAGGGGACGAGTCTCGGCAGAACTTCAATACCTATTTCGAGGCTCGGAAGAACAGGTTGAGTTTGGGGATGAACACACTGTTCACCCCCAGCGTTCACTATTCCTAAAAAATAGAAAATGCCCCCAAATTGCCCCAAAAAACCCAAAAAAGGCATTAAAAGTCAAGCAAGGTGAAGAACAGGAGTGAACAATCACTTACTTGGAAGATCTGAGGCCTGAATTGAGCTTGAAATCTGGAAACTGGAACGAGATTGAAGGAATGGAGCGAGATTCTAGAGAGAGAAGCTCTGGATTCTAGAGAGAGAAAGTGCATATTAAGTTTCTCTCTCCTCCTCCTCCGCTATTTATAAGGGATGAAGCCGTTTTTGAATTTCCCGCGCAATCATGACACCGCCGAACCATTGGCCTATGGGAAGTGGACACGTGGCCATCACCTTCCCCCATGCGTTCTGAAAACCGTCCTTTCGCCTGCCAAGGCGTCCTTTCAACTTACACATCTCTTCGCTGTTCGACATCTGTCCATCTTTCATTGGGGCTTGGATTGTACCGTTGCAGTATCAAAGGAAGACCCTCGGCTGGGGCTGAGGCTCGGCCTAACCGAATGTCAATCCCTACCAACTAAAGAGCGTCGGCAGGAATTGAGGGGCTATTGTAGCAGGCCGAGTTAGAAGGCTCGGGCCACACCGAGCGCACTCCACGCCACTTGACTAACGGCACAACTTGCTCCGAGGCAATGGTCTTACGCCTCGGCTAGCCGACGGTCGAGTATTGACATTTCAATCGAATCTCTCTGTCGCAAATCGCTCGGCTCATCGACTCTCGGACGTTCGGTTACCACATTCGGTCTTGAACGGATGTGGGGGCCAGGATTCCAGCTCGCCCACGTGGGAGTACCTCTGTGGCCTTGATGACGATCATGACGTCAGTCGAGCGGTTATCAGTGTGATGATGGGAACACGTGAAGGAGCCAGCTCACCCTCTAAAATGGTTACAAAACCCTAAAGTGGCGTAAGCCGACGCGTGTCAAGCAATGACACCACCTTGAAGGCCAAGCTAGGACTCCCTATAAATACACTGTTATACCCTCCTGAAAGACGTACGTTTTTACTCAACCCTAAACCCCTAGTTTCTGGTCCTACATTCTTCATAGCAAGTGTTCTGATTCTTGCACCGGAGGGCCATCCCGGAGAGCCTCCGGTGTGGTCTTTTAGTCGTGCTCTCTTTTGCAGTATATTGAAGGATTAGGAACTGGACTTGAATCCCAATGCGAAGAGGAGCGAATCATCCTGATTGGAGCCCCACACTTAGCATCGGACGGGACGAGCCCAGTTCGATGAGTCGTCTCGGCAAAAACAGTTCGACAAAGAACCCAAGTATTGGTCCGGTGGGCACCCGCCGGACACTCGGGGTGAAGGACCAATCCACCCCTGACGAACGAGCTCTCCGATCCTCCTCATCCTCATGCCTGGCGGTGCGCCCGGTAGCAAGCTCCTAACGATATTCCACGTTAGTAGCACACGTGTCATCGGTCAACCCGTGGACCTCTGGGGTTGACCCATTGCCTAGGTGGCGTGGGTGAACCCTTTGGCCCTTATCCGATCCCGGCCACCACACCCATCCTATGTAGTCGATCATTTTTCAAAAATGGTCAATTTTTTTTATTAAAAAAATTATACTCATGTAATGGCCGAACAAGGGGACAATCCTGTGGACTGAACGACATTACCCACAGAGGTCCAGCGTGCCTTTACGCCTGGGATGTGAGTCTATTGGGTTTGTCCAAACTGTTGGGTCGGACCGGTTTAGTGGTCCAGACTCTGAATCCTCTTATCTCCAGTTCAGGCAGACAGGTTCCCCAATCGGTTGGGCTGAGACCGACTGATTTGACCTCCGTGATATGTGGAAGGCAACTCACCAACGTGCACTTAACCATCTGGCTCTATACGCCATGACTAACGTCATTAGAAGCGGTTACTGCGTGTGCCAGGTACGTGCATACTTGGAGGGCAAGTATTGGAGCTCTATAAAAAGTACTCCAGTTTACAGTGATAAACCCCAAGGAGCTACGCCGTTTATTCTACTCTAAACCCTTCCTCGCATCTCATTCACCTCCAATCACTTACTTAACCATCAAAATGCCTCTCCGGTCACCTCTGTTTGATTGGGCACTACTGGTGGGTATTCTTGTGCTGATCTGGGCGAGCAGCACTTCCTGAGCCCGAGATTCGAACCTTAGTTACACCATAGCATTCTCTAGCTAAATCGACTCACTACAACATCCGTACACAATCTATGATTTTTTTCCGCACTTGTTTGAAGAATTAATTGACATCTTGAAATTAGAGTCCATAAAGTTGAAAAATTATTGAGATTTAATTTCCAATGAAATATCACACAATTTTCGAAAATGAAACATTATAGGATGTGAGTTTGGCCTAACTTTTCATGTGTTTTCTTGGCACACATTTTGTTTTTGGTTATTTTCTCTCAATCCTATTAAAATTTTGGTCAAATGTTTACACTGCATTTTTCTCTTTTAATTGTATCTTTTCTTATGGTGACTTGAATAAGATAACAACTTTTTTAGCACCACACCCAAAACACGGAATGGGAAATCCTGCAATGCAACCGCACTGCAGGGGCTGTAGGGTGGCCGATCTAGTAGTACGGGCTGCAATGCAGAATCCCCAGTCCCAAACACACACTCACTTACATATTCACACTCACATAAAAAGTGGGTCCCAAACACACAATAGGGGTGCTATCAAAGTTGTTACCGTTTTATACTTTTGGTCTCCTGAGCCTTTTTTCAAGGTGACACTCGTATCGGCTTGCTCCAAATTATTCCAACGTTTGTGACATTCTCTTGGGATGCATACACTTCCGTTTAATTACTCTTCAAACATCAGGTATGATGATACTGGGGAAAATTATTACATGAATCTTTACCATTACACATTCATGTGAAATTCGTAATTGATATGAAAGTATGAACCCCACGTGTTCAAGTAGAGACCCTAAAACACATGTTGCGGTGCTCCACGTACTGAATAAATCACTCCTTTGGCCGTGCCCATTCCATGTAGATGCACAAAAAAAAGTTCCAATGCAACGGTTATCTGTAACGCCCTCTCACATGATGTGAGTCCCATGCATGTGAGGGTCCCACCCATGCGTTACAAATACCGTTGCATTGAAAATTTTATCGTAGACGCACATGTAGATATATCCACCTGATTGTTGCAGCTGGCTACTCAAGCTACTCTCTCTCTCTCTCTCTCTCACTGAGTACACTCACACACTCTCCGTTCTCTCACTATGATCAATGGAGAACTTGAAAGAAGGTGAAAATGAATTGTATGCAAAACTAGGTTTGTAAAGAGTTTAGGGAGAAGGTGGGGGTAAAATTAAAAACACAATATCTAGTGTTGTGGCATCAAAGGAAGGCCTCGTGGCATTAACGCTTTGCTTTTGAAGCTAACTGAAATTCAGATACAATGATGTCATTTTTTGTTTTAATTCAACCCAAAAAAAAAAAAAAAGAAGGAACAAGAGATAAGCAAATTCACCCACTTCCTAGTTGGAGAGATTGTCTTCAGATGTTTAAAAAATGTTATTCAAAATAGCACCATGTAATTTAACACAATTGGAGAGTTTAGCCGAAGAAAAACACGTGAAATCATCTCTTAGTTGATGTGCATATTTTAGCCCAAACTCTTTCTCAAAAAAACAAAAAGGATGTTAGGACCACGGGCCACGGTCTCTTTGTGTTGACAAATTTCAAGACAAAAACACATTTATTTGTATTCCCATTTATCGAGTTGTATTTTATTTATTTTTATTTCTAGAGTGTCTGTTTAGGAAGTGGAAGGAAATCAATTTTATGTAATTGAGAGATTGCGTTTTTAGGTGGAAGAAAATCAAGGAAGATCAAGGCAATAAGGGCTTTATCATTTAGCAAAGTTTAAAAGGAAAGAGAAATCAAGAAAATCCAGTTTTTGGTATATGGCAACTTCATGTAATATACAAGTTGATCGTAAGGAAAAATATAGTGTCCTATATATAGACAAGTCCGTGAGGATTGGTGACGGACGGAAAAGATTACAGCAACTTCATCTCATTTGTGCAAACCAATGGAATATTAAAAAGGAGGGTTTTTGCTTGTGTATCTTGGAGAAAAATGGGATCGATGGATCATTGAGCATACAAGACATCTTCAAGAGGTTTCAGTATCTTCTTCAACTTATTTGAGAAAAGCCCTTAGGAGGATTCCTTGGCAAGTTTTAATGTCCTTCAGTAGATTTTCGGGAGGCAAACAGAAGGCTTGTGGATTCAAGACAACGGTGGTCAAGCATTGGGTGTGGTGAACGTGAATTCGGCAAGTAGATCTTAGAGTCGATTGTGAGGATTCAAATCGTAGGGTAAGATTACTTGTAACTACACAATGTTTATAGCGTTTGATTCCTTCCCATGGTTTTTTCCCATTTAGGGTTTTCCACGTATTTCGTTGCGTTCGTTGTTTGGTTGCTTTCGTTTGTGGGATTTGTTTAGTTATTGATTGGTGAATTATTAATTGAGATTTAAAAATAGCAAATCTATAAACCTAGGTGAGCTAGGATTTTTTCAAAGGAGAAGAAATGGACTTAAATAGTACTAACAATAATGTTATGCAAAAATTATAGTTGGCGTTGTATGCGACAAACACAAGGATAAAATATGTAATGCACCAATTTTTGAAAATTTTATTTGAATAAATTTCTAAAGTAATTTATTTATTAAAACAGAGCAAGACTAAAATGGATCTTTAAAGGAGTTTAACAATGTAAGTCTTAAATATTGAAGTCAAAACTTAAATAAGTCTTGCAATGTTGATTAGCAAAATAGAGTTTCACAAATGTGAGTCTAGAGTTGGGCGTCTTCAGGTGGATATTGCCCTTCCGGTTGGCGGTACAGATTCACTCCTTCTCTTTGATACATACACATAACTGTTTAATGACAGTAAAAAATGAGTTGAGAGTTCAATGTTTAATTAGGTAAAGTCTAGGAGTAGTTTTGTAACAATTTGGTAATGTTTAGTGATAAATCCGAAATTTGATTAGGTGTAGGGGTAAATTGGTAACTTTCCAAATATAGGGGTAAATCATTTATTTTTCAAATGTATAATAATTTTTAAGGAAATTATTTTCACACCCTCATTTTTATAAGTGTTCTCTATTTCTTATAAGTGAAAATCAATACCCTTTTCTTTAATGTAATATTGAGCTTATTTGATACTAGCAGATACTAGTAACTTTTTCAATATTTGTCTAAAATGATGAAAATAATTTTTTTATCGGCAAAAGTAACATTTTATTGTAATATTGAGCTTATTTGATAGATACTAGTAACTTTTTCAATATTTGTTTAAAATGATGAATTTTTTTTTTAATCAACAAAAATAATATTTTATGAAGGGAAAATGGGGAAAGAGGTTTCCAACCAAATGTTAAAAAATACACCAAAATGGACATAACATATAAAACCTGATGGATAAAAACAAATAAAACCCATAAAAACCCCTGAAAATATTGTAGCTTGGAAAGTGTAATAGTAAATGATTTATCCAAATAACATGCCAAAAAATGAACAAAAAGGGATGGAGCAGTTGGTAAATTTTATCCCTCTAGAAGACTATAAACAAACCGAGTTGTTTGTGAACTCGACTCGAATTTTTAGCTAATTTAGTAAACGAATCAACAAAAGCTCGGTTTGCTAAGGAGGCTCGATTCGATTAAAGAGACTCGTTTAGTAAATAGTAAATAAACTCGGTCTTTTAATGGCTCGGTTCAAGCCTCAAGCAAAGTTTAACCTCAATTTTTTGGCTCGTTTAATAAATAAGCTGAGCTCGAGCTCGACAGGACTCGGCTCATTTACACTTTACGGTCCTTGTCGTTATCCCAACTTTACACGCCATACCCATACCATAATTGCCACTAGTCCGTGTCAGTCAATCAGATTCCCCAACGGGAATATATATATAAAAAAAAAAAATCAGATTCCCCAGCTGCCCCAACATCTCGCCCACTGCCACGTGCGACATCGAAAATCACACGCTCCAGCCGCGTCGTCAAACCCTATCCCCACGCCACCCTCTCTCTCTCTCTCTCCTCATCCCCGCCGCCGGAATCCATGAACTCCATCAACCCATACCTGCCCGATCCCTAACTGGACGTCATTCTGATGGTCGATTCCGTACGGAAGCCCTAAAAGAATACGGGTCACAAAGCCATGGAGGGCTCTGTGGAGGATCTGGGAGCTCCTCCGGTTTCGTGGGAGGTGGCCGACATGGAGGCCACCGTTGGCAGGTTGACTCTATCTTCTTCTTCCTCCTCCAAGAAAGACTCTTCTTCTGCTCCGCTTTCGAACGCGCCGCCGCCGCCGCCGTCTTCTTCTTCTTCTTCGTCGAGCTCTGCTTCTCGTGATGGTTCGGGTCAGAGAATTGGGGGTGTTGCCGAGGACGTCGTCAACTCGGTGGACCAGTTTCTTCGCGAAGCTTTGCAAAATCCTCGCGAGAGGCTTTCTGGTAAAGTGTTAACTTGGGTAATCAGTTAATTGCTCGTTTTTCACTTGATTGGACTCGGGGGTTTGCTTTGATATGGTTGATTATTTCTGTCACGTGTGGTTTTATGTAATTCTGGTTAATTGTTCGTTTTTTAGTTAATTGGACTTGGGGTTTGTTTTTAATATGGTTTGATTATTTCTGTCACGTGTGATTATGGATTTTTGGAGGATTACAATTTGTGCTGGTGGTGATTTTAAATGGTGATTTTGGCACAATTTTAGTTGGCTGGTTTTCCCCAGCAGTTCGTGTGTTTTTTCTTTGTGACTCTCCACGGGGTATTGATGTTGCTCTATCTACTCAAATTCATGCCATCGTGTCATGACCTCATAGATCTAAATGTATGTGTGTATACTATATATGTATACATATAGTGGTGCTACCCCTACTGCTAAGCCGACTAACAAACGAACCGAACAGTACATTGTTCAAGCTTGGTTTGAGAACTTTGAAATATGTTGAGCTTGGCTTGTTTATGAGACGAACTGATCTCAAAAGAGCTTTAATCGAGCTGAACACAAACCGGGCTCGAGGAGCTTGAATTTGTTAGACATTGTAAGTCGAACGAGATGAGCATTAGTTTGTCCGAGCTTGGTTCAAAAGCTTCATGAGCTTCAAAAAAGATGCTAAAGCTTGGTTTGTTTATGTAGCAAACTGATCTCTAAACGAGCTTTTAGTGAGCTAACATGAGCTCGAGATTGAACTCAAGCTATTCGGTTTGTTTATCAGTTGTAGACCCAACTGCCCTACAAATTGGTGCTCGGACAACTCAGACAACAGTCCGGTGTTCGGTGGTTCTGTTTACCTGTTACTGGGTGCTGCATTTAGAAGATACGACAATATGACATAAGGCATCCAACCTGTGTGATGACTTGATATTGAAATGCGAATTGTCGAATCAATAGCAAATGTGCTGTCAATTTTTTCCTGTTGAAATTTGAAATCACGAGTACTCAGCAGCCCACCTGCTTCTAACGCCTGCCAGATCCTGCATAAATGACCCATTGCGCCAAAAAGTGAATGAGATGATTATGCCATTGAATGACATAATATATTCGCACTCGGTATATTGCTACAGGTATAGTGATTATTAAAAAACAAAAGACCCCCATTAGATGGTTAATGTGCAAAAGTATATTGGTATCTGTATAGAAATATATGGAAGATGTATTGAGGTTCTGTAGCATCATGTATGTGTTATCCAGCACCTATTATACGGTGGTTTGAGGAGCATAATTGTAGGAAATTTGTGTATTCATCTAGAGAGGCTGCTATAGATGCTCTCAAGACTGTCGCGATCCTACACATTCCTGAACTTGACACTCTTCTGCTCCTTGTTGTGCACCCGTATCGTACCATGAATTGGTTCCCACTTCGGGTGGTGTTTTTATACTTATCCTCTTTTTGCTATTATGTGAGTATCTAATTGACCTTAAACTGGTAATATGTGAGTGTCTAATTGAGCTTTTTTTTCTTTGAGTTTTGTTCAGTTCTAAGGATTGAGCAAGACGTTGAAAAGTTTATCTTAGATCCATCTCAACAGCAAATGGAGTTCCAGCAACTTCCAACTTCCTATCTACGGTTGGCTGCACACCGTGTGGCCCAACACTACTCACTGCAGTCTACGGTTTTGTTGGACAATAATTTACCTGATGGTTCTGGTTCCAGAATTATTGTCCGCAAGACTGCCGAGTGCCGGCTTCCTTCAATTCGTTTGGCAGACATCCCTGTGAGCTTGCCATCAGAAGAGAAGGGTGCCGTCAAGGTTGCTATTAAGCAGAGACCACAGAAACGGTCACCAGCTGTTAGCAGCGCAAATTCGCATTCCATAAAGGCCAATAACTCGAGAAGTGTGGAGGAGAGGAAAGAGGAATACAATAAGGCTCGTGCTCGGATATTTAACTCTAGTAGTTTTAGTGGGGTTAGTGGTGGGATAACAGAAAATGTACCAAGGTCACTGGATAATATCCAGACTAATACGTTGGGGATATCAAAGGTGGAAGAGAAATCTGCTCCAGGAGGATCTGATATTAACAGTGGCAGGGGTTTGGTAGATTCTTCAACAAGTAACAGTAGGTTAGCTAGAAGTAGGACAGAGGAGCCAGTTGGTACATCTAAAACTAACAACAGGGTTGCTATTTTTCGGGACCGTGAAGTTGAACGCAAGGACCCTGATTATGATCGAAACTACGACAGGTATGCTTTCGTTATTCTCTTCCTCCTGGCTCCTTCTCTACCCCTTTTCTCCCCAGTGTTGAGTAGCATCATTATATGCAATGTTACATTATTTGTTCGGCTTAGCGGAGCGGATATTATTGATCTTTTGTTGAGCAAAAATATATACTATGTTTCTTTTTTCACCAGTTTCCATTCAATTTGGAGCTGTTTTCATTAGTGGTGGTGGAAGTCTCCTCATACAAAATTAAAAGAGACATTTTAGTTTAAAAAGTTTGAATAAGTTAGATAGGCCTATTCAGGTTATTACTCCAACATGATGATAGGCATACAGCTGACGTACATATGTGGGTACATACAGGCTTGTATGTGAATGAAAATTTCGTAGGTACAGTGGGTAACATATGTTAATGTGTGATATATGTTTACATGCATAGCAAGGTTCTTGTGAATATTATCTAGGTGTGTCGGCACTTATAAAGTGTATAGTTTCGCATAAAGCAAGTATAGGTTAACGTTTACGTGGATATGGGAATATACTATCTGTTATTCTGTATTAATCTGCATATACATACAACTATAATATGTTAAAGGAATCAACCTTCTCTGAAGTGTGAGGTTGGACTGCAGATAGCAATCCGTGTAATCTCGGCTGTCAAAAAGTGTTTTTAGTGCTTCAGATTTGTTGGAAGACTTTTCCCAGGAGAAATGATTCCTCCTTCCCTGGGAAGTCTCGTTAAAATCTGAACCATTGGACGACCTAGATGCAATTGGAGAGAAACCCCTGCAGTCCAATGGTAGGGAAGCCGGTAGCTCAAATAGGGGTATATAATGAGACAAGTGTATGCTGGAGCATGGGTTGTTAATTACTGTTATCAGTTTGTAAAATATATCTTTCTATGCTGGTGCACATGTATGAATCAAATTATATGTGAAGATGTATATAGGTGTGAAGGTATCCGCATATTTTACACATACATGGCGTGCTATGTTTTCTGAAACCGAAACATGGAGTTAGCAGCAACCGTTTTGCTTCTAAAAGCAATTTATCCCCATTTTTCAGGGCTGGCCCTTTCGGGCACTTTTTTCCTAATTAATTAATCGGGTCTGTCACAATGCCTATCTAGACTAGAAACAGCACTATGCACCGTTGGAAAAGATATAGATATATATATATATATATATATTTGTTGCTTAAAGTAATTTATAGTTGTCAAGCAAACGCTAGTTATTAGTTTTTCGTTGTTATCGAAGAGAGCAAAAGGCAAAACTCATGAAAAAGCGTTACTAGGTAGGATACTAGCTGATGTAGCTAGTCTCCTAATAATATCGTGAACATAAGTGAAGGCATATGCCTTTTGATTCCTAATTTATCCCTAGAAGTAATAACTTTTGATTCTTTCAAAGTTACTTTTTATGAACATAACTGAAGGCATGTGCTACCCACTTTTGTTTTATCTGTATGCATGAGTAGGAGACTAGCTGATGTAGGAATAAGGAAAGTTTGGTGCTTTCATAGAGAATGTAAGAATTAGGTTTACGGTGTAAATAAATTGGAGAAACGGGATCAAATCAGGGCTGTTCTGGGTGCTCTGAACAGTACGCTTGAACACTAACTAGGGTTGCTTTTTACACAGAAAAATAAAAAGAAAGAAGTCAATTACTAATATTAATAAGACTACTAAGACCATTTTCGTAGTTTGCTTAGACACAATCCTATCCAATCTTTAAACTAGGCCAATTTCCATATTTTGCACATTCTTTAAATTTACTTTTCCTTGAGCTTCTGGCACCCTGCATCACTAGCATCGTGTCTCAATCATCACCAGATTTCTGTACCTCAGCCTTTGGTGTGCAGGAGTACTAAAAGCCTAATAGTTGGTTCCATCTCAGTTCTGTGTTTCAAACCTTAAGACTGCTTGGGTTTTATGCAAGGCCTTGTTTTGTTTTAATATGCTGATGGCTAGATGGGAAACCACCAGCTATTTGCTTTAGTGGTATCTCCCGCCATCCCCAAATGCTTTCAAACTCTGTTTGTAGTTTGTACATGTTTGTGTTTATCCTACTAATCATTGATTCATTGCAAGTATGCAACTAGATATTCCTAGTGATGGACAATACATAATTAGAAAATGAACTTTAGAAGATAAGTAAACAACATTGGTAAAAAAGGAGAGCAACATTGGTAAAAGGAGAAGAACATCAATTACAAGTTGAAATTTCTGAAATTTAGTTTATCTTGGAACTGGAAGCTAGCTTAGTTGGTAAAAGCTCTTGGTGGTGGTTCTGAAGACCTAGGATTGAGTCTCACCATCATGGCATAATCTAAGTTGGCTGTTTATGGGATGGGGGACTGGTATCTTCCTTGTTTAGTCCACTACCTACCTGCAACAAAATGATAATAGAAGCCGTTCAAAGAAAACAAAATGATAATAGAAACATAGACGTGCAAAATTTAAACTTCATTTCGATGCTCTGTTGTTGGTTACGCTTTGTGGAAACATGAATCACTGACTGCTTTATCAGATACCTGCAAAGATTTGACCCTGGATTTGGATTCAATGGAGGACCATACACCATTCAACCTATGTACTCCCCCACAGTGAACTACAACACGGAATTCCCACAACTTGGATCTGGTCATCAGCCTTCTTTATCTTCTGAACACCACCCTCGGCCAATCCCTCAACATCTACCCGGTTTATGGGCTCCACAGTCGACCCCTGCTGGAATTAGTTATGGTCATCCTGATGTCATGATGACCCCTTTCAGTCACAATCACATTGGTGCACGCTCCACCTCTGCCTTATATTTGCACTCAGCTCAATATCCTTGCCAGCACCCTGGAATGCCGTTCATCAATCCTCGTGAACAGGTTCACCAATCCTTCTCACAGGTATGGCCATGTTTGTCCCTTCTCTCCCTTCTACTGTCAATATGAATTCCTTCTTAATTATGACATAGCGTCAGTTACATTGAAGATAGTACAAAGTTTTTCAGTCACTGCCCAATCCCAATATCCAAGCAATTTAGGTACGGAAAATATGTGGAAAAAGATAATTGTGATAATCTAAAAAGTAATTGTGGTGTTGAAATTATCACTTTGAAGGAAGAAAGTACATCGTGCTGTTGTAATCTATAGAAGCATACTCCTATTGTACCACAACTTAGTTCACGTGGTGCACTGTGTTCCCTTTCCAATCCTTGTAATGGAAAAAGCAAAACATGATATAGTAGTGCAGTCACATCAATAGACATCAACATTTTGATGATTCCTAGCTGCAGTTTTAGGCTTTCAGCTAAACAGAAAGCTACTGCCACTGTTGAATGATAACGCTACTCCTGACTTCTCAAATGATCACATGATATTGGTTTTTTGTTGCATGTTTCCATGAAATCTCGTCAGCAGCAACCTGATGCAAGTTTTGGATTAGCCCGGCCCCGATAAGGGGCGGGCAATGCCTGCACCTTGCCAAGTGAACCAACTTTATGGAGTGCAACCATGTGTAAACCCAGCTGGCAGGTGTGCAGGCATAAGCAGCCGAGGTGGATTGGAATGGACAGTTCCTAAAAATATGTTCAACCTCTTCGATCCAATTCCACCAATCTCGGTTTTGGTATGGGCTTCTTCGTATTTGACGAAGCTCACTGGTCGGCAGCAGTTCCCTTGATGAGAGCTCCTAAAGAGCTTTGTTGGGGCATTGATGATGATGACGATGAATGAAGTTAGGAAAAGAATTGACCCGAGCGGAGAAAGCATGTCTTCTATTTGGAGGAAGGTATGATGCCCATTTGCCCTGCTTTATCTTCTATTCCCTCTGTTCCCATTCATGGCTTCTATTCCCTTTGTTTCCATTCATAGCCTTTATTTGGGTCAACATATATTGTATTTATATGAAGGGAAATATCTATGTTTTTCTGCCAGTTAAAAGATCTCAACTATTTCTTGTAGACATTCCTTTCAAAATCATCCAACCCAAAATAACTTCAAAACATTTGACGACGCTTTTCCGATGTCCAGACTAGTGAAATGGACAAACGAATGGGGACGGAGTATCATTTATGCTATTTATATCCTCAGATTCAAGTTTTGTTTATTTTATCCTGTTACAGCACCATAAAGCCCAAAAAGCAAGCGGGTAAAACGATGTTTCAAGAGAGGCGGCTCTTAGTTTCAAGCCCTTTGACACTCTGGTAGTGTTGTGCAATCCTGCTGTCTTCTTTCAACAGAGCTCGGGTCGTCACTCTTTGCTGTTTAATTGCAAAAACCACATGAGAACATAAAAACCGCAAACCACATAACGTGCACTGTATATACGTTACTTGTATGTGCTGCTGTAAACTAGTTATCTGTACCGGTATTTTCTATATGGTTTTGCTGTTGGAAAAGAATAGAAGGTTGTGGTAGAATGTGGCTTTTGATGAGGCAATTGCTTTGTTTTACATGCATGTTACCTGTTACCACAGCCTGGATTCACCCATCGAAAAGTAATTACGACTGTCGGTACATACATATATACATGTGTATATACATGCATATGTATGTATCTATGTATGTATGTATATGTGGGCATATATTACGTTCAGAGTTTGTTATGAAGGTGCCCTGTCCTCTTCAGGTGTTTTTCGTGTTAGAGCCCTAAACAAAATGCATGTGGTGCTAGCAGAAGTGGCATTGTCTCCCCTTTCCCTCTCATTCTTACGTCTCCCCTTGTTGATGTACATTCTCTCTCTCTCTCTCATACAGTGGCTTCTAGCATTACATGGAAGCAAGTTCCACGTGCGGAGCCTATAAAAGGTTGTCTTTTCTGCTCAAAGCTAAGCTGTTTGTACACATAATGACGGTTAAAGTCATGAATATGCACAAGATCTTTTAGGAAGAAAGACAGACAAGAGGGCTTTGCATTTGGGTGCTTGTTGTTTTGGATGAACTATGGGGGTGGTGGTTTTGGGGTTGCTTGCCACCCATTCCATGTCTACGTCCATCTCTCTCTCTCTCTCTCTCTCTCTCTCTCTCTCTCTCTCGGAATATATATATACGGATATAACTAGCCTAAACTCCACAACTTTTGCCCCTTTGGGCCTTCTGATTCGAAAGTTTGGAAGCTTGGTTCTCCATCAGTCAAATTTTCCAAGTATTGACGACGGTATGTCTACTTATCTAGAAATTCATGTGTTCATAATTCTCTTTCCACCTGAAGTTCTTCTCTCTTAAATTTTTTTTGCCAAAAAAAAAATTTCGGTTTCATATTTTAATGTGGCAAAAAAAAATACTCCGTATTCGGTTTATTTTATTGATATCTAAACAAAGTGTTACTTGGGAAGCGGATTCCTTAAGCTTAATGGTATTGCAGTATGTTACTTGCCCATATTATTGTGGTACGAAGATGTAGGTTATACGAGTTGGACGTACTTCTTTCGAGGGATAGCATACAATCAGTTATGTGTTTAGTTCCAAAATTATTCATGTAAAACTCATTTTGAAGGACATTATGACCATTTTCTTCACATCTTGTATTTCCCAAGTGTCTCACTTTTCTAGATTTTTGTAGTTTATTAGTAGTAATCTAAAATGTCAGGGAAATATACGAGGAAAACTTTGGTATACTGTTGGATTGCTCAAGTTGCAGTTTTGGAATGACGGTGTATTGTGTACCATGTTTCAGAACGTGCGATCCATTTCATGAGTCGCTAGGTTATTGGCAGGGCGTGTACGCATGTGCGAGGGCGAGATATATTTTGCATCCTTTTGATTGTTATTATTTGTTTAGTTTCGTTAAAAGATAGACAGGTTCAGAAATAATGACATTTCTCTAGTTGATTCTCCTAGTTTTTCCTTTCTCAAGGCAAATATCAATCAACTAGCTACATCTGATTTTTCTTATGGATGGTTTCAGGGAGCAATACAAGCATCTTATAAGCATGGAGAAGGTGAACTCTCAGCTATATTTACAGAACTGTCACATAATCCAAGAAAATGAAAGGCTAAGGAAAAAGGCTCAACGGCTCAACCAGGAGAACCAGGCCCTATTATCCGAACTGAAGCAGAAACTCAACAAAGCCAAGTCCAACCCCAAGCCCAAATCAGAACACGACATTTGCTCCACTTCCACTTCAAGCCCAATGAATTCCAACAATTTCTAATCACATGATTAACAAGACCCAATGTGAGGGTTTTGTGCAAAATATACAAATCTTTTCTCCGATAAAAGCACTCCCTCCGTTCTAAAATGGTAGTACTCTACAAAAAGACGTGCAATTTTCGGATAAAAAAGTAAACTACTTCTCTTCTCACAAAATTGAAGATCTCGATTAGTTCTTCAATTTGGTGTGAAAATTGTACGTATTTTCATGGGGGACTATTATTTTGGGACGGGGGAGCTTTGTTATTATCGGATACTTTATATCTTTTCTATATCTTTGTTTTTGGAGGCAACATGAAGATATGAGCTGCAGATGATTGTACTGTACGAGGAATAAACGAAGTACTTACTAGTATTTTTTTATGGTCTCTCTCTGCGTGTGTGTGAAACAAAGAATTAATGTTCCAATGGCTAGAAAGAAGCCTAGGAGCAGAACTTACCAATCTCCATTTGTTTTTCTTGTCAATGCTTGAAACTTGGAAGGTACAATGCATACAATAAGACAATTGTAACCAAGTCGTGATAGCTGGTGCATCTACGCATTTTCACAGCATCATCGTTTTAGATGGAGACATGCATTTCTTTTTTTCTTTTTTTGGCATCAAGAAGAACATCATTATCATAAATATAAATGAGAAGAAAGATTACAAGGGTTTAACAATTATAAAACAAAACACAACTGTGCTATCGCGAAAGATAGAGGACGTCGACGACAAGCGAAGGCCAACGAGAGGCCTTATGAGCAGAACATAGTGTGAACGTTTGAGCGGAAAAAAGAAAAATACAACATAAAATATTAAAAAAACTAGAACTATGCTACATGCATCTACAGCAGATCCGTCACCGTTGAAAACGCCACCGTACTGTCATGCAACTGTTGAAACTGCAATAGATGGCCATGAACAGAAAGCAAAGGCCAAAACCTGTGACCTGAAAGTGACCAAACCGCTGGTCGGATTGCGCCCATTTTTAACGACGGTCGACGCTGATCAATTAGTCAAAGAACTAGAACCGTGGTGGCCAAACCGACAAAACCGTTGGCCGGATTTGCCCATATTAACAGCGAACGACACAGATCAGCTTGCCATTCTATAGCCCTTGAGCTTCGAACCACTGCAGACCTTTGATCCCCTAAAAGCACCCAACAAACCTGCAATCCCCTAAAAGCACCCAACAAACCTGCAGAAAAAAACTCGTAACCCCAAATCAAGAACGCAGCCATGCATGGAAAGATCCGATCGGATCCGACGGGGAAGGGAAGGACGAGGGCACTATTTTTCCAATAGTACTTTAGGTTTTTTTTTCCCCTCCTTTTAATATGACAATAACTGCACATGGCGCGCGTTTATTTTGTTATAGTATAATGGATTTCTTGTCATTCTTGTTAGGATAAACCTCGATCCCACCCGCAACGGAAGCATAATGAAAGAACAATCACGCACAAAGACACACAATATTTTCGTGGTTCGACCTCAATGCCTATTTCAAAAGGAGAGAAAACAATTTTCACTATATTAAATGAGTTACAATGAGATACAATACTCAACCTGAGCTCCAAACTCACTCAGCGTGTTGGCCGTGGATATGGTACCCTACTACCTACATAAAAGCTTTCCTTCCCCCTTTGCATGAGTGGATAATATTATTACTACCATCCATGTGGATTTTGAGACTTATTAATAGGGGTGAGAAAAAATCCGTCAAACCGCAAATCCAGTCCAAGCATACAATAAGATTAGCAATAGGTGGAGTAGCCTCTAAATTTTTATTAACCAAGCTTGGGTAGCTTAGATGAGCGATGTTGGATCGATAGTTGGATGAAGCTGTATTGTACCTCGTTAGATGTAGTTGAAGATCTGCTTAACGATATGACCAGGTAGCGTTGTGGCACTTATGTCCTCATCTTTACGTTTTCGAATACGTATGTCTGATATGCGTCCTGAGCTTATGATCACTCTTCTTTCAGCTGCAAGGGTAGGCCGGATCGGTACTTAATATTGATCTCACCCAAAGGTTTAGGATTTCCTCCCTTCACTTGGACGGATTATTTAACAGATACACACCCCGAGAATAAGCATTGACCATGCTGGGCCTTAGTATAGTTGTTGTTTGTGGTTTATGTTCAACAAAAGCAAATGAGTGCTGCAAAATGTACTAGCTAGCTAGGAAAAGATGAAAAAGAGATCAGTCCCATTTGTTGTTTGTCGAACTGGAACATAAGATGCAAGTAATGGCGAATTTCGCGAATCGTGTGGTCTCATCATTTCTGACACGAATTGGCAAGGTTTTCTGAGAAAATTAAAGCATTTTCTTCTCTTGCGAAACCTCTCTATACCCTCCATGTCAAATTGGTTGCAGGCAAAAATGGTGATAGTGTTCTCTTGACTTGATCTTTTTGAATTTGGAACAAAGGTTCCTTCCGGTTCAAAATAAACTCCGATGATTGTTCTTTGGACAACTCTATTCAACTTGGTAGTGTGGTAATTGAAGGTTGTTTTTGAATCTTGAATTTGTAGAAGAAACAGACAAAAGGAGAATAAAAAGCTCCACAAATTCCTCTTCTTTTCTTTTCTTGCCTTTTGGTCTTTAAATCCCTCCATAAATTTAACATCTCACATAGGCTATGGCGTAAAGAAGATATATAAAAAAAACCTCCAGCTCTGTCACACCCTCGATTTTCAACATAAATAAATAAGTCATTTCAATTAAAGAGCCTCACATATCATATATACTATCCAAAAGAATTTCCCACCTGTTTAATTTACAAATCAAACCCCCATGTCTAGAGAATTACAACCTTGGCACCACGGCCCAAATTAGCTTAGATACAAGTACGAACATGTTTAGAATATTACAAACGTTTAGTCAAAAGGATGGAGATGATGAGTTACAAATACATCTTTGTCAAAATAAAGTTTATACAAAGATGCCTAAGTAACTAAATGAGAATAGCTTCCAAAATCTTCACATCCAAGCATACAGAGCATGTAAGCTATTGCCCAACATTCAAACCTGAAAAGAAAGATTAGGTTGAGCTACACTAGCTCAGTAGAAAAATCTTTTACTAATTCTATGTGCAAATTTGATGATAAGTGCAGAGGGATGAAGACATGATAATATAACTCAATCGATGGATAGCAATCTAGCTCATAGGTATGTCAATCACTCACTAAGATCATTCCAAGACTTGCCATAATCACAAGCAACCACATTGTTCATAAGACTCAAACGACTCTAATGGTTCCGACAGTACTTGTTATTATCAATCTCCACCGTCTGTATTTCCACCCCTTGCGTTACAGCATAACACCACGAGGGTTACCGTATTACCACCCCTTACGTTACAGAGAACCCTAACAACTTGGATCACCGTATTACCACCCCTTGCGTTACGAGTCCCACCTGAGTCTTCGTATTACCACCCTTTGCGTTACGAGACTCCCTATCCCAACTTCAATTCCGACCCAAACGACTACTTTCTTACTCAACATACAATCTAAGGCTTTCTCATGACCATATTCATACATGAAAATCATACAATACGCCAACTTTACCATAAATGCACCATAAACATTCACAAGTATTCTATCAATGAATTAGATGCATTTCGACGCGATTTTAACCAAGTAAAACCTTATTTGTCCCTCACTAACGGAAGGTCAACGGATTAAGGATAACATCAATGAATTATAGGAAATCAAGTGAACATGCTAGGGATAGGTTTGGAAGTGTCCAAAAGGGGTTAGAAATGATCGGGAATCAAAACAGTCGAAGTATAAGCAAAGTGGGCAAAACTGCCCAGAAGGCCAAGGAGTATCGATACAATAATTATTGTATCGATAATTATTGTATCGACACGGGTACGTTACGGCAGATTCTGAAGCTACTGGAATGCAGATTTCTTCAGCGTATCGATACACAAGTACTTGTATCGAAACGGGGACATTACGAACAACAATTTTGTGCAGAAAACTCAAAGGCAAGCATAACACAATAACCAACGATTTAAGGCATGATTTTCTACACCAAAACAACATATTCACATATAAAAGAGGCAAAGAAATTCCTACCTCGAGTCAAGGAGCGAAACCCAAGAGATTCAAACAAGCCCTAGCTCCAAAATCTTTGAAATCAACCGAAATTCTTTTCTCCAAGCTTGACCCACGAAATTTTGAGCTCAAAGACACGATTGGAAGGCTTGAATGAGGTTGATTCTTGAGGTTTTGGAGGAGTTTAGAGAGAGAGCAAGAGAGAGAGAGAGAGAGAGAGTTGGGGAGAGGAAAGGGAGCCAAGAGATAGAGATAGAGATAGAGATAGAGATAGAGTTGGGAGAAAAATGATCTCCTGCCACTCACACCACTATATATACCCACATATTTGCAAATTACACATACACCCCCCTCTACTAAAAATTGCATCACCTTAAACCACAATTCAAATATTCACCACAAATCATATTTTCTCAATTAGACAATTAATAATCATTTCAAAAATTAAAAATTTTCCAAGTCTCTACAAGCTCCCTCCATCAGTGCTTCAAATTTATAATATGACTAACATATTTAAAGAAATTAGTAAATATATATATATATATATATTTATTACTAATTTCTTTATCTAATCTACATTAATTACAGTACCAATAATAACAACAATAACAATCCAATAATATGTCACTTGCCATTGCCAAGTTTATAGGATTAACATTGTAATTTATTAACATGTCCTATCGTTATGTTTTAGATAAATTTTTTTCATATGTCAATGCGAGTTTTCAATACATACCAAAAAAGAGTTCACGAAATCAAGGGATTGAAAGTTTGGAGGGCTATTTAAGTAATAATTAGTTTTTAAATAATCTCATGAACCAATAGAATCAAGATCATGACGCAATGAAGTAGATGGTTAGTAATAGGCAATCAACAACAACAACATAACATAACCCATCTAGTCCCTAATCATTGGGGGTATGGGCGGGGGATGATTGGAGATAGACCTAACCTTTGGCAATATATGCACAAAGTGACTGCTCTCAAAATACCACTGAAACAGCGGCCCCCCTAAACCTCCAAGAACCGAGGAGCTACATGGATGTTTTGTTGTAGAATCATGCCCCCAAATTAAAGCCAAATGGCATCAGAGAGGGCAGGCCTAGAGACCCAAATTAATTTATGTGCACATTACCATGCAATCACTAACGTAAATTATGTTTGAAACTAACAGTAACGAATGATAATAGCAATATTAATAAATTAATTAAAAAACAAATTTATAGATGCTTTTTTTTTGGTAAAAAAATTTTTATAGATGCTTGCTCAACGACATTCACAAGATTATTTTTCTAGTTATACTTATCATTCGCTCCGAAGGAAGGAATCAGAAAAACGTAAAAAGAAGATTAAATTTGATAAAAATTCATATGGGAAGACACTAAAGACAAAAAAGACAACTGTTTTAAAATTAGCTGGCCCAAATTCTGTGTTTATTGTGTTGCACATGAGTAGAATCCTCGCAAAATCTTTAATTAAACCACTATGGTAATTGTAGAGACCCGTATTTATTTTATCAAATATTAATACTTTATAAATGAATGATTATTGAGAAAGAAAGTGAAATAATAGTATTTATATTGTGATTTGGGGTCAAAGTGATAGAATTGATTGTGGAAGGGTGCAATGTGTAGTTTGTATATATATGAGTATATATAGGAGGGTGAGAGAGCATGGAATCATTTTTCTCTCCTCATCTCCCTCACGTCTCTCTCTCTTCTCGGTCTCTCTCCCTTTCTCTGCTCTCTATCCAAATTTCCACCAAACTCACTCAAAACCCTCTCAAATTAACCTCCATTCCTCGTTCTACGCTTGATTTTGGGCTTGCTCTTCGTCGATTAGAGCTCGGTGTGGTGTATTTCGGTCGAATCAAGGTTTTCGGAAGCTAGGGCTCGTAGATTTCGTGGGTTTTGTTCTTCGACTTCGAGGTAGGGATTCTACCTCTCAATATATGTAAAAGATGAGCTTTCTATCCTTGAAATCGTGCATATGGTTGTTGTTGTAGTTGAATCCTCGAAAATCTGCTCGTAACGTCACTGTATCGATACATGCTTTTTGCCGTATCGATACCATAAGGAAACAAAAGCTTCAGAATTTCTAATTTGAATGTTGTATCGATACCATCATTTTTGCTGTATCGATACTAAGAGCTTATGGACAGTTTTTGCTGCTTTGTTCCAAACTTCATCGTTTGACCTCCGATCACTTCTAACTTGTTCTAAGCACCTCCAAATCACTCCATAACATGCTTAACCGTACTCGTTGAGTTCATGAAGTATCTTTGCATCTCTTACCCTTGTTCGGTAGAATTCTACATTGAATACCCCTTAAACCTTGATTGGAAAGAAATGATACATTACGTGAGTACGAGATTCTTGGACACTTTTGGACACAACGACAACATTCGGGGCCCATCGACGGATGGGTGCCTGGTAAGGGGTATCGGGATCCCTTAATTGGCCCGGCAGGAGCAAAAGCTCGTATTGGTTATAATCAGGACCTACCGATGGGTATGGTGCCTGGCAGGGGGTATCGGGATCTCTTAATTGGCCTGGCAGGAGTTTCGGCTCATGACACATACGACGAAGGGATTTTGGAACATGAAAAATGGAAATGATTCGAGTTTGAGTTGCACTATGATCGTTTAGTGGTCGTTTGAACTTGTTGAATTGCGATTGTCGATAATCTTGTGGTCCTTGTTCATGGTCCTACCTTGATTCATCCTTGCATTTCATTTGCATATAATGTTAGTGTAGAATTTCCTAGGGCTAGTGTAGCTCAAGCCTTATATCATTTTCAGGTACTGACTCGGGACAATAGCATGCATGCTTGGAGTGCTTGGATGTGATCATTGTTTTGAAAGCTAACATAGAAGAGTTACTTAGTCATCTTTGTAAATTTCTTTTGGAAGATGTGTTTGTAACTCTATTTATAAATCTTTGACTAAGAAATATTGTAAACTCTTAACTCTCTTACGATCTTCTGTACTTATGTTAATTTGGGTTTCGGAGCCGAAGATGTAATTTTGGGAACTTTAGATGTTGAAATGAGATTATGGAAATGGAATACTATATTATTTGGGGATATCGTACGGATTACTATGAGGTTTTATTTATGAAAAACCTTTATAATTATGTTGAAAATCGAGGGTGTGACAATAATCCTTGTACGTTCTCCTTAATTTCCTGCATGTGAGATCTTGAGAGAGAGAGAGGAATAAATATTTCAGAATCAGAATCTTCCAAAATATTGCAGAGAATCAAATAAAGTTTTGATTATAATTCTGGTTCTCCATTGCACAAGCGTAATCAAACCAATTGTGTGTGAGAGAGAGAGAGAGAGAGAGAGAGAGAGAGAGAGAGAAATAGAGGTACAGAGAGAGTAGTAAGCATTAAAAAGGGAGATAGAGGCAGAGAATGTGGAGAATTTTTTGGTTGTAAATCGGGTATCATGTGGTAACCGATGCGCACATCTGGGTCGTCAAAAAATGCAACCGACGGTCCGGATTGAAAGTACCAAACGGATTAAAAAAGAAAAGAAAGTGTATTTCAATCCGGACCGTCGGTTGCATTTTTGGGTAGCCTGGATGTGCGTGTCGGGTAACACGTCAGCCGTACCCTATTTGCACCAAAAAATTTCTCAAGAAAGTGAATCAACCAATGATTTGTTTCTGATTATGAGGATTTGATTTCTGATTTTTATTTTGAATCCAATGGTGGAAAAAGAGTGTGAGAGTTTGAGATAGTTGAACGCGTGAGTTAGGTTTAAGAGATCAGTTGACGCAGGTTTTAAGGTGAATTATAAGGGATTCAATGAGCAATACAAAGAGTAACGAGCACATAACGACGTGCAAACACATCACCCTCTTTGCTAATGATCACATATGTTTAGCTTTCACACTTCTCTCGTCGAGACGACAACCACTCTAAAAAGTTTAACGTGAACCTAACAAAATTTCAAGATAAATGAAAAAAAAAACTCTGAAACTAGAATTTAGGAAGAAGAGAGCCTAATATCCATCTTTATTTTTTAGCATATTTTTATTGAAAAATCAACAAACTAAGAGCATCTTCAGCCTTGATCCAAATTTTTTTAAATCTAAATTTGGGTAAAAACTCATTTTGGGTCAGGCTCACTCCAATGGCAAAATGATCCATTACCCAAATATATTATTTTTTTATGCTTTCAAAACTATTTCCCTCCATTTTTGTTTCCCCCAACGATTTCGGCCAAAAGGGTAGTACACATCTCTCCTCAACGACACGGTTCTTATTCCACAATCAGCTTCAAGATTCTTTCTTAGAGAATAGGGAGAGATCGTCGAGACTTCAGCATTCAGATATCTATATAGAGAGAGAGAGAGAGAGAGAGAGAGAGAGAGAGAGAGAGAGAGAGAGAGAGAGAGTTACAGGTATCCAAGCTTGGGAAAGCCATGACGTCGTAGACGCCATACTCTCAGAATGGCATGGAAGGAGTTGTTGAAAAGAGAAAAGAGCTGTTGGAATATTAGGGAAAAAAATGGGGAGAGACTTGGGTTGTCTCAAATTTGGAAAAAAAAAGAAGGTAAAATCCAAAATGGGAAAAGGTTTGGGTCAAAGATTGAAGAGGATTTTTTGTGGGTTTTGTCCAAATTTTAAATTTTGGTTTTAAAATGTGTTAAGGTTGGAGATGCCCTAAAAGGGCCAAATATCCATCTTTATATTTTTAGCATATTTTTATTGAAAAATCAACAAACTAAAATGGTGTAATTTGGAAACAATTATTGAAAGATTTCTTAAATTCTGGCCACAATGTCAAGTAGTCTTGTCAAGTGCTCATAAAAATCAAAACATAATTGCAGGCGTTCCCCTGGTAGCGCGCGCGCTCTATCTCTCTCTCTCTCTCTCTCTCTCAATGGCAGTAACTCTACGAGCTCTCAGTCTCAGACCTACATCGTCCAAAACCCTCCCTTATCCCCGCCGTAATCCGCATTTTCCGGCAACTCACGTCGGTTTCCTCCTGTGCCACACTTTCACTCTCAACCCCAGCCCATTACTCCTTCCCAAAACCCATTCATTTCCAAGCCCGGCTCACCGCTCCGATCAGGTCTAATCCTTTTTTTTATTTTTCATCCTCTCTATCTTGAATTTCAACTTTGTCCTCATTGTTAATCGCATTGCGTTTCAGGTCGGTGGTGATGGAGACCAATCTCGTGAGATTATGGGGTCTCCCGCGGCCTCGATTTGGAAGAAGAATTTGTTAGGGTTTGCGTTGAATAACTTTCTTCCGTTAGGTATTACTGGACAAAGTTTTCAAATTGGAATGGTGTATCGTTTTTCTCATTTTATGAATCGTGTTGGGATACGTATCGCGTAGGGTTTATCCGACTTTCTTCCGTTAGGTAAGATACGTTAACATAGAATAATATAAAATTAAAAATATTCATACCAATTAACACACTTAAAATCTATTGCATATATTAAAAAAGAAGTTTTTAGGATGAAAATCTAAGTTTTCCAAGTGGGGTCTATCACATTGAGGTGCTCTAGAGTCTAGTGTCTTGGCAAAGGGAAGAAAAAAAGAGTTATCTGATTGATGCAAAGTAGGATCGATGTATGTTCTTTCTTCAATTTGAGCCCTAATGGATTGAGGTTGGATTTTCTTCAAATGGTTTGAACGTGGCCATAATTAGATCAGTCGATTCGGAATGTGTTTGGAGTTTTGCTTCCTAAAAATAAGGTTTGATTTTAGTCAATAAGTAATCGTAGTAGTAGGATACATACCTTATCGGGATACACAATTATATCGTAGGATACGTCATATCGTCAGATTTCTACACAAAAAGGATAGGAGGTGGGATACATATAGTTTTTCTAAGGAGATTGGAGATGATACAAATCGTAGGATAAGTTCCCGTATCAAAGGCTTTTTAACAACCATGTACTGGAATGCTACTGTGTTTTTGCTGTTTGCTGTCTCATTAGGGTTTGCTATCTACCGGCCGCTCACACCCAGTGGGCAGTGGATAGCATGCATATAATGCCAAATAAGTTTAAATTTCAATACACATCTCACGGATATTAATACACTTTTGCGAATATCAAGATACTTTTTTTGAAGTTATCCATTGCGCCAAGGGCTATGCTTAGCACCCCCATGGGGTTGGCCTATTGGTCCCTGAGAGACTTAGGGGTTTGCTCCCTCCTAAGGTCTTAAGTTCGGAACCTTTCAAGTGCTATCAACTACTTTGGAGCCAGTCCATACGGAGTTTTACTCTGGCTTTAATTGGGCTCCTCGCAAGTGCGCGGTAGGATTGGGGCCCCAAGATTAGTGGAGGTGCGTGTAAGCTGGCACAGACACGTGAGTTATAAGGAAAAAGGGCTTTGCTTAGCATTTTCCTTCTCATTATTATGGTTGTGCTATATGTCGTATTACTGTGTTTTTTCTGTTGCTTTAAGATTATCATGATTGCTCGAGTAAGATTATCATGATTGCTCGAGTGATATTGCATTTTCCTTCTCATTATTATGGTTGTTGTATATGTCGTATTACTGTGTTTTTTCTGTTGCTTTAAGATTATCATGATTGCTCGAGTGATATGTTAATTATGCGGATGCATATAATTCATCGCCTCGTATTTTGTTTCACCTGGAGGACTGGAATAAGAATGTGGTTAAACTATATTGTATACAGGCTGAGAACTGTATCATCTATTGTAGGAGAGTTACAAAGGACCAAAATGTATGAAAAGGGAACTGGAAGAGTTAATGTGAATGGTTGGGCTGTCACGTCCCATCCAACGGTGTACACTGGTGGATATTCAGAAACTTGAATTTCCCAAATTAGACCAAGAAAACTACTCCAATGGATACTCACATAAGAATTGGAAGAGAACTTTTACGTTGAAAGAAAACATGTAGATCCGTCGAGTTTTCAAGTTTCTGTAGGTCATAATCGTTAATTAATGACCTCATAATGTTGTTGTCGTAAGTCATAATAACCTCTTATATCGTGTCCTTGCTTGTATCGATTTATGGAGTGACGAAATCTTTTTGTAGTAGAGAGATGGACGTATAAAGGGTGTTCAAAAGTTTAGTGGAGTGGGCTAGACCAGAAGCGACAATGTGTTTATTTGGTTTTCCAAGGTAACAAACCATCATCCAAGACAAGCATATGGACACATAATATGGAAAGTGTCAAGTGAATACCCTGTGGCCATGTTTGACTGATCGGAATAAAAATGAGAGGAAAAGATATTCCATAGAATGAGTAATCCCATGGAGCTAATAGAGGGGAATGGGATTAGCAATAATACCACATTCCTCCAGATATTGGTTTATAACCTGTTTTGTTAATTTGTTGTGTGATTAGTTATGTAATGGATATGGAATTCCTCTACCAAGTTATTGCATTCAATTCAAGTACCGGATATGATTTCCTATGGAATTATAATATAGTCTCTTGTCCAATCCAGCCACTGAAACGGAGTGCCATATTGTGTATATGGTGCCCCTACTTGCAGCTGTAACCATCCTTTTGGAGCATTCAAGAGTTACATGTAACTTCAGATTCTAAAGAGGGCGGAAATATTAGTAGAAACGAAAGGTGTGATACCCATCCTTGAAACCAAAGCTCAAAGGTTCTCTACCCTGCCCATCATAGCTCAGAATACCTCACGTAATATCTATGGGGTACCAGCACAATCCTTTTTGCTGTGTCGTAAAACCAAATCTTTCCCAGTTTAGGAGAATGGATGTGTGAGTTGAGTCATCAAATTAATGTACTTTAATATGCATAAATATCCTAATCAAATATCTAGTAGTAAGGTGATTTCTGTTATATAGGAGGAAATTGGCTTTGCATCATGCAAAAAGTGTTAGCAATAATCAAGGACCGGCTATGGTAAAGTAGTTATATTTGTCTTGTCATTTGCACGAAATGGATGATTGCACCAAACTTAGTTGCAGGGAGCTTCCAAAGTGGGTGCACTCTCGAGACGGGAGCTCAAATTGGTGCTCCTGTCGAGACGGGAGCGTGCTCCAAAATATTTTTGGAGCTTCCATGCTAATCTCAAGGAAGAAATTCGGAATTCTCTTTGCAAAAAAGTGCAAGGAAGAAGAAAAGGAGAAAAGAAGAGAGATTTAGGATTCTTGTCATGTATTTGACTTATATATGTGTTTAGTCCATAAATTTGATGTAAAAACTATATTGGGCGGTCTTTTCATACTCATGTTTCTGTATAACAAATACTTATATACACGCTCCTTTCGGCTCTCCTTACTTATGATCTTCTACATACCCCGCTCCCGCTCCCGCTCCCGTTGCTGGTTAGTGCAACTAAGCACCAAAATACTGTTGCTTTATCAACGAAGGTACTTTGACAAGAGAGCTTGTCGATGTGTACCGTGTCTATGCCTCTTACATTCTAGTTGATATGGTCTACGCACGGCATATTGACTAAAAGGGTCTAATAGATGACTTCCCATAGAAGCTTTTAGCTTTTTTGTTTACTTGTGTTGAGAGTCAGTATTGTGGTTATCATGTATTCTTGTTTATAGTCCATGACGGGTTATGCTATTGTTGTCACGTGCCATTTTTGTCGCCTAAGTTGAAGTTGGCTTTTCTAATGTATGTGCAGCTCTTGTTGGTGGAGTGATGTTTGGGCTAGTGAATCCTAGCCTTGGTTGTCTAGCTGACAGATATTATCTGTCAAAATTTAGCACTTTTGGGATATTTATTATCTCTGGTAAGTTTCCTACATGTAATTCTCCTTATGTCTCTTGGGGACACCCCATCGGCTTGAGTTACATCTGCAACAAATAGAATCAAATTTTTTTTGTCAGTACCTTAGTTATGGGACAACCTTACCTATCTGCTATATGAATTTGGATGCTTCCTTTTCTAACTTCTCCAAGTTACAGGCTTAACGTTGCGTAGTGATGAAATTGGTGCAGTTGCTGAGGCATGGCCAGTTGGAATTTTTGGGCTAGTATGATCTCAAATTCTTTAGTGCCACTATGATATTTGTAGGTTCATTCTCCAGAAAGTTTCTTTCTTGTCCTGCTTTAAAGGAGAGGAGGATTTGTGGGTCTGTGTCTGCTGACTCTGCTTTAGTGATATCAAGTCTCTATTCGCAATTTCACATGATCCCTTGATGAATAATATTTAATGTAATTTGTATGTTATCAGTATTCTTTCAGTTTCATTCGTTCCTCTTTACAATACATGCTTTTGTGTGTACAGGAATTAGGAATAATTATTGAGTATAAATCCTTGTGAAAGTTTGATCATTCGCATTCGTATAGTTTTGTTTAGGAGGGGGTTATTCATCTCATCCTGATTCTAATTCTTACATTTGTGACTTTACTACAGAAATCCTGGAGACATATGTCCATTCTCTTTGATTTATATATTTTTAGTTGGGTACTTAAGTTGCTACTGCCTGAAAAGAATATCCTATTCATCAAATGATGCTACCCTCATCTGGAAGCAGATTCTGTAGAGTGGCTACTATTCATTAAGCAATGTTCTAAAAATCGCTAGGCGCTAGTCGGGCGAAAAAAGGGCGCCTAGCGCCTAGGCGCCGACTAGTCGGCCACCTAGCACCTAGGTGGGGACTAGGTGACCGACTAATCGGCTACCTAATCTAGGCATTGGACCACTGTCTAGCGCCTAGGCGGGGACTAATCGGCCTAGGCGGCCGACTTTTAGAACACTGTCATTAAGTGACGGTACCCTCATCTGGAAGCAGATCCTATAGTCCGAAGCCACCTCCTTTTATAAACGAGTGCTTCAATTAGTCCTTCTAGGATAGTAAGTTAGGATCTTCTGTTTCGGTTTCAATTGATGCTGAGTTACATGACTTTTAACATATTGCTTCTGCTTCTCTCTCTATTCTTTTCCTCTTAATTTCAGTTGTTCTTGGTGAATATTAAGTGGTTGCTCTTCTTGTCAGTGTAGGGTTCTATCTTGTTGTTTACTCCCTTTTTTTCAAAGCTTATTTTACAACTTCAGCTCCAGCCTCAAGAATTTGTCACAGGTACTACAAATGGACCTGTTTTGAACTAAGTTGTGTATTTTTATTTTGGGATATGAACAACAAATAGATGCAAAATAAAATGTGTTGTATTTGACATACAAAACAATATGAACTACTGTTTTATAAATCATGTTATGGTTATTCAGGGAAGTACTTCAAACTAATGGCTCAGGATATATTGTCACTTTTTGCATATATTGCCAAATGTTTGGTCTATCTTGACTCTCCAATCCTCCTCTACCCATATCCCCATGGGGATTACATGGGTAGTACTTGTTTTGCTGCTATTGTAATGGCTTAGAATCATGTCAGAGATGTTCAAGTTAATATAAAGCAAGGAAAAGAGTTAAGCTGGAGTATGCCTTCAGAGTCCGAGCTCCACATGCTAACTGTTTTTGGTTTTGGTTATTGTGGAATAATGTTTAGTCCTCTCTGTGATCATAAGGTTCATCCTTCCATCTTTTACGATAGGAAAGCTTAAGGCTTTATCTGCTTGATCTGTTTCGCTTGTACATTGAACTACCCCTTCCTGATTATGTGGCATACTAGAGTGGGGACTAAAATGGTATGTTTCATGTAGTTATTATCCCATCTAATTCTCTCTGATTTGTGAACTTTGTTGGATTCTTGTCCTTAATTAATGCTACATGGCTATAGTCTTGCATATGTCCAGTGTATAGGATTTGTTTTTTTACATCGGAAATGATGATGAGTCAAAACAAGAATAAACAGAAACTAAACTGATATTATTGTGTAGCTGGCCCCTTTTTGCGGGTTGGATGATATGGTTTATTTTCTTTTCAAGGAAAGGAAAATAATAGCGTCACATTACATATTACATTAAAATTCATTTATTGATGGGGAGGGTTATGTAACTTACGATACAAGTTATGTTAACAAAATTCCTATTGGGAAAGTTTTCTATTTTTTTTGCAAGTCCTCTTTGCCCTTTGTGTTGAGTCTATTGGCACGATAAAATGTAAGTGTCCAATGTTAGATAGCTTGATGTACATTGTGGGTCCATTTTCTAACAACTTAAGCTTTTGGGACAATTGATAACTTAATAGTCTCGTCTTCTTTGATAAAAGGGAACTCAGTAATCCTGTAATGGTGTCCCTACTTGATAATAAAATATCGAAAATGGGTGGGCTATAAACCCACAAGAGAAAAGAGAACACCAGAGTGAGGGATGGATGTACGAGGCATTGCATTCCAATAATTGGGTTCGGGGTGACAAGAAGTTAATGAAGTCATCTTTGCTATTTTCTGTAGTTTCTTTTCAAATTTCTTAGTGTTTCTGCTTTCTACAGGACTGGCAATATTTAGCTGTATGCCAACAACGTTATCAAGTGGAGTAGCTCTGACTAGGGTATGCTAGTTGTTCTTAGTTTTCCGTGATTATGTTTTTTCACTTTTTTGGCTATGTTTATCAGCAAACCCCAATAGAAAAGGGTAGCAAGTTTGACAATGGAATTTACTTGTTGAAATACAGCTTGCTGGAGGGAATTCAGCTCTTGCCCTTGCTATGACTTTGGTATCTAGTCTGCTAGGAATTTTGGTTGTAAGTTGGTGGAGCTATGTTATACATTTCATTAGAACATCTTGTTCCCTTTATACACTTGTTCAAAGATATTTTAGCTTTTACTACCATCGATATGAGTTGGTATTCACACCATACTTAGATCTCTTTGTACTGTAATTGAAGCATTTCTGCTAGTTTCCAACTGTAATTGAAGCATTTCTGCTAGTTTCCGTAGAAGTCCCAAATTTGATGTGTCTTGATTTTGATCGCATTAAACATTCAGCCCTAATGTATTCTGCGTTCTGTGAATTTTGGTCTTTGTTTTGGTGTTCCATTTTGGTGTTATGATGAAAAGTTGGGCTTCAGCTGCCATTAAGAAATCTACCTCTTATTTGGTCCACCTTTAGAAAAGCTGTAGCCAATGCCGGTCTTTTGTGATCGAGGGTAGTGGAAAGACTCGATTGGCTACCCTCAGACTTGAACCAGGATTCTCATGTGTCTGTGCTTTTACTGTTTGCACCTTAAAATGGCCTTTAAGTTCAAGTTTTTACATTTATTTACGTGCAAAAATAGTATGTGCATATGTGTGTGTACACACACAGCCACAAACATACTGTTACCCTTATGTGTGTAAGTGTATATGAAGCTCTATAAACTCATACTGATTCTTTTAACAATCCATTTGGCTTATAAGGTTTTGATTAGGAGTTATAATTTTTTTTTTTTTTTTGGAAATTGTGATGGTATGCTCTTATTGCTATCAGAATGACAACGCTAGATTTCATCTGAAATTCTAGTGTTATTTGTGTTGGGACTTGTCAATTTCTGCGTCATTTGTACTATTCATTTTTAGTCGACACCTTATGAAACAGAATATAACTCTAGGCTTATGGAGGAACAGTACGCATGAGATGATAGGAGATGTAACCAATTTGATGATGGAAGTACAGTTTCTGCTCTTTGCCTAGTGCATGCAGCATTATCACAGCAGCTTCTATATCAACATATTTGAAAGCAGCATACAATGATAATTTTTGGCTGATATCAAATGAGTTTATGCGGTGAATAGTTTGACTCCTTTGTTATGCTCTACCATTATGTGTACAAGTGCTTGGCTGCCTCTGTGTGTGTGTGTTGCTGGAAACCTTGGTTTATTTCGAATACCTATCACCCACCATGTTTCCTAGACTTGGTTTATTAACCTCAATACAAGTCTTTCTTATTCAAATTAACCTTAGTCTTGTACTTAAAGCAACTCATTTTGTAGGTTCCTTTTTCTATCTCAATGTTCATAGCTAATGGAGTTGGCGTATCTGTTCCTACCGAACAGTTGTTAAGAAGTCTTATTCTAACACTTCTGGTGCCTCTTCTTGTTGGGAAGGTAATGTTCTTGCTTCTTTAGTAGAAACACGGTATATGATTTTGACACAGACTTATTCAAAGGAGGCTTGCCATTTGATTTTAACGAACTATTTAGTTCTCAAGTGCTTTGGAGCAAGTAGTCTTGAAAGAGCATTTAAATGTTGTAGGGCTTGTTTTTAAACCAGTCTTAGACACAGAGCACTATCTCCTTGCAGTAGAAGCCATTATACTAGCAATTCTAAAACTGCTACTGATGCATTTTTAATTTGAATTACTGCATGTAAAGGAGAGCATTTGCAGGAATATGCTCATGTTACTTCCTTTATGTTTGTTCCTTTATATGTTGTTTTACACTCTCCTGGATTAATTTGTGACTCCAATCAACAGGTTTTTCGAGAAACCTTCAAAGGTGAGTGCTCTATATTCTTTGCATGATTTAGTCCTACTTGGTCCCCATTTTAGGAGGAATTTAACATGTAAAGCCTAGCTTTTGCTCCCAGGCTATTTCTGTAGTGACACAATACTTATTACTTTAGTAGCAACTCAACTTTTAATCTTTCTGCCCACCCATTTATGTGGAGGTCATTCCTTCTTGCCATTGACACATTTGGATTTGTCATGAAGTTGAATGTGCTGTTGAAATGGTAATTGGAATTGTCAAATTTTCGTAATACGTCAATTTTTTCTTCTATCTGTATTGTTTATATTTACACTTAATTGTGCAAAATGTCTTACAATGAGTGGTAAGCATATCCACTATTTCCCAACATCGATGCCGATGTTAATGTTCTATGCTTCATTTCCAACCTGTACATTCCTCTTGACCTCACCTATTTGTAGATGCAATGTCAGTTATAACTATAAGGTCGTTTTGCAAAATAACTTCTCTTAAACTGCCAATGATAATTAAAGTAAGCATTTCTAACACGAATTTCTTTTATCTCATGCATCTTGTATGTTAAGTGACATCAGTGAATATAGAATACATCTTTCATAGTTTCATGTGTTAGTTTTGGATTAAGCAACATGTCATAAGACACCGACATGTACAACGCGTTGGTTCTGTTATCCACTTCATCAGACTAAATAGTACAGTACGCTTCTTAGCTGTTAAGATAACACTTGTATAGCTACCATTACCAGTTCCGGTTATCAGGTCTGATTCGAATTGCACTGCAGGCTTGGCAGTCTTTGTCGATCAAAATCTCAAGCTTTTGTCCATGATTAGTGCACTCTTACTCGGTTTGGTAAGCCATGAACCTTGGATTCAATTTCTTTAAATCTCAGGATGATCAATGTTAATACTTGTGTAATTGTCATCGTAATACATTCTTGTTTGTTTATTGAACGGTCATCGGTTGGCAAACTATGTAGCCTTTGGATATTGAGTGATTTAATGCAAATTTTAACCGGTTTGTTTTCCTGCTAATTGTCTCTGTATGGTAGAGTTGTCTGTGCTTCTTGGAGAACCCAAATTGTAGTCTAAAGTTGGGAAGCATAATAGTGTCACTTATTTCGTTCGTGAAAAATCTTCTGTAAGGAGAATCTTCTCTCTTCTCCTTTCCAATTTCTAAACAATGGCCAATAAAATACCTGATTTTCCTTGAAAGTCTTTGACTAATAATAACCCAGTGAAACTCTTCCACAAGTTTCACAAGTCTCTCTCTCTCTCTCTCCCACACCCGCACACTTTTAAGGTTTCTAGTGTCCTTCAAAAGTGTAGGTTCAACGGTGGCTTTCATCCTAAGAATTGTTCCTAAAGAAGTAGATCCACATATTGTTCTTCTCTTTTCGTGTTTAGGGGTTGTTTTAATTTTTTTTTGATTTTTATGCAGGTGCCATGGATACAGGTGAGTAAATCAAGGGCGCTGCTGCTTATGGTTAAGCCTGCAGTTTTTCTTGTTGCTGTCGGGATGGGAGCGTATGTTCTCTCTAATTATTTGGTTCTTCATATTAAACTCCTGGTCTCTCTTATGCTTATTGTAATGATTGGATTTCTTTTACTTGTTTTAGTTTTTTCCAGCTTGCACGTGTTAGAATCATTAGTGAGTTGGATTAGACATTAAAAAAAAATGCCGTCATTTGTCTTACGTTATCACTGAAATTAGATATTTGTTATGGTAATTTAATCTACTTGCATCATGCTCTTGTTAAAGCTGCAAGCCTGCAACTGATAATTCTAACTATCTTGTCTGTATAGGATGCAACAACCCAAGTAGACTACTGGCACAAAACTTAAAAAAAAAAGCCTAACATGGCTCAAAATGCATTGTCAAGAGACGATTGCCTATAATGCTTAAGCTCAAATTACTAATAGCTGCCTTAATGATGCTCATAGCCTCATACTTGAGCGATGTGGGTTGGGATATCACTCCCCACTCAAATACACTGCCTACTTGTCAAGTTGCTCATTTTCTTTCCCTGGTGGATGTCATGTGGAATCCCACATCGATAATATATGGAAAGTGAATTCCATATATAAGGAAACGCGAGCTGCAGAACAGATAACCTGAGGTTAACCTTTTGAGTCATGTGGTTAGACTAAGGGTAAACAGGTGAGCTGGCACTGGTCGTGATAGGTGGTATCAAAACTTGCACTAACCGGAAGTGTGAGGTGGGTCCCACAAGTGAGGAGCTTGAGGTGCTTATCGTGCTTGGGTGGATCCCACATGAGACGAACTTGACGTGCTTAAGTGGGTACTTCTCTCGCATCGCTTGGTGGGTGGAAGTGATGGACCTTGGGGCGCAACGAGGATGTTGTGGTCCTAAGTGGGCGAGATTGTGGAGTCCCACATCGGTAATATATGGCATGTGAATTCCATATATAAGGAAACGAGAGCAGCTACTGTATAACCTGAGGTTAACCTTTTGAGCCATGTGGTTAGGCTAAGGGTAAACAAGTGAGCGGGCGCGGGTTGTGACAGGTGGTATCAAAACTTGCACCAACCGGAAGTGTGAGGCGGGTCCTGCAAGTGAGGAGCTTGAGGTGCTTGTCGTGCTTGGGTGGGTCCCACATGAGACGAACTTGACGTGCCTAAGCGGGTTCTTGTCTCGCATCGCTTGGTGGGTGGAAGTGATGGACCTTGGGGCGCAACGAGGATGTTGTGGTCCTAAGTGGGCGAGATTGTGGAGTCCCACATCGGTAATATATGGCATGTGAATTCCATATATAAGGAAACGCGAGCAGCTATTGTATAACCTGAGGTTAACTTTTTGAGCCACGTGGTTAGGCTAAGGGTAAGCAGGTGAGCTGGCGCGGGTTGTGACATGGGATGGGGTGTGACATACTGACATGTCAGATAGCAGCTCATAAGCAGGCACATGGTACACTACCACAAGCTTGATTCTATGTTGCTGAGTGACTTAATTTAAGAGCCATAACATGGCCAAACAACTAAGCCTACGTTACTAGTTGTTGTCCACATGGTTTATGATATATCAGACTCGCATCTTCTACTTGAGCGATGTGGAATGGTAGATAAGAACAACTAGATCAGAAGTTAGTATTGGATTTACTGAAAGAACATAATCCCAGCTTCTCGGATCAAATTCAAATTCCTAATGAAACCCTGGTGAATCTGCTGACTGAACAACATTTCCAAACCACGGGGTTGGTATACCCCTTTACTCACCTCTTACTATGAAAAATAGTCCCCTCATGCTTTTAATTCCTACGAATTTGTCAAATGGGATGTAACTGAGATTGATTTTGGTAGGCCCATAATGTAACTCCCTTGCATCAACAATATGATCCGCTTCTCAGTTAAGTATCAAATATGTTCTTATGTGCTTTACTCAAGGGATTCCAATGTTTCAGCAATTTTACCTTCTGTCTGACATCTCAATTAGGTTGAAAACCTTGAAAATGAGTGAGTACCTGCGATATCTTATGGTTCAAGATTGAATTGGTAACTGAAATTTAGTGTCAGGTGGTTTCTACTTTGCTGTTTTATCAATCAAAATTCCTCCAGTTAAGAGAGTACTAGAAAATGTCTTATTTAGCTATTAGATGCACCCTCTTTTTCTATTCTCACTAAACCCTCTTTTTCTATTCTCACTAAGCCCCCATGAAAAACTATATATGTCAGGCTCTGTTATTTTAGATCTGGTAAGACTTGTTTATCAAGTAGGCTGTGACGATCTAACAATATGTTATATGTACTATTGACATACATTTGTGGGTATACAGGGCTTATCGGGACTTGAATTTCGTAGCTTCAACTGATAGGACTACGATCTCATATTGCAGGTTTCTGCACCTCATCCTGTTAGCTTTTAATGCTCTTTCAATACAAGGACTCTCGGCCATTTCTGGTGGTAGAAAATCAGTGTTTGCAAAGAGAGAAAATGCCAGTGCTCTTCTAATTGTGGCAAGCCAGGTGACATAAGATTGGTTTGAGCTTTACATTCTCCAACTGACCAACAATGATTTGTTTTTTCCTGCCTTTTTTTTGGTGTCAATTTTGATGCTGTTGTGTGTTTAATTTTCCTAGAAAACTCTGCCTGTAATGGTAGCAGTTGTGGAGCAGCTTGGCGGTGCATTAGGTGAATCTGGTTTGCTGGTTCTTCCTTGTGTAGCTGCTCATCTGAACCAGGTAAATGCTGTACTTCAAATTTTCTCGCTCTCTTTCATTCATTTGTTTTGATTGTAGCTGAAGCGAGCTCATGATGTAGATCATAATCGACTCGTTTCTCGTAAACTTCTTGCTTCGGGAGGAGCCATCTGTCAACAAGGCCAAGGTAGCTTGAGAGTTGGAAAAGAAATCATGAAACATATACATGGTTGTTGTAATCGCATCTTTGATCTGCTTTAGGGAGTGTATGTACATAAAAACCAATATTTTCAATCTTACTCCTTTTAATCAAAATTTCTAAAAGAGCCTTGACTTGCTACATTTATACTTAAGATAGTGATCGGAGTCTACCTCAATTGTTAGTATTGTCAAATTCCTTTATACTTTAATCGTTGGCACATCATCATTGTGTAGTCAATGACTTAGCGGGTTACATAATTGATAAACAAGAAAACCTTGTGGATTTATCTAGAATAGCAGCGTGCTGTTTTTTATTTGGCCTTAATCTGGAAAATTGCATTGCAAACCGTCACTGTTAGGTTATCTTACATGGCGAGGTTGGTGCGAAAGGTCTGCTGCCTGCCCCAAAAATTAAAGAGCTAGGGTGTTAGAATTTTAGATATCTAGAGAAGTTTTTATTAGTATATGATATGATATGATACTCAATACTAGAAGCAGATGGCAAGAAAATCGCGGCTCATGGAAGCAAGCTAGCTCCCTATGTAAATGCCCTTATCCTCTCATCTACTGAAATGAGGTTAAGTGTAGCGCCTTCTTTTTTGGGGGCAAAGGCTCGGAGCATTATAGTGCCGATCATAAACATATCATATTTGCGGGAATGTGAATTAAGAACGAGAGTGTAGAGTAAGGATTGAGAGTGGAAGGATGTTATAGATGCTTTATTAAACACTTGATAAAGTACTTAATGGAGAATTGGCAGAAACAGTAATGTTATTGAAGATCAGCTTTAACAAGTTTTTTTTTCTTTTTCTTAAATAAGGCCAACTATCATGATTTTACAAAGAAGAAAATTGGGTAAAAGTTACTACAAGAAGACCCAAAGATTTGAACACCTTTATAAAGCACCCCCAAAAAGCGATTGGGAAATTCTGTAGTGCAAGGCCCTGTAAGGCATCCTGTAAGGCGCACACAGGCTATTGATCTTGATAATGAATGGTTTTGAGATAAAAAATTTAATTATGACCGGTAAGAATTATTTATTATCAGTCATAATTGATTTTTAAAGTGGACCGTTAATTGATGAGATCGATGGCTGTGTAGTCCTACACGTGCACTACACCCCGGATCCCTCAAAAAGAAGCAGCCGGAAGAGAGAGAGAGAACACAAGTTATGGGGTTTGGGAATCATCAGTGATCAGTTAGCTCATGGAAGTGGTGTCGAAAATGAGAAAAACTTTTTCTTACAGAGGTTTTCGTAAAAATGTTTTATGGAGGTGAATCGTGTGCGTCTAAAAGTGTTTTGGACGGTCGGATTTTAAAAGAATTTTTCTACCCCGGAAAAGTTTTTTTTTTTAAATCCAGACCGTTGATTGCCAAAACAAACGAGTGAAATTTGCCGCCTCCGAGAACAATTTATTCACAACTCCTCCTTCAATATCTCTCGTCGAAAATAATCACACTTTACGAATCAGGCAACTCCCTACTAGATGAGATGCTATCCTTTCAAGCATCTACGGCGGTCCGCTGTGATATTCAAACGAGCTCTGCCTTAGAGCATCCACAATGTAATAATCAAAATCAAAAAGTTGTTAAAATTAATAATGTTTGCTCAAAAAAATATTTACATTGTAATAACCAAACTTAGCAATCTCTTAACAACTTATCAAATTTTGGCATTTGAATAATCAAAACTAACAATCTTTTGTCAATAATCAACTCTAATGGTCCCCACATTTTCTCAATCAAGTACACCCATCATTAAACAAAACGTTCTCTCTCTTCCCTTCTCTCTCTCTCTCTCTCAAAAATGTTTTCAAAAAATAATTTTTAAAAACTATTTATTTAGAAACTTAAAAAAAAAACTGTTTTTTTTTTTAAAAAATTGTTTTCTTTTTGAAAAAACAGTTTTTTTTTTAAAAAAATGTTTTTCACTAAACTGTTTTTTTAAAATTATTATTTTTCAAAAAAACTATTCAAATTATTGTCACAGTTTTTATTTTTTAGAATTTTGTCGTTTGAAAAGGTGATGTGGTAAGTTTTGGTTATCCAATTTTGATTATTACATTGTGGACCTCTACATTGTTAACCTTAGCAATGTCTTAAATAGATAACCAAAAGATGATGTGATAACTTTTGGTTATCTAATTTTAATTATTACATTGTGGATGCCCTTAGTTTTAGTATTTCATTTGAAATCTCTAAGCACAACCAAGTGAGCAGTGGTTAGTGACTTAGTGTAGGAAAAAGTGCATGGATGTATGTAAAGATTTATAGATATCTATGAAAATTGATACTCCGTACTATTTGTAAAAAAAAAGTGCTTTGACTCGTTTTTTTGTGTGTGTGCACTTTTTGTGCATTATTCACTGCTGGTTGGTTGTGATTAGCAAAATTATATTTTATTTAGTATAGAGCCTTTCTTTAGGCTCAGATATTTGAATTGAGTTTAAATTCTATCCACCTTAGGTAGGTTTCCACCATCACCATTTGTGGGTCAACCGTACGTATATTGCAGTAATCTGAACCGTTCATCTTGTAGGGCTCGCAGATAGTATATCTCTTTGACTATCTATTTTATAAAACAAAATTCAATTTTTGATGTACCTATCGATGTCCGATCAACCTGATTTTTTGCGTTGATATATTGCTCCACGGGGTGGATCAAAAAAAAAATTGCTCCACGGGTCCTAAGAGATGAATAGTTCAGATTACTGCACAAATTGCACAGTGGGACCCGCAATGGGTGGTGAAAACCCCATGGTTTCTACCTTAGGTGAAAAGAATCTAACTCATTTGAATTACGCACGAAAAAAATCACGTTGGTCATATTTCATTTAATGCCTAATCGAATTACGTTAGTTTTTAGGAAAATAAACTGTGGATTGTGTTCGGTTGCCATTTTTCTTTAGTTTTAATTTTGTTTTCCAATCATTACCATATATCTTTCTCCAATCATTACTTTATATCTCCAATTATTAATTTCATTTCTCTCTCTGTCTCTCTCCAATCATTTCTCCTCTTTCCAATCATTACCATATTTCTCTCTCTACCCATTACCAAAAATAAACTAAACTAAACTAAACTAAACTACTAATCAAACAAAGCCGCGCAGCACCTTGTTCAGTGCCCCTGGGGTGTGGTGCCAAGGTAACGCTCTCCATTACTGGTGGCAGGGGGAGTGCTGAGGTGAGCCCTATGGAAGGTTGGGGCACGTGGGTGCTCTAAAAGGAGTCCTTTTTTTTGTGTGTGTGTGTTTAGGCTTGTTTTGTGATACCTCATCTCGCGTGAGAAGTTAAGTTCACAAAATCCTTTAAAATGCGTTGCACTTTTGTTCTCTATTTTTACTGTGTTCGTGCTATCAATTCTCAGTCCTTACTCTTGAGAATTTAATTTGAAACGTGATTCAAATGCGCTTTTGCACTCTTCCTCACGAATTATGTGACTTAGGTAAAAAATTTACATTAATGACTTTTAAGAATAGAAAAATTCGCTATCAAGTTTACTTTTTCTTACTTATTACCTCAAGTCTAGTGTTAGTATGATTTTTAAATCCAAAAAAAAGAGAAATTCGCTATCAAGTTTACTTTTTCTTACTTATTACCCCAAGTCTAGTGTTAGTGTGATTTTTCAATCCAAAAATATTGAGAATTTTCTGAATTATTAAACTTTGAAGTCAGAACATCACCACCACAGAAAAGAAAAGGTGAAATCAGAGAGTTTACGTTGAAGTCCAATCCAAACACGGAGTAATTTTATTAATCATTGAATCAGAAGAGCACAACATTTTGTTCGGTTTGGATTTTGAGGGAGGTTTTTAAGAGTAATGAGTAGAGAGAGATATATAAAAAAAATATTGGAGACTTCGCGCAGGGGTTTGGAGACCCCAAACGAACAAGCCAAAAGTTTTTTTAGATCAATCTATTTTCATAAGGGTCCATCTATTCACAGCCCGTTGGAATAGTCCATTAGGCTATTTTTAGCATTTTCCCTTTTTGCTAATAGTGATATCTTTTGTGCTTCTTTTATTTTTTATACTTTAACAGACATTATAACAAATGCCTTAACTCTAAACAAATCTTTAGGAAAATTACCAAACTGACCCCGAAGTTTTTGCAAATTATGGTTGCCCCCTAGTGTTTGGAATCTGTCTGACATCATCGAATCCTAAATGCAATGAACCATATTGTTCTTTTATAACTTGTGAAAAACTGCAGATGTGTGAAATAGTCTTTCGAGGCTTAAAAAAAAGACAAGTTGGTCTATTCTGAAACAAGGGATATTTGTAATTTCCCAAATGTGGGGTACACCTATTTTGTGACATACCACCCTTTCGATATTTTTTTTTTTCAGTAGCTAAATTCTAGTACTAGTAGATGCTTTTATGAGCTAAACTGGGTCTAGAATCTAGATCTACTAGAAGCTTATCTTTAGTCAAAACAACGAACAGGAAAAATGCAATGTTCAAAAGTTAGCGGCAGAGTGGGTAAGTGCATTATTTTCCAAATACTTACCAAATTTATCTTGTCCTTATATTTTTTTTAGAGAAAAAAAGTTTTGCGAATTTATAAACATGTTAATGCACTCCCTTTAAGTTTTATGAAACATGTTGTTTGGTATGGGTTTTGAGGGGAGGGTTTTGGGATGATGACAAAAGATAGATAGAAAGACAGGAGAAATATTAAAAACTGTGCACAGAAAGAGATAAAGAAAGATTTTGGGATCACAAGAGAACAAATTCCCAACAGCAACAAAAACAAAGAAACCTCTTTCCCAACTTCTCTGTTTTATTGACTAATAATGCATATTATAGACTATAGTCAGATGCCCATTTTTAAATAGTCAATCCTACTTGGTGGAATATGTTTACCAGAAATGATACCCACATTTATTTTCACAAAACTAACCAAAAACCCAGTTAATTTCTTAGGTAATTACTCTCGGAATTTAAAGTGATATTGACCCCGAACTGGATAATATTGGGTTGAGTAATTGGCATTTTTTAAAGTTATTTGCATAAAAGCTGGTAGTGCTCTTGCTGGGAAAAACAAATTGAAAATCAGCTTTCAAAAGCACCTTAAATCTAGCTTCTCCAAATCAAATTTTACTACCTTTTCTACTTCTAAGAATCTCTAGAATTTCAAAATTGGTTGATAAAAATCTTGCCAAACAACACCAACTGTTTCACTATTTAGTACTCATCGCAAAAAATAAAAAATGCGAGATAGCTTTTTATGTGATTGTGGAACCCATTTATCTCAATAAAATATATATTTCGAAATCACATCAAATGATGTCCAATACACCAAAAATTTTGACAAACTTAATTTTCTAGGTGAACTTCAAAAAATAAACGATTTCGATCATTGACGTGAGTCTGTAAAAAGCTCACAAAAGAGCATAATGAGTCCAAATCATAGACCGAAAATATCTCATCCCAACATGCGTATAAGTGTACTTTATGTTATAAACAAAGTTGGTTTAAGGTTTCGTGTGCAATCATTCTATTTAAAAACTAATATATTATATAGTACTTATATGTGTCTACTATTATATTGGAAGGGATCTCTTCTCTCCGTCTTATGAGCCGTTGGGTCCGTTTTTTAGGTGTTTTTCAATTTTATTATGAATATTCAAATGGCCATTTTTAAAGCTGGTCGCAATCATTCTAGGTGTTTTTTAATCATGTTAAAAACAACGTTGTTGATCGAATACCAATTGATATGATTCCGATTTTTCAAAGGAAAAAAAGAAATTAGAACAAGGAATCCAATTATCTCAACATAAATGCCTTTGCAATTTTTGGTGCGACAAATATTCTCAACAAGTTTTAAAAATAAAAGGGTAATTTGATACTCCAGGAGGAAAGAGTAAGGCTTTGTTTGGAAAATGTGGAAATGAAGGGAAAGGGAAAGAAAGTTTAAAAAATTTCTCTTCCCTATTTGGTTGGAGAGGAAAGGAGGAAACAAAATGGCAAAATAGAGTTCTAGGAATAGTAAAATTTCCCCCCTCATTTTCTTCTATTTTCCTTCTTAATTATTTTCTCTCATCTTTTCCTTTCTTTCACAAATTCCAAATATAGCCTAAATTTTCTTGACACTTCTCCAAGTCTTAGGACAGAGTAGATTAGGTTTAACAATAATAAATAAATAAAACTCAGACCTTTCATATGCATGTCCTTTTATTTTAGAGCAGAAGGAAGATTATGAGGAGGAGTGGAGTGAATAAGCAAGAAAACTCCAGCCCCTTCGGCTCCGCCCTCAAACTAGAAGCAGAACCCATCTCCACATCAAAATTTCTTTCGACTTCTCTCACTCCCCCATTATGGGTACTTCATACGGTACGTACATTCTAGAGTTGGGTTTCAATTTTGTTCCTTTCAGTTCTGAACATTACCCTTCTAGAGTTGGGTTTCATCTTTGAAGTCATAATTAGATTCTTGTTTATATTCTACGATATATATCTTGCCCTATGTTTTTGTTCGATTCTGGTGTTTGTTTGAGAACAAAATTTCATTGGGTAATTGAATTCCATTCCTGTTCAACTAGAAAGAGTTACACCATTGTGGTACCTCTGCATTCGAATTGAGCCTCTATCGTTTCTTCATTCTAGAATGAGTTTGGTCAATCAGTCCATGTTTAAGGGGAAAAGGGTATTAGTTTAATCATGAAACAGAACAATGATTGATCCTTTCCTTAGTGTTGTAACTCACTTGTTATTTGTGATGAATTTTTAGAAAGTGATAACAAGCAAATGAGATGATTGTGGAATCTCTCTTTTTGTGTTAAAATTTTTTGTGATTCTGTTTTTTTGGACATTCAGTTTATTGCTGGGCATGTCGATACTCGCTGGTATAATTCCATCAGAAAACAGCGGGGGAAATGATTCCACATTTCTTCGATTGTAACTACGAAGTATGATGAATTTCTAGCCAAAAGCGGCCTTGAAAAAGTATCTCCAAGCTTTATTACTTCAAAGATCTAATATCTTTTTGTTGTCGAATTCAGAAACTCTTTCAGGGATATACAAGACAATTATAGTGGTGTTGTTGATTGGATTTGTAGCCTGGGCATTTCAGGCCATTGTCCCTCCGCAGCCTAATATCTGTGGGTCCCCAAACGGTCCACCCATCACTGCAACCAGAATTAAGCTTAGGGATGGAAGGCATTTGGCTTATGCAGAACATGGTGTCCCCAAAGAAATGGCCAAATATAAGTTTGTCTTCTTTCACGGATTTGGCTTTGGTAGAAATGATGGATCATTTGTAACCCCGGTAGTTTCAAGCACCGTAGTTTATGTTCTTGTTGATTGTTTTGTGAAGTTTTTTTCGAATGATTTCGACTTAGTGTTGGGATTCTTTCAGGAAATAACTGAAGAACTAGGGGTCTATCTTGTGTCTTTTGATAGACCAGGATATGGGGAAAGTGATCCAGATCCAAAGCGAACCCTGAAAAGTACGGCTTTTGATGTAGAAGAGCTAGCTGATCAGTTGGGACTTGGATCCAAATTTTATGTGTTGGGTTTCTCCATGGGAGGGCAAGTAGTATGGGCTTGCCTGAAGTATATCTCCCACCGGTAATATTTTTAAAAATTTACTGCTTAATTTCGATTCACGCCAGGGGAAATTTGAATTACAATAATCATGGGAAAATACTGTCAACAGACACAGACCCATGGTCAGTTGTTAATATTATCTGAAATGATTTGGAACTCGTATGGTGTCGAGACATAGAAAAAGTGATTGAAGCGGATAGAGGACATCTAGGCTGTGTTTGGGTCAAGGATTTGTGGAAAGATTTATAAAGAGGGACAATGTTAAGGAACCAAAGAGATCAATTTATCACTTGTTTCGATTTTCTTGTTATTTACTTTACCTTTATCTTTCTGTTGATAAATCCCTTCAAGATTCTAGATCCAAACAAGCCTAATATAAAAATTAGCTGCTAGTGTCAAGTTGGCTTGCACAGAAAGGATTATTACTATGCAGTTGGTTGATTGTTGGTTGACCATGATTCATTGCAGTTCTCAAATTTATATTGTGGTATGAAGCATACCCACTTCCCTCATTTGAGGAGTTCTTATGGTAATCGGTTAAGATTTCCCCAATTAGGTCGTTCCTTTTGGGCCTGTTTGTTTGCTCGATTTGTGGTCATTGGTCACCATTAAATATCTGTTAGATATGAAATTCTAAACAACATGTGATCTATGATACCTTGGGAAATGTGGTATTTCTATCTCCACTATTATCACAATGAGAACACATTTCATGTAGGATTATGTATCATTTCCATGTTATGCCAGTTAAGGAAATGGGTCCTTTGGGAGTAGAGATGCGACGTCTTTAAGGTTGAACTTGCAGCATTTAGATGAATCTTGACGAGGGGCTAATATGTAGATTCTTGTTCAGACCTCGTAGATAGTTTGGACTTTCACAGGAGGCTTTTGCAGTGTTTTAGCTTCGCATGTATGCCTTTTGGTGTTCCATAATAGTTACTTACGTCCAAAACAAATCTGAAGAGGAAAAGTTGAAGCAAAACAAAAATAGAAATTGCGAATCACTAGTCACAACCCTAATCTTACTGCACTTTTTTTAACATTAACTATCTTAAGTTGATTGACTGTGAATTTTATTATTGTTTGGCTATCAATTGTCTGTGATTTTGGCAGGCTAGCAGGAGCAACACTAGTTGCTCCAGTGGTGAACTACTGGTTGCCTGGTTTTCCCAACAATCTTGCTAAAGAAGCCTATTATGAACAACTTCCTCAAGACCAATGGGCAGTTGGGGTTGCTCACTACACCCCTTGGCTTACTTACTGGTGGAACACTCAGAAATGGTTCCCTGCCTCAAGTGTTATAGCTCAAAAGCCTAAATTATCTCCCCCAGACGTGAAAATTCTGACCGCGATGTTTGCTCAGCAAGAAAGGCCAAAGGTACTAACTTTCCTCTCCTTTTATAATTTGGAGGGAGGTCTCAAACCTCGTGTGCTAGCGTCCTTTCATGCTTGTGCTAGGTTATAATTACAGTCAATAAAATGTGTATGGCAGAATCAATTATACAGAATTTGGCATTAAAGTACTTTTTCTTTTGTACTTGTCTTCACAAACGTAAAATTGAAAACACGTTTACAACCGCTTTTGGTCCAACCCCTAACCTCCTTTAGGGCACCCCATCTCTTCTTCTTCTTCTTTTGTGTTTTCTGTAACTATCATTGCTGCCAAACGCTTGTAGGTGTCAATATTTGGATTTCACAGCTATGTAGCAAGTGCAAGACAACAGAGTAACTTTTGCGGAGCAATTGAGATTTTGCTAGTTTGGACTTTGGAAACATCATAGATAAGGAGAAGCTAAAATTGATAATTGTTCCTATCCAGTTCGAACTATCTATATGGGTATTAGGTATCAAAAAAAAAGAAAAGGTTCTTGATCCCTTAACTTAATTACTTTATTTTCTATTTTCCTTTTTATTATTGAATATATATATATTTGTTAACATAAAATATAACCGAAAGACATAAGCGTTGTCAAGTGCATGATACACAATATATCTACTTTTGTTAGCCGAGGAATTCAGTGAAGTTTACCAATCAACAAGGATTCGTTTTGGCTAGAGCGCCCAAATCTGCTATTTTCTGTTTAGTGTGTTCTTAATGAAATATTTTTGTAGTTATTTTTTTTTTTTGGAACCAAGCAATTTTATAAAGGGGACAGAAGCCCAACAAACAAGCAGGGGAAAACCTGCAAAAACAGAAAAACAACCAAAACCTAGGCTACAAAGCTAGGCAAAAGAAGACCAAGAATATCACCCTAGAAACACCCAAAGGAACAGAAACTACAGAAAAATAGAATCGGGGATCCCCCAGTACAAGCAGGTATGGAGGTTATCCACAGTACTGGGAACATTCCGCCACGAGCTAGCACAGGCCTTGACTTCATCCAGAATTTGGTGCATCACTATCTCAGGATTATGCGCAATCTGCTGAAAAATACGTCCATTCCTCTCCCTCCAAATGTAGTAAATAGTTGCAGCTAGGCAAAGCTTGAACAGAGAAGCCCATACAGATTTATTTTTGCAAGAAAGCGAACCCCAAGAAACCTCAGAAGCAAGAGACCAATCATGAGTAAAAGAACCCAACTTAGCTCTGACCCCTAACCAGACACGTGAGGAAAAATGGCAAGAGAAGAACAAGTGAGCATGTGATTCAACACTCCCCAAACATAAGACACAACTACTATCATGGACAATCCCCCAAACCATTAACCTGTCTCGAGTATTCAGCCTCCCCAAAATAGCCACCCATTGAAGAAAAGACCACCTCGGAACATGCCTTTTGTGCCAAACCAAATGATACCATCCAACCTCAGAAGCTGGGGATCTAAGAGCCTCCCAGGCAGATTTTGCAGAATAACACCCTGATGGAGACAAAGACCAAAATACAGAATCCTCAGTTGCAGGATGAGGTAAAAGAGTAGGGTTGGTATTAGCAACGATATCTCTAACAATGGCCGATCTGCTTCTATGCCATCTCCAACTGCCATTATGGATTATAGAACACACCTTAGCATTAAGAGATCTACCAATATTAGTAGTCACACCATCACCATATTTGAGCAATAGAGGGCCAAGATTGTGCCAATTATTAAGCCACAAAAAAGTATTCTCACTAGGCCTGTCAACGGATCGGATCCGATCCAAATCCGACAGATCCGGATCCGATAAGACTGGATCCGATCCGAATCCGATAAGACTAAGATCCGATAGTGGAAATCCGGATCCGATCCGAAAAATTTGGATCCGATCCGGAAATCCGAATCCGATCCGAAAACTTTTTTACTTCAAAAATTTTAGGGAAAAAATATATATATTTTTAAAAAAAATACAATTTTTTTTAAAAAAAATTTATTTTCCAAAAATAAAATAAAATAAAAAATTGAAAATAAAAATACAACTTCTTAAACATTTTTTTTTCAAAATAAAAAATTTACTGTTTTTTTTTTTAAAAATTTAAAAATTTTAAAAAAAGTTTAAAAAAATAAAGTTCGGATTCGGATTGATAACGGATTTAATCCGATCCGATCCGAATCCGATCCGGATCCGAATCCGTTATCGGATTCGGATTATCGGATTATCGGATCGACGTTATCGGATTCGGATTCGGATTCGGATCGGATTTTTCGGATCGGATCCGGATCGGATCCGATCCATTGACAGGCCTAATTCTCACCATTCCCAATCTGAGCTTTGATATATTGATGACCCACTCTCCTTAGACCAAAAAGCTTTCTCATTGTCCAAGAAGAATCACCAGGTAAGTTCATAGACCAAATACAGTTGTGTTTGATAACATATGTATGAACCCATTTAACCCAAAGGATGTCTTCTTTCTTGCAAAGAGCCCATAGGTGCCTCAGCATAGAAGCCTTATTCCAATCTTTTAATCTTTTAAAACCTAAACCACCTTCTTTCTTAGGCGAACACACTATACTCCAAGCCACTTTGGCGCCAGAGGACTTCAGTTGTACTCCTTGCCAAAGGAAAGCACTAAGCATGCTCTCAATCTCCTTCATAAGCTTGCAAGGAAGAATAAAAATAGAAGACCAATATACCTGAATACTAAACAAAACTGAGCTTATTAATTGAGCCCTTCCACCAAAAGAGAGAGACCTATTCGACCAAGATTGAATTCTGGCCAGCATCCTAGTTTTAAGCACTACACAATCAGAATATCTCAATTTGGTAGATATTAGAGGGACACCAAGGTATTTGACAGGAAGGGAAGCTTCTGGAATCTCCAAAATAGATTTCAAAACCTGCTTCACCTCATCTCCAACACCAGCAAAGAAACATGCACTCTTATCAAAATTAGGTTGCAATCCAGAAAACAAGTAGAACTCCTTTAACACGCTGTCTATAGTCTCAAAAGATGCATTAGAAGCCCCACAAACAATAAACATATCATCAGCAAAGGCCAAATGGGAGAGGTTGATGGCAGCACATTTAGGATGATAAGTGAACCCCCCTTGAGCTATTCTAGAAAGCAGAATTGCAGAAAAAGCCTCTATGACTAACAAGAAGAGGTAGGGGGAAATAGGATCCCCTTGCCTCAATCCTCTCCTTCCTGGAAAAAAGCCTTTCAGCTCACCAATAAACATATTTTTGTAGTTATTTATAGTTTACTAGTTAATAATGAATGTGTTACCTATCCGTTATTAACCAGGAAAATGTAACGCAACAAGGGGTATACGAGTCGCTCCTAAGGGACATGATGGTTGGATTTGGGAGCTGGGAATTTGATCCTATGGATCTCGCAAACCCTTTTCTGGACAATGAAGGTTCCGTACACTTGTGGCATGGCAATGAAGATGGGCTTGTTCCGGTTACACTGCAACGTTACATTGCGGGAAGGCTTCCATGGATTCACTACCATGAAGTGCCAGATGCTGGGCACTTCTTCCCTTACGCAGATGGAATGAGAGAGGCTATCTTCAAAACACTCTTACTTGGGGAGAAATGAACAATTCCCCCGTCTATCTTAAAAATTTCAGCACTGTTGCCCTGAATGTTAAAATTTTGGATACAATGGTTATTTGTAACGCTCCTCTCACATGATGTGGGACCTACATATACATGGGGTGCACTTCATGTGAGAGAGCATTAAAAGTAACCGTTGCGTTGAATTTTTTTTCGCCTGAATGATTGAAGGATCCATTTATTGGAACGGCATTGTTGTTGTGTATTTACTGTTTGTTGTCTTGGGATTGGTAAAGAAAATTGAATGGTGGTTGTAGTTATTATTATTATTTTTTGATCCGCAAAAACGCCCAAAGGGCTAATGGTGGTTGTAGTTAGTTCTTGACTTTGAATTAGAAACTTGGTTACATCATTTGTTGTTTCAGTTTCCAAATTCCTGGCTAACCTAAATTATTAGCTTTGTTTTCTATAACTCGGTTTGCGGCTTGATAAATTGACTAATTTGAAAGATAAATTCCATTGATCCACTACGAAGAGACCCGATTAAAGTTGGAATAAAGTTTCATATAAACTAGCTCAACGCAAGAATTGACAACTGATAGGCATACCACATATGATGCATATATACAATGTATTTATGCATAAATCATATTGGTAGAGATTTGGTTTTCTTTTAAGTATTAGAGGCACCGCGGTATGTACATGAGTTTTTCTATACCATCTATAACACTCCATATAGATCATTGACCTAAATAGCTTGTTGAAGCCTACCAACATGACTTGCGCTGTGAGATTGATATCACATTTTACTTTGTGAGGGGCCATTGGGGCCACGATGAGTTTGATTAGATAAATGAAAATTTAATCTGTTTAGCTCGTCAAGGAAAAAATATTAGAAGCTTCTCAGGTACCGTGATTGTATATTCCAACCTCCATCTCAATCACACATTCTTATGAGACTCAGGATTTAAGTGTATGAATTTAGAATAGATGTATAGAGGGAGAGGATGTTAGAGGACCACTTGACGCTGTAATTTTACTGGGCTCTGGATGCCTGGCTCTAGGCGAAACTATGGGGGTTACCACCAACATCCACTCCGAATAGACTCCCATAAACCAAGTTGATGGAAGTACCTTAATTACATGATTGGATCATATTTTGGGGGTGAGCAAAATAACCGTTGAACTTCTAATCCAGTCTGAACCAATCCAAAATGGCCCATTTGGTTCAAATTTCAATGGTGTGGTTAGGTCTTGGTTTATAATGTGAAAAACCGAGCCAAATGGTTTTGACATAATACATTTTTCAAAATATATTTTGACATAATGCATTCTACAGTTGGCTCCCGTACGCCCAAAATGCAAAACCCACAATAAAAAAAATGTATAAATGCGGGGGCCAAACAGGCCCTTAATTTATTTAAGTTTTGTTTATGTTACCGTTTTTTTTTTTCCTCAGCTAACTCGATTTTCTTTACCCAGTGCCATATGTTTCCAAATGCTCTTTCTAGAACGAAAGCAGTTTCTGTGATGTCATGTGCATTAATGCATAATACGCGTGTTGTGCACCCATTATAGGATGGACATCCTCAATCACGTTATTTGATATAAACTGTTAATTTTGTTTGCGTCGTCGAGTAAGTAGTCCCCATGGAAATTCAGCTTAATTGGACATCGACATCGATATCTAAGTTTTTAGTTGGATTCTTGGCTGTTGGGAACCCAACTGCAGCGTGCAGTTATTTATTTATTTATTTATCAGCAAACTGCAGCGTGCAGTTGGCCTATATGCAGGCTCGTGTAGGGTCCGGTTTGATGATGTAAACCGTTCACTTTCTGGAACTCGTTGAGAAATTCAATCCTGGAAAAAAAAATCTCATGTTTATCGACTTCTGACGACAACTTTTCGGAACACATTTCATTTGAAGAAAACACAGTACTCCTCAAAGTACTTATTCCTTGTCAATGTTCAACGTCTTAAATCTTTGTATCAACTTGCTTCGATGGCCACCGCACCTCATGCGGACGTGTGGAAAAGGCTGTAGGAAGTGCTGAGTGATTAGTCGCACAAACTGACCGCAACATCCTACATTAACCCAAAAAAATATCCAAATGGACAAACTCAACCTTTCGTATGCGTCTCCTAATCTGACTTTTGCTCTGTTTGGAACCCAGGGAAAGGAAAGGAAAAGAAAGGAAAATTAAAAAAAATTCATTTCCATTGTTTGGTTGGGAGGGAAAGGGTGAAGAAAATAGAAATTTTAAGTGTAATGAATAATATATTTTCCCTCCCATTTTCCTCTCATTTTCCTTCCCTTTTATTTTCTTTTCCTTTCTCCAAGTTCCAAACAGAGAGATTGAGGTGAAAGGGGAGTGGCGTGAATAAGCTCGAAAATTTCAGCTTCTTCAGGTCCGCCCAAACTAGAAGCAGAACCCATCCCCCCATCAAAACTTCTTTCTAAATTCTCTCTCTCTCTCTCTCTCTCTCTCTCCAGGTACATCAAAACTTCTTTCAGTTGGGTTTTCAATTTTGTTCCTTCCAGTTATTAACAGAACCCCATTAATTTGTTTAATCTTTGAAGTCATAATTAGATTCTTGTTTATATTCTACTATATACATCTTGAGCTATGTTTTTGTTCAATTCTGGTAAAGTGATAACGGGTGATTGAATTCCATTTCTGTTCAACTAGAAAGGGGGAAAAGTAGAAAAAGTTAAGGATGGAAAATCTAAGCATTTGAATTGAGCCTCTGTTGTTGCTTCATTCTAGAATGAGTATGGTCAATCAAGTCCATGTTTATGGGGAAAAGGGTATTAGTTTAATCATGAAACAGAACAATGATTTCATGTCCTTTCTTGGATGCTGTAACTCACTTATATTATTTGTGATGAATTTTTAGAAAACGATAACAAGCAAATGAGATGACTGCGGAACCTCTCTTTTCGTGTTCAAAGTTTTTGTGATTATGTTTTGGATGCTAATTTTGGCGCTCTACTTTTGTATGCAAGCGCTCCACTTTTAACGTGAAAAGTGGAGTGTCTGCGTACAAAAGTGGAGCGCGAAAATCAATTTCTTTACGTTTTTTCGACATACAGTTTATCACTGGGCATGCTGATGCTCACTGAGAAATTTTTTGGGGAAACTGATTACACATTTGTTCAATTGCAACTATGAAGTAAGTCGAATTTCAAGCCAAAAGCGACCTTATAAAATTATCTTCAAGCTTTATTACTTAAAAGATCTAATATTTTGAAAATTCCGACGTACCCAAAAAAAAAAAAAAAAAGATCTAATATTTTGTTGTTGAATTCAGATATTCTTTCAGGAATGTTATCTTCCGTCCGCCGCCTAATATTTGGGGTGGTGTTGATCGGGTTTCTAGCCTGGGCATTTCAGGCGATCGTCCCTCCGCCGCCTAATATTTGTGGGACCCCAAACGGTCCACCCGTCACAGCAACCAGAATTAAGCTTAGAGATGGAAGGCATTTGGCTTATGCAGAATACGGTTTCCCCAAAGAAAGGGCCAAATATAAGTTTGTCTTCTTTCACGGATTTGGCTTTGGTAGAAATGATGGATCGTTTGCAACCCCGGTAATTTCAAGCACCATAGTTGGAAGTCATTTATGTTCTTGTTGATTGTTTTGTGAAGTTTTTTTGAATGTTTTCGACTTGGTGTTGGGATTCTTTCAGGAAATAACTGAAGAACTAGGGCTCTATCTTGTGTCTTTTGATAGACCAGGATATGGGGAAAGTGATCCAGATCCAAAGCGAACCCTGAAAAGTACAGCTTTTGATGTAGAAGAGCTAGCTGATCAGTTGGGACTTGGATCCAAATTTTATGTGATTGGTAATTCCATGGGAGGACAAGTAGTATGGGCTTGCCTGAAGTTTATCTCCCATCGGTAATTTAGTACTTATTTCTATTCACGCCATGGGAATTTGAACGTAAATAATCATGGGAAAATACTGTGGACAGACACATGGTCAGTTGTTAGTATTATCTGGAATGATTTGGAACTCGTATGGTGTCTAGTTATAGAAAAAAGTGATTGAAGCAGATAGAGGACGTGTAGTCTGTGTTTCGGTCAAGGATTTGTGGAAAGATTTATCAAGGGGAAAATGATAAGGAACCAAAGAAATGCATTGATTGCTCTTTGCGATTATCTTCTTGCTGTTTACTTTACCTTAACCTTCGTCTTTCCCTTGATAAATCCCTTCAAAATTCTAGATCCAAACACAAGCCTAATATAAAAATTAGCTGCTAGTGTCAAGTTGGCTTGTACAGGAAGGAAACTAGGAAAGCATACCCACTTCCCTCCTTTGAGGAGTTCTTCGGCCGGACTTCTTATGGTAATCAGTTATGATGTCCCCAGTTAGATCATTCCTTTTGGGCCTGTATGTTTGCTTGATTTACGGTCAACATTAATTATCTGTAGGATATGAAATTCTAAAAAAACACGTGATCTATGATATCTTGGGGAATTTTGTAGTACGATTCCACTATTATTACAATGAGAATACATATCATTTAGGATTACGTATCATTTCACTGTTATGCCAGTTAAGGAAACAGGCACTTTGGGAGTAGAGATCTGACGTCTTCAAGGTTGGATTTGTACCATTTAGATGAATCTCGACGAGGGGCTAATACATAGATTCTTTTTCGGACCTCGTAGACAATTTGGACTTTCACAGGAGGTTTTTGCAGTGTTTTAGCTTTGCATGCTTCGCGTGCATGTAAGCCTTTGGGTGTTCGGTTCCGTAATACTCCAGTTACTTACATCCAAAACAAATCTGAAGAGGATACTCCAGTCACTAGTCACAACCCTAATCTTTACTGCAATTTTTGTTACTAATGTTTCTTTTCAGTTGTGAAGATCTCAAGTTGATTGGCTGTGAGTCTGTGACTTATATTATAGTTTGGTCATCAATTGTTTGTCATTTTGGCAGGCTAGCAGGAGCAATACTAGTTGCTCCAGTGGTGAACTACTGGTTGCCTGATTTTCCCAACAATCTAGCTAAAGAAGCCTATTATGAACAACTTCCTCAAGACCAATGGGCAGTTGGGGTTGCTCACTACACCCCTTGGCTTACTTACTGGTGGAACACTCAGAAATGGTTCCCTTCCTCTAGTGTTATAGCTCAAAAGCCTAAATTTTCTCCCCCAGACTTGAAAATTCTGACCTCGTTGCTTGCTCGGCATGAAAGGACACCAAAGGTACTAACTTTCCTCTTCCTTTGAAATTTGGAGGGAGGACCCGAACCTCATGTGCTACTGTCCTTTCATGCTTGTGCTAGGTTATGATTACAGTCAAGAAAACGAAAATAGCAGAATCAATTATACAGAATTTGGCATTAAAGTACTTTTTCTTTTGTACTTGTCTTCACAAACGTCAAATTGAAAACACGTTTACAACCGCATTTGGTCCAACCCCTAACCTCCTCTAGGGCACCTCATCATTTTCTTCTTTTTTTGTGTTTTCTGTAACTAGCATCGCTGCCAAACTCCTGTTGGTGTCAATATTTGGATTTCAAACCTATACAGCAAGTCCAAGACAACAGAGCAACTTTTGTGGTGCAATTGAGATTGCTAGTTTGGACTTTGGAAACATCATAGCTAATGAGATTTTCTGTTTAGTGTGTTCTTAATGAAATGTTTTTGTAGTTATTTATAGTTTATTAGTTAATAATGACTGCGTTACCTATCCGTTATTAACCAGGAAGACGCAACGCAACAAGGGGTTTACGAGTCGCTCATAAGGGACATGATGGTTGGATTTGGGAGTTGGGAATTTGATCCTATGGATCTCGAGAACCCTTTTCTGGACAATGAAGGTTCCGTACACTTGTGGCATGGCAACGAAGATGGGCTTGTTCCCGTTACACTGCAACGTTACATTGCAGGGAGGCTTCCATGGGTTCACTACCATGAAGTGCCAGATGCTGGGCACTTATTGCCTTACGCAGATGGAATGAGAGAGGCTATCTTCAAAACACTCTTACTTGGGGATAAATAGCCCATTGCAGAACAATTCCCGTCTATCTCAAAAATTTCAGCACTGTTGCCCTGAACGTGAAAATTTTGGATGCAATAGTTATTTGTGAGCGTTACAAATAACTATTGCATTGAAATTTTTTCGCTCTGAAGGATTCGAGGATCCATTTATTAGAAGGGCATTATTGTTATGTATTTACTGTTTGACAAGTCATAATTCATGTCTTGATGGTTGGCTTTGGGACTAAGGCTTGGTAAGACACAATTTTCAAATGCTTGTGTCATACTTATAGAAAGGGAGACACGTGCACCAGTGGAAAGAGAGAATTTGTTGTCTTGAGATTGGTAAAGAAAATTGCATGGTGGTTGTAGTTGGTTCACGACTTTGAATTACTAGTAGAAACTCGGTTACAATTTGTTGTTTCAGTTTCTATATATATTCCGGGCCAACCTAAACTAATACTAGCTTTGTTTTCTATAACTCGGTATGCGGCTTAATAAATTGACTAATCTGAAAGACAAATTCCATCAATCCACTACAAAGAGACCCAATTAAAGTCAGAATAAAGTTGGGAGAATTTTTCATAAGTCCATTGTAGCACTTTTCAAACCCCTTAAGTCCACTTCTAAATTCTAAAACCCCCTAAGTCCACTAATCTATTAGTAAGGATATAATAACCCTGTTTAGTCTAATATACCCCTGTCGTTAAAAAACTTTTTGCCCCGTTTTTTCATCCATTTCAAAAACATCAATTTGAAATTTCCCATTTCCGAAAATTTCTCCCGATTTTCAGTACAAAACCCATTCCCCATCCCCCCGTCCCCCCATTTTCAGAGCGAACTGTTCGTGAAAAGCCCTAGACGGTTCGTGAAAAGCACTAGATCGCCTACCATTTCGTCGTCGCCCTTCTTTGTTCACCAACGGTCTCGCCTGTTGCTAGACGTCGTTTTGCGCCCTAGTTTCAGTCGAACGTTCTTGTCCATTCGTCGCCGTTCTTGGCCCAGTTTCAGTCGGACATTCTTCTCCGTTCTTCGCCCGTTCTAGTCGGATGCTAGTCGCCGTTCTTCGCCCATTCTAGTCGGATCCTAGTGGCCGTTCTTCGCCGTTGTTCTCCTTCGTTTCAGTCAAACGCCGTCGCGCTCGTCGCAGTTGTTCGCCTTCATTTATCCATCGCCGTCAAATCCTACATCAGAATCGATTACCAGGTATGTTTGTCTTCGTATATATGGTTATATGAATGGGTTGGCTAAGTTATGTTAAGTTAAGTTAGGGTTCTGGTCGGTTAAGTATTGGTAAAGTTAAGATACGGTTTTGATTTCGAGTATATGTGGTTATATCAATCTTTGATCCGTTATGGTATGGTTGAATGAAGTTTGGGATTTCATTTATGGTATATATGGTTATATAAATGTTGGTTATATACTGTGTGCGAGTCAGTATAAGGGTTTCGAGGATGGCTATATATTCGGATCAAGTATGCCGCTGCGCGGACCATTTTAATAATGTAATTATATTGGTTTTATTTATATATATGTAAACAAAATCTCTGTATATGATTTTTGACCTGTTTCTCCTGGTATATATGGTTATATAAACGTTGCCAGATATAAAATGCTGGTTTTGTTCTGTTGCGTGCAGTAGGATTAATGTTCTGTTTTGCTTTGCACACTGTTGTTCTGTTGTTTTGTACTGATGTTCTGTTCTGTTGTGGATTGGCTATTGTCTGTCATTTGGATGCTTCTGTTATATATATTTTCAATGACTTGTCAGTAACATAACTTTCCGATGTCTGTTATAACATTATATATTGTGATTGTAACCATATATATGACTTTCCACTAGTTAATATATATGATTACATGTGATTTTGATCAGTCCATCCTTCTTTACACATACAAAACTTTATGTTTCCATATGTTTAATTTTTCCATTGTACGTGCAGCAATGACAGATCCTAAAAGAAGAGGAAAAGAGTTGGTACCTGTGGCGTACGCAACAGACATTCGTCCGTTAGCAATGATTGACCCCCCAAGCGATATATGAGGCAAGAAGATCAAATATGAGAATAAAGGAGAGATTAGGATGAAGAATAGAAAAAAGTTGGGGGGTTGTTTTGTTTTTCCTTATTCATGCTTAAAATATTGAAATTGTTTCTTTTGGATTATGGATAAATAAAGAGTTTTGTTGTTTTGTGGACATCAGGTGTGTACAGTTTTACATGTTAATATTATATAACCTTATATAACGTTCTATATTCTCCTTTCCAGGTACACTGCTGTTTTATAGACATCAGTTGTGTTCAGTGTGACATATTAAAGTTATATAACGTTATATAACTTCCTATATTCTTCTTTTCAGGTACACTGTATATAACGTTATTGTACTTATATAACAATATATATTCTCCCTTTTTCATTGTATTGCAACATCATATTATAACCACTGATAATCTGTATCATTTTCATGGTATTGCAACAGCATACAAATGTTAGATGTTCCATATTAACTTTGATATAATGTTATATATGACCAGTAGACTTGTGGAAGGTTATATATCATGTTTTTACCAATCATGTTCGGATCAATTAGGCTGCTGCGCGGACCATTTCAATAATCTAATTTAATTGGTTTTATAGAGATATCTAAACTAATTATGTTCTCTTCTTTTCTCAAGTACCAAAAAACAACGCAAGTATCAAATCTCTTTCCTTTCCTTTTGTTTTGTTTTTTCCAAGTGTAGTATTAGGTCAATTTTTCTTGGTTGTGTTTGGGCTATGCCTCAAGCACTCTTTCTTATCTTCATTCTTTTTATTTTTTTGCTCATACAGAAACAACAGTATTATTCTGTCATGTGTATCCCTTGAAAAATGAACATATGACATTATATAAGGTTAAACCTAAACAACCAAAATCATTTTAGGTTTGCATCCTTAATATCGTTATATGTGGTCTAACAGATCACCTTATATGAATTGGTCCGCGCAGCGGCTTAACAGACCTGAACATATAATGTTATCTGTGCAGCGCGTTAAATGTAAGTATCTAACGTTAAATATGAACAGATGAACGAGTATATAACGTTATATCTCTTTCTCCCTCTTTCTCTCTGTCGCAAAACTCCCTCCTTCTCTCTATCCCAAAATCCCAACGTAACTGCCGTGATTGTAGTGAAAAAAAGCTGGCAGGGGCATTTTTGGCTTGTATTAATTCCTTTTTGGCTTGACAAGGGCTCAGTTTGGCAACACAAAAAAAGAAAAAGAGTAAAAATACATTTTTTTTGTCTAAGCCAAACAAGGCCCTTGTCTGAGTGGACCTAGTGGGTTACAAACTTGAGAGGTGGACTTGGTGGGTTACAAACATGCTATAATGGACCCTAGACCAATTTTTTAAATAAAGTTTCATATGTACTAGCTCAACACAAGAATTGACAACTGATATTTATGCGTAAATAAAATTGGGAGAGATTTGATTTTCTTTTAACCGTTAGAGGCACCATGGTGTGTGTACACAGGTTTTTCTATACCATTTGTAACGCTACACGGGTCTTTCTATACCATCTATAACGCTCCATATAGATCATTCATCATTGACCTAAATAGCTTGTTGAAGCCTACCAACATGACTTACGCTGTGAGATTGATATCACATTTTAATTAGTGAGGGGCCCACGATGAAATTGATTAGATAAATGAAAATTTATTCTGTTTAGCTCGTCAAGGAAAAAAATATTAGAAGCTTCTTAGGTACCGTGATTGTATGTCCCAACCTCCATCTCAATCACACAATCTTGTGGGACTCAGGATTTCAAGCGTATGGATTTAGAAATGGATGTATAGAGATAGAGGGTGTTAGAGGACCACTTGATGGTGTCTTTCTATAGGGCTCTGGATGCCTGGCTTGAGACGAAACTGCGGGGTTTACCACCTGCATCCACTCCCGATAGACTCCCATAAACCAAGTTGATAGAAGTGCGTTAATTACATGATTGGATCATATTTTGGAAGTGAGCAAAATAACCATTGAACTGCTAATCTAGTTTGAACCAATCCAAACTAGTCCATTTGGTTCAAATTTCAATGGTGTGGTTTGGTCTTGGTTTATAATAGTACGATATGAAAAACGGGTGTTTGGGATTTAAATTTTTGGCTTTTTATTTTTATTTTTTTGGCTTTTTGACTTATGTTTTGGAGAAGAAAGAATGTTTGGGTGATATGTGCAAAATGTATTTTGAAACAGTAGTAGTGTTTGATAGATGAATGATGAAAATGAATTATGGATTAGTTTTTTACCAAATTGCCCTTGACCTTTATTATTGTTTTAAAAAGTGTACAAATATTTATTTCTTTTTGCCTTTGGCCTTTATTATTGTGTTAAAATATGTAAAAATATTTAATTTTTATCATTTTTTAATTTTCATATGTGAGGTGTAAGGAAGAATTTGAAAGCTCTCTCATTTCCCTTCTAATTCTGCTCCAGCGACACACAAATTGTTCCTCCGACGAGAACGACCCCCTTCTTTAACAAGTCTGAGCTTCTTCTCTTCTCTTCATTTCTCTCTCTCTCTCTGGGTGTATTTGTTGTTGGGTAAATAGGTGAGGAAAAGTGGGTAAGAATAGACTGGTTAATAAAGGGAGGAGAAGTGGGTATTTTGGTAATTCACCAGAAAATGGGAAAAGGCAAAAACGTGAAAAGGACCTTCGGACCTGATTCTGGATTTTTGCTTCTAAAGTGAAAATCAGTGAATCCATTCTCCCATAATGAGTTCTTATAATGGAGTGCCAAATAGCCAAAATGGGAAAATGGAAATGCAAAAATGCAAGAATCCACATCCCAAACACCACGGTTCGGATTTTAAAAGAATATTTCTACCTTGGAAAAGTTTTTTTTTTAATCCGGACCGTTGATTGCCGAAACAAACGGGTGAAATTTGCCGCTTCCGAGAACAATTTATTCATAACTCCTCTTTGAATATCTCTCGTCGAAAATAATCACGCTTTATGAAGCTGGCAACTCCCTACCAGATGAGATTCTATCCTTTCAAGCATCTACTGCGGTCCCGCTGTGATATTCAAACGGGCTCTGCCTTAGTTTTAGTATTTCATTTGAAATCTCTAAGCACAACCAAGTGAGCAGTGGTTAATGTAGGAAAAAGTGCATGGATGTATGTAAAGATGTATAGATATCTATGAAAATTGATACTATTTGTAAAAAAAAGTGTATTGAATCCTTTTTTTTTTTGTTGCACTTTTTGTGCATTATTCACGGCCTAGTTGGTTGTGATTAGCAAAATTGTATTTTATTTAGTGGAGCCTTTCTATAGGCTCAGTTATTTGAATTGAGTTTAAATTCTATCCACCTTAGGTAGGTTTCCACCATCACCATTTGTGGGCCTACCGTACGTATATTGCAGTAATCAGAACCGTTCATCTTATAGGGCTCGTAGATAGTATATCTCTTTGACTGTCTATTTTATAAAACAAAATTCAATTTTTGATGTACCTATTGATGTCCGATCAACCTATTTTTTGCGTGGATATATTGCTCCACTGGTCCTAAGAGATGAACGGTTCATATTACTGCACAAATTGCACGGTGAGGCCCGCAATGGGTGGTGAAAACCCCATGGTTTCTACCTAAGGTGGAAAGAATCTAACTCATTTGAATTACGCACGAAAAAAATCATGTTGGTCATATTTCATTTAATGCCTAATCGAATTACATTAATTTTTAGGAAAATAAACTGTGGAAATTTTGTCATTTATTTTTCTTTAACAAAAATAATCTAATTGTATGTCTATTGGTGCCAGCAACTTGTTCAGTGCACCTGGGGTGTGGTGCCAACTGCCAAGGTCCATGACTAACCCTCTCTATTACTGGTGGCAGGGGGAGTGCTTAGGTGAGCCCTATGGAAGGTTGGGGCATGTGGGTGCTCTAAAAGGAGTCCTTTTGTGTGTGTGTGTGTGTGTTTAGGCTTGTTTTGTGATACCTCATCTCACGTTAGAAGTTAAGTTCAAAAAATTCTTTAAAATGCGTTGCGCTTTTGTTCTCTATTTTTACTGTGTTCGTGCTGTCAATTCTCAGTTTTCACTCTTGAGAATTTTAGTAGTTTGAAATGTGATTCAAATGCGCTTTTGCACTCTAGATCCCTTGCGAATTATGTGACTTAGGTCAAAAGTCTACATTGATGACTTTTAAGAATAGAAAAATTCACTATCAAGTTTACTTTTTCTTACTTATTACCTCAAGTCTAGTGTTAGTATGATTTTTAAATTCAAAGAATAGAGAAATTCGCTATCAAGTTTACTTTTTCTTACTTATTACCCCAAGTCTAGTGTTAGTGTGATTTTTCAATCCAAAAATATTGAGAATTCTCTGAATTATTAAACTTTGAAGTCAGACCATCACCACCACCCACCACCATAGAAAAGACAAGGTGAAATCACGGAGTTTACGTTGAAGTCCAATCCAAACACGGAGTAATTTTATTAAACATTGAATCAAAAAAACACAACATTCTGTTGGGTTTGTATTTTGAAGGAGGTTTTTAAGAGTAATGAGTTGAGATATATATATAAAAAAAAATATTGGAGACTTCGTGCAGGGGTTTAGAGACCCCAAATGAACAAGCCGGAAGTTTTTTTAGATCAATCTATTTTCGCAAGGGTCCATCTATTCACAGCCCGTTGGAATAGTCCATTAGGCTATTTTTAGCATTTTCCCTTTTTTGCTAATAGTGATATCTTTTGTGATATTATCAAAAAATATCTTTTGTGATTCTTTTATTTTTAATACTTTAACAGACATTATAACAAATGCCTTAACTCTAAACAAATCTTTTACAAAAATTACCAAATTGCCCCCGAAGTTTTTGCAAATTATGGTTGCACCCTAGTGTTTGGAATCTGTCTAACATCATCAAATCCTAAATGCAATGGACCATATTGTTGTTTTATAGCTTGTGAAAGACTGTAGAAGTGTGAAAATAGTCTTTCGAGGCTTAAAAAAAAGACAAGTTGGTCTATTATGAAACGAGGGATATTTGTAATTTTCCAAATGTGAAGGGTGCACCTATTTTGTGACACCCTTTTGATATTTATTTTTTTCAGTAGTTAAATTCTAGTACTAGTAGATGCATTTATGAGCTAAAAACTGGGTCTAGAATCTAGATCTACTGGAAGCTTATCTTCAGTCAAAACAACGAACAGGAAAAATGCAATGCTCAAAAGTTAGCGGCAGAGTGGGAAAGTGCATTATTTTCCAAATACTTACCAAATTTATCATGTCCTTGTATTTTTTTAGAGAAAAAAAGTTTTGCGAATTTACAAACATTTTAATTGACTCCGTTAAATATAGGTTTTATGAAACATGTTGTTTGGTATGAGTTTTGAGGTAAGGATTTTGGGATAATGACAGAAGATAAATAGAAAGACAGGAGAAATAAGTGAAAAAAAATATTAAAAACCGTGCACAAAAAGAGATAAAGAAAGATTTTGGGACCTCAAGAGAACAAATTCCCAAAGCAAGAAAACAAAGAAACCTCTTTCCCAACTTCTCTGTTTACTCCCATGACAATTAGGCTACCTTCCGTTCCAGCTTCCATTTCCATATGTTGATAGAAATTAATATGGAATTGATTTCTCCACTCCTTTTTTGATAACCACACATCCTTTTTTGGATTTTAATGTTGAAAGTGTATGTATTTTATTTTGTTAAAAGACAAAAAAAGGAATGTGGATATCAAAAAAGGGAGTGTAAAAATCAATTCCCAAATTAATATGGGAAAAGGACTACAATTTAGTACTCCTATTAATAGGGAAGTTATTAGAACACTATCATTAACTAATGCATTCTAGTCAGATGCCCATTTTTAAAAAGTCAGTCCTACTTGGTGGAATATGTTTACAGCCACTGTCCACATTTATCTTCACAAAACTAACTAAAAACGCAGTTAATTTCTTAGGTAATTACACTCGGAATTTAAAGTGATATTGACCCCGAAATGGCATTTTTAAAAGTTAATTACACAAAAGCTGGTAGCTGGTAGTGCTCTTGCTGGGAAAAACAAATTGAAGATCAGCACCTTAAACCTAGCTTCTCCTAATCAAATTTTAGAACCTTTTCTACTTCTTAGAATCTCTAGAATTTCAAAATTGGTTGATAAAAATCTTGCCAAACAACACCAACTGTTTCACTATTTAGTACTCATCGCAAAAAATAAAAATTGCGAGATAGCATTTTATGTGATTGTGGAACCCATTTATCTCAATAAAATATGTATTTCGAAATCACATCAAATGATGTCCAATACACCTAATTTTTGACAAATTTAATTTTCTAGATGAACTTTAAAAAATAAACGATTTCGATCATTGACGCGAGTATGTAAAAAGCTCACAAAAGAGCATAATGAGTCCAAATCATAGACCGAAAATATCTCATCCCAACATGCATATAAGTGTACTTTATGTTATAAACAAAGTGGGTTTAAGGTTTTCGTGCACAATCATTCTATTTAAAAACTAATATATTAGTATATACTCCCTCCGTCCCTTTTTTGTAGTCCGGTATTCCATTTTGGGCTGTCCCTTAATAAGTATCTATTTTGTAAAGTTAGTGGGTAAAAGTTGGTATATTTTTCATTTTGCCTCTAAAAGTAGATTCCATTTTAAAAAGTTAGTGAGTAAAAATGTAATGATGATGTTTCCATAGAGGGTAAGGAGGGAAAGTTGAGATAAAGTTGATGTGAAAGGTGTAATGATGATGTCTTTTTAATAAGTTGGAATTACGAAGCTGGACACTTAAAAAGGGACGGAGGGAGTAGTACTTATATGTGTCTACTATTATATTGGAAGGGATCTCTTCTCTCCGTCTTATGAGCCGTTAGGTCCATTTTTCTAGGTGTTTTTCAATTTTATTATGAATATTTAAACGGATTAAAAATTGGAGCACTTAATTTTTTAACCATATTTTTTTAATATATAAACGGTCTATACATGGTTGAAAAATTAATTGCTCAAATTTTCAATTCGTTTGAACAGATGTGAAGATCTTATTTCTCTGATCATTTTATTCTAAATAGTCATAATTAAATTTTGACTCTAAGGCTATCATTAGTCAGCCTTAAGAAAATCGTAGAATTAAATATCTCTTAGGGCTAACTAACGATAGCCTTAGAGTCAAAAATTAATTATGACCGTTCAGAATAAAATGGTCAGAGAAAATAAGATCTTCGCACCGATTTAAACGGATTGAAAATTAGAACACTTAATTTTTTAACCATGTATAGAAAGTCGTGAAAATTCTGACCGCGATGTTTGCTCGGCAAGAAAGGCCAAGGGTATTAACTTTCCTCTCCTTTTATAATTTGGAGGGAGGTCTCAAACCTCGTGTGCTAGCGTCCTTTCATGCTTGTGCTAGGTTATAATTACAGTCAAGAAAATGTGTATGGCAGAATCAATGATACAAAATTTGGCATTAAAGTACTTTTTCTTTTGTCCTTGTCTTCACAAAACTTCAAATTGAAAACACGTTTACAACAGCTTTTGGTCCAACCCCTAACCTCCTTTAGGGCACCCCATCCCATCTCTTCTTCTTCTTTTGTGTTTTCTGTAACTATCATTGCAGCCAAACGCTTGTAGGTGTCAACATTTGGATTTCACAGCTATATAGCCGAAAGACATAAGCGTAACTTTTGTGGAGCAATTGAGATTGCTAGTTTGGACTTCGGAAACATCATATCTAAGGAGAAGCTAAAATTGATTATTGTTCCTATCCAGTTCGAACTATCTATGGGTATTAGGTATCAAAAAAAAATTAAAGGTTCTTGATCCCTTAACTTAATTACTTTATTTTCTATTTTTCTTTTTATTATTGAATATATATATTTGTTAACATAAAATATAACCGAAAGACATAAGCGTTGTCAAGTGCATGATACACATATCTACTTTTGTTAGCCGAGGAATTCAGTGAAGTTTACCAATCAACAAGGATTCGTTTTGGTTAGAGCGCCCAAATCTACTATTTTCTGTTTAGTGTGTTCTTAATGAAATATTTTTGTAGTTATTTATAGTTTACTAGTTAATAATGAATGTGTTACCTATCCATTATTAACCAGGAAGATGTAACGCAACAAGGGGTATACGAGTCGCTCCTAAGCAAGGATGGAACCAGGGGGGTCTAGTGGTGGCGGCCGCCATGACAAGAATTTTAGAAAATACAATTATTATATGTGGAAAAAAAATTTATCCCCAACTTATATAGTCTCGCCACTGCTAGGTTTTTTTCCTTATTTTTTATTATATACTAGTCATAAATCTTCTTCTTTTTTTTCAAGAAAGGAGACCCAAAAAAGTATTCTAAAACTAAATTCAATGGGCCAAAGTGAAATAAAATAAATGATTATGTGTAATTAAGAAAAAGAAACACTCCACATTCTAACCCTAAAATAACTTAACTTAAAAAATTAAGAGAATTTAATTATAATGTCACTCCTGACAAATAGCCTTAACCAACTTTTTTTCACTTCTGACACACTATCGGAATTCGGAACCTAATTGCTTACTAATTTTTGTTTTTAAGGCCCCGTTCTCGAAACGGAAATAAGTACTTATTTTTTAAGAAGGAATTTAAAGCTTAAAAATTATGTGCTTACGCAAATAATTTTTCTATCAATATGGATCTTATTTGATAAATCTCATTGAAATCTTTTATACGGTGCAAAAAAAATTGAAAAATTATTTTTCATTTACATTATTTTTTAGTTTAAAAATGTGAAATAAGTACTTATTTTTTAAGAAGGTGTTCTAGAACGGGGCCTAACTCTATTATTGGAGATCTATATTATAAAATAGAGCGGTTCTCCTTAAAAATGTCTAGGCATACAAACAAAGTAGTATCTATAGTTGTTTGATCGTATTTTCTGATAAGGTTATAGCCGTCAGATTAAATGAATATTTCCTATTATATACACGTACACTAATATAAAAAAAGAAGTTACACGTTTCCCTGATAGAGAAATATACACCCTTTCCTTTTTCAATTGATTTATCTAAACTTGATTTCCTTACATTCAATTCAATATTTGCTTTTAAGTTGATTCCTTTTAGGTTGATTTTCCTACAGTAAAAAAGAACCAATCATTTTTGGATTCCGAAAATGCTACGCGCACAACCGTTGTGTTGGTTGTTTGCATAATTCTGACCGTCCAGATGTATTTGGATGGTCTAGATTTTAAAAAAACTCTTCCAGGAAAAAGTTATCCGGGGAAGAGTTTGAGCGAATTCTGGCCATTTATTACAACGGATGGCTAGAGATTGGTTATGTGTGTAGCACCGAAAAAGAAACAACCTTTTTTTATAAGAATACACCCAAATTCTTCTACGTGTTTCTTCGGGAGAAAAAAATTGAACTATTTTGAGTTTTTTTTAATAATATTGATGAGTAAAGGAAGATGTTATGTTGAGTTTTTTTTTTGCCTTTGTGTTAAAGAGGTTTGAAGGATATTCAAGAATAATTTTTTGCCCATCGATTCGGAGCCGTGCCTTTTGGCACGGGTATGCACTAGTGATAGTATAATATGTAGTTGAGGTGCTGCAAGTCACATGCACGTAACATAAATAGAACCTTGCTACTGGCATAGTAAATCTGTGCACAGATTGTGGACAGATTACGTTGTGGGGCCCACTAAGGGTCCCATACAAATAATCCGATCCGTTAATTATGTTTAAAATATTTTTTCGAGGGACTCCGCAAAAAATTAGCTCAATCCAATACCTATAAGTGCTTAATCTAATCATCTAACTTTTCATTCGGGTTTTTAGGGAATGAAAAGTTAGACGATTAGATCAAGTATTTATAGATGTCAGATTGAGCTGATTTTTCGCGACGGTCCTTGAAAAAATGTTTTAAACATAATGAACGGCTCGGATCACTTGTGTGAGACCCGTAGTAGGCCCCACATAGAAACCTGTGCATAGATTTGCTGTGTCAACAGACTTTCTGACATAAATATAGGTTCAATGGGTTTTTACACTGGTGTCATGTGGCTATTGGTTCTAAGGAAAAGAAAAAATTATACAGTACTACTCAGTAATTGTTGCAAATTTTTGTTCATTGGGTTCATTTGACACTAGTGCTACCACGCCAGCGTCGCCCGTAATGTGGATTCGCTGGCAAAAAAAAAGGCAACGGGTTTGTGGATTATTGGTTACAAAAGCTGGGCCTTTTGGCTTTTTGTACGTCACATTTGGTTGGTGGGATTTTGTATGTCACATTAATTTGATCCTGTACGTACTTTGGACCTCCACCCCACATGAGGCTGTCGATATTTTTGTGGATATGTCCCCTAGTCGAAATAATCATTGCTATGAAACCTCACTTCGATCCGTACAACTTTGCCACGAGAGGAGAGGTCCACTCACATAAGGCTAAAATAGTAATTCCAAAACTCAACAGGAAAAAAGCATTAAAAATAATGATTTTCTTTTTGGGTAATTCGGAATTTCTTGAAAATACTTTTAAGCACTGTTGGAAAACATTTTATGAAACAGGTTGTTTTCGAAAGTACTGTTAGTAGATTTGAAAAATTGGACCTAAAGTACGTATTGCTTATTTAATACAGTATACTTCTCTCAAACCTTCCAGTGAAGCAGATCGAGACAGAACTACTCTTGGGCATATGGGGCCAGGGCTCCTGCGTTGTTTCGGATTTTTTTCTTTCAAATTTCAATATTTATATTATTTATTTATTTGTTTGTTAAGAACACCTAGATATCGTATTTTATATTGGGTGTTATTTAGACATTTAAATTCATTAAGAATTTGTTCATTTTAGGTCCCAATATTCAATTTCTCTCTTTGTGCATAAGTTTTTCCTTTAATTATTAATCTCATTTTTCTTTCTATTTCTCTCAACTCATTAACTAAACAACCCCCCCCCCCCCCCCCCCCCCCCCCCCCCCCCCCCAAAAAAAAAAAAAAAAAAAAAAAAAACCAAAACCAAACAAACTATTAAAGCATCCCCATTGTAAATAAGCAAATGGGTGTGGATAAGCAAATTTAACAATGCTAAAAAAAACACCTCATATTGTTATAAGCAAAGTTACAAATTTTTTAGCAAATAACCAAATTTCCCTCATTCCATAACCAAACTTAACGTACAACTTTTACCAACAACCAAAACTCAAAAACACCCCACATTGGAATCGTCTCATCGAGACAAATAATTTGGTGTGGTCGGGTGTGATTGGAACTCGTTTGCGATTGGACAAATGTGCATTGTGTATTGTGGGGATTTTTTTTGGTTAGGGATGCAAAAATAACCAATGTGGAGGTAGAGGTTGTTAAGTTTGATTATGGATTAATTAAATGGATAATCAAATGCTGACGTGACACATTTTGGTTATTGATTTTGGTTATTACCATTGAGGATGCTCTTAGATTCTCAAACATTGAAATTTTAAAATCTTATTGTTCATAATTTGGCCCATGCGTTTACAAAATTATGATTCTGTCCCTGATAAAATTGAATAACTAGCCTAGGAAAAAGTGGTATTTTAAAAGCTATGAGTTCCCTAGTGTTGGAACTCTAGTGGTGTATGTGTCGTTTGACTCCGTCACCCACAAAAAAATTGAAGTATTCTAAAAGACATCATATTTATATTTACCAAAAAACATAGGAAAAAGAAAAGGGTGTGAAGGGTTCGAGCTAATGTATCCCATATTCCCTTCATATTTTCTTTAAAAAAAAAAAAAATTTGGAACAGGTAGAACGGGGAGTGGCACGTGCTACCTCCCCCTCTTTGGTCCGCCTTGGAGTGTGTCGAGCTAAGGTGGTTTTGCTTCTTGTTTTGTTTGTTCAGGGGGATGCTCTGTAGATTTTGTAGCTTCCTTGTTTTTTTATGAAATGAAATTACTTACAAAAGAAGAGGAAAAGAAATAAGCGTCCAATGAAAAACGAGCTTTTTCCGATGTGTTTTGGTTGCAACAAATGTTATCTGAACTTTATACATAGTGGGAGTGTCAGACAAAGTGTTTTCCAACTCATTAAACCACCAAATTGGTACATTGCCGATTTGATCGATGCCATGGCAAAAAGCAAATGTTCAATAAGCACCTTCATATTTGGGAGGAAAAATGTTGAATTTTGTAATTGTGATGAGAGAGGGTTTGTTTTAATTCTTGCTTTTTGATGGGGAATAAGAAAATTCTGCTCATTATAAAAATGTAAGTGCACGGGTCACTGCTTGTAGAAGAGGCTTGTATAGTACTACTGTCTTAAGAATGTACGTAACAAGCCTGGCGGTAACCCGTGGTGCCCGAACAGCCTAGATTGAAACCCTCTCTATCCTCTCATCCCACCACTCTTTCTCTCTTTTTTTTCTCTCTCTCCAAATCCGAGCCACGCGTCCAAAACCGAAATGAACAGCTCAGATGCGCCAAACGGACACCACATGATACCCACTGGCTCTCAAAAATTTCTCCAAACAAGCAAACAACTTTGTTTCAGTTGTATTCACAAAGTTAACATATATTGGACTTTGCAACAAACACGCAAGTACTCTCTCTGCATGCGTTTGGCATTGGCACTGGCATATGCGTGCGTGTGAGTAGTCCTCTACACGTTCACACTCCAACAAATTTGCACATCCTTACCATAAAATATTAAAGGACACTTTTTCTTTTAATTTCATGATGTAATCTTGATCGACTTGATAAAAAAAAGTAGCATCACTAATCCATCTCTAAATCTCACTTGTGCCGTTGTCCATATTTCTTGGATCTCACATAAACAATCCGAATTGTTCATTAATTTTTCAAACTAGCTCTGGAAAAAATATAGCTTAATTGTGAATATGTGAATTTACTTTGAGAGAGAGAGAGACGTATAAGTGAGTGGGCAGTAGGTAGCATGTGGGTGGGGTGGGGATAAGTTAGTGATGTGGTGTGGACTCTGCGGACATTCCCAACGGATTGGGCCTGTGCGCACACGGAAGACCTTAAGCGGATCAGACTCCCAACAAGTGCAAGACAACAGAGTAACTTTTGTGGAGCAATTGAGATTGCTAGTTTGGACTTTGGAAACATCATAGCTAAGGAGAAGCTAAAATTGATTATTGTTCCTATCCAGTTCGAACTATCTATGGGTATTATGTATCAAAAAAAAAAAAAAAAGGGTTCTTGATCCCTTAACTTAATTACTTTATTTTCTATTTTTCTTTTTATTATTGAATATATATATTTGTTAACATAAAATATAACCGAGAGACATAAGCGTTGTCAAGTGCATGATACACAATATATCTACTTTTGTTAGCCGAGGAATTCAGTTAAGTTTACCAATCAACAAGGATTCGTTTTGGTTAGAGCCCCCAAATCTACTATTTTCTGTTGAATGTGTTCTTAATGAAATATTTTTGTAGTTATTTATAGTTTACTACGGAGTAGTTAATAATGAATGTGTTACCTATCCGTTATTAACCAGGAAGACGTAACGCAACAAGGGGTATACTAGTCGCTCCTAAGAACTAGGGGGATCTAGTGGCGCCGGCCGCCATGACAAGAATTTTAGAAATACAATTATTATATGTGGGAAAAAAAATTTATCCCCAACTTATATAGTCTCGCCACTGCTAGGTTTTTTTCCTTATTTTTTATTATATATTAGTCATAAATCTTCTTCTTTTTTTTCAAGAAATGAGACCCAAAAAAGTATTCTAAAACTAAATTCAATGGGCCAAAGAGAAATAAAATAAATGATTGTGTAATTAAGAAAAAAAAACACTCCACATTCTAACCCTAAAATAACTTAACTTAAAAAATTAAGAGAATTTAATTATAATGTCACTCCCCAAATTTATACTGCCACTTCCAAAAGGGAGTGTGGTTATCAATTTGGGAAATCTATATAGGGATCTGGGGAGTGACATTATAAATTTGGGAAGTGACATTATCGATGCTCAAAATAAAAGTTAAGTCTTTTTTCATACTCCATGTGCAAATAAAAAAACATCATTTACTATAGTTCTTGTTATATTATTTTAATTTTTTTTGGAGCCGATGACTATTAATATATAATGCATTTTTTTTTATTTTTTTAGTACACATTTCGCCACTGCTAGGGTAAAATCCTAGTTCCGTCCTTGCACCTAAGGGACGTGATGGTTGGATTTGGGAGCTGGGAATTTGATCCTATGGATCTCGCAAACCCTTCTCTGGACAATGAAGGTTCCGTACACTTGTGGCGTGGCAATGAAGATGGGCTTGTTCCGGTTACACTGCAACGTTACATCGCGGGAAGGGTTCCATGGATTCACTACCATGAAGTGCCAGATGCTGGGCACTTCTTCCCTTATGCAGATGGAATGAGAGAGACAATCTTCAAAACACTCTTACTTGGGGAGAAATAGCCCATTGCAGAACAATTCCCCCGTCTATCTCAAAAATTTCGGCATTGTTGCCCTGAACGTAAATTTTTTGGATACAACGGTTATTTGTAACGCTCCTCTCACATAAGGTGAAACCTACATATACATGGGACCAATTTCATGTGAAAGAGTGTTACAAATAACTATTGCGTTGAAATTTTTTTCACCTGACCGTTCAAGGATCCATTTATACTGATAGAAAGGGAGACAGAAGCACCAGTGGAAGAGAGGTTGTTGTCTTGGGATTGGTAAAGAAAACTGAATGGTGGTTGACAGGTTATCGTTGGTCCACGACTTTGAATATAGAAACTTAGTTACATCATTTGTCATTTCAGTTTCCAGATTCCCGGCCAACCTAAATTAGTAACTTTGTTTTCTATAACTCGGTATTTGTTTTCTATAACTCGGTATGCGGCTTAATAAATTGACTAATCTGAAAGATAAATTCCATCAATTCACTACGAAGAGACCCAATTAAAGCTGGAATAAAGTTTCGTATAAACTAGCTCAACACAAGAATTGACAACTGACAGACATATGCATGGACAGACCTACATTGTGGCAAGCGGGGTTAGCTGACCCCACTGAATTGTCAAATTTCCCTAGTTATGTATACTGTTTTGGATATTTTAGATACATTTGCCCCAAAGATTCCATACCTTGTATGGTTCTTGCCATCAACTTGCTTGATGGCCACCTCCTCACACGGACGTGTGGAAAAGGCTGAAGGGCTAAGTGATTAGTTGCACAAACTGGGCGAGACATCTTACATTAACCAAAAAAAATCCAAATGGACAAACTCAACCTTTCGTATGCGTCTCCTTATTTGACTAGTAGATTAGAGGTGAAAAGGGAGTGGCGTGAATAAGCTCGAAAATTCCAGCTTCTTCTGGTCCGCCCAAACTAGAAGCAGAACCCATCCCCACATCAAAACTTCTTTCTAAATTCTCTCTCTCTCTCTCTCTCTCTCTCTCTCTCTCTCTCTCTCTCTCTCCAGGTACATCAAAACTTCTTTCAGATGGGTTTTCATTTTGTTCCTTCCAGTTATTAACAGAACCCCATTAATTTGTTTCATCTTTGAAGTCATATAATTAGATTCTTGTTTATATTCTACAGTACTATATATATTCTACACTTAGGTGCCGTTCCGGTAAGAGTTCTTTTTTTAAAAGTTTTTTTTTCTTCAATTTTCAAACTCAAATATAATGAAAATGAAAAATATTTTTTCAATTTTTTTGCACTGTTTAAAAGATCTTAATGAGATCTATCAAACAAGATCCATATTGGTAGGAAAATTATTTGCGTAAACACATAATTTTTGAACTTGAAATTACCATCGTTTAAAAAAAAAGGAACTTTTTGCTTTACTGGAACGGCACCTTAACTTTTTTTGCTTGGAGCATGTAATATTCCGAAATTTTTAATAAATAAAAATTCCGTAATATTATTTCAATTTCATTTTCTTTAATAATCAATTTTAATTTAGTTAATTAATTATTGTGCAAATGATTCATTCCATGCATGTTATTTATTTATTTTCTTTTCGCGTAAATTTTTCCGCAACCAAAAAGAATTTTCCTCCATAAACCAAGACCGCGGTTAGCTCCAGAATGTTTTGTTACGCTACGGTTATATTTTTTTAAATTTTTCCAAAATCGAAACCCAGACTGCCGATTATCACGTAGTACGATTTACGCGTCCGCGAGAATAATTATCTCCCCTATTTTTCTTCCTCCACGCCAGCCACCTCCCCACCTTTATTGCTTCTGTCCCTTCCAGAGCAACATATCATCTCCACCATTATTCATACACACACACCTTATCACCCCCTCAATCATTTCAACGCCACCTCTCCCACCCTCTCCTCTGATTTCTCACAGAGAAATTACTACTCATCTGCAAATTTCGATCAGCAGCTCCCATACCACCCCACACCCATTATTTCCACCAAATTCTCTCCCTCTCCTATAAACATAAACATATACATGCACATACACCACCTCTCTCATACGAAAATCACAGCACACACTCACACACTCCCTCCTGCATTCCAGTAGAGAAAAAGAGAGAGAGACCATCATACCTCCCACAGTTTTCCTTGGCCGTGCAACACTCCAGCCGTACCCACCACCACCTTTTTGGTTCACCACCGGACCATCGAGCACCACCACCCAAATTACTCCAAACCAAAAAATAAAGGTAGATATTTCTGCCATGATTTTGAGTAAATTTTCTGACCTAGTTCACGAGTTCGGTATTTTATTATGTTTTTTTTAATAAAGATACCTACTTACGTAATGTTTGCTGAATAAAAATTTTAGAATTTAATTTGAAGGGAATAATTTAAAAAAAAAAAATCTTAAACCAAGCGCAAAAGTGAAGCGCAAAAATCAATTTCTTTACGTTTTTTCGACATATAGTTTATCACTGGGCATGCTGATGCTCACTGAGAAAATATTGAGGAAACTGATTACACATTTGTTCAATTGCAACTATGAAGTATGTCGAATTTCAAGCCAAAAGCGGCCTTATAAAATTATCTTCAAGCTTTATTACTTAAAAGATCTAATATTTTGTTGTTGAATTATGATATTCTTTCAGGAATGTTATCTTCCGTCGGCCGCCGCCTAATATTTGGGGTGGTGTTGATCGGGTTTCTAGCCTGGGCATTTCAGGCGATCGTCCCTCCGCCGCCTAATATTTGTGGGACCCCGAACGGTCCACCCATCACAGCAACCAGAATTAAGCTTAGAGATGGAAGGCATTTGGCTTATGCAGAACACGGTGTCCCCAAAGAAAGGGCCAAATATAAGTTTGTCTTCTTTCACGGATTTAGCTCTGGTAGAAATGATGGATCATTTGCAACCCCGGTACTTTCAAGCACCGTAGTTGGAAGTCATTTATTTTCTTGTCGATTGTTTTGTGAAGTTTTTTTCCGAATGATTTCAACTTAGTGTTGGGATTCTTTCAGGAAATAACTGAAGAACTAAGGGTCTATCTTGTGTCTTTTGATAGACCAGGATATGGGGAAAGTGATCCAGTTGGCTTGCAGAGGAAGGATTAAAACTATGCAGTTGGTTGACCATGATACTATCATAATTCTCAAATTTATATTGTGGTATGAAGCATACTCACTTCCCTCCTTTGAGGAGTTCTTCGTACTTCTTATGGTAATCATTTATGATGTCCCCAGTTAGATCATTCCTTTTAGGCCTGTTTGTTTGCTTGATTTACGGTCAACATTAATTATCCGTAGGATATGAAATTCTAAAAAAACACGTGATCTATGATATCATGGGGTATTTGGTATTAAGGCAAAGTCTACTTTCACCCCTTGTGATTATCGCCATATGCGGATACTTTCCTCATGATTCAAAACTGAGCACATAACTTATCTGTGATTTTGAAAATGTGCAGATAGACCCCCTGCCATCATGTTTTTCATCCATATTAACGGAGGTGTATCTCACACGCCTCTAGAATGTAATCTGAGTCGTTCATAATGTATTAAATAAAGAATAGAGTATTTCTGTAAAAAATCATTTCAATCAGGCATCAATAACCCAGTGATCTAATTTTTAGTAAATTCAAATTTAAAATTTTAATTTCATAACAAAATCAATTCAACCATGAGATTTGCATTTTTTGATTGACTTAAATGTTGGCATAGATGTAGTACTCATCAAAACATGACGGCTAGGGTCTATCCGCACATTATCAAAATCATAAGTAGGTTTTGTGCTCAATTTTGAACCATGAGGGGTATCCGCACATGGCGATAACCACATGGGGTCAAAATGGACTTTGCCCTTGGTATTACGATTTCCACTATTATTACAATGAGAATACATGTCATTTAGGATTACGTATCATTTCACTGTTATGCCAGTTAAGGAAACAGGCCCTTTGGGAGTAGAGATGCGACGTGTATGGGACCAGGGGGTCTAGTGGCGGCGGCCGCCACGACAAGAATTTTAGAAAATGCAATTATTATATGTGCAAAAAAAATTTACCCCCAACTTATATAGTCTTGCCACTACTAGGTTTTTTTTCTTATTTTTTATTATATACTAGTCATAAATCTTCTATTTTTTTTTTTTAAGAAAGGAGACCCAAAAAGTATTCTAAAACTAAATTCAATGGGCCAAAGTGAAATAATATAAATGATGATGTATAATTAAGAGAAAAAAAACTCCACATTCTAACCCTAAAATAACTTAACCTAAAAAATTAAGAAAATTTAATTATAATGCCACTCCCCAAATTTATAATGTCACTCCCAAAATGGAGTGCGGTTATTAAATTAAGAAATCTATATATGGATCTGGGGAGTGACATTATAAATTTGGGGAGTGACATTATCTTTGTGCATATCGATGCTCTAGAATATCAATGAATGAAGCATAGTAATGTGAACATAAATTAAATTGGGTTTCTAGGCCTACCATCTCTGATGTCATTTGGCTTTGATTTAGGGGCATGGTTCCACAACAAAATAGTATGTATAGGGGGCTACTGTTTAAGTGGTATTCTAAGAGCAGCCACTTTGTGCATATTGCCAAAGGTTAAGTCTGTCTCCAATCCTCTCTCACCCATAACCCCAATGATTGAGGACTACATGGCCGGGTTCTGCTGTTGTTGGAGTGGCATTATCGATGCCCAAAATTAAAGTTAATCATACTCCATGTGCAAATGAAAAACATCATTTACTATAATTTTTGTTATATTATTTTAATTTTTTTCGGAGCCGATGACTATTAATATTGTAATACATCATTTTTATTTTTTAGTATACATTTTGCAATTGCTAGGGTAAAATTTTTGTTCCGTCCCTGTGTTCAAGGTTGGATTTGTACCATTTAGATGAATCTTGACGAGGGGCTAATACATAGATTCTCTTTCAGAGCTCGTAGACAATTTTGACTTTCACAGGAGGTTTTTGCAGTGTTTTAGCTTTGCATGCTTCGCGTGTATGTATGCCTTTGGGTGTTCGGTTCCGTAATACTCAGAGGTGGCTCTACATAGAGCCTTCCATGGTCAACTGAACATCCAAACAAATTTTTTTTGCTTAGAATAGATGTAAAAATTATGGGCTAGCCTTTTTTTGAACACCCAATTTAAATATCAATGAACACCTAATTCTAATAGTTTTGAACACTTGTCTAAAAAAGAATTGAACACTCAACCCAAAACCAGTTGAACAATCAATCACAACCCAATTACGGCCCATCAATCCACGTAATTCATATTTGAACATTAAACACATTAATTACTTCAAATAAAACTCATAATCATAATAAAGAAATTGGAAAAGAAAGAAAAAAGAAGAATCAATTGGCGTAAGTATTATGCTTTGCGTTACCTCTCCACCTTTATTGTCGATGGTCTAAATGTGTTAATTCCGCATTCATGACAATTATAACTACTTTATTTGTTTTTGTCTTATTAGCTAATAGAATTTACGGACAAAGCTTTAAAAAAATTCAACTCAATTGCAAACCCCGTTAACTTGAATAATATTCCTTCAAATTTCATACTACGATAGAAAATTAAATCTCATCATGTACGTTATCCTAAAGAACACCATATTTTCGAGAAGGTCAGTCTCAACATACTCGCTACAGTTTCTTTCAAAAGTGTTTCAGTAGATTAATACGCCGATTAAACGTTGGCACAAAATATGAGATCTTATCTAGGACAACTATAAAAAAAAAATCCTCCTCCATTCTCAAAACAATATCTACTACGCAACTTTCAAAAAAAATTATTTTTTTAGAAAAAACAAGTATATATTTTTAAGTTATCATTTTGCCTCGTAGTTAATTTTTTTTAGAATAAAGGTTATTTTTTTGACCGCATGCACTATTTATACTAGTATATGACATTTTGTACTTATATTATTGGTTAAGAGATTAGCTAGAAGAGTTAAAAGGTAATTTCTGAACACTCTATTACAAATTCCTGGAGCCGCCACTGGTAATACTCCAGTTACTTGCATCCAAAACAAATCTGAAGAGGATACGTTGAAGCAAAACAATAATAGACATTGCGAATAACTAGTCATGACAACCCTAATCTTACTGCAATTTTTGTTACTAATGTTTCTTTTGAGTTCTACAGATCTCAAGTTGATTGACTGTGACTTGTATTATAGTTTGGCCATCAATTGTATGTCATTTTGGCAGGCTAGCAGGAGCAATACTGGTTGCTCCAGTGGTGAACTACTGGTTGCCTGGTTTTCCCAACAATCTAGCTAAAGAAGCCTATTATGAACAACTTCCTCAAGACCAATGGGCAGTTGGGGTTGCTCACTACACCCCTTGGCTTACTTACTGGTGGAACACTCAGAAATGGTTCCCTGCCTCTAGTGTTATAGCTCAAAAGCCTAAATTATCTCCCCCAGACGTGAAAATTCTGACCGCGTTGCTTGCTCGGCATGGAAGGACATCAAAGCTACTAACTTTCCTCTTCCTTCATAATTTGGAGGGAGGTCTTCAACCTCATGTGCTATCGTCCTTTCATGCTTGTGCTAGGTTATGATTACAGTCAAGAAAATGTGAATAGCAGAATCAATTATGCAGAATTTGGCCTTAGAGTACTTTTTCTTTTATCCTTGTCTTCACAAACGTCAAATTGAAAACACGTTTACAACCACTTTTGGTCCAACCCCTAACCTCCTTTAGGGCACCCCATCTTTTTTTTTTGTGCTTTCTGTAACTACCATCGCTGCCAAACGCCTGTTGGTGTCAATATTTGGATTTCACAACTATATAGCAAGTGCAAGACAACAGAGCAACTTTTGTGGAGCAATTATGATTGCTAGTTTGGACTTTGGAAACATCATACCTAAGGAGATTTTCTGTTTAGTGTGTTCTTAATGAAATGTTTTTGTAGTTATTTATAGTTTATTAGTTAATAATGACTGCGTTACCTATCCGTTATTAACCAGGAATACGTAACGCAACAAGGGGTATATGAGTTGCTCCTAAGGGAAATGATGGTTGGATTTGGGAGCTGGGAATTTGATCCTATGGATCTCTCAAACCCTTTTCTGGACAATGAGGGTTCCGTACACTTGTGGCATGGCAATGAAGATGGGCTTGTTCCGGTTATGCTGCAACGTTACATTGCCGGGAGGCTTCCATGGATTCACTACCATGAAGTGCCAGGTGCGGGCCACTTCTTCCCTTTTGCAGATGGAATGAGAGAGGCTATCTTCAAAACACTCTTACTTGGGGAGAAATAGCCCATTGCAGAACAATTTCTCTGTCTATCTCAAGAATTTCAGTACTGTTGCCATGAACGTATATAAATTTTTTTGATGCAACGTTTATTTGTGAGCTTTACAAATAACTGTTGCATTGAAATTTTTTCGCCCCGAAGGATTCAAGGATCCATTTATTAGAGGGGCATTATTGTTATGTATTTACTGTTTGACAAGTCATAATTCATGTCTTGATGGTTGGCTTTGGGACTAAGGCTTTGCTTATGAAACGCTTGGTAAGACACAATTTTCAAATGCTTGTGTCATACTTATAGAAAGGGAGACACAGGCACCACTACCAGTGGAAGAGAGAATTTGTTGTCTTGGGATTGGTATTGAAAATTGAATGGTAGTTGGTCCACGACTTTAAATTAGAAACTTGGTGCAGGGAAATCGGGTTCCGCTGGAGGTGCTTACGTCAGTTACGTGTGTATATTCGTGAGCTGGAGAGGTGCGATTGGTCGATGATTAGCGAGGGGGAAGAGAAGAAATCTTGTGGGGTGAGAGAAAGAGCAAGAGGTACAGAAGGAGCAAAAGCAGCGTGTTCCTTTCGTTCTCCGGGGGGGGGGGTGACCTTTTCCGGACTCGAATGGGTGAGGTCACCTTCTCTCTGGGGAAGAATGTTCTCCTTCCTCAGAATCAGTGCTCACGCCCTCTCTTTCCAGGAAAGTCAGCTCATTCAATCATTGGGAATGTCATGGGTATTTATAGGGCATCTGGGCCTAAGTCAGGCCCAGAACAGCGCTCCTATAGACCCCAACACGTGCCCCCTCTGTACCTCTTGGATAAACTCGTCCTCCCGCGGAAGCTTTTCGCGGGAGGGCTCGAATTTCCGCGACGCTATCTCCATCCCAAGCCACTAAGCCACAAGAAATTCCCCGATTCCCGCAGGAGTAAGGTCGCGACCTGCGACGATCGTGCGTTTTCCGCGGAGTTTCCTCCGGGCCCTGCCTCTAGGCCCAGATGGAACCCCAAAGACTTTTTGATATAACTCCTTTAGATTCATTAACATCCAGCAGTCCGGGGGCCTTTCCATGGCCTTCTACTGCTGAGGCCAACTCGGAATACATTTGATTCTCCCGTGGGGCCAGCAGAGGTCTCGCGATAGCTTCTCTTCCGTGGACACTTCCGCGGGAGCCACCTTTCAATGCTCTGCACGCATCCTTTCCCCATTGGGTAGTCAACTATTTTTCTTTGAATGAAGCTTTGACCAAGGCCTCCTTTCCGCACGGGCCCCATTGCCACGTGTTCGCGTGCTATTGAAGGGTCAAAAAGTCTTCCTTGGTTATATTTTGATAATTTTGACCGCACCTACACTTGGTTACATCATTTGTCATTTTAGTTTCTATATATATTCCGGGCCAACCTAAATTAATACTAGCTTTGTTTTCTATAACTCGGTATGCGGCTTAATAAATTGACTAATCTGAAAGACAAATTCCATCGATCCACTACAAAGAGACCTAATTAAAATTGGAATAAAGTTTCATATATACTAGCTCAACACAAGAATTAACAATTGATATTTATGCGTAAATCATATTAGTAGAGATTTGATTTTGTTTTAAGCATTAGAGGCACCACGGTGTGTACACGGGTTTTTCTATACCATCTATAACGCTCCATATAGATCATTCATCATTAATCTAAATACTCCATCCGTCTCTATTTAAATGACTACTATTTCATTTTTGGTTGTCCCAAAATAAGTGTCTACTTTGAAAAGTTAATTGATAAAATGGAGGATAATTTTGGAAAGTGGAGGTAAAAGTTAATATGAAAAGTATAAAGTGAAGAGAAAAGTTGATGGAAAAAGTGTAAAGTAGAGATGAAAGTTGACTCTTAAAACTGAGGGACGGAGGGAAGAGCTTTTTGAAGCCTAGGAACATGACTTGCGCTGTGAGATTGATATCACATTTTAATTTGTGAGGGGGCGTTGGGGCCCACGATGAAACTAATTAGATAAATAAAAATTTATTCTGTTTAGCTCGACAAGGGAAAAAAATATAGAAGCTTTTCAGGTACTCTGATTGGATATCTCAACCTCCATCTCAATCACACATTATTGTGGGACTCAGGATTTTAAGTGTATGAATTTAAATTGGATGTATAGAGGTAGAGGGTGTAGAGGACCACTTGACAGTGTCTTTTTATAGGGCTCTGGATGCCTAACTTTAGACGAAACTGTCGGGTTTACCACCTGCATCCAATCCCATAAGCCTAGTTGATGGAAGTACGTTAATTACATGATTGAATCATATTTTGGGGTGAGCAAAATAACCGTTGAACTGTTAATCTAGTTTGAACCAATCCAAACTGGTCCATTTGGTTCAAATTTCAATGGTGTGGTTTGATCCTGGTTTATAATATGAAAAACCGAGTCAAATGGTTTTGACATAATACATTTTCAAAACATATTTTGACAGAATGCATTCTACAGTTGGCTCCCATACGCCCAAAATGCAAATCCCACAATCGAGAATATATAAATGCGGCGGCCAAACAGGCCCTTACTTTATTCAAGTTTTGTTCATGTTGCCGTTTTTCCCCTCAACTAACTCGATTTTCATAAAGCCTTACATGCCACTCCTGTTGTGACACTATGTAACTAACCAACTAACTAACATGTAGAAATATTCCCTTTTTTTTTCCCCTGTTTGTTTCCAAATGCTCTGTCTAGAACGGGAGCAGTTTCTCTGATGTCATGTGCATTAATGCACAACAGTGTGTTGTGCACCCATTATAGGATCCCTCCTGGGTCGCGTTATTTGATATAAACTATTTATTTTGTTTGCCTTGTCGAGTAGATAGTCCCCGAAGAAATTCAGCTTAATTGGACAACGATATCTATGTTTTTAGAATGCATTTGCCTTTAGAAAAATACAGTTATTACTGATTTTGTTTGAAAAAAGGAGTTGGATTCTTGCTAGTTGGGCTAATCCAACTGCAACGTGCAATTGGCCTATACGTAGGTTCATGCAGTTTCGGTTTGATGATCTAAACAGTTCACTTTGTAGAATTTGTTGAGAACCCCAATCTTTGCAAAAAGTCATATTTATCATATATCGAACTGCAACAACCCTAATTTTAGCCCTAATTTTTATTTTCACAATTAGAGGAATTGTATTCTAAATAAAAATTTACTTATTTAAATTATACGATTTTGTGACTAAATAAAATGTAACTAGAAACCCTAACTATTAAAGTCCTACCCAATTAAAACCCTAAACTACATTACTTCCTAACCCACAACTCCCACATCACTCCATCACCTCTATATTTAACCATTTTTGGCCTTCTCTTTTCTCTGGCCAATAACAATCCAACAATTCTTCTAGAACCCTTCCTTTAACCACCATACCAAAGCTCTAAGCCTACATCTCATTAACCAAGAGATTTAAACCTAAACTAACTCCTCTTTATTACTCCCCACACTCCATCTCCCCTTTCTCCTACAAAAACCAAACCCTATTTCCAGGGGCGGAGCCAGGAATTTTGGTTAGTGGGGTCAAAAATTAGATTCATATGCAATACTATATTTTTTCTACACACAAGTCCAAAAATAACTAAATTAAAAGGTTAATTATAAGATCGATATGCACTAATAATTCATTTTTGCCTCAAAATTGGCCCCAAAAGACTTGTTATATTTGAAAAATAATACATGATAGTCTCATTCTAGCACTATCAACTCTAGAAAAGAAGATAATGTTTGGAATTTCTATGCACTTAAAACAAGTTGGGGCAATTTAGAATTTTTTTGTGGGGTCAAAATAGCTAAATTATACCTATTCCTATGAAAATTTGGGGTCAAATTAGTAAAATATGGTAAAAATTATACCTATCCCTACGAAAATTTGGCAGCCAATGGGGTCGGCCGCCCTCCCTTGTACTCATGTGCCTCCGCCCTTGCCTATTTCCCTTCCCATTTTCGAGAGAGAGGGAGGGAGTCAACCCTTTATTCTTTGTTTTGTTTTGATCTTTCTTTGTTTTGTTTTGTCTAAACCAACAACAACAAGAGAGAGAGAGCGCACAACCCTCCTCCCTTTTTTGTTCCACATACAAAGAAACATAGTAAACGACGTTTGTCAAATGCAAAGAGAGAGAGAGAGAGAGCAACCCTCCTTTTTTTTGTTCCACATACAAAGAAACATAGTAAACGACGTTTGTCAAATGCAAAGAGAGAGAGAGAGAGAGAGCAACCCTCCTTTTTTTGTTCCACATACAAAGAAACATAGTAAACGACGTTTGTCAAATGCACATATCATAGATCGTGGACTTCACTTGACACAATGCTTTTTCTTCGATTTGTTGTTAGGTTTCTTCTCTTTTGTGTTGATCTAACACTTTAATACAAACAAAGTTTGCATGTAAACAAAGTTTGAAGTTTGATATTTCTGAATTTAGAGCTCATGTTTCATAAGATTTCACTAGGGTCACTAAGTTCGGCTTCTTTTAAGGAGAAACTTCGTCACAAATTTATCAAAAAAAAAACTTCAACACACCCTTCTTCAAATCATTTTCCAGATTTTGGGTCTGCTTAAAATGATAGGTTTTTTATTTTATTTACTTGGTATTTGGCTCAATAAACCGACTAACTCAGGAGAGTAATCCTCCTCGTCAACTAATGGGGACCTAATTAACAATCAAATCTCAAGCTATTATCTGGCACATTAGCCCCATTATGTGCTGGATAGACTAATTAATGGATGTCTATGATTAAATTTTAAGATATTCTAAGTGGATGCTCAAGGGCGCACTTCATGCGCCTTGAGCATTAGCCCTGCGTCGCGCGCTTTTTCTGCCTCAACTACGCTTTGCCACCCTTGTCTCGCTTCATTGTGCGCACTTCTTAAAACAATGTTCACAAACCATCGAACCATCTATATCTATAACACTGATGCATCCACTCCAAACGGATACATTGAATAGATCCCATATTGGCCACACTTACACGGGTGTTCAAAATAGTTTGGGAATTGAGGATTGGAAGAGCTAATGCAAGGATACAAGATTTTTAACACGTCCAACGTGACTGTTGGGCAAGCAAGAACAGCATTGTAATATTGCAGTCCCATAATAAGTTGGGCAACGAAACAATCCAAACAAAACCCGTTTAGAACTTCACATAGAATTGTTTCAAAAGCTGGAAAATTGGCAATATTGATCCAGGTTCATAAATTCTTTCCTGTACCAAAGCAGATGATACAAAAACCTTGACAAGATAAAAACGGAAAATCTCAGGTGGTGCTAGAAATGCAATAGAGAGAGCAACACATACTGGAATTCGCAGAACGCAGTTTCGGTCTCTTCACTTAGGCAGCCCAGTTTCAGGGCTGAGGAGAGCAAGGCTTTCATCACCAAGTAAAACAGGACCTCTCCCAGGTCTTGTGCAGATGAAGTAACTGACATCCCCCGTGTACTTCTGGGCTGGAATGTTGCCCTTTATTTCCGGAGGTGGCGGCAGAGCTTCCACATCGTTTATGTCCTTAACCCCAGCATCTTTTAGTATAGACTTATCACCGATAACATAACTGGGCCCCCAAAATAGATAAAAGACATTATCAGAGCTTATCATCCCAGACTTCTTCAAAATAACAATGCTTTTGGAAATCAGAGGAACTAGAATTAGAGATTAGTTTGCCAAGTGAAGTTGTAGACGCAAGATACCTGTCCAAATCAGTATCTGGATGCGGGGGGAAATGGAAAAGCAACCTCTGAAGCAAAAGGGCAGCAACCTTTCTATTGCGCGCAATCAGAACTGCATTTGGCCCCGCGTCAAAAGTGTAAGCCGCCTGTCAAACATATCAAGATCAGTCACTTTTCCTGAACAACCAACATGAAGCAATTAGAGATGAAAACTGGAATGAATCTATTTATTAAATGAGGAGAACCAGTATGGAACCTGAAATAACTAGCCTATTCAAGGTTGCTAACAAATTTCTGATTTGAACATATGGATAAGTCCTATGCGACAGGCCTTGACAATTAAGTTTTTACTTTCATATGCACATTAGTATACAATGAAGACTCGTTAATGGCAAAGCAAAAAAAACCTACGATGCAAAAGTTAAGGCAGTGAACTCAACTCAATTTCATGAACATGTTAATGGTCTATAAACAATGAAGTCAGAAAAGAAGCAACTATAGAGCTGAGCTTTTAGAGAAATTTCAGAGCTTCTGAAGCTTCTTCGGACTATGCGATGCATTTATGTCCTGATGTTGTACCTAGATCTTGTTTTGTGGAGGCATTTGTGTTTGGATAATAATGGGATTAAACTGAACATGTACTTATAATTGTTTCTGTTATGTTATCTGTAGGAATTCAGAAATCGGTACAAGACACCTAGTCTATGCGATGCATTTATGTCCTGATGTTGTACCTAGATCTTGTTTTGTGGAGGCATTTGTGTTTGGATAATAATGGGATTAAACTGAACATGTACTTATAATTGTTTCTGTTATGTTATCTGTAGGAATTCAGAAATCGGTACAAGACACCTAGTCTGTGATGCCTATGGAATATAGAATATGGACCTTAGTTGCAGGAACCTCCTATGTGGGTGGCGAATCCACCTTGGAACTTCGCTCCCGCGCTCCTTCCTAGGAACCTTGCTCCCATTGAGAAAGGAACCCGCTTAGAATCTCTTAGGCATATAAATCCCAAAAGTAACAAAAATAAAAGACACCAAGCAAGAGAAAAGACAAAGTAATGATAAGATACTATAAATATATTAACTTAAATTTGCTCAATTACTTACTATAACCATAATATTACTTAGTCACTAAGAGTCTAAGACTATCTTTGCAATTGACATGAATGACGCATAATAATAATATTTCCTTGCATTAAATATATTCATGATGCTCCCCGTCCCGAAAGAAGAGCTCCTATAATCCTCCACCCCTAATCTCGCTCCTGCCCCCGCTTCGACCAACTAAGATTATAAATATTTTTATGTTTTGCAATTTAAGTGGTAGAATAATATTTTCTTTTTGACATTTAACTATATTAATTTAAAATATATAAAAATATTTATAACTTTAATAATTTTTCCGAAACGCTCCCACCGGCGCTCCCACACTTCTATGATCATCTGCTCCCCTACCCCCACTCCCATTCCCACTCCCGCTTCGTGCAACTAAGATATGGACTGTGATGCCAAGACTCTTCTTCTCATGTTTGCAATAGTTCGAGAAGTGATTGAACAAGCAGTTATGTTAGTATCCAATTTCACCTCAACCCAGACAAGGGAAAAAATTAATAGAACATAGAAAAACAAAAAGGAAATTCAAATGCCTCCCAGAGGGATAGTAGTTCAATCTTCAATATTTTGTTTTTGTGGTTTGAAGTACATATCATAGAAAGGCCTCCCGGTATCGTCCCCCGGCAATCTGAGGGTGCCGGAGGGTAGATTAGACATGTACCTAGGGTGGCGGAATAAGCACAAAATGTAGCGCTTTTGATTACCCTTTGGGTGGTGTATTAGGTATGTACCTAGTTGGCAGAATATGCATGTAGTGTAGCCGGTTTAATTACCCAAAAACCAAATTTTTTACGCATTTTTCTCACAGTACAGCGGAAAATAATCTTCTACGCCGGAGATATCTTCCCATTATCTAATAAGGGACACCCATCATGACATCAATCTGTATGTCATGCAATTAGAAGGGTGCACAAAACCTGAATAAGATAGCACAAACCTGGGGTGAACCTTCTGCGCTGTTCCATTTCTCAACGCAACCAATTATCCTGAAAGATTACACCCTTGCCAAGATAAGTATTAGAAATATAAGATGCAGCTCAGAAACTAATCTACGATTATCCTGCCAGCCAAAGTTGATGAGAAGGAAATGTGAAAATGACATGCCTATGGGATGTGTCATTCATGTAGAATATAGGGGGAGATGTATCCAGGCAGACTGCATGAAACTGGTTGCTATCGGAACAAGCCAAACGTGCAAAAGATGGGAAATCACGATTTTTAATGGCTTCTTCCATATCAACAATTCGTTTTGGTACAACTTCCTGTTCCAAAAGAGGATTGAAAAAACATAATAAGTTAGATTCAACTACCAATATTCTGCGTGAACTACACGTAGAGGTGGCAAATGGGCGGGTTGAAATGGGTCACAGGTCAAATATGGGTCAAATAGTAAACGGGTTGAAATGGGTCGGGTCAAATATGGGGCAAGCCAAACCCAAACCCACTTGACCCGACCCGGTTTTTTTTTTTTTTTCCCCCCCTTTCTTTTTCCCCTTCTCCCTGACACGGCTCCTTATCCATGATATCTTTTTTTACTTCTTTTGTTTTTTTAAAAAAATTATGAGTTTCGATCAAAAATATTTATTTTTCCGATTCCTCTCGACGGAACGAATCAATAAGTTACAAAAATTTGAAGCAAAATTAACAAATACGAAAATCTTATTTGCGGACCATTCCGTAAAGAAGGTTTTACGGAGACCAATCGCACATGTCCAAAGTGTTTTTGGACGGTCCAGATTGAAAATTAGCTTCCCTAATTAACCTAATTTTTCTACGTGTCGTCCCCCCGGTCTTTCCCCATCGTCCAGCCCTCTCCACCTGGAATTCCTCTTCTCTCTCTCTCTCCTCCCTTTCTTATTAGCTTCCCCTGTTTCTCTCTCAAACACCAACAATTTCAAATTGCCATACAATATCATGATTAAAAAAATTCTCTAGAGTATAAAGTACGTAACAAAGTACACATTTGATTTTAAAATTTGAAAAATCTGATAAAGTTGCACAAATCTTTGTTAGGGTAAGTTTGGCAAACTTTTTAGGTATTTTTTTCTGGTCTTTTTTGGTCCTTTTTCTCATTTCATTTGAACTTTTTTTTAACTTTGGTCTATGTTTTTATGCTCTTCCGACGATGGAAAATACGATATAAAAATTATACCCTGATCTCGTATGAATTGAGAGAAAATAGCCAGGAAAACCTCTTCTCTTTTTTTTTTGTCTTCATTTAAATTTTTTCGTATTTGTTAGTTTTGCGTCAAATTTTTGTGACTTATTGATACGTATTGATGAGAGAAACTGAAAAAGTAAAACAAAAAATTGATCGAAACTCATAATTTTTTTTGAAAAAGACAAAAAAAAAAAAAAAAAGAAGTCAAAAGACAGCTTTTTGAATTATTATTTGTCTTTTTCAAAAAATTTATGAAGGACAAACGAGACACAGTGATTGAAAACATTTTACTCCAAGTCAATTTGGGTTTTTTAAGTCCAACCCATATTGAACCCATTTTTAACCCACCTAAATATGGGTTGATATGGGTTCATTATATAATATGGGCGGGTTGGGTTGGGTTGGGTTATAAGTGGGCAGATTTGGGCGGGTTACAAAATATGGGTTGGGATTGCCACCTCTAACTACACGCATCATATTTAAGAAAAAACATCTGCTCCAAAAAGAGGTCATGAAAATCGTAAGGCAACATATCGTTGAACAATCTAAGTTAAGAACCATTGAAGTAAGTTCATGCTTTTAAGTGGACTTTATTAGTAACACGGTTAATTCTGTATGGAGAAATATTTAAGTGAATTAGACAGGTCAGAGGACAAAGAAATACCTTTGCTCTATGCTGTATGAGCTTACTTGTTTCAACAGTCTCACGCATTCCTGTGGTGCTACTTGTTTCCTTCTGCCGTGAACTTACCTGAAATCAACAGAAGCACCTACTGGTTATTAAATCAGGGAGATTTAGAATACAGTATGGTATCACTTCCCAAAATTCCTAATCTGCTCGTTCAAGGGATCAATGTATAAATACTGTAAATTTGCTTTCCCCACAAGTATGTGATATCATTACAACACAAATGAGTATTACAACATATTCCCAATATCAAGCTAGCAGAATGATACCAAAGACATTTTTGAACCCATCAAACACACTTCATAGGCTTGAAGATGATTGGCTTAAATGGAGCGATTATGAACCACAATCAACTACAAGTCAATCCCAATATCACCTAAGAAACTAACCAAGTGCATCCTTCATAATCACAATGAACAGCATGTGCCTCGAAATTAACTATTCTAGCTGCTAAAACCAACATTACTGGAAGAATCTGCACAAAAAACAACAACAAAAGGCAACTCCCCCCACCCCTCTCCAAAAAAGGAAAAAAGCCAAAAGAATAACATATGAAGCACTAGAAAATGATCTTTTTTGTTGTATCACATCATCCCTAGTACAGGGGCTAAATGGTCGAAAGCAGAGATCTTGATAAATGATCTTGCATACACATACCCTCCCTATGAAATGCAGTATAAATAGTAGCTCACCAAAAGAACAGAAATAAACTATACAAACAAGCAACTTAGATATGAGGCCAGGACCGCAAGCTACTCTGAATTGCAGACCATGGGGGATCGGATTGTTCGCATGCATTCTTGGGGGAAGATAATTTCCATATATTGAATAGAAGCCACTGTTGTTGTTTTGGACAAAGCTATGTCAAATGAAAGAAAGGTAAGTACCACAGCAATAATAATGACAAGATCATCCCAGTGCTTCTCATCTGCAAGTTGAACAGCAACGCTGTCACTCCCATCGTCATTCTACCAAATTCAGGAAAGAAAAGTCAGACTACCATCCTAAAGCATTATGCATATAGCATCACTAACAGTAGGAAATCAAACTTACTTTTCCCATGTTCCACTTGACAAATCCACCATATAAACTGCGACAAGCGCTACCTGAGCCTTGCCTATATGTGAATGAGTACGAATTGTGAATATCACAGCCATGGATAGTTGGATATGTGTATCTCGGATAAAACGAATTAAGAAATTACATAAGTTAATGAAAAACATCAGGCAGAAAGAATATCACAATGCAGAAAGTAAACTGCAATACCAAGCCATTAGCACGGGATAAAATAAAAACAAATCAACTAAATTATGAACACCTTGCTATGGCAGAAAGTTTTCCTAGATCTTCTTTCACATTCATTAGCCTTGCAAGGGAAAAAACTGCATGGAGAAATTTAAGCATCAGTTGAACCCAATTGAAACTGTTAAATCTAAGATACAATGTTCTGTTCACAAGAAAACAGATTAAGCAGCTTCCCTTAAGCTAGTTAGCAGAAAATACATAGATGACATGAGTTTGCAATTTCATCTCATAGATAGAAGCTAGAAAACATAGTTACATTAGCTAGTAAACCTATAGCAATTCTCATGCACTTAAGAATTGATCTCTCGTTGGGCTCCAGAGATTTAGTAGTAAATTGCCTTATGTTTACCTGGCCATGACAGCAAAATAGTTATAAGAAAGAATTGGTACATCAACAATAAATTTACTAATGGAAAGAGATAGGTCAAGTTGTGTGGCACTCAAAGTGCACATTTCACACTTCACAGTGCTCTACAATAAAAATGGTTAATCAGAAATAAGTGAAAAAAACAATTACATGACTGATTAGAAGGTTTGGGCATGTAACAAGTACTATCCTAATAAACATCAGAGTAAATCCAATGTAGCAAAGAATTATTTGCCCTTTCAAAATTTGTTTATTCTCTCGGCCATGGATTATTATGGAGTATTGTTTTTATAAGTAAATAGCCAGAATGTATTAGCAAGCCTAGAATGCACCTCAAGATCAGAAGAAAAATGTGTCGTACATTGTTGGGCGAACTTCCTGATTGCTTATGCTTAGTGCCAACTTGTGATATACCATGGTTGTCAAAGTTTTGGTTTCTATGATGTCTTGGGTAGTTGGGTTCAAGTCAATATGTCTGCATTTGTCACTCTTTCATTCCGCTCCACTCAATTGCATTATGTTTGTCTCCAAATACAAATTTGTGCATCTCCACATGTCTTTAGCTTAAAATTTACGATGACCGTGAAAAGCAGAAAGAAGATATCAATGAGCCATTGAAAAGACGTAAATCGTAAACTTGTAGAGAACCCGGGGTGACTTCCCGATGCAATTTTTATCTTTCTTCAAATAAACAAAATCATCCATCTTTATCGTCATGGAAGCAAAAGATTGTTGGAAAGTAACATAGGAGTATTTCGAAAAGGATTATTGGAACCCCAGAGTGAAAAGAAGCACCCTGTTATAGTTAATCAATATCAAACAAGTTCATACCTTTATATCAGAAGTGACTTAGTGGTTGTGAATAAGCGCGATTGTACAGATCAGTTTATCATAAATTTTATAGTGTGAATCATTAGAATGAAGAAAACAAATGCACGCAATAAGCCCAGAAGAAGAGAAAAACAGTTCTTTACCAAAGCAGGCAAAACCGGCAGCTGAGGAAGCCAAACCAGCAGCAGTAGGGAAATTGTTATAAGAATCAATGTGGACATGCAGGTTCTCCCAATCCTTTTTAGTGATTTTGATGCCCTTTTTTTCATCCTCAAAATCATTAGCACGGGACCGGATTTCCCTTAAGCACCTCTGGTATCTATCACTGGAAAGGGAAATCTCCTATGCTAGCCAGCCAAAAAACAAACAGGAAAAAAGTGCCAGCAATCAACACCAAAAATAGAGAAGCAAATTTCAGTCATCTCAAGCGAGCTATACAGCTTCTTAGAAATGCGAACCACATGTATAAGTTCCTGCATGTCGTAAGTTCTCTCCCAAGTTGTTTTTAAATATTCTCAGCAACCAAACTGAGGTAAGAATCACAGATCCAGATAATAAGAGGAAAAAAGAAACAATGCAGAAACGAAGAGGCAACAAGCTAGAAAAGCCCTTTAAGAAATTAAGACCTAAACAAACAATACTTTCAACTCAACTACAATTTTAGCCAGCTATTCACATATAACCCAAACAACATGTTATGTAGAATAAGACTAATCAACAATAACAACAATAACAGAACTCATCTAGTCCCCAATCATTGGGGGTATGGGCGGGGGAGGTGGAGTGGGCCGAATGTCCGAACGCTTTATGGTCTGAGCCTCATGTCCTTGAAGTGCTCGGCAGGATGCAAGATGCAGGTTACTTAGCACTCAGTATTGGGCAAGAGGATGTAAGTGGCCAAGAACTGTTGGTCCGAGCCTAATGTAAGTCGCTCAGTCGGATCCGGCTATGATGCCCCAATCCGGTTTTGGGGCATCCATGCCCCATTTTCCCTCAACCGTTGGAGTATAGATTGTGCCCATACATTGTGGTAAGTATGGCCATGCATTGTGGTAAGTGTGAGTATAGGTTGTGGCCATACATTGTGGTAAGTATGACCAAACATTGTGGTAAGTGTGATCATACATTGTGGCAAGTATAGCCATATATTGTGGTAAGTGTGGCATGAGGAAAAATCATAAAACCACCTTGTTTTTTTGAGTGGTTTTGATCTAATGGTTGAGATTTATCCATTTTTCACTCTAAATGTTCATATTTATGGGGGCATCCATGCCCCAATATCACTGTGGGGCATCACAGAAAAATACCAGGAGGATTAGAGACAAACCTAACCTTTGGCAATATATGCACATCTGCCACTAAAATAGTGGTTGCTCTCAGAATACCACTAAAATAGTGGCTCCCCGATACCTTGCGAGGAGCTAAAGGGACGTTTTGCTGTAGAACCATGCCCCCAAATCAAAGCCGAAATGCATGAGAGAAGGCAGACCTAGAGACCCAAATCAATTTCTGTGCACATTACCCTGCTTTTTTCATTCATAGTCCAGAGCATCGGAAAGCACAAACAAGAATAAGACGATTCAATGTGCACAAAAAACGAAAAGAAATCAGAGAAAGTCGCACATCCCAAGAGAACGTAATACATTGTTTGTGCTTATGCCGCAACCTACTATTCGGAATGCAGATTAGAACGCTCAACTCTCATAGAGCCTCATCTATCATACTCGGCCCTCCACCTCTATAAAAGAGGCGACGTGTTTGTCACCGGGCTAGGCAATGCATGACACGATCATGTGCTTGTCATTGTGCCCGCCCGCCCGCCTTACTACACTAAACATAAGATTCAGATTTCTCTTCCCCATTTTTGCTTCTTGGCCTTATTATAACAGTTTTCTAAGCAACCAAACCGGAAAATAAAACTTACATTAACACAAGATGAAACACCAGAAATGAAAGATACCCAGAATATTAGTAATAAAGTTCCTCTTTTTTGACCTTTTTATTGAGCCACATGCGATCCCTGTCAAAGCTAGGGCTAACAGCGACAGTGGTGGTAGTGCAAAGATGCTCCGGATCCAGAGTCACACTGATGCTATCGTTAATGGGTAGTATCAGGTTTTCGTCCCTCTTGCCCCAGTACTTGATTACTGCTATGTTTGTGGGCGTCTGAGCCGTTGTCATCAAAATCCATCTCTTGGATTGATCAGCCATTTCAAGTTGGAATCGAATGCTTTCCGAATCCAAAACGTGTTTGTGACCAAACCAATGCGGATTAGCTTTCAGCTGCCTGTTTCAGAGGATTGAATACTATGAGAGAGAGAGAGAGAGAGTAGAGAGAAGGGATGAAGGAGTTTCTTTTTTGGGGGGAATTTTCGAAATTCGGTTTCTTTTAAGTACTTATTTCTCGTCTTACAAGACAGGTTATTTTCTCCTAATATATAGTAACATTTAATCACATTTAATTTAGGGAGGTGATAATGCCAAAACCATATTTGTTGCTGCCAAAATCATATTTGTTGCTGCCAAAACTCACACTAAATATATCCTTTAAATGACCTATTTGTCCTCGTATGTCCTAACCCCTCATTCAAAGCCAGCACCCCTTCTTTTCTAACGTTTCTTCTATCTACGTCTTTTGGTTTTTTGCTCTTCTCCCTCCCTTGTTGCTCTGTCACGGTGTCAACCCATTCCCTACTCGTGCTATACCATTAAAGCCCTCCTCGAGCTTGAGACCGAGAAATCCTGAGCGAGTCGTCAATATTAATTTAGGAATACCCCTATCTAGATGTTGGCCCACTTCAAAAAATCCCCAGTGGCCTCCGCCATTGAAGCCCTTCAAAAGCTTGAGCAGTACCCTTAATCCGAATGTTGATGACCAACTTTATTTCGAATCTTAGTCCCGTTCAAGAAACAACTTTGTCAAGGGTTAGATCACAAATTGTAGGATTTACTAATTATCTAATTGAAGCTGTTTTCGGAGCTCGAATAACTTTGTTGTTATTTGAAGAACCCGGAATATGTGAGAGAACGAATGTCATTCTCCATTGCAGATTTGAGTGGGTTTAATAAGATGTGGGTTTCGTTCAAATTCAATTCGAATCGACGAAAGGTCATGAAACAGGGTTTTGCAAGTAAAGATAGGAACTTGCAATTTGAATTGATTTGCTGGTACATAAATGAGGAGAATAAAATCCGGGGTTTTTGGAGTTCAGTTGCAAGTAGATAAATGAACAGAGATTTGAATTGGGGATGGAGGAACAAACTACAAAGGACGAAGCAACAACAGAAATTGATATAGTACTGGCATTGAATGGGTCAGGATTTGGGAGGACAAAAAAGTCATTTAGTGGTACATTTCAATTTCACTTTTGGCAGCAACAAAATGAGTTTTGGCACTAACAAATTGGGTTTTGGCATTATCATTTCCCTTAATTTAACAAATAAGTATTTATTTTAGTTAGTGGAACACACCATAACTCATTGAGTGTAGTGACTAAACTAGTGGCTGCTAATCCAACTTTAGGAACCAAAATATCAACGAAAAAAATGCTCAAAATTTTAAGTTACTTTAGGATACTTGAGATTTAAAATTCCTCCTAGAAACAAAGTGGAGTATCCTAGAAATAATGTAAGCCTCATAGAAGCCTCTTATGTGGAAGAAAGTGGACACCCTAGATAAGCCACAAAAAAAAAGTGATTTTACCACTCCTTTTTTTTTGTTAATGTCACTCTCCTTCTCTCACAAAATAAATCATCTAATAAAACACAAATGGAAGTAGCATTAACAAAAAAATGGAGTGACAAAATTAATTCCAAAAAAAAAGGGAAAAAAAATGTGGAACACCCTAGAAGTCTCCATATATGAGGCCTATAAGATAGAGTTTTATCTAGCCGTTACACCCTATTTCAACAACTCACACCTTTGCCTCCAAATAAACCCATACCCCCATCTAGGGGCTACATCTTCTCAGACTTTTGCCCCTCATCCTCCTTCGACCTCCAAACCCTCACCATTTACAACCTCACCACTTCCTAAAACACCTGCACACCTCCGACTACTCTTTATACCATTTCTTAACCACCCATTCTCTCTATCTCTCTCATTCCTAAACTTGTGAAGCTCAACAAAACCTAGCACTTCTGAGGAGATGAGATAATCAGTGAACAACTACAGCAAGAATATGTTCGCAAGAAGTTTACAACGCAAATGAATTTGGTTAGGTTGTAGTAACTAATGATATGTCATGATGTTTAGTGCACAGCAAAACGGTTGTGTGGTGTCTGGAGTTTCAAACAATGTGGAATAGAAATTAGCCAACCTCATGAATTCTCATCAAGCACTAGTCCATAGGCCCGAGGGAGTTAAATAAGACTTTTGGGGCTAAGATCAAATGGGATTATGTTTGTTTGCCCAAAAAAGAAGGTGGGTTGGGTTTTAGAGGGTTAAAGGATTGGAATAAAGCTGCTATGTTCAGGCTATTATGAGCTCTTGCCAAGAAGGCAGAGACATGCCCCAAACTCGTCTTTTCACGATTTATTGGTGTTTAACTGATTTATTTGTGGTTTTTTTATTTTTTATAACAGCTAGTGGACAACTTAGAAAATTTCTTGATTTATTGGTGTTCGCAAGTACCCCTAGATTTCAGTCCGTATTTCAGTCCTTTCAGATACAATGCTTTCATTTTAGAAGAAATAGAGAGATTAATATATATATATATATACACATATATATCTGTAGCTATGTTTCATGGACTCGTAGTGTGCGTGATTCATAGTGTGCTTCATCGTCTACTCAATAAGAATAAGATCGCCCCAAGCGTAGGGCTAATACGTCATTTGAAGCATAATAATCCGGAAGTCGTGGTATCATACCCAAGGGAATATCATCACGGCTTGATTGGATTTGTAGAAGTAAGTTTTGCGGCCTTGAGATAGCTAACTTTAGGAATAGTTTGAAACGGAGAAAAAGTGCGATAAAAGTGTGTTTTAAAAACAATTTAACTAAGCGGCTAGGTCTAGGGGATTTTAACACTCATAACTTGAATCAATCAACTTTTCTCTTTGATTACTCGGGTTGAGATACGTGTCAACGATCTCCCAACCCGGAAGATTTGATATTAAACCCGTTACTAAAAAAGGAGTCGAAATACCAAGTGAGCTCTAATATTCATCTAACAAACGCAAGGGATGACATAGCTCCAAGCATCATGCGTGGCAAATAGGCTCGCTCTTGCCTACGCATGATCAAAGAGGTTAACACCGCCAAGTTTTGATAGACAAACACGAACTACCTTAATTTTCCAACTAAACATGAGGATTTATTGAGAGAAAAGCATGATCAATCCAAGTCATGGAGTGCTAATCACCCCATGACCAAGCCTAATTAACTACTCACTCATGCTAGAAATTGAATCAACAAAGCTAATTATTGAAAACATGACGGAATTCAAATTAAACTAGAGATTAAGATAGATAACAAACTACAACTAATTAAGGAAGAAAAGTGCAGAATTAAACTAAGAACACCAAGAACAATGAAGAACAAGCAAGAGTAAGAAACAAGGAAAGTAAAATCCTATTCTAGATCTGAAAAAGTGCTATCCCTAGATATTGTGACGTAATGGGGTATATATACTAGCCCATATTCGCGCACGAAATATCTCAAAAACGCCCTAAAAATCCGCTACGAAGGCCTTCGGTATTGATACAAGGGTTTCTTGTATCGATACCGGATAACTTTGAGTAGAATCAACTAGGCCGCCGTAGTGAACCGGTATCGATACAGCAAAACGCTATATCGATACCCATTTGCAATTGGCCCGCTAGATTCTCCTTTACAACTGGGTATCGATAAAACGTTGTATCGATACAGCAAAATGCCTTCGAATCTTTGGGCTCTTCAGCTTCCGGCATCCGGCATGGCTTCCAACAGTCTTGGCCACTTGTCGGGTCTTCGACTCTTCGTTCTTGGGCCCCGGTGACTCCAATTCTTGATCATCTTGAGTCTTGGATGCCTCCGGCTCGCTTTAAACTTTAAAACCCTCGTTATTAAGCGGTTTTCCTACAAAATGAAAATAACATACCCTACGTGCAATATCAAATAAAAAGCTAAATTAACTAAATATATAATGATAAAACTAAGGACTTAAGTATCAAGAATATACATTATTGGGTGCTTATCATAGTGTTATTTTGCCGCATTTTTTTACCTTAATTTCTACAGTGTAACCTTGATCAGCAGATGAGTATACACAAAGCATATGAAGTTGTGTCCCCATGTCAGAGACACCTCATAGCTGAATTGGCTTTCAATACTCAATTGGTCATTTACGCAAAAAACAAGGTAATTGTAGAATCATGTTTTCAATTGATATGCATTACGTAGGTTCGGATCAAAAAATAAAATAAAAAATTTGATACGTAGGTTATTTGCCTTTGGAAGTCGAGTTTTCTTTGACATGCTACTATCATGCAATTCACCTTTGATTAGGTGCACATCTTATTCTCATCTTCCTGTATTTGCTCTAGTCTAGTGCATTATTTATTCTACACTTTGGCACTCTCTGTGAACGAGGCATATTAATACTCTCTACAGTAGTCTTTTATAAATAAAAAAAAAAAAACCGCCACTAAGATTTTTTTTTTTTTTTTTTTTTGCGGGCTAAAATTGATACTCCCTCCATCCCTTTTTAAGTGTCTCGCTTCGTAACTCCAATTTATTAAGAAAATATCATCATTACACCTTTCACACCTCCTCTTTCCCTGCTTACCCTCTATGGAGACATCATCATTACACTTTTACTCACTAACTTCTTAAAATAGAATCTACTTTTAGAGGCAAAATGAAAAATATACCAACTTTTATCCACTAACTTTACAAAATGGACACTTATTAAGGTACAGCTCAAAATGAAATACTAGACTATAAAAAGTGGACGGAGGGAGTATGAGATTTTGCATTCCATCAATATGATTCAAAATAATATTATATGGTGAATGAATACTTCGCAACTCTTAAAGAATGAGTAATTTCAAACTATTACAAAGCTAAACTAGTGTCACAAATCGAAATGAATACAAGTTCAAATTTCACCATTTCTTTGGCCAGTTAAATTTCCCTGTATTGTAAACCCATCAAACCGCATATTTTCGTACTTTGTTCGGGCGTATCACATAAGAGTTTACACTACCAAAATATCTAGCAGCAATCCAAGGACATTCTTTTCTACAAGACACCAGATTTCCATTGGTAAGTATCGTCAGTAAGCAAAAACCGTTACACAACTAACCAGCTGAGACGGAAAATTTAATATGAGATCAAAACTCCCATTTTCATGACTACATGAAAACTAGCCGATGACAACTACACTCTTGCTTACATCCCAACCGATTTGGCATAAGTTACCGGAATTCACTAACATCTAATCAGAATCTGGATCCCCATCCACAATGTCAGGAATTGATTCTGACTCACTATCCAAGTCAATAGCAGAATCCTTGTTTTTCCCCAAACTTGATGTAGCAGCATTAGTGCTCACACCCTCCATATCAAACGAATCCGTTATAGCTGCCAAGACATTATTGCCAGTATCCACTTTACCCTCAACAGGATCCAGCTCAATGCTGTCTGAAACAACCCTACTACTTATTTGAGCCGCCAAAGAACCACCGCCAACAATAGGCACTGTCCCATCTAGCTTAATTGGCTCTTGCAAATGTTGCACTTCAACCATATTTTCGTCTCCTTTCGCTTCAATTATCCTAGCATCATGAACTGACACTAGTTCCTGTCGATTTTCTTCAGAAACTCCAAACATTTCTGAATGTTTTTCGGCATAATCTCTATCCTTTTCTGTTTCAGTCTCTGGAATCTCAATTTCATCATCATTTGCAAGCCAACTTTCATATAGGTCGTCATCAACAGAATTGGAATCATTAGGTCCCTTTCCCATTATGCCGCTTGAAAATGGGGTATTTTGTTTATTACCATATGAGTATACATCTGGGAACCTGCTGTCAACCCCATTAAAGGAGGTATTGCTGGGAGAGGAGAAATCGATCAGTGAAAGGGCCCTAGGATGTATGAGCACTTCCAATGCCAAAAGAGCATGCGCACAAAATTCTGCAGTCTTCGTTCCAGTTTCTTGCCTTCCTGCAGATATCATTTTCATAATAGGATGGGTTAGGGCAACATCAGGAAAAGATATGTTGTTTAAAAGATGTTCAAAATGGCACCAGAGCAGCATTTTTTGCTAATTGTAAATATCGTATTGTAATAAAGCGCTATAGTACAGCCATTCCACAAACTATTAAATGTAACTGTGTCTGAGCACAACCACTAAACTTGAGCTCTTAGACCTAATTTTGAGACAAGACAGTTCCATGAGACAATGCATATGACAAAATACGCAGTGTCTTCCCTTTGAGCAGATCAGTAATGAGAGAGAGAGAGAGAATGTGTGTTTTTCGGTATCAGACCAATACCTGCAAAGCGATTCTCATATGGTAGAAACGATATGCCTGCTTTCCAGAGAGAGAGAGGGAGGGAGAGAGAGAGAGAGAGGATGCTAAAGGATTTGATTTTGGACCAATAACTGTTGTTCTTGCGTTCCTTCTTCCGGTGTCCTAAGCACATTCATGTACCTTTCCTCTGTTCGTTGGTACATGGGTGTAGCTTTCCCACATTCTTTTCGGCATCGCAAAATACCTAAACCATAGTTTCTCACCTTACCCTGTTTACTTCCATTATCTTCTACAGTGTGAGCATCTCGCAGTTGAAAACTGGAAACCCAACCCATTGCAGCTTTAGTCTTTGGTGCATGTGGCAAGACTAGGCGGGAAATTACACTCAACTTTCTCTAATATGATTTTCCATTGATTACCACTATATTTTTCAAGGCAATCCACTACTTCTCTAGATCAGTTGTCTTGAAAAAATTTATCCAGCCAGTTTAAATCTGTGTTGATCTCATAGCTGTCCACCATATCTTATTGTTCTTGCACCCTAATTTCCTCTAGGTAGTGTTTAGACAAGGGCAATGGTTGGGACCAAAAGTCTTTAACATATACCCATATCAGATGTTCGCTGGTCTGTATACCTGTGTCTCAAACGTTTTTGCTAAGGCTGCCCGCGGATCGGCTCCGTGTGGATCGTTCGGTTCCCTATCCGATCCGCTCGCAGCGGATTGCCATTTTCTCCATCCGCCAACCATCCGTGAGTATGTTTGGATGGATCGGTTCGGTTGTGGATTGGTCGGTTTGGGTGGATTGAGCGGATTATATACTAGTAAACTACGGTTTGGGCTGGGCGGTTCGGTTCGGTTTGGAACCGATCTGCTCATCGCAGATTGTCGTTTTGTTATCCGCAAACCGTCCGTGAGTGTGTTCGGTTTGAGCAGATCGAACCATCCGCTAGGCAGCCTTTTTGCATACCCTTCATTAAAAAAATTCTCCTAAAATAAAATCCTTGTTGACAAGTGAATGAGCATTTATTCCTATGGTAGATGTAAGTACAAGTTGAACACAAGATGAGTAATATAAGTGCACCAATGAATTCTCAGAACATCTGAAGAGATGAGAATGCAACTAAGGTGTTGTATGATAAAACTGAAAACTGAAACTGAAAGTTAAAAAATTAAGTGCTGAAAAGTGAATGCTGAATTTCTAAAGTTGAAGTTGTTTGATAAAAATTTCAAGAGCTGAATTAAAATAATTATCTTGATATAAAGATAAATGAATTTAACTTAAATTATTTGAGATTGTTATCTTTTAGTTTTATTAATGGATGTCATGTGTTTGTAGTCGTGGTGCGTGGTGGTGGTGGTGGCGGCAGTTGGTAGTGTGGCAGTGATGGTTGTAGTGATTAGCGAAGGTGGTGTGATGGTGGTGGTTGAAATGGAGGTGGAGTGGTGGAATGATGGCGAGGGTGGTGGTGGAGAGGGCTGTGGTGCAAGTGATGAAAATAGCGAGTGGTGGTGTAGCCGTGGCAGTGAAGAAGTGTGTGGTGAATGTAGCGATGAAACATGATGGAGAAATAGTGAGGGTTGAAACTGCGGTGGTGGTGTTGGAGAGATGATGGAGGTAGTGATAGTGATGGTGGCGGCACTGGTAGTGGTGATGGCGCTGGAGTGGTGGTGGTAACTATAGCGATCATGGAGTGGTGATGGTTGTGGTGATGGAGTAGTGGCGGTGGTGGTTGTGGTGACGGTGATGGCATGGTGGTAGTAGCGGCAGTTGCAGTGGTGGTAGGGGTGGTGGTGCGGTGGCGAAGTGGTGATTGTGGTGCCGCAGAGGTGGAGTGGTGATGATGGTGGCGACAATGGAGTAATGGTGATGGCGGTGGCATTGGTGGCAATCCACTTCCGACAGATATAGGAAGAGAAAGTAGTACATATATACTATATGCAGAGAGAGAGATATATTGTTACGTGGGGGGTGACTTTGTCAGTGGCGGGCCAAGTTGGCATTTTTTCCACCGAGCCCGCCGTCATACAAGCTAATTACAGACGAAGCCACTGGGCTGTTGCTGCTGGACGCCTTCTCCAGCTAGTGTTAGACAAGGGCAATGGTTGGACCAAAAGTCTAACACATACCCACACACATGTTCGCTGGTTTCAATACCTGTATCCAGACTTATTTGTGTATCCTTATTTTATTTTAAAAAAAGTGCTAAAATAAAATCCTTGTGTTGACAAGTGAGTGAGCATTTATTACCCTGGTGGATGTAAGTACATGTTGAACATAAGTAAAGATGAGTTATATAACTGCACCAAATAAATCTCAAAACATCTGAAGAGATGAGAATGCGACTAATGCTCATTCCTAAAATGATGTGCATCTTTAGAATGGACAATCACGTTGACATCACGTGACCATGAATACAAAATTAATCAAGAATTTTCAAATTTTGAAACAACAAAAATTACCTCTACGGAAAAGCTCAAGACCCCGAGCTAGATTTGGGGACCGGAAGCGAGTAGGAGAAAGAAGAGATGCCAAAAGTGCACGTAAGGCTGCAAGCTGAAAATCTGCCCAAGCCGGGACAGATTCACTTGAAAGAAAACTATGATTTTCCTCCTTAGTCCATCCCCCTTTACAAGCATTCGTAGCTACACTAATAAGAAGACTATCTATACTTGGTCGCCAGCTCTCAGCTCCCAAAGCAGAGCCCTGTTACATATTAGAGAGTTAGTAACGATCGTAATCACTTAAAAAATGGGGAATATAAAAATAAGTCAAACATTTCCTCTTTCATAAATCAAGGACTCCAAATTGGTGTTTTGAAAATATACAAATTTACTTGGCGGAGAAACCAAGAATAAATTAACTATGGTGACTGAACAAGAAACGCGGTACCAGTGATACACGCCCCAACAACTGAAGCAAAAACCTTAACAGTGATACAGGTGAAAATGAACCTGGGCAACCTCTCCACTCATTGCCAAATGATTTTGAGTTGATTAACATTGTACAGATCTAGGGTTTCGAAGGCTTTTTGGCGAGACGCTCTAGATTGATTCCTCCTCCTTTGCCACAAGTGCACTTTGTTTCATTGTGAACCCAAGGGGTGAAATCGGTTCGGTTCGGGGTGATTTTTCCAAGACCAATACGGTTCGGGACATGACTTTCCAGAACCGATCCCGACCGATTTTATTTTGGTTCAGGGCGGGGTCGGCCCGACTGAAATGGGCCAACTTGAAGCTTGATTTTGGGCCAAACCCACCTCCAGATTTTAGGGTTAGATATAACTTAGGTTAGATCAACAGACCAGATTTTAGGAGTAAAGATCAACAAATCAGATTGGTCAAGGGTAAAAATTATAAAATAAAAAAAAGGTATAAAACTTCAGTTTTTACTTTTGGTTCGGTTCGGTTCGGTTCGGTCCTATACCGGTCTAACAATTTGGTTCGGTCCGGCCGGAATTCCAAGCAACTGAGACCGAACCGAAAATTAAAATTTTCCAGATTTCAAAACCGAACCCAATCTGAACTGGGACAAGACCGACCGAAAACTGAAAAAAAAGGTCGGTTTTTTCGGTTGGTTCGGGTTGGTCAGGTTTTTTTCCACTCCTAGTGAACCCTACATGTTGGATCCTTAATACCTCCCAAGAGTGAACCAAAGGTCGCACTCGTGGGGGAGCATGAAACCTTGTCCCACATCACCTCCAAAGCACTGTATGAGCTTGGATAGCCTCTCCACTCATCATAGTTAGGAGTTGGATGCTTTTACAGTTCTATTGCAAGGGACGTTAACCAAATTCGGTGCATCCCCGTAATTTTCAAACTGAAGCTAAAACAGTAACTCAAGAACTGCCGCTAGCGTACTTAAGAAACAGCACGATTTGAAAGGACGGTTTCACTCTCAACCAGTAAGTAGATCTATGCTGACTTTTCACATATGACATACCACAGTCAGAAGTGCCTCCAGTGTTTCAAGCGCAGCTATCTTTAATGAAATTGGAATGGGATTTATGGGCACTCCCACTTCCAAATCAACTCTATCAGTCTGCTCATCAAGTGAAACAGTTGTACTTGAATGCTTCCTTTTCTTCTGGCCAGGTTGCAATAATATCTCACTGGAGGCCTTTGAGTATGCACTAGAAGATGTTTGACCACCTTCATAAGCAATAGTCTCCAAATCAAGAAAAGCATTCTTGATAACTTCCTGTGTGAGATAGACTGCCATGCCTGCACAACATACAACCATGTCAATAAGTATTTTCCATAACATATCAAAGAGAGAGGTAAATGTTACAATTAAACAAACATGAAAATGCCCTCCCTGTCCAGAGGAAAAAGTTGGCTCATAGTAGTAGGAAGTAATTGGCCTCAGATAAAGAAATAGGAGAAAAGAAACCTAGTAGATCTATGCAATGTCACAAAACGCCACTTCAACTGTGAAGACAAAAATAAAAATGTCATGACTGGTTCTGCTGACATTGTTGTGCTAATTAGCATGAAAAGGGATACATAAGAGATCCTTTCTACAGAATCAAAAAATGGTATTAAGGTCTAGGCTTCTAGGTTTTGATTCATAAGCATATGCAGATGTCTAGATGCTTACCGACCCCCAAGGACATCAGCAAAATCCTTATTATTGAGTAGACCTTTATCCTCAAATCTGGCAATACACATCTCTTGAAATACTCTGTCAGGAGTCGCACAATTTCTGCAGCATGCGGTAATAGCTGACTAGAAAATAAAAGAAATGAAAATTCACATTAAGATTGCATCCATAATTTTGGATGATACAGATGAACATAAAAAGAAATATGGGATCTCTTCAGCTACAAGTGCCCATGGGGAAAAATTCAGAAAATATAGAACACTTAGATGCTTCCCAATCCCCACAACCCCACCTTATGCATTGGCAAGAGCATCACCTTTAATTTAATCTCCATTGCCCGATTCAAAGCCTTCCAAAGATTACCGAAGAAATAAGGTTAAGATAAAATCTTTTGGAACAAGTATATCAAATCAACGACCTTTCTGAAGGAGTGTAATCCCAGAAGTGCTTTTGTTTCATGAGACTTCTTTAGTCCAAGTGAAAGTTACCATTATCCATCAGATAAACCAAATTGATAAAGGGACAGTTACTAGATAATGAAAAAAGCTGGCAGGAAGCATCTTGTCACACAAAACTCAGACGATTATATTTTTTGATGCCTGCACTGAAAATGGATCACAAACAGGTTTTCACCAATAGACATAAATGGTGCAGGTCAATATTATGGTTCACCTGCGTGCACTCTTTATGATAGCACTGAGGAGTTCCAAGCTGTGCATGTGCAAAACTGGAAGTTCTAAGCAAATAGATTCTTGTTGCATTGCAGTCATGAAGGGAAATATGGCTTGAGACGAGGACCCATCCACCATCAGCACCCTCCCTGCAAGGACTACTAAGGAGCGAATAGGAACTCTAACCTGTCAGTGAAAAATACAAATTCTAAGAACACTAGAACAGTAACATCCGTAACATTGCACTGCTAAATAAATATACGTCCATAACTTCTGCTATGAAAGTTTATCTGCATCTTTATGTTTGTTGAGTAAACTAACCCAATTTCATAGTAGTACCTGAACAGGATAAGTACTTGTAAGCATAGTACAACTGCAACACATCAAGGTCGAGACACTTGATATCTGCAACTGCTGAGATCTCTTTATTCTTTGGTCTGAGGCTTCTCCTACAACCTGGCCTCCTAAAGGAGGTGGGGGGTCCTTTCCTGGGGGAACTAATATCCTCATAGCCTCATTACCTTTTGAATCTGCAATGAGTGAAACAAATCATTCAGTCCTTCACATACCAGTAAAAATACATGTGTCAGAAAAAACTCTTACAAAATACCTTCTTCTACCCCTTGGAAAGCATCATTTAGGTGAACATTAATTCTTAATAAAATCTTCTGCATCATCAATGACCAGCTTTCCTCATCTCCTTTAGATTTTGGAAGCAGTGCCAAGCAATGACCGAGCTCCTGAACATAGCAACCAAATAAGTTCCCTCGCCAATGACTGCAACATCAGGCATTCAAAACTGCGCTTACCTTCATCAATTTCACACTGCATTTCCCTGACATGATTTTTGAAACAACAGCAGCTTCAGCCTGCCAAAAGTTTTGTACACTCAGCTCATCTTGAATAAGTTAGCAATCAAATGCAATGAGTTAAAGAGACAATAGATGAATAATTACAGTACAACCAAATCACCAAAAGATCTGACCCGCTTAAGTGGAGAACAGACACTGGAAATACTACATTAGGTATCACTTTTCGGAGCATAAATACAATGGTCAGGCCGTGAGAACTGCTCTGCCACTTCCGGTTCTCAATTCTCTACCTTTTGCCTTCCAGATGAAGTATTACCATTTCCAGGATTGTCTTATAATTTCCATTCAGCAAATACATGTTTTATTGCCAATCTAGATGGCCATAGTAAAAGAACAAGACAACCACCATAGGTAGCCAATGCATGAATGGTATCATTATAATATAAAGAAACCATGTTAAATCTCAGGATAAAATTGGAATTCTAAAAATGACACCAGAAAACATACAGTGTCGTAACATCGCTGGATGGAAGAAGGAAAGGAAGTTGTAAAGGTGCATAGTAAACAAACAGCTACTTCCTGCACAAGTGATCACAACAAAAAGATGTCATGATGTTTAAGTTATGAATCTGGACCACATTAGAACACCCGAACTTCCAGAAAATACTAGTGAAATGACCATCCAACAAGGGTAAACAAGATAGACCACTATCCACGAAGTACCACAAGCCTCTTACCTCGACCAAGCTCAAGAATCACTTGCTAAGTATTATATGTGTCTTTGTCCGTTCGTGTGAGTGCATATGCGTTGGTGAGAGAGGGGAAGAAAATGCTTCACATCTTCCACCATTCACTTGTGCATTAAAAGAGGGATATTCCACATGAAAATTACATGAGCAATGTTCTTGTACAGTTCCAAACAAACATTGCTAGTAGCTTACTTCCTGCCTCCTTTACAAATTGGAATAGTCCCTTATTGATATCTGTTGCAATTTGAAAGGCTTCCACTAATGACGATACACTACTTTCCACTGACAACATGTTTAGTATGGCATTTCTCGCCAATAGAACCACTTTTTAGAACAAGAAGTTGACCACGATTCTGGCATTCCGTACTGAACATGTCATATTTACAAGAACAAGGAACGTGCAATATATGTTTAGATAAAACCTACAACAGCATCAACTCACATACTCTACATTTCACTGATGTCTAACTAGCTTGCTCAGTAAAAGACATCAGTGATAAAGGTGAATTACTATTTTTTGTCATTTTCAACCAGTATATACTTAACGTCAAAAGCAAGAGACAAGTCTTCAAGAAATTCATACTTACCCATACAGCTTCTGAGCTATCTTCATTCAACAACTTCAGTACAGGTTGAGTAAGTTTTACAGCCTGGGAGGTTGCATCTTTCTTTATTCTTGGAAATCTACCCATCCTAATTTAAGAAAACAAAAAAATATATCTAAAATTATTGCAATAAAGAATCAAAGGTTTCAAGACATACAAACATATATGAAGAACTAAATTGTTGTTTAGAAGTTTAACCGCATCGACAGTTGACACTTGACAGCATAAGATTGAAGTAACCAATTACAAATCAAAATACGTCCAGAATATGTTCATCCCATTGAACAAATGCATGGTGTGACTCCAGGTATTTCCTCTGCTCTGCACCTCCCTTAAGAATAAATCGTAGTTTCTATACATATTTTAAACATCCTGCTCCACCAAAATTTATATATTTCCCCCCATGATTTGTAGTTTATTACACGTCACGAGTTTCCATGCATGTGTAGCATCCCTCGTCAAACATTTGCAAATTCGTAAAAAGGGAAACCTTCCAATAGTAATTATACATTAGTTTCTACGCCAGAACAAAGAAACCAAACCTTGTGAACAGATCTGACAACGAGGCACAAGAAGCCACCTTTACAAAATGAGAATCTGCCGGAGGCTGCTTAAAAAGGAAAAACACACCATTTTAGATTCAGAAACATACTAACAGTAACTAACATATTATGGAAGAGGGTGCTCCTACAACCTAGACAACTGCATTAAGAGGGATCATATATGTGGGTGGAGCACAACCTAGACGACTGCATTAAGAGGGATCATATATGTGGGTGGAGCACAACCTAGACGACTGCATAAGAGGGATCATATATGTGGGTGTGGGAACCCCTGTCGATGCAGTCCATTTGCTATGGAAATAGCATCCTCCTATATTCACCAATGAATTACAGCACCAAGCAATTTCTAGAAGAAACCTCATCAACTTGAGCTTAGAAACTGGACTTCCCAATGCATGCAACAACTTCAATGTAGGAGTACTATAGTAAATTGCTTTAAGTTAAGTGGAATTTGATAGCAAGTTCCAGCACGACTTCTTACAAACATCACCTGGGTAAGTGTTTTGCTGGTGAGGAAAACTAACAGGGACTAATGTCGTCACAAACACTCAAATGTGTTCCAAAGCAGATACATTTTCTATAATAAGTATGCGACTACATTAATACGTCAATGTAACAAATTTATCATCCACTTATAATACCAGATGGCAACATCTATGAGATCTTGCTAATTTTGGGACATCATTCTGACGAGTTCAGAAGCTAACTCTAAATTTTGAAATTGAAAAGGACTTGATGCCTACTTTCAGTCACTGGTAATCTAAACTGTACATATTGTATCACTACCCAAGTTAACAAAGGAAACAAACCTTAAACTAGATTGCTAAACATAGGTTCACCTGATTGATTATACAAACAGAACTTTCATAGTATTTCTTGTGAAAGACCCTGTTTGGAACTTAAAGAAATGACACAAGGGTGAAATGTAGGCAGAACCATCCATAGTCCAACTCTTGTGTAACAAATCAATATGCAAAACAAATGTATTAAATTTTAAAAGAAAAAAAAAAACATAGCTGTCTGGACTCTGGCCCGTGTCGACTCTGGAAACAGATTCTGAAAACTTTCTTCTTTATGCTAACATTAAACAGTCATTATCATTAAACTCCCAACCGAAAGCAATTATCAAGAATGACTGAATGTTCTTGCCATGAACTGGCAATTAGAAAGTTAACTGACAATCATATGCCAGAGAACAACCTCAGATCATTTATAAATATGATAACATGGATAGACCGTGTAGAATAAGACTAGTTTTTATTTGGAAGTAATGAAATTAGGTCAGATACCTGAATATACGATTGGAGCTTCTGGAGCCACAACGAGTATGATGCCAAAAAACGTACAGAACTGCATTCTTGAGAAGTAACCCCTAGCAAACATATTCCAGCCCAGCATTTATCTGGCTAAACATACCCACAAACTCAAAAAATGCCCAGTCAACTCACTATTAACAAAACCTACTACTTCTATAAAGACCAATAAATTTACTCAAGCAATTGTGGGCCCAAAGATGAACACACAAGTTAAATTTCAGCACAACAGAGATGTCACGTCTATCGTCTACACATGGTATCGCTAAACAATATGATGTACCTAAATAATCCAAGCCATCTCACTATATTCCGTGTCTGCATGGTAGGATTCACTTTGCATACTTGACAATTTGATGCTGGAAGGTGCTACTTTGTGTGCATGATGATTTGGTATATCTGGTGCATTAAAGTTTTTTCATTGCGCACATTAATACACAAATGTGACCATAGTCATAGACACATACATGCAAATTCAAACAAGTCTAGTAACACAACAACATGCACAACCTTTTCAAACAACATGCCTATGTGGTAGTGTTTCATTGGCAACTCGATGAATTGCTAGTTTTCAATTACCAATGAGATATTGCCACATGAGCATGGTGTGCAAAATGTGGGCATGTTCTTGTATTCTTAGATCTCCACTTAAGGCCACATTCAGTTGCAAGGAAAGGAAAGTACGGGAATTTCTTGGATTTTTTCATGTTCTGTTAGTAAGAAATTTGTGGGATCCGCATCTCTGACTTTCCCACTAGCATTAGTTTCTCCCCAAATCTCATCCCGCAAAAAAGTAGAAAAAACACAAGAATTTGCAAGAATCTTGCTTTCATACTAGTTTCTTATAACAACTAAGCTATTGCTTTTTAACTACCCCACCAATTTCTTTCATCCAGTGAACCCATGTACGAAAATACTTTTCCTTTTCTTTTATTTCACTTCACTAAAATTTTCATGCACCAATAATTGAACGGCAAATCCATGAGAATAGACAGATTTTTATCACTACACTACTACATCCATTTAACTTTGGCACAAATTTCTAGAGGCCTTTCATTTTAACCAATTCCAGCCCTTTACAATATGAAGAAATAAATACGGGTCGAACACATGTATGAAAGTACTTATCCTTTTCGTTTACTTCACTTCCTAAAACTTTCTCGACAATAAATTTCTTTCATCAGCAAGTGATCGGCAAATCCGTAAGGATAGACGGATTTTTGTCACGACGCTACTACATTCATTTAATGGCATGAAAAATTCAAAGACATCCAAATTAACATAAATGCACATCTATATGAATCAACAATAATCAAAATGGGGGACTAGAATGAGTAGAAGAAATTCACCATATTGCTAGAGGCGAGCGAAAAGACGCGGTCGACCCAAGCATCCACGGCAGCCTTCCAGGATTCCGCCGCCTTTGGATCAGTGGATTCTACTCCGGCCAGAGATTCCGATAAGAGTCGGTGAGTCTTAACCGTCGACACGACGTGTGACAGCTCCAGAGGACCCTTGAAGGGATGCTTTTCGTCCGGCAAGTGTTCTCTGATCAGCGAGCGGAGCAAACGGGGCTTCAGGGCAATGTCGTGCATGTTGCGGACGTGGTCGAAAGCCGCCATTGGAATGAGCTCGAGCTTCAGAGAGAGACTAGGGCTTGGGGTTTAGGCTAAACCCTTACTTTGGAGTTTGGGGGATTGATATTGGTGATCAGTCCTGAGATAAGAGTAAATGCTACTCGGGCCCCTAATTGTTTGAAAATTACCGGAAGACCCCGTAATTACTAATGCATTCCCAGATGTGTACCCATTTTTGTGTTTTACCTAACTGCATACCCAAATAAGGGAAAACTCAAACCCTTACCTATTTCTTGCCCGGCTATTTTGAGAGATAGCTTTGCCAGACATTTGTCGGAGCTTCACCGGCTCTTTTGATTTGATGTCGAAGCTTCACCAGGGAATCGGAGCTTTGCCGAAGTTGATTCTCTCCTCTCTCTTGTTTTTTCATGTATGCCACTGAATATTTAAAAATAATAAAATTAGGTGAAAATTGAAATTTTCCATTGGAGATGCTCATGCCCAAATCAAGTTTTTTTTGATAAATTTTGACTCAAAGTCAGTAAAAAGAGAAGGGTTAGCTAGGGATGCTCTACGGTGACAGCTCATAAGACTGTCGAAAAGCAGAATATTATTGACAGTGTTGATGGTGTTTGGAAAACGAAAGGAGGTGTCACTGTCTCATCCTTAGAGCATCTTTATCATACAGTATACTTCAAAAATTAGCATTAAAACTGTATTTTGCTATCATACTTCCAAATTTTAAGGGTGAGTTTTGTGTAGTGCACTCTAACAAATCCTTCAAGTTATAAATTATAATGTCCTATTATTTTAAATATGTTTCTATTTGTATTGATGTAAATATATAATGGCACATATTTGAGGTTACGAAATAAAAGTACAATTAGAAATGAAAATAATAAACCAAAACTGTAACTCGTTCAAGAATATAATCTGTAAATCAAATCAAGTCGCATGTTTTACACAGTGTCCTTAAAACAGATTCTCTGTCTCCCAGGTGATGGTTGAGGTTACAAACCAACATATCTTTCCAATGAATATATACAATGGTTCCACACTGTCTAGAGCACGCCATACAAAGAGACTACCCGATAAAGAGACTACCCGATGAACGAAACCATTTTCATACTCTCTCAATTGAACACGAAAGAATTAATTGGAACAAATTCTGGGAAACAAATTTTTATGAATTCGAATAGAGCATATAAACGCATGGAGAAGACCTTCCCATTGCTTTGCAATCAATTTCGACATAAAGGTGACTCTTCACCTCCCCGCATATCCCATTTCGAGAGTCAATTTTCTAATCCATCTCTCAATAGTTCTGGGTCATTTTTTTTTTCATACTAAGGCGTGGCTTCCCAATATAATTTTAGCTCCAATTTCGCCAAAGCCCTATCGAAGAAAAGCCATTTTCCAACACTAGTTATTTTGCATAATAAAAAGAATGGGTTGCGTGCCTTTCCCGGTGAGTCTCCGGCGACTCTCCGACGAGCCTCCGGCGTGATCAAATCTTTGCCTTTCATCCTCGTTTCTCTAGATCTGTTCACTCCAGGGGGGAGGCCAGGGAAGCCCCATTTTTGCTCAAGCCTATTCTCCTTTTCTCTACGGCGAAACCGGTTTATCTGAGCAATCTCTCCCCTCCCCCTCCCTCTTCCAATCTTCCTCTCCTTTAGGCTCTATTTGGAACATGTGGAAAAGAAAAGAAAAAATAATAATAAAATGGGAGGAAAATGAGAGAAAAAAGGGAAAGAAAATTTACTATTTACAAAACTGAAAATTATTATTTTCTTCTCTATTTCTCTTCCAACCAAACAATAGAAAGAATTTTTTTTAATTTTCTTTTCTTTTCATTTCCTTTCATTTCCTTAAGTTCCAAACAGAGCCTTAATCTTTTATTGCATGTCAAAATCAAATCGATCTCCCTGTTCTCGTAGCTTTTCTGTCCCCTAAGCTCAACAGTGTTCCAAAAATCCTGTTTGGAGAGAGGAACGAAATCCCCAAGCCAATCACAAATTACACTTCAGATTGAAGATAATCAGGTCAGAATCGGAGATTGTGCTATAAGACCCCCAAGACCTTTCTAGATTTTGTCTTCTTGTTCAGAACAAAATCTTTGGATTGAGGGAAAGTCTTGATTTTTGTTTGCATGTGCTGCTTAAGGTTTTAACTTTGGCTTATCGTTTTAGTTTTACTATTGTAGCTTGAAATCTGTGTTTATGCAAACTCCCTCATCTTCTTTGGGTCTCTAGGATTTTTCTTCTTCTAGTGTCCATAAATCTTGCTTGTGTTGCCTCTGTTGTCAACTTTTTGGTCGTGTTTTTGCCCTTTCCAATATGTTGAAGAAGGGTTTCCTTGGTCCCGCTCCATCTTCTAACTGCAAAAGTACAGTAAGAGAAAAAGGTAAAAACATAGCTATTACATGTCCTGGGGAAGAATGTACCAGTGTCTTGCCACCAGATTCTTTAAAAGGCATGTCCCAATTCCTTGATCCTTTGAGCATTGAGCTCATAAAATCCTCTCTTGGAGAGCCTTCATATTTTGATTCACAGGACTTTCAAAGATCCTTCAAACAACTAATAGATCACTAGAACATCATGCGTCTAATTTCTCAGAGGGGTGGGAGAAGCACACTCAAAATATTAGCTCCAAGGTAGTGGTGGAAGGTGAGTCATCATGGTTGCCTTCTCCAGAGGTGAATATTGAGACATATGAAAAGATTGAAGAACCAGTCGACGAATCGGTTGAAATGGCAAGACAGAACATACCTAAAAGGGTAGAGAATGAGGAAAGCTCAGATTGTTATAAGTCAACTATGATTTTTGGAGGATCAAAAAAAAAAAAAAAAAAAACTATGATTTTTGGACTTTAGTGAATCCAACCACAAAAAGCCAAGTAAGAGGAGGAAAAAGGTTCATATGGGAAGGAATTATCTTCTTATTGATCGTGGCTTTTCTCAATCTCAAGTTGTTGGCAAAACGTTCCGGTTTTCTCATCAGCCAAGCTTATCGGATGTAGAAATACGAAAGATAGAGTTTCTTTAGTAAGATATGCAAATGGATTTTCAGGAAAAACAGCTTCACACTAAAGAAAGGGCTAGTGATTTCAATCTTGACTGTAGGACAAATAAAACTACTATGGATGGGTTGCCAAATGAGATTGCTTCAGACGATCCAATCATTGAGGAAGATAAATCCCCTCTACAAAGCCATGAATTTTGGCTATTCTCCTTCTCGGATTGTGTCCTTTACGTTGGGTGGATCTAAGAGAATCAAGGCACCAAGATCATATTGTGATGATATGGAGGTATCTCAATCTTTTGACAACACAAAGTGAAAAAGGGAACATGTAATTGAAGACAGTTGCAATAACCCGTATCTTTTTCAGGCTCCTCGACGACGTTATCTCGATTGCGGTTAGTGAGTTCTATTTTTTATTTTGATTCGGTTGTGTCTTCTCTCTCCCTCTTTGCGGGTCATAGTGGCTTCATTCAAAGTAGACCCTTCATTTGCTTTCATCATAGGAGTTATTGAGGAGGTGCTTGCTTTTTTCTGATTGATTAAAAATTGTGGTTGGTGTTCTAATGCAATCTTGCTGGGTCACGGGGTAGTTCAGTCATCTTTTTATTTGCTTTGGTTTGTAATCTTAATGTTGAAACTTTGTTGAACTCATGTTTTTCATTCTGTTTCTATATATATGATGTTCTTATTTTGCCAAAAAAAAGAAAGAAAAAAGAATGGGTTGCAAATAGAATGGTTCTTATTATTGGATGATTCTACTACACGTTGGGGATGGGCAAGGTTCCAGACTAGTTTGTCTCCAACCAGTTCGGTCCAGTTTGGATTATTTGTGGTCTCTTCTTAGGGCCATAACGATGAGCGGAACTATTCATTTTATAGAACTTGTCGAGAACATTGACAACGCCAAAAATCACGTTGATCAGATATCGTTTGACATGATTTCAAAATGCATTAAGTATGGAAAAAAAAAAAAGCGTGCAACACTGGATTGCAACCCATTTAACACAATTATCTGAAGATAAATGCATTTTGAAATCATATCAAACGATCTCCGATCAACGTGATTTTTGGCATTGTCAATGTTCTCGACGAGTCCTAAAAGTAAACGGTTCCGATCATTAATGTGGGCCCGGGAAGGACCCACAAATACTTCAAATTAACTGAACCGAACTAGTTGGAGACCAAACTGGGGTCTGGACCCTGCCCCGTTGGTGATGGCGTATAGCACAATCCCATCTACAATTGAGGACCTTGCAGGGGCTTTAGATCTTTATGCTTTCCAAACGAGGTTCGATATCTAGACTAACTGCTTGAGAAAAAGTAGAGGGTAAAAACAATCATCTTAAGATGTAATAATAACAACTTATCTGTCTTTTTGGTATCTTATCATAAACTTCCATCCACTGTTTATAATTGATGCTTTCTTGTAGGTAAAGGAAATGGGTCAAGGCTTGGATTTTCCCATAATGAGGTAGGGAAACGGGCAAAACTCAATTTGGGTAGAGAAATGGTTATGCCATTGGAGATTAATTTTATAAATCAAGACTAGAGAAGCTTTAAAGTCACCTAAATGTGTTCAATTCTCCTCCCCTTGTCTTTGAATTTTATAATTCAAAAGTTTATTGCAAAAAAAAAATATACCTCAAAGAAAGATTACACCCATATTTTAGGTTAACATATTAATCTTACAAACTCCAAGGGGTTGATTAAGTGAGAGCATTATACTTTGAAAGTGGCTTACTTTTTAAGCTCGCAATTTGACTTTCATTGCCAACAAAAAATCTTTAGGGCCACTGGAAATTTGCGTGTCTAATCGTTAACTGCATGCCTATAAACTGGTCCGGACAACCGTTATAATAAAAACGTATTAACCTTAGTGACTGATAAATGTTTGATTAGTTTCTTTTGTATGGAGACTGCTATCAATGATGTGGGTCCTCAGTCCAACCATGCTTCCTTTTACCTTTTTTACTTTGGAAAATTTCCACTCATGCTTGGCCTACACATCCGTCCGTCACGGGGACCATAATTTAGCCCCCACTATCTACCTTCCAATTTGGCCAACAAAAAAGGAAGAGAAATTAGAAGACATACTAATTACTAGAAGCAATGGCAATGAGTAAAAAGAGCATTGCAGGTCCATCACTCCATGTCACTACACCAGTGCAACTCATTGATAGTCCGTATCTCCACAGACATGTTCTATTTCTCCGAGCCTGTCTCAATGGTAAACATCTAGAAATTATTCCAAAAAAAGAAAATGCGAACAAATTTGCACAAAATAATGAATCTATGGCGTAGATTCGCTATAGTCCCTCTCTCCCTCATTAACTAGCAGGTAACTACCTGGCCTAAGACTTGAGGCAACAATTTTAAGGGGGAATGAACTAGGATTAATCATTGGTCCATCTCTCAATATTTGAACCTGAGACCTCTCTGTAAGCGGAGTTGTAGATTATGGTCCCTGACTGTCAACTTGGACGATTCATTGATTTTTTATGTGCACTTTCTCTTTACACTTTTATGTATTTTTATCTTTTATTTTTCATTTAGTACTATTGTTCCAGCTAATCAAAATAAAAGTCCAAATTTTGCCTTATAAAGTAGGTGAAGAAAATCAAACTTCACCCTTGGACTTAAGTAATCAGCCTTAAACATACACAAGGGTTCTCTTCTCTAAGACATTTCATTTCTTTGGCTTCAATGGCTAAGCCCAGAAACAACTCTCTCTCCTACCTCTTCTCCTCCATCATCCTCTTCTTGAGCTTCTTTCTTGGCAAATCCATCCATTTTAACCTAGACAACGCCTTGTCATGGCTTAATGACCAGGACGATGATGAAGTTACCATGGTCCAAAGCCGCCATTCATCGCTTAAAAGTTGCGATTTCTCGTATGGAAAATGGGTTTATGATCAAACTTACCCACTCTATGACTCGAACTGTCCCTATCTCAGCTCTGCTGTGACTTGTAAAAAGAATGGACGGCCGGATTCCGACTATGAGAAATGGAAGTGGAAGCCGCACAGGTGTTCAATCCCAAGGTACTCCGTAAAACCTTTACTAGTTCTAAAATTTTCTTTTGTACAACTCGGATATCCGAGTCGGCTTACGCTCCAGCTCAATTAATCGGTGGGAGACAATCCCACTGTCCCGTATCAGCCATAACATCTAACAGGTTTCGAACTTGAGACTGAGGCGGAACAAAACCCCCAAGTCCCGGCATTGGCCACCATGCCAAGGCTTATTACCTATTTGCTGCTCTTTTATCTAGTACATAGTAGCTAGTACTAGAGATCAGAACAGGGGTTTACAACAAACTAGTTTACTTCAATACTTGGATGCCGGATGGCCTAGTCCAATATGCTTCTATATATTCTCCATAATTTGTTTTTGTTTTTTTTTGGTGATTAATTCAGGTTTGATGCATTGGAATTTCTGGGGAAAATGAGAAGGAAAAGAATAATCCTGGTGGGTGATTCCATAATGAGGAATCAGTGGGAGTCTCTAGTATGCCTGGTGCAATCAGTGGTTCCAGCCGGCCGAAAGACGGTCACTTATGCTGGCCCTACCATGTCCTTCCATGCCTTAGTAAGAGTTTCGTTCACTTTGCCTAGATTATTACCTCCATATATTACGCCTTATCGAACTACACGCTTTCCCGACTAACTTCGTCTGCTTGATTTTCTTGTTCCACAGGATTTTGAGACATCAATTGAGTTTTGCTGGGCACCATTCCTAGTGGAATTGAAGCAAGCAAGCGGAAACAAGAGAGTTTTGCATCTGGATATGATTGAGGAGAATGCCAAGTATTGGAGAGGAGCTGATGTTCTAGTGTTTGATTCAGCTCATTGGTGGACTCACTCTGAAAAATGGAGCTCGTGAGACAAATTTGCAAACTAAAATTTCGAGTAGTCGGTTAAATTCTTCAAATCATGTTAGTTTTGGTTACATTTTCCGATCGTCGTTGATTTTTCAGGTGGGACTATCTCATGGAGGGAAACAGTGCCTACAGAAGTTTGAACCCCATGGTTGCTTATGAGAAAGGACTCATAACATGGGCCAAATGGGTAGATTTGAATCTAGACCCTCGCACAACTCGAATCGTTTTTCGAAGCATGTCACCGAGGCATAACAGGTATGTGACCAATAAATTAAATCACAGACACAGAAACCAACCACAGATCATACATAATACTCACAAAACTAGACACGGCCCTACTGCACACAACTGTAGTTGCAACTCGCATACCAAAAAATGTGGTTGGCCTACTGCTCGAGTCAGATGATGATTTAGGTATTCGCGACCTCAACGCCTATACATCACCGAGTATTTCAAAAACCGTTACACCATGACCGTTACTGTTACGTGTCTGTGTCCTTGTATCGTAATTCTGAAACTCAGTGACCCTATGTGTGCAGGGAGAACGGTTGGAAGTGCTACAACCAGAGGGAACCGCTCGGGTTCGCCAGCCACCCTAATGTTCCTCAACAAACGCTGGTTCTGAAAGGGGTGTTAAGAAAGATGAGGTTTCCGGTATATTTGCAAGACATCACAACCATGTCTTCTCTTAGGAAAGATGGGCATCCCTCAGTTTATGCCAGGGCTGTGGATTCAAAAGAGAAGCAAACCATTCAAAACTCGTCCTCTGACTGCAGCCATTGGTGCCTTCCTGGGGTACCTGATTCTTGGAATGAAATTCTTAGTGCTATGCTTTGATGAGCTTGAACTGTTAAGTCATGATGGGACTTGTATGTATAATTATGGTTAGAATAACTGTTTTGTGCAACATTAGTGGTTGCTTTGTCTTTCATAATAGAGTGTTTGATTGTTTAATTAGGTCTGGTATGTTGTGCTTTTGGTCTTCAAAAGTAATATTGTGAGACTGTTGGGTATTTTGACTTCTATTATTACACTGACCAAGTTTGCTTTGTTATTTTGCACGCTCGACGGGGTGATGTATATAACTATATATCGCGTAATCAGGACTTTGAATGGCACGCGATTCAAATGGACAGAGTTAAATTGACGGAAATGGAAGAGGGGAAAAAGAAGAAAAAAGAACGGGAGGGGATGTGAAACGGAGTAGTGCTATCCGTACCGACAAATAGCATACCGAAACTGTAAAAAAAATTCAAGCCGTCCAAAAATAAAGCTATAGGGACCGATGGTCCCATACCAAAACTGTACCGACGGCCCCGCCAGGCCAGCTCCGGCCACCGGATGGCCGATCCGAGCGGTCCAAAAATTCAATAAAAAAAAAAACGAGGGGGCCTTCGCGAGAATCAACGGCATCCGATGTGTGTAGGGTGTTTGGATCAATCACCCTACACACATCGAATGCTGTTGATTCCCTCGTTTTTTTTTTTATAGAATTTTTAGAGGCATTGGTCCAAGGATTTGGCATATATACGTTATGTAATAAGTTCAAAAATTGATACACTAACTAGTGTTCTTCATATATGTTTGTCGACTAGAAGAAACCTATGCTATGAACGGAAGGGGAAAGAAACCGTCGCTTTCGTTCTTTCCATTCAATATGTCCTCTTCTCCGGTAATACGTCCTCCAGCCCTTCCTGCTCATCTGGAAACTCTCGCAAAGTATCATCCCGCTTCTATCTTTATGGAGACAATAGCAAATTAAGTTACATTTTTTAGATTGTGCCAGCGACAAATTAACTAGTGCAAATAGAACCGCGATCTTCACACAATGAAGGTCAGAAATAACTTCAAATCAAGCCTACAGTTCTGCAAGTGTTTCCGGTAATCTTGTTTTCTTATTCAAAAGATCACCAAAGTAGCTAAAGTTGGACAATTTGTGTGTGTGTGTGAGAGAGAGAGGTGAAACTAAGGCATTTCTCTCATTGCCGCAAAATTAAGGACAAAATAATTTCTTAACCAAATTAATCGTTTTGCAAACCGAATAAATGCTCACTTTTGAGGTAAATTTTCCTGTTTCTATCCACAAAAGACGATGCACACAACCAAAAAAAAAAAAAAAGAGGGAAAACTATGGTTAGTTTTGTCTTTCAAGGGTCAAACATCTTTGAAATAATGGTACCTAATTACAGTGTCAAAGGCATGTTCCCCGGAGAAGGAAAAAGAAGAAAGCATAGAGCAAAATCAGGAGAAGTGGAAACCCCATGCTCAAGTACCATTGAAAAGATTAACAAATATTTCTCCACAGAATTAAATCACCTCAAGTCACATACTAACTGCTACCACATTTTTCTGAAAGCACATGCACTTCTTTGTGTTTTCTTACTCCAAAAGATGGATTAGTTGAGGTGCTTTAAAAAGGTTTTGCTTTTGACTTATATGTTCCTCTCTTTTCCTTTAGACAATCCTTTTGACTGCTTCCTAGTGCAAACTTCGGAATTACCTGTAACAACCAGATGAATCACTCAGGTGCTATAACTCCTTCGGGGCTCGTCTATACGGAGTATTTGCTCTAACTTCAAGTAGGGCGACTGCAAGTGGACGGTGGGTTTATGGTCCCCGGGTTAGTCGAGGTGTGCAAAAGCTGGCATGGACACCAGGTTATAAAAAGAAAAAACAGATGCCCCTACAATCTTTTAATCGGGTTTCAAGAATTTGAGCTACTTTAATCACGGTTCGCAATAACTTTCTCTAGCTATTTTCTTCTTCTTTTTTATCAGCAAAAATAAATTTCATTAACTCATAACACGAAAACCCTCCTTTTTTTTTTTTTTTATTAACTCATAGGAGCTTGGGTATACCGGCTTGACCACCAAGATCCTCTTTTCCTAACCATAATGAGGAAAACTGATTTAGGCCTAACAGGCTAAGCCCAAACCAGAAGAAAAATCCTTAAAAAAATCCAAATGGTTGGTAAGGAACCAAACCAAACCAAAACACCCCTAATAAAACCCAAAACACCAAAAAGGGCCAAGCTCAACACCTAAAACCCATACCCATACCCAAAACCAAACCCTAGCCGACAGACCCATCATCTCCCGCCGCCGCTGCGCTTGCCAATAGAAAACACAGCCAACACCCAACTGCTGCCGCAGATCCAAAAAGCAGTACAGCCGCCCAAACACCTCCTACCACCACCCGCCACCATTTGCCGCCATCGTCGCCGGCTGGGACAAACCCAACCGGGTTCGCACGCACGCTCCTAACCATCCGATCATACCAAGGCAGAGGGCAGGAGAGAAGATCTGAGGCACGATGAGAAGCAATTGCGATGGTCAGCCACGAAAGAAAACCCAGGCCGTTAAGCTCGAGACCGACCGGCCCAAGAGATACCGGCCGGCGGGATTCCACCGTCCAAAGCCCAAAACCCAAACCACCAGCTCACTGCGCTCCACCACGCTGTTGGGCCCCAAAACCAGATCCAATCAGGAGAGGATCCGACGGGAGGAACGGCGAACGGAGGGGGAAAGGAGCACGGAAACTGCAACACACCGGCGAAGGAGAAAATGGATGAAGATCAGACTAGAGAAGAGGGAAAGGGGATAATGGAGGAGGGAAGAGACCGGGGGAGGAGGGGAGAGGGGCGCCTCCCCCCCTAGGTAGCGGCGACGGCATAGGAGACCAAAGGTTTAGAGATAAAAAATTTTAGAGATAAAAAAATGTTGTCATAAATTCGATAACTTTCTCTATCTATCTATCTATTACCATTCATTACATCAAAAAAATTACTCAAAACCAAACAAAGGCGTTGTCTTTCCAAGGCAAAGAGGTAGCTCGGTTGGGCACCACTTTACTAGCTCAATGCCAGGGTTTCAAATCCATGGTTTCAAATTCCACACTCCTCCTCTCTCACCCCTGGGCTATAGAGTAGATGTAAGATTTGCCAATGTCCAAAAGAAATATATTGTCGATGCTTCAGGTATGTAGTAGGCCTTGCGACCTTGGTTTTATTGTTCGAAATTATGGAATGATTGTGTTGATAATCAACCAAGAGTATCTTACAGTGTAAGAAGACTCTGTAGAATGGACACAGAGTCGACCCTGACTTTTCAGGAGCTTAAAGCAAAGATTAAAAATGGAATCTCTTTTGTTGGACTATAATAAGGGATAAAAAAAATAGAAGGAACCCTTACAATTCAAAAAATTTTGGAGGCCTAAAGTGACCGCAACACATGTTTTAGCTCAGGATCGACTCTGACCTGACTGGACATGTCCAACACTTAAATGTCCAACACTTAAATGTAAGTGTCTTACCATATGTCATTTGAACTCTCAGGGACACTCTAAAACATGCCAGGACACTCTAATATAAAGACCCTTGAGGGGGTAGCCTTTTCGTGTGATAGATGATGATGGCTTGAATATAAAGACACGTGTGAGTGATGATAGTAATATATTTTGTTGAAACACTTTAATGAATTACTATGTGGTAAAAAAAGTCAAAACACGCAATATGGTATTTTGACTGTAATTTAGAGGTTTATTTTCTATTTCGTAGTTCTAGGATAAATTACGAACATATTTTCCTAAGCGTGTCTCCAACGCATTGTGTCCTTCAATTTTTGGAGATTTATGTGTTGAAGTGTCTGTGTTGCGTCCTCCTTATGTCGTATGTCTGTGTCGATGCTACATAGCCCTCAAAATATATGTGTTCCCGACAAAGTGTCATACCATCGATTTTGTGAATTGCGGCCATCCCTAAATCCACAATGCTCTCTCTCTCTCTCTCTCTCTCTCTCTCTCTCTCTCTCTCTCTCTCTCTCTCTCTCTCTCCATCCAATAGAAAATGAATTGGAGCTGCTGGTGTATGTTCCTTTTATCTTTTTCTTTTTCTTTTTTGAATGGAATTACCATGCATGGTTAGATTCAATCGTAGTGAGTTTTATTTGATTTGAGATTATGAGCAAGCATTTTACGATAGGGTTAAATTTTGTGAAATTATGCATTAAATGAGTTGATTTATAGTGGGATGGTTGCGGCTACTAGCATTGGGTGTTTTAGGCAGTGAGCTGGGTGGATAAGCAAGCATTAATACGTTGCCTTGGATCCTTCCGGGACAGACCATGGAATGGATGCAGGTGGTATTTTATTTCCTATTTCATGGTGATTGTTGGTGGTGGTGGGGTTTTCGATTATAATAAGTTATAAAAAGTAAGCGGTTAGTATTTTGGAATTTTCTCTTCTATTTTTTTTCGACATACAAGATCATCCCATTAATAGTAACACAACAAAGTCATTACACACGTCCTAACGCAGCTCTAGCCTTAATATGAGCTGCTCTAACCACAGGCCTACCCACTTTTACAACATTTACGGAGTTAAAGAAAGAACACAGAGAACAAAAATCGAAAAGAACACCTTGCAAACCAACATCAACACTTTGAACTTCAATTTAGGGGTGAGTATGGTCCGGATTAGTTCAATTTTATAGTAAACCAAAAACCAAATCAATATTTACGGATTATGAATTTAGAGAACCAAAGCAACCCACAAAAGGCATAGAATCAAATCAATCCAAACCATTAAAATATGGTTCAGTTTCGGGTTTTAAATCACAATTTGCCCTTTAGGTTTATCATGTTAGCTTTATTTACAATATGAATATGTTTTCCGGTATAGAAAGTTAGGATAATTAGTCTTGGTGGTGAAGGAATTATACGAATAGGAATTGGTATTGGTATTGGTTTTCATGTATAGAAATTTAGGAGAAAATGACGGCTCAGGACGTGTTTTGATAATTAATATCCGTCAAGGACATGCTAAGAACATTTGTTAATGCTGAAAATATCATTGGCGAGTATTAATTATCAAAACACGTTCTTGGCCATCATTTTCCAGAAATTTAGAGAAATTTAAGAATTGGGCTATGAATGTTGACTGATCTAGTAATCCCGTGTGCTTTTTGTGTATAATAAATTAATAACCATAGGGAAATTACGAATGGAGTTGTGATATACAGAAGTTTAGTCTAAATTATCTTGACAATGGAGGAAAACTAAATATTGCGGTAGATTTAAATTTAATAGGATCAATAAATTAGGAAAGTAGTTGACTTCCAAAATAAGTACTTAAAAAATAATGACCTATTTTCTCAAAAATAATGGGTTTACGAAAATAATTTTTTTGCAGGGTTTGATTTGATAGATCTCATCGAGATCTATTAAACAATATCCATATTGCATATTTTTTTTATTTCAATAAGTCTATTATTTTTAAGCTTGAAAATTACAAATAAGTACTTATTTTTTAAGGGGTAAACCGGAACACTACCTAAGGCTTCTATATTTATTTGGTGAATTATAATTAAATTATGTTTTATACGGTTCGGATTGGTTTGAAACCATATAAACCCAACTATATAATGCAGGTTCTAATTTTTTTTTAAACTATGACTAAAACGTACCGAGTACTAAAAAAACTGAACCAAACCTTTCCGTTTGGATTGAAGTCGTACTTTGACGGGGTTTTTTTCACCCCTAACTTCAATTAAAAGGTCCATACGCGCGGTAGCCTTGCACTGATGTACTACTAGTTACGTGTCAATTTTGAATGAACCGTGTCACATGGTTTTTCATCCAGTTGTCCCTTGGATTTTAACTCCTCGATGTGTCCGCTCACTGAAGAAAGGAAGACACAGAGAGACAGAGCAAAGCCGGAGGAGCAAAGGAACAGCAGCAATGGCTTTTCCATGGCAAAATCTACCGGGCGAAATCGAACTCGACATCCTCTCCAGACTCCCACCCAAATCCCTCCTTCGCTTCAGGTGCGTCTCCAAGAACTGGCTCTCCCTCCTCTCAAACCCTAGTTTCATTCACAAACATCTTCTCCATTGCAATCGCACCTCCGACGACGAGACTCTCCTCGTCCACAACTGCGCCCGTGATTCCTCCGGGCCCCGCCACAGCCTCTCGCTGTTGAACTTGACAAACCCAAGAAACCCTCTCACCTTCAATCTAAACCACCCATTCCCCCAGAGAAACAATCAGTGTGACATGGACCTCGTTGGTTCAATCAACGGCTTGGTTTGTCTCACCTCTAAGACCGACGGCTTGGTTTCAATCCTGTGGAACCCCGCCACTAAAGACTGCGTCCACATCCCAACTCCCAACCTCAAGCTCCTCCCAAACCAAGGTGGTCATTCCTCAATTGGGTTCTGCTTCGATTCCCTTAGAAATGACTATAAGATTGTGAGGGTTGTTCGGTTCGATGAAGATATGGAAATTGGATCTCACCCTCGCGTGGAGCTGTACTCGGTTAGTACCGATTGTTGGAGAGAGATTGAGGCGGAGGTTCCGGTCGAACTTTTATCCACCAAGTGTGACACAATTGTGAATGGAGAACCGTATTGGTTGGCCTATCCCTACGGGCATCCGGTTGGTGGTGTGGTTTGGTTTGATGTGGGTAAGGAGGTGTTCCGACCGCGGCTGGGGCTGGGTTTGCCAGACAGGCTCATTGATGGTCTGATGAATTTTGAGAAATCTGTGCCAATGCTTGGGAGCACGTTTTGGTCACCTCAAGGAGAATTGGAAGGGAAGATTAGCTTATTGGTGATTGAAGATGATTCTTCATCATGGAGTAAGAAATTCAGCGCCGGACCCTCAACGTCTACTACGCGGGTGGGATGTTCAAAGCATGGAGAGATCGTCCAGTTTACAGAACAATCGCTGCAATTTTACAATCCCAAAACTCAAGAAACTAGCAATATTCAGATGGATTCCAAGGGTTTGAGAATTCGAATTGGAAAATTCAAATTGCAAGTAAGTAACTACACAGCCAGCTTAGTTCCAATCAGGGGTTCCATTTGAAAAAGAAGGAAACGGTGGTGAAAGAAGGAAAATTGAGCATCAAGTTGCTTAGACAATAACTGTGGTTTATTTACTACACTAGAGTCCGGGGCACACGCCACGATGGCGTGTGCAAGTTGAATTTGACAATATTTGCACAAATGCTTCCCTCTTTTGACCGCATTTTCACAATGTTTGTCAAATTCGACTTGCACACACACATCGCATGTGGCCCGGTCTCAAGTTGAAGGGGTTTTTTGTATGGTTTGTAAGGCTAATGTATTCAGTTGTGTATGTTTTTTGTAGCCGGAGGTCCCGGCCAACTCAACTAATTTTGTGGCCCCAAAGTTACCGACCGGACAAACTGTATTGTATGTTTGCTTGTTAAACTTGTAAGTTATGTATGCTTGTTAAACTTCATGGTGTTTTTTACGAGCTTCGACTTTGGTTATGTATGCTTGTTAATCTGTGGAGGATTAGGTGAATGGCACTGAGATGACAACCAACTCAAGCTTGGTCTCTCGCCAATGTAACACTTCGCCATAGGTCGCGTAAAGTTGGCAAATGCTGACACACTTCCCGGACACGTTTCCGATACTCAAATCAAGAGACGCTTTTGTATTGATACACTTTTGTGAATTGTGTACCCAAAAATGGCATTATTTGGTCTTTTGGTTTTAGTTATAGTCTTGTAGACTTGTTCTCTAATTTTATATTTAAATAAGAAAATACACATATTCGCCTTATCATGTGTCCCCCACATCTTGTGTCTTCCTTTTTTTTTTTTGGATATTTGCGCGTCGAAGTGTCGGTGTCGTGTGGCAGTGCGTGTCTATGTGGGTGATACATAGTCTCTCACTCGTGCCAGGAAAAACAAAAAAACAAAAGAAGGCAATTTGTCTTCCATTTTCCACCGTCTCATTTACTCCTAGTTGTTTCTTTCTCCTATTTTTTTTCCATCGATGCCTGAACAATCAATTTGTCTAATCCCTGCTGAAGTGCTGATAAAAAAGGAGGCAAACTGCAAAACCTACATAGAATACGAGGTACATAAAAGGACTAATGAACATCTATTGTGCATGTAGCAGCAACCGGACCCGGAAACCCTGGTGAGTGTTTTCAACGGACCCTGGAAGAGTTTAACTTTTCCCCGAAAAAGTTTTATTTGAATCTGGATCGTTGAAAACACTCACGGACGGCTAAGATTTGCCCTGCAGGATCCCCGGGTCCAGCGGCAACCTGTCTTTAAGGATGCAACACTGCAGTGGGAACAAATCCCAAATGAAATAGGAGACGATGGAATCTTACAAACTTTGGTTATATCATAGCAACTGTTATTGGGTATGGAATGTAATTCTTATTAATAACGAGAAATCATCAATCTGGCAAAAGAAAAAGGTAACACAGAATTACAATCAGCAGAATGTGTAACCTTGACGAGTGACAAACTAATCTAACTCAAGGGTTGAAAACTCGAGCTTATTTCACAGGGACACAGTTACCATTTCATGTATAGAAGGTCGACTACAACTTACTTGAACTTGCACTTTCGGGCCATGCACCCTGCCATATCCAGTGTGAGGAAAGAAATGCGCACGGTAAAATGTTTAGTCTTCCGGTTTTCATTTTCTCACGTCAGTCTGTCGACTTGTCTTCGGCTTTCACCATTTGGGAAAACAGTCTACTCATTGAAACATCAGCAAGACTGTGGGCGCTGCCCACACTGAATTGTGAGGAAGAAATGCTAGTCTCAAAGTGACCGACGTTGTCAGGTAATGGATCACTATCACCATTCAAATTAGGTCTCTCATCATTTCCCTGAAGTTGAAGTGCACATTCCAAATTCCACAGCACATCTCCCATGTTAGGCCGATTAACCCTATGTTCAGCCAAGCATTTCACAGCAGTTTCCCCAAACTTCACCAAAGAATCCGGTTTAATGTCCCCTTTGAGACAAGGATCTATTACTTTCTTCAATTCCCCTCTCTTTTCCCACTCCATTGCCCATTCAATCAAATTCACCATTTCCCTAGCAAGCGATGGATTGACGACAGGCCTCCCACAAAGAACTTCAAACAAAACAACCCCAAAAGAGTACACATCTGATTTTTCAGTTAGTTGTCGGCTTGTCAAATACTCCGGATCAAGATACCCAAAACTTCCTTTCACAGCCGTACTAACATGTGTCTCGTCAATCTCAGGAATGGCTTTTGAAATCCCAAAATCAGCAACTTTAGCCATGAGATTCTCATCTAGAAGTATATTTGCAGTCTTGACGTCGCGATGAATAATTGGCTTTGTGGACCCCGTGTGAAGATAATGAAGTCCTCTGGCCGAACCAATGCAAATTCCGAGCCTTTGTTTCCAACTCAAGCTAGGAAGATCTGATCCATAAAGATGGTTTTTGAGAGCCCCATTTTCCATGTACTCATAAATTATGATCATCTCATTTTTCTCATGGCAGTAGCCTATCAATGATACCAAATGGCGGTGGCGGAACTGGGACAACATTTCGATTTCAGTTTTAAATTCTGCAAGACCTTGTCTAGATTGAGATATTCCCCTCTTCACTGCCACCTTAGTTCCATCCGTCAAAACCCCCTTGTAGACCTTCCCAAAACCACCAAACCCAATCACCAAACTTTCACTGAAATTATCAGTGGCCTCTTGAATTGCCACAAAAGGGAACCGATACCCAATTTTTGAACAGGAAATAATTGCAATTCCACTGGCATGTTTATTTTCCAGGGTTTGACAATTCCCACCTGCATTGTTCATGATATGGTCGTCTGCTGAATGGCCCACAAGTGTCGATCTTCTTCTTCTTCTTCTGTAGACGACAAACAAAAACAAAGCCGAAAAAAAAGCAACAAATGACACCCCAATAGAAATTCCTACAATCACCCAAGCTTTCTTCTTGGAGTTCACTTTAAAGTCCCTCACCACGAAACTTCCCCTAGAATCGCTAAGTTTCATAATCTCAAGACCATTAAGAATACCATCTGGATAAGGAGCAACCAGAGTTGAAGGTTCAATACTCACACTCAAGACTTGACCGTCACTTGATGTTGTAACAACATCCATACAATATGGGGTACCCAAGATGTTCGATGTTAGATTACTAAGATCAAGATTCAAAGCAACAAGCCAAGAGTTGATATAAACATTGAAAAAGAGCTGCTCTGGGGAAACACTCACTATATCACAGAAATGAAACCGAACCAGGTACTGAAAATTGGGATCAACAGAAAAGGACCAGGTCACATTGACCCTAATATGAGGATCCTGTTGTGAGTTAAGCCTTGTGGCGGTGCCATAGACAGAAGGAGGAGCAGTATCCCTAGTAGGCCATTTCGTCCAGTAATTAACAGCTCTCATATTCGATACAAAAGTGACAAGATTGACATGACCCAGATAAGGTTCATCGGAAACCCAAAGTCGCCATAACGTATCATTTTGTGGGGAAACTGAATGGTTACCCATGTTCACCCTGGCAACAGTCTCCATTGCTTCTGTCAAGAAAGTTTGGTATTTAACGGGAGGATCAATGGTTCTAGCACCAACGGGAAAGAGTCCATCGGGGATGGAAACGATTTCTAACGAATTTAAGAAAGCAAATGAATTTCGAGAAGGAGTAAAAGTTAGAACAAGATCATCAGAAGTTACGTTCAATGAGAACTCTTTAACTACAGGATCATTCTGTGGTTGGAAATCGCTGAGGAGGGTGAAACTTTGGGCTGAAACAGAGAACTTGGCCATGCTTAGATTATAATTTCCATCAACAAAAGGGAAGAAATAAAGCCGAATCCAGTGGAACCCTTGCTTCTTAATCGAAAAGGTGTATTGGGAAGTTCCGTTAAAAATTCTTGCAGTTTGATATAAAGCTAAATCAAAGGTGGATGAAATGGAATTGGATTTTGTACTGAGAAATATATTTTGTGGAGTCGAAAGAATACTGGAATTGAAAACATCAGCTACGAAGACTCGATCACCCACATGTGTATTTGTGAGCGATCCACAGTCGATCAGATAGTTATCCACAGGATCAAATCCTAAGGAGACATTGATCAAACAGGTAGTAGACAATACCCAGATAAGCAAAACACGCACATACATACCCATCATATGTATAGCTGAAATAAATGATGAAGCAACTGATTAACTGATTAATTCTACAAATAGATCGTAACCCAGTTGATCGATTAACTCAATAGAGAGAAATCAAGAACAAAGGATAAAAAAAATGTTTAAGAGTCACCTTTGAGATCGTAATGCCAAATGGAAAGAACGGAGGAGTTATTGGTAAAAAAAGGCTCTTCGAATTGTGGATATATAGTCGATCAAAAATACTGTAGTACACTGCGATTGTTTATGAGAGGAAGAGGAAAAAAGCAACCCACTTTGGCACAATTCTTGGCCTGGCAAGACAAACATTATATGAATTGAAAAAGACAAACCACTTTGATTGTTTTCTCTTGGTTAGTTTTATTTAACCATTCACTAGTGTCCTGGGTTTGACAGATTCACACACTTCCAGCAACAAGAAATTTGCGAAGAAGAGAGAGAGAGAGACTGTGTGACGAATGTTACGGGTCAATTGTCACGTGTATTTTAGCGTAGGGAATTTTTTTTTAAAAATGGGATAGCAATCAACTGACGCTGCATGTGCCGAGACAGCTATCGACTCCTGAAAGGACGGAAATTGGCACCAGTGACCCACAAGGGCAGTGGTGGCTGTAGAAGTTCGATTTATCGGGATCTTAACCGTTGTTCTGGCTAGGTGCCTTCTTTCGCAGCTCCGTGCTCCTGTCGCCGGACCTACAACAAGTCACTAGGGTTTGTGTAGCCCAGTGACCCTCCGACGATCAAGTTAGATCTCATGGGAAGTGTATAGGTCTAGGGTTAGGGTAGAGTGGCGTACCTCTTCTAGGTGAGTATCCTTTTGTATTTATAGACCTAGGTTTACTTGGCCTCCAAGCTAGCGCGTGGAGGGTACGCTCAGGTAACCGTCTCAGGTGACGTCATATATGACAAAAGGAATAAAGCGGTTACAGAGCACATGGCCAGACCTGATCCCAATGATTACGCTTGCTGCATGATCCTTTTGGGGCCCACCTGGCGTAACTGCTTCTCTTAGGCGGCTTCGGGAACACCAAAACAGGTACAAATGCTGTTGAGGTCCCCGAAGCAACCATTAGTGTTATTCCCGAGCTACAAACCGAACAATAAACCAAGGGCACCTTGCACCAAGCTACGGATTGGCTTTTCTCCAAACGTAGGTTCACACCATTTGGCCATGTTACCGAGCTGGTAACCGAGGCCACCACAATAGCCCCTCAACTTTCTAGAGCATCACCTCTTCGGCTCTAGGAAGTTGATCCTTCTCGTGAACCGCCATGCTTGGATCTTCTATACTTAGGCTGCCGAGAAGAAGAGCGACTTCGGAAGTTGTCAAACCGCTAGCCCCAGCCCTAGGAGCCACGTGTCGATAATCGCCGAGGTGCCAGGAGTCAATAGCTGTCTCGGCACATGCCGCGTCAGTTGATTGGTACGAAACGTCCTTTCAGGGGCTTCCGTTAGCTCCATCTGTTACAAATGGACGATTTATTGCATATTTATTTACTATTAAAAAAGAGAGTTAAAAGGTATAAAAAAAGAAGGATAACGCCTTCCGTTAGCTCCATTTGTTACAAATGGACGGAATTAGACGGCGGGGGCCTAATAGTTAACGGAATGGTAAGTTTAGGTGTCTTTTTGTTATTAGTTAAAATTTAGGTATTTTTTTTATAAAATTCTTGAAATTTCAGGGGCTTTTTTTAAATTTTCCCTTTAGTGACTAGTGTATACAAAAGAGCTTTTTGGTAGTTTAGTCAATAGGATAGACAGCAATAGTCCTTGTGACTCCGTGGTACGAATGGGGTGGTTGAAGAATAAAGAGCACAGAGAAAGTTAACTTAACTACTCCACAGACAGAACTAGGTCATTGGTTGCCTTCTTGGAAAACAGAAAGTCGGTGGACACAGTAAATCTGTGCACATATCGTGTACAGATTTTTATTTGGGGCCTACTACGGGTCCCATCGTCCCACACAAGTGATCCGAGCCATTCATTATGTTTAAAACATTTTTTCAAGGGCCCCCGCAAAAAAATCAGCTCAATCCAACACCTATAAGTACTTGATCTTATCGTCTAACTTCTCATTCTCTAAAAACCTAAATAAAAAGTTAGATGATTAGATCAAACACTTATAAGAATCGGATTGAGCTAATTTTTTTGCGGAGGCCCTTGAAAAAATATTTTAAACATAATTAACGGATTGGATTATTTGTATAGGACCCTTAGTGGGCCCCACAACGTAATTTGTGCACAATCTGTGCACAGATTTGCTATGCCAGTAGCATCATTTCCAAGAAAGAAAAAAAAAACCAGGATGTATTTGGATTGGTTAAGTAAATGAACTGTTAGCAAACACCCCCTAAGGGTGTCACTGTGTCAGTTTCCAGTTTTATTTATTTATTTAAAATGAAAGACCACAGCCCAGGATCTATTTTTTCTACTTAAAATTACTCTGCGTGTTTTCCCTACGTGAATGATGTCCAAAAAAATAATAAACACAAAGAGAAAAGTTGTTTTGATTTTGAAAATATGTCTTTGGTTTGACAAACAAATGCATTTTTGAGAAATATTTTTAGCGGAAATATTTTGAAAAAAAAAACTAAAAACATCTATTTTTGATATTTATAGAAAACGAGTTGTTTTCAAGAAATTATCGTAAGATATATAAGCTACTATCTTTTGTGTTTTAGAAGAAAATTAAAAGCCAAAGATACCAAATTGACATAAAGCCTTCTGGTGAAAGCTCGAGACTTATGAGTTTACTTCCTCTTAAGGGCATCTCCTATCCACTCTCCATAACTCCAAATTTTCCTCCATCGATCCCTCCATTTTGGAGGCAAACATCACTCCTACCCACCCTTCATATTTTTCTCCATTTTGGAAGATTGAGTTTCATCCTTTGTAGAGACCCGAATAAATTTAATTCTCGAAGTATTTATTAAATGCCTAAATTGGGAAAATATGGTTATTTGGGTGATTAATTGAGTTGAGGATTGAAGTGAATAAATAGAAGATTGAGGGAGTGTGAGTGTAATATATAGATATGTGAGTATATATAGTGGGTGTGTGGGGTGTAGGAGATTATTTCATCTCCATATCTCTCTTTCTCTCCGGCCGATCTTTCTCTCTCTCGGCTCATTCTCTCCCTCTTCTCCTCTCACTCAAAACTCCTCCAAGACCTCAAGAACTTCAAGAATCAACCTCCCTCAAGCCTTTCAATCGCGTCTTTGAGCTCAAAATTTCATGGGTCAAGCTTGGATAGAGGATTTCGGTTGATTTCAAAGAGTTCGGAGCTAGGACTTGTTCAAAATCTCTTGGGTTTCGCTCCTTGACTCGAGATAGGGATTTCTTTACCTTTTTTTATATGTATATGTGTTGAATTTGGTGTAAAAGTTGGTTCTTGACCGTCGTTCATGGCCCTATCGAAATCTGTCAAAAATCTGCAAATCGCCTACTGTAACATATTGGTACCGGTACCAACTTTTTGAGGTACCAATACAATTGGTACCGATACCTACTTTTTGAGGTACCTGTACCTTTGACTCAGAAAAACAGTTTTGAGCTTTATTGATCCCTCGTCAATTGTTTTGAACCCCGGACACTTCTAACACCTTCGTAACACCTCCTAAACCATTTCAAGCATGTCCAATCAATTTCCTATGATGATTCGAGGGTACCCTTGTTCCGTTGGCTTCCCGTTGGTAGAGCACAAATAATTGGTTGTTCGATTAAAAAATGTATTCTATCGATTGATTGATTTCTTGGATGTGGTTGTAGTATAAATGTGATGTTGTTAGCATACCGCATGGAGTCTCGCGAACGAGTGTGATCATAGGAAGGTTTGTTCGTGCATAATGAATAGGAAAGTAGTTGCGTGAGTCGGAAGTTGGTATAGGGAGTCTCTGTAACAACCCGTAAATTCTACTATTATTAATAACATTAGAAAGTATTATTAGTTCTAATAAATTATTTTCCTTATTATATAAATACAAAAAAAAGATAATTATCCTATCTAATTATCCCTTTTTATTTATTTTCTTTAAATTTGCATGCAAGTATACAATTCCTTCCATCTCTCCTACTCATACTCAATCTCTACTTCCTCCCTAACCTTATTTTCGTCCATATTCCGTCCATCTCAAAGCCAAGAGTTAGAATCCCATTAAAACACAATTTATTCACCCTCATCAAAATCTCCCTATAAATATCCCATAAGTCTGACCCTAAGGCTCACCACGAAATTTCCCACACCCTACCAGTCTAGAAGAGAGAGAGAATTCGAAGAAAACCGAACTCCAATCAATGGAGTTTTAGAGAGAGAAAGTGAGAGAGAGAAAAGTGGGTTTGTGCTCTAGAACCCACCGAGATCCGAATTACCCATTCCAATCTCTTACTACAACTCCTAGAATCATCTAAAATCGTCCAATTCGAGCCCAAGGTTCCCCGATCTCTCAAACCGAAGTCATCTTCCCCAAAGTTCAAGATTTGTTTTTTTTCAATTCGATCCTATTCGAGGTATTATAATCCATCCCAAACACTCCTCTACGTTTATTAAGTGTTTTTAGACATAAACCATAGCCCCTCGTAGTCCCATGCACGAAAACCGAGCCAAAACAAGCACACATAAAAAAAAAACAGTCGTGACCTTGCGGCCGCGACCTACGGGCGGCCCAGCCGCAAGAACTAGGGCCCGAACCTTACGGCCGCGAACTCCTTGCTGGCCAGACATTGCGGCAGGTTCTGTTTCGTTTCGAATTGATTTTGCGACCTCCCGAACCTCGTTTTCGACCCCCGATCTATTTTCCCTAGACTTCTAACACCTCAAAGATCATAACTTGTTAATGTCATATTTTTTTTATTTTATTAATTATTTATTTGATTTCGTGTAAAAGTTTACAAACGAAAAATTCTTGCGACCTCATAAACCATTTTATTAATTCCCAAATAATTTTTTTTAGATTCCTTACACTCCCAAGACAAAACCTTGTTAATCTAAATATATTTTTTTATTAGATTATTTATTTCATAATTATTTTACTTTCGATAGTTTTTCGATTATATCATTATTTAAAATAATCTTGTGACCCTCCGGACTCGATTTTGACACTCGATCCCACTGTATTGAATCATAGGAACCTTTTTAAGGACATGCTAATTATTTCTAATGTTATTACTTATTTATTGTGTTCATTATGATCTTTAATCAATTTAATTTCATAAATAAAATTTATACAAGCTTAAATTATATTCTTTTATTTAAAACCTTTATTTAATAAAAGTTCTTTGCTTTATTAATAATTTGTTGGTCATACAAGATTAAGGGCAACGGCCCATTCATAAAAGGTTACGTGATTTTTATGCGTATTGTTTATTCCAATTATTATTCTGATTGCTTATCTATTATTCCAACTTCTGATTGATATGCTAGATTGGACCCTAGAGACATGGGGTGGTATGCGAAATAGAAATCATTTAGACGATGCTAAGTAATGGATAACTTGTGAAGTTTCTTTCTTTTTTAGAGATTGCCAGCAGGCGTGATTTGAGATGTGATGAGATTGAAACTGGCGAGTGTCCAGTGATGAGTTGATAGACTGGCGTGTGTCCAGTGATGAATTGATAGACTGGCGTGTGTCCAGCGATGATTGAGAAATGGTTGTGATGTGGTGTATAAGATAGGCGAACCCTAGTTGTGATTCAGGCATGATAAGCTATCCCCTTGTTGTAGTTATTGTAACTTAGGTTATCTACGACAGCAAAGAGAAGTGATCTCATGGGACCGAGCATAGCTAGCGGTTGAGGGAGGAAAGATCTCGTGGATGAGGTCTTAGATTTCACGATAGGTTAATGGATAGTAATAAATCGATTAATGTGAAATCTCTCTGTTTTACTTTTTTCGCATTATTTATATCATGTTTGCCTGCTAGTTGTAAAGTAAGAGGGGTAGTTGGGTTGGATTATATTACGGGGTGAACTCCATCACTCAAGTACGGATTGCCTGGCTTCCGTGCCAGATTTTGCAGAAAATCAGGAAGAGACACAGAATCCTGAAGGCGAGCAGTTCTATGCAGAGGAGAATCCGGAGGTGGGAGACGAGCCCGAGTACGCTTGGGATCCTTATCAAACTTAGAAGTTGGCTCTGTTAATTGGTCCTTTTTAATACTTCAAAGATTTTAGTATTTCCCCAGTGGATTGTAATAAATGAATCTCTATGTTGAGAATTCTGTTTTGGATTTTTAAACTTTAATTAGGTGAATTTTCAGAAATTAATATTTAATGCTTTCGATTTTAACTCCGAAAATTGGGGCGTTACAGTCTCGTAACGCAATGGGTGGTAATACGGAGACTCAAGTGGATTTAGTAACGCAAGGAGTGGTAACACGATGGTCCGAGTTGTTAGGGTTCACTGTAACGTGAGGGGTGGTAATACGGTAACTCTTGAGATGTTGTACTGTAACGCAAGGGGTGGAAATACAGTCAATGGAAATTTGTGATAGCGTGTCATGTCGGGATTGTTAGAGATGTTTGTGTCTTGTGAACTAGATGGCAAAATGCGAGGATACAACGACTTGAAATGATCGTACTGAATGATTGACACACTCATAATTAATTGCTTTCATCGATTGAGCCACATCCTCATGTCTTCTCTCTTTGCATCTATCATCATGTTTGCATTTAGAATTGGTAAAGATTTTCTTACTGGGCTAGTGTAGCTCAACCTAATCTTTCTTTTCAGGACAAAATGCCGGACAATAGACTGCGTGCATTTGTGTGTTTGGACATGAAGACCTTTTGGGCGCTAACTTTGTCTTTAATTACTTAATCATCTTTTGTAACCGACTTTCTTTTGGTAAAGATGAGTTTGTAACTATTCGTTCTAGAAATTCTTTTGACTAAACTGTTTGTAACTTAATGGGTTGTCCGTACAAGTACTTAAGTTTATTTTGGGGCCGGTGTGCCAATGTTGTATAATTCAAAACTTGGGAACTCTTTTGGGTATTTTTTATGATTTGCAAGGGTCTTTTGTTGAAATGGAATATTTATTTATGTTGAAAATCGAGGGCATGACATCCTCCATATATAGAGTATGGAAAAAAGTTTTGGAGGATCCTCCAAAACTACTTTTTGGATATAAAATGCAAAAAGTATTAAATTTTAAGTGAGTTGGAATAATAATGGGAGAAAAAGTGAGGAAGTATTTAAAATAGAGTATGAATATAGAGATATAGAGGTTGTGATTGGAGTTTATATGAATAGTAAAATCATCTATATTCACTTTTTGGTTAAACATTAGTAATTTGATCCTCTAAAATAAAGAAATAGATGATGTTTGATTGGAGATGCTCTTAAAGGTTTAGGTTCAACTCTCGTTGTCATCAACTATTGAAGCCACCTCAGAGACGACCTTGAGCCAAAAAGCCCGTAGCTTTACAGGCGCCTTAGGCCCTCCCAAAAAGTGTGAAAATTGGGGTTTCAATTCTATTTAGGGAGGATTTGGATTGAAAAGTGGAATAGTAACTTATTTTTCATCTTTATTTGAAAAAAATTCACATTTTTTAGTTTTGAGTAAAACTTTTGTGACTTATTTATTCGTCTTGGCGAGAGGAATTGGAAAAGTATAAAATTTTGATCGAAACTCATACTTTTTTAAAAAAAGACACAAATAAGTAAAAAAAAGTTGTCTTTTTGACTTATTTTCGTCTTTATTCAAAAAATTATGAGTTTCAATCAATTTTTTTTACTTTTCCAATTTCTCTCGTCGAGACGAATCAATAAGTCACAAAAGTTTGACGCAAAACAAACAAATGCAAACAAAATTCAAATAAAGACAAAAAAATAAGTTGGGTAACTTTTCAATCCAAACTAGGCAATAGCAACAAAATATAAGCTTAAAAAATATGGAGTACTTGGTACTCAGAATATGAGTCTATAAGAAAAAATTAGGATCCATTTTTTGAACTTTGCCTAAAGCCCTCGAAATGTCAGGATCGACCCTATGAGAATTAGCTATGAAAAGGATTGTTGTTACCCAAAAGGCAATTCAAGAGGGCGGTGAATTGGGTTCCCAACTAAAATACCCAAATAAAAAATTACTTGGCTAAATAAAAAAAAGAGCAGTTAAGCAGCTAAATAATTAAGGTGGTGTTCCACTTTTGTTAAAAGTATTTTTTTTTCAAATGAAGGAAATTTCAACCTCAAATATAATGAAAATGAAAAATATTTTTTCAATTTTTTTTTGCACCATTTAAAAGATCTTAATGAAATCTATCAAACAAGATCTATATTGGTAGGGAAATTATTTGCGTAAATTCATGATTTTTGAACTTGAAATTACCTTCGTTTGAAAAAAAAGAACTTTTAACAAAAGTGGAACACCACCTAAGTAGCAATAGACAAAAAATAAAAGAGTTAAAGGAAGAGAGATAACACACTGATATGTATATATTTCTATCGGGAAAGCTTCGCTTATCTTACCTTACGTCTCGGATGTTTCAAATTCATTTCTCCAAGCTTTGTCCACCGCTCAGCCTAATCCACTGGCCTAAGGAGTCGTTGTTTTACTAATCACTCAACCAGCTTCTGGTGCCAATTAAACTTTACAACCGTACCGCTAACTTTTCTGAGGAGTTGGCCGCAGGGCAGGCCCAAGGTATTTGGATGCCCTATGCCAAATGGTGGAACAGGGCCCTACATAAATTTCCTAATTTAAAAATAATAAACAGAAATACTTATCTATATATTATTTTCATTCATATTATTCAATATGGTAAATATTTCAACCTTAATGGCTTGTGCAGTTGCCATAATTTTCAGTGAACTCAGGTTCGAATCATAGTAGTCCCAATTTGTGCGACTAGAATTTTTTTTTTGGCAAACAGACACTTTAAAAAAGTATCTTACTAAGATTTGAACTCAAGCATCATAAATCTTATGTAGAAGAGCAAACGCTTTACCGCTGAACCACCAAAGAAGTTTGTATTATAGAAGCGCACAAAACTTATTTAGAAAGGGGTGCCCCATTTTTGGCCCAAAATGTGGAGGCCCAAAGCGGTGGTCTCTTGAGCCTTGCCCTTGAGCTGGCCGACCCGCTAGAATTTATCTCCCAAACTCTAAAGTCACTCCCAGAACAAAAGCCAATTGTGTAGCTAGCCCGTACAGAAATTTTACATAGGAAATTTGCTTGTTCACAGAACAAGAGGAAAATGGAAGTTCACTGATTTCTCACAACGAGAATTAAACGACCTCACAAAAACTCTCACACATAAAATAATTCAAATTGATATCTGAGAGAGAGACGAGAAGGATTTCTAAATTGTTGTTTTGCTCTGATATTCTTGGTGTCTTTTTCTTCTGCTGAAGCTCCGGTTGTATCGGAGAAGGACTTGAACGTTGAGATGTTTCCGTTGGCCTACAAAATCTTCTTAGCAGCTTACTTATGATCTTCAGTAAATGAAATGAGCAACCCTTGAGCCGAAATCAGATTTTGCAATGTTCATAAAGCTTAATTGCCAGGTGTCGAAGTCAACAAAGGTAGGAGAAGCTGGATAGATCAAACCGGATTGGACCTTGGGCAAAATGATTCTGACTTGCATGAATTGTTTGTTCGGAAGAAATTTTTCAGTATTTGGTGGGTACCACGTCATCCGGTAAACGTGGTATCCGAGCAGATACATTCGAGCTGTCCAAAAATGTATTAGACGACCTAGATTGAAATACTCTCTCTCTCCACTCACCCCCACGCTCTCTCTCCTCTTTCTCTCTCATTTTTTTCTCTCCAAATCCGAGCTGTCCAAAACCGAAATGAACGGCCCGGATGCACCGAGCGGGCACCACGTGGTATCCGCTTGGCACTGAAAAATTTCTCGTTCCAAAGGGATAGAAACTTTTTTTTTTGATAACCGGATGTCCGGACTAGCATGCGCGTATCTCAACTAATTCCGGAGCCATGAAGGTAATGACCGGGCATACTCCCAAAAGCCTTAATTAAGGATTGAAATGTTTGGTCTCTGTGAAAATGAAACCTGTTAACCTCATAAAGGAGCACTTATTACTTTCTCATAATCATTTGACCAAATCCCTTCGAGTTGAAGGGACAGAAACTTGACATCTGGTTAGCAAAAAAATGTTTGGGCCAATGGGTTCTAATTCCATGTGCTGAAAATGGGCTTCCACTATCCAATGGCCAAAAATGTAGTTTTAATAAAAAAGTTTTCATACAAGAGATGTACATCAACCGTACACCTATATAATTTTGGGTTAAAATATGGTTTATTGATGGCTGGGCATATAATATATCTATTTCAAAAGACGTTTTAATAAGTCAATTTTGAGCATTGTATTTAAGAAATCAAATTTGTGAAAATGTAATCAAAATCAATCATTTTTAACAATTTCTAACAATTGTAAAGATTGGTCTGCCCATATAATAGTAAAAATTGCTCTACTTACATACTCTACGGATAGTGAGAAGCTTTTTTTAATCATCAAGAGAGTCCCTTGTACTCTAAGTTACAACCACTCGTAGTAATAACCAAGATGGTAATAGATACTCTCATTAATTGAGTTTGGCGCTCATGTGGTCACGGGTTCAAGGCGTGTCAATGCCAACCTTGCTTATGTTTGAATTTCATGATCTGCATATTCGCCATCTTTGGCCTCGGGTGGGCAGTGCGCACCTATGGGTTTTGAAGGAGCCCCGTTGCGGATCTGGACACCTTGTGGTCATGCGAGGGGAGGGTTGCTATATATGTACCCTCTAGTTGTGGTTTTTAGGGGTAGGTAGGTATATCTCTCTCTCTCTGAACACCCTTATAAGAATTTCTGGAATCGCGACTGCTTTCAAACAAAAATAAATAATCAGACTTGATATTGTGAGAAATCTTAGGGTGACATTGTCGATCAGATATGGCTAATACGCGGTTTCCATGCATAACTACCCAGAAGCAAATGCGAATGGCGGGGAGAGATAATTTGCTGGATGAGTGTTTATTTAGTTATTATCTCGATAGTACTATTTTATGTAACAAACTAAATTAAACAATCTACTCTCGCCAAACAAGCGATCGAAATGAAGAGAATAAAGATCAATCCATTCTCACTCAAATTCTCCAGCAAACAGAACACACTGATTGCATAAATAGATCGTTGAAGAAATCACAAACGAAGGCGAAAAATTAACCCCATACACTTTATTACTCCCGAACGTACATCAACTTTTATTTCTCAGGGTTCTTTGAGCAACTGTTCAACAATTTCGATATTCTGGTCGCCAAGCTCTGCTTTGCTGCAGGAAAAAAAAAAACTGTTTCCGACACTTCTCTGTTCTCTATAACTGATTTCCCAGCTTCGGGTATGGAATCATATCCTTAGAAAAGCTAATCTGCAATCTCAGAAGCAGGAGGAGAAATAAATAAATAAATAAACAGAGAAAGAGTTAAAGTCATCAAACAGCCCCTAAGTGTCTGGTTCTTGACAAGAAAAATACAGGAATATTTGCATCGGAGACAAAATTATGTTAAACTAATCTAATAGAGTAATTTAAGTCTTAGCTAGCTTGGCCTCATTTAGATTGGTTCTTTTACATGATTCTCTAATTTTTATGTGTCTTTTACTATTTTGAGATTTTGACTTTCGTACGAGAAGACTTTAAAGCGAACAGAAGACTTTCGTACTAGAAAAGCATTGACCGCGTCGTTTCGTGTCAAAAATAAATTTATAAAACTGAGAATTAACTACTACTCCGTAGAATAGTGGTCAAGACCGAGTATCGTTCCGACGGAGACAGTATGGCTGAGTTACGACAAATTTGATTAATTTTTAGATTAATTCGGGCAAAGGAAGTTTGGTTGTTTGAATTTGGAGAATTTATTAAACTAAGAGAATAAATTAAATGGAAAGTTTGTAACAATTGGAGAGAAAATCTAGGGTTCGAATCCACTTCGACCGCGTAACTCCAACATGCATAGGCAAGATTAATTATTCGAATCAGAAGAGATTATTGTGAGGGCTTGCAAACCCTAGTAATAATCGTCAAGAAAATTATTGAGTTGTTAAAAGGCATAGATTATCCCATAGCACGGACCGTCTCAGAAGTACAGTCTAGCCGCCTAACGGCACGGCCCGTCTTACGAGTATAATCTATCTCAGAACTCCAACCACAATCAATGAAAACCATTGTATAACTCGTATTTGAAAGCATGCATACAAATACTCAATAGATTAAAACTATCAAAATCATTCCATTCAATTGAAACGGAAAGGGTTCTTAGTCATACAATCGATCCGAATAATAAACCCAAAACCCATACATAAAATAGAGTTACTTGGTGCGAAGTTTCATCTTCCCCCTAGATAAAGGGTTTAGCCGGCCATGGGAATGGAAACCGTAGAAGTATGGATTGATGAAGTCATGGTCGGAATGCCGGAAGCCGTTCTTTCCTCTGTCGTGGAATCCGTTGTCTCCTGTTCCGTCCTCTGCCGAACTGTTGTATCGAAGATCCCCAAACCCTTCTGCTCTTTTCTTTATATATGTGTTGTCCTCTTTCCAGCCGACTCACTTCTCGTTTCCAAAATTCACATGGTGGGCCCCCCTTTTGTTAAATTCAATTACCAGCCAAAGCCTTTAATAAGATTATCGCAACCCAATTAACCTGGCCCCTCCTCAATTGTTACCAGCAGTTCCCTTTAGGTGGGAATTAAATCCGGTGCTTCTCGCTTCCGTTATCCATCATAAGCTTGGCCCATCTCTTGATTAATTTGATCACAGGCTTGAGTAAAATCCAACTTTAAACTTCATTTTCTATCAAAGTCTCCAAATACCCTACAATCACAAGAAGCCATTACTAACGTCCAAGTAACAATATAAATGGACTTAATAAGAATAAATTAAGAGGCGCTAAGGTGAACATTTAGGCGCCTATCAAGCATGCATATTAAAACCAATTATAAAAAGGGTTGATTAATTGGAACGAGTACCATTGATGTTAGGGTCCACCCTAGTGGTGGGGGTGTATTTGTGATTTTGTAAGTAAGGGCATTCTTGTCTTTTTTGGTATGTGATAGGGTTTGGTTATATATGTGTGTTAGGGTAAGAGATTAGTGTGGAGAAGTGTGTTTAGTGTGTGCTTTGTGGTTGTGTGTGAGGTTTGAGAGGAAAGAGAGGGTTTTTGTAGCTATATTGTGTGTTTAATATAGTGAAATTTCCCTACTCAATTTCGTGTGTGTTTCTTGCTCATCCATGGCTTGATTGTGTGTTTGTGCTTCGTTGGTGAGGTCTTGGGCGTGCCCCAACAGTGGTATCAAAGCGTAGGTCACCGGAGAAGCAAGGTTCGGGTTTGGGTTGCGTTTTGTTACTGTTCACGGATCTGGTCAGAAATGAAGATGTTCGAAAATTATTTTTGACCAGTAAGGGTTGTGCACCTCACTGAGACGAGTCTATAGGAGGTGACGGGGTCGAGTTTCGTCACCGGACGAAGGCTCGGGAGCCATTCGATCGCAGTGGGCGGAGGCGGCGACGGGCAGATAGGCTGTTTTGAAAAGCCCGAAGTTGTGGATGATCGAAGACGAGTTTTGAGCACAGGGTTTTGTTTGTCTTGTCAAGGCGAGCACGGGGGTGTGTAGAACGTCGCCGGTGGAGTTTGGAATCGCCCGGAAAACACGTTCGAAAGGCTGCGGGCGGAGGCGAGTGGCGGCTTACCAGTCGATCGTCGGAGGGTTGACTGGAATCGAGATTTGAGCACAGGGGTTTGTTCGTCTCGAGGAGACGATCTCGGATCTGTAAAGCTCGTCGTCGGAAGTTGAGGGAGTGGCCCTTACGCGCCGGTTGAAGGCGGCGCGTGGCTGACGTGAATCTGGACCAGTCGCGGGTTCAGAAGGTCCAGATCCGGTTCAGAAGGGACAGACCGGCGGTCAAAGGGTCCGGTCAACGCGGGGTCAGCAGGTGCTGAGTCAGCCGGTTTACACCGGTGTCGACTCGGAGTGTTTCGGCCGGTTCGTTGGTTTTTCGGCCGGTTCGGTCCGATACCGACCGGTTCGTTTCCAGTTCAGACCGGTTCCTGACAGGATTTTTCATTCCGGATCTGTTTTCGGCCTCGGTTTGGAGTGATTCGACTCGAAAATTTTTGGTACGTCATTTTACAGCTTTGAAACATTAATTTTGGCATTGGTTGAGTTGATTGGGAGTACCTAGGGTCGATTTATTTCGTTTAGCTTATTTTTTGGTGATTAAGTGAGATGGGGGATGCGAGTATGAGTAGTATGGTTCAATTGACGTCTTCCAATTACGCGATTTGGAGAGCGAGAATGGTGGATTTGTTGTCGTGGAAGGATTTGTATGAGCCGTTGGAGTGTGAAGGGGTAAAACCAACGGCGATGAAGACGGAAGATTGGAAAAAGTTGAACCGAAGAGCGTTAGGATTGATTCGGCAATTTATTTCCGAGGAGGTGTTTTATCATGTATCCGAGGAGACCGATACTTATAATTTGTGGATGACGTTGGAGGGTATGTATCAACCGAAAACATCCCGAAATAAGGCGTTATTGATGAGGAGGTTAGTGAATTTGAAGTTGAGGAGTGGAAAATCGGTTGCGGCACATTCTAGTGAGTTCCAAAACTTGGTTAATCAACTTGGTAGTGCGGGATTGAAGCTTGACGATGAATTGCAAGCCCTACTATTGCTTAGTTCCCTACATGAGGATTGGGATATGCTCATGATTTCTCTTGGCAATTCGGCACCGGAGGGTAAGGTTTCAATGTCAATGGTTAAAGAGGCCTTGTTCAATGAGGAAGCACGACGGAATGAGGGGATGGGAACGAAGTGTGTTGATGATTCGCAAGCTTTGGTTACGGAAGGGGCTAGAGGGAGAACCCAAAAGAAGGGTGGCAATTCACGGTCAAACTCGCGTTCGAGGGATCGGGGTGAGAATCGGGGTTTGTCTTGCTTTTATTGCAAGAAAGAAGGACACATGATTCGAGATTGTCCAAAGTTAGCCGGTCGAACTTGCCATTATTGCAAGGAAGAGGGACATATGATTCGGGATTATCCTAAGTTGAAGGGCAAATCGAAGGAAGCGGCGGTAATCCAAGATTCGGATGGGGATCTTATGTTGGTCGAGGAAAAGCCTAAAGTTGCGAGAGGAATGGATTGGGTACTTGACACGGGGTGCTCATATCATGTTTGTAGGGATAGGAGAGAGTTTTGTAGTTATGAGGCTTTTGATGGTGGTGTTGTTCGGATGGCGAATGGTTCGAGGAGCCGTGTCGTTGGTAAGGGGATAGTGAAGTTTCGCTTGCCGGATGGAAGGTTTGTGAGGTTGTCGGATGTTCGACATGTGCCGGGTGTGAAAAAGAATTTGATTTCGCTTGGAGTACTTGATGAGAAAGGGTACACTTTCTCGGCTAGTGAGGGTATTCTTCGGGTTCGGCAAGAGGAACGTGTGATGCTTGAAGGTAGTTTGGTTCATGGATTATACCGCCTTGAGGGTTCCGTTGTGAGGGATGATATGAGCTATAGACGTTTAGTTGGAAGAAAAGTGTGGCGTGTGAAAACGCAAGTTGAAGAGCCTTTGTGTGAAGCGCATTGTTTATTGAGTTTGAATGAAGCATCGGTTAGTGGAGTTGGTGAAGAAGAATTGTGCACAAAGAAAAGGGTTTCTTTCGCACAAGATTTGGTTTCCGATGTGTTCGTGTTTGCGTCCGATGAAGAGGTAGGAGGCTACCAAGTGAGGGGGTGCGAGGCATCCGTTAAGGGGGTGCGAGCTATCGAAGTTTGGGATCGCGGACGCTCCAGTCGGGGAGCGAAGAGATGACCGTCCACCCACTAGGGTAGAGGGGATGATTGTTAGGGTCCACCCTAGTGGTGGGGGTGTATTTGTGATTTTGTAAGTAAGGGCATTCTTGTCTTTTTTGGTATGTGATAGGGTTTGGTTATATATGTGTGTTAGGGTAAGAGATTAGTGTGGAGAAGTGTGTTTAGTGTGTGCTTTGTGGTTGTGTGTGAGGTTTGAGAGGAAAGAGAGGGTTTTTGTAGCTATATTGTGTGTTTAATATAGTGAAATTTCCCTACTCAATTTCGTGTGTGTTTCTTGCTCATCCATGGCTTGATTGTGTGTTTGTGCTTCGTTGGTGAGGTCTTGGGCGTGCCCCAACAATTGAAAGAGAGCATAGGATAGGAGTATGGGATTTTTAATCATCTCCATCACATTGATGACATATGAAGATCTTTATTTGAGTACATTATGCAGCACATTATTAACATAAAAAACATAAATATGAAAAAAATGAAATGGAAGTGTAAGAGGATCCAAGTCAAGAATAAGCAATATAACAAGACATAATAAACACCATGGCCGATCCTTGATTTGAAATAAGAATGTGCAAACGTTTTCTTGACAGTTTTTTTTTTTTAAATTTAAGTGTGAATAAAGACGAACAAAATATCTATTTTTGGCCCTCAGGTATTGTCCGAAAATAGGGCTCCTAAGTGTGGTGTAGTATCTAGCTAGTAGTATTAAATAGGCCTACAAAAATATACCCAGGAAAAAAAATCATATAAGACAGCCCAAACCTAATAATAGTGACTTCAAAAATCTGGAAGATAAAAAGAGAAAAGAAAAAGGTTTGGCAAATTACCGAAATCACCCTTAAGGTTTTTGCAAGTTATTGATTGCCCCCTCACATTTGGGAAATAACAAAATACTCCCTATCTCATACAACAAATTACTCCATTGTCGTGAACTCGTGATGTAGCCGCTAGAAAATTTAACAGAATCTGACGTCATCAAATCCTAATACAGTGGACACCGTATCATTTTTTAGTTTGTGAAAGGCTGTTGATGTGTGATTTGACATCATCAAATCCCAATAGAGTGGACCAATCAATCTTTTTTAGCTTGTGAAAGGCAAGCCTGCAAAGGGCAGCCTTTCACAAGCTACAATAGGATAGTGTGCTTCATTGTAATTATGATTTGATGATGTCAGACAAATTCGTTAAAATTTTCTAGCGGTCACATCACATCAAATGAGAAATTTGTTATGAGACATGAGGTATTTTGTAATTTCTTGAATTAATGGGGCAATTGATAATTTATTATTTTTTGTGTTTTGGTAATGATGGGCTCAATGCTAGTAATCTCTATGTTGTCATAAAGCAGCTTTCTTTCAGTTTCGCTTTGCGCCCAAAAAATTCAAGACCAGCCCTAATTTTACTTTAGGCTTTGTTTGTTTCGATGTAAAATATTTTATTTAACTTTAGGCTCTGTTTGTTTCGATGTATATTTTACTCATTTTCCATCGTTTGGTTGGGCAAAAACAGTGTAAATTATTTTTCAAAGTAAAACATTTACCCTATATGACTGAAAATGTTTTCCTTTCAAATTGCCCGTTAGTCATTTTATGCCGGCCTTCTCTCTCACTTTCCTCACCCCTATGCTCCTGAAAATTAAACTCCGGAGAGGTTATTAACCTTAAATGGAGTGCATAGGCAAATATCATTTGGATATCTTCCCCTTCCTTCCTTATCTAATTTCTCATGCTATGTTTTCTTATGGTAAATTTATTTGTGTACCTAACACTGAAAAATACTTTACACGAAAATTATTTGTTCCAAAATCATTTTAAAAAAATATATTTTACGTTGAAACAAACAGAGCCTAAGATATGCAACATACAAAATAGTGAGGAAAAAAAAAAAAGCATTACTGAAACTTTTACTAACGGTTATGGATCCACAGAGAAACTGGGTGAACAAAACTGCAGCTCCTGGCGGGAAGTCTTCACCGTTGAAAACCTTCACGAAGTTTTCAAGGGCTTCTCCAGCGGCATCGTTGTAAGTTCCGGTAGCTTTCCAATAAGCCAAGCAATTTTCTTTCACCTTCTCCGCGTATTCCAATTAAAATATCCTTTTTAAGTTTGCATAGTAAACCCCATCATTTTTAGCCTTTCAAATGCAGGATCATTTTTACGTGTATGAATTTCTCGAAGGGCCCTGCATACGGGTACTAAATATTAACTGAATTCCAATTTTTCTAAAACAAATTAAATACATTATTGGAATGATGTCTTTCTAAGTTATTTTTCCCAATAGTAGAACAAATTATTGGATGCCACTGTGTGTTGACACAACTGATCTCTCCACAATACACATACATGTGTGAAACTCAAAACAAAGTGCAAGGTCAGCCATGAGACTTTCGATGCCCCAGATGAGGTTACGAAATGGGGCCCTATACGTTTTCCCTTAAGAAATTCAAAACAACAAAATTACTTTCAAAATAAGCTTATCACAAAGATTAAACAACATAAAATATGTCTATTTTACTTCACATTTAACTGATTCAAATTAGAAGTCTATTAAAGGTTTCGAGTGAATAATTTCGTTTGCTTTATTGTAGTAGATGAGATTCTGTACAAAAAAAAATGTACTTTTGAGGGTTGTGGAACATTTTTGTTTAAATTTTTTTCACTCTTTTGTTTCATATTCAATGGTGAAATTAAAAGGCTAAAAATATTCATGGTATTAGCTAAAAAAGCCCATTAAAGTAATAAATAAGCAGTTCTATGTTTGAAGTTTTTCGATAATGCATTCAAGATCAAAGGGAAAAAACAAAAAATGACAAATATTGAGAATATCTTTTACCGTAATAGAAAAGATGAGAAAATTTATTAAAACTAAAAATAGTGACCAAAAAAGCCTATAAGCCTTCAGTAGGTACCCATTACCAGAAAAACTGTCACGCCCTCGATTTTCAACATAAATATAAATAACTTTTCGTAATTAACAATCCTCCCATAACGTACATCATACCCCAAAAGAGTTTTACTCAAGGCACATCGGCCCGATGACTTGCAATTACAAAGAGTGAAAGAAGAGTTAAATAGTTTACAATTATCCATTTGACAAGATAGCTAAGATTAAGATACAATTACATCTTTCAAAGAAAAATGTTACGAGTGTCAATGAAATTTCCCCATGTCAGCTTTCAAAAGATTTCCAATCAATGCATGCACTGCACTCCATGCTACAGCCCCGAATTCACACCTGAAAAGTGAAGGGTTGAGCAAACACATGCCCAGTAGGAAAATCTCTACAAACCTTGTATGCAAAAGAGAAGATTTGGACATAAAAGAATGAAACCTGAGACGACGAAAGAGAATGTAACCAAGGCAACTTCATGAAGGGAACTCAAGACTCAAAAGTATTTCACTTGTCATTTATCAATCTATTAGCCATCTTTTAATACACCGATAGTGGTCAAACTTCTTCTCACACACTCCTGCACTGAAAGACTTACATTCCGGGTCTTAAGGACCCCGTATATCTCCATTATGAGCTCTTGTAGCTCTTACTCCAATAACACGCCGAACGATTTGCTTAAGAACCTTTCCGGGTTTCAGGGCCCCATATACCCATAATGCATTTCCGGGTGCTCAAGACCCCGTACATCCACTTTACATTCCGGGCACTCATGACCCCGTACATCCAATTTCAGTTCCGGGTATCAAGACCCCGTATGCCGACTACAATCCGTTGGTGTTGCATTTCGTCATATGTGTTCCTAAAGCTCTGATTTCATGATTTGAAGATAAAGAGAAAGAGAGATTGATATTAAGTAAAAGGTTCACTCATCAATTCGTAATCCCATTTGTTTCCAAACTCGTTATCCCAACTCGCTCCTCGTATTACATGGCTTCTAGTGTTAAGTTATCGCGTCACATTTATGATTCATCCAACCTCCTATCTAACAATCAACCTTATCGACATACACTTTTAGTATGAACAAGTTCACCGTATCAATCTTAGCATTTCACATTATCACCATTGGTTAAACGAATGCACTAATGAAACATTAGGATGACAATCCATTCCATACGATATTCTTGTTCAACGCAACGAGAGTCAACGAATGAGGTTGACCAAGGAATCATTGGAGCACAAGCAACCATGTTTGGAAGTGGTTTGGAATGGCCAAAAGTGTTCGGAGGTCAAAACAATGAGTTTCGAAGCAAAACAGTGAAAACTGGGTATAAGCTCACTGTATCGATACGGGTAAAATCCGTATCGATACGGGTTGACTACGAGTTTGTCCAGTTTGTCCCGTATCGATACGGGTTAAGGGCCGTATCGATACGGAAGGCTTTCGAGCTGTTTTTCTGCAGATTTTCGAGACTTCGATTACAACAACAACAACAACAACCAAGCACGATTTCATGTACAATACCAACTCAAGAACATACAAAAAGAGAGAGAAATCCCTACCTCGAACTTGGTGAACGAGCTCCAAACGAGAGATCGGGCCTCGGCCTCCAAAATCAACCCCGAGTCAAATACGAACCACCGAGCTCCTACGAACGCGATTCGAGCTCCAAAGCACGTAAGGATGGAAGATTGGAAGGTGTATTGTATGGGTTTTGTGTTGGTTTGGATGAATTTGGGAGAGATTGAGAGAGATGGAGAGAGAACCGAGAGAGAGAGGAGAGACCGGGAGAAGAGAGAGAGAAGATTTGGGATTTTTAATCCCCTACACTCACACCTCTCTATATATATACTAGCACACACATAATTACACATGCACCCCTCTACAAACAACTCTCTCACATTAACCCCAAATCATATAATTCGACAAATCTCACATTTTCTTCCAATTTCCAACATCGAATAATCCTTTAAATAATTTTCGAAAAATTACGGGTCCTTACATTCTTCCCTCCTTAAAGAAATTTCGTCCCGAAATTTGCCAAACCAAGTCCAACCAACACACACTATACAGACACGCATCAGCCATAACATGGTTCATCACGCCACAATTCAGTAATCATGCAAATCTTCGTCATAACTCAAGCCAATAAAATCGAAACAGACGTAAGCATTCCTTTCTAACATTGTCCTCCTATTCCCACGTAAGTTTACACTAACGGCATCACCTTACCCTTCAGACTTACTCACGTAGATCTAGGATACGTGTCGGATTCTCACCATGGGACACGTCAGTTTCTAACTCAAATTCGGGCACCATATTCATACGTATATCTAACACAACACAAATGCTCAAAAGTCTCGGCGGCATTGCCAGACGGTACGCAATTTCTAAGCTTCCCCTTGTTGTTGCGAAATTCTCTATATACAATAATCTATCCAAGCATAAAGATCTTACCCACTAATGCAATCCGATAGTCCAATTGACTTCCCGAGACTTCCATCTAGAAGGTGCGGTGATCAATCGCCTCTTCCAACTGGATTTCATCGGTGTCGCTTGGGCATCCGAGGGACACATACCGTAACCGATACTTAACCTATCTTTCTACAATATAAGCTCTCCTCTATTTGTCCCAAACAAGACAAAGCTCGACGCGACGATACCTTACTAAATACGTGAATTCTCCCACTTTGAATGACAAAGGGTGACGACAACGGTCAACACAATCCTTCGGTTATCTCAAACGAAACAAGTGAGCTCCAAACTCGAATACTGATCAAGATCTCAAATAAAAAGGAACGAGGCATCCGGAATTCGAGAATACGCGTTATCTTTAAAATCTCCAAGCGATAAACCCAACGTTCCGACCATAACCTTCCTATTGCTCTATAAGCCAAATGAGTCAATGCATGACTTCTAGTATATGACTGATTTCAATACTGAGAACAATCTCATAGTAACAAAATAAGCCACTGTACAAACAAATTGAGGCGAGACCAATAATTTACCCATTACCAAAGATAAGCAAAGCTTTCAACAAATTGAAATTGAGTAACTTAGGATGAACTCTGTGCTTCCAGAGTTGAGAGATTTCAACAAAGACTACAATTCTGAACGCCACAGAGAACAACTACAACAAGTGAAGTTGAATTGAACAACAACCATCAGTCAATATCAATCAATATGTCACCATGAATTTTGGTCCCAAATACGTGAGTATTACGACACAAGAACTTGAATAGAATAGCAATCTTCAATACATAGACTAGTAGCTGCAACAGTGGCATCGACACCAATCAATGAAGTCTAGATGAGCAAACCGATACGATGCAACAGTAAGTTCCAATCACGTAACTTCAAGATTGAGGAGTCACCACAAACTGTGGCGCCAAAGTAAACAACGATGGCAACAAGGTCCATATTTGACGGTATGAATGAATTTGCATAATATCAGACATGTGAGATTTTTTTTTTGAAGGGCTACGAACTCAATGCACCAACTCGCACATCAAAGCCAGGAATCTGGAGAAATTTAACTTCAATTTTGTTACCATTCCACATTTCTAGGAAACGAGTGCATACGTTTTGACAAAAGAGCATCCCGATACAAGTGACGAGAATAATGTAAAGATAGAGCCAAAACCGACAAAAGACACACAACCGAGCTCAGACCGATACCAAATGGTGCAAGATTCTCGATAAGCCGGAACGAAGCAGTATTGATCAAACCATGTACCTTTAAGATTAAGGAAAAAGGCCACAATTTTAACAAGATTCGAACTTGAAAACACAAAGGATATAATGTCATTGAAGACATCACTACTAACTTGGCCTTAATAGCTAGGTGTTGCAACAACAGAGATCAAGTGAATGGCAACTACGAACTGAGAAAATTGTAACCACAGCGACGGAATTCCAGATTGACTAGCGGGATTTTATACCACGAATCGCAACGTAAGAAGTAGAACAAGAGTACAAGACAAGAATTATTCATTAATTTCAATAACAAGTATATCAAAATCGATAGTGAACACACCACAAGATATCTCGTAACAAGGATCCGGATGGCATGAGGGAGCATTAGAAATGATTGTGTGATAATTGATGCAGGTGTCAAAATCTATTCCAGCCAATGGACAAACAACCAACTTAGATACAAATACCGATCAGAGTTCAACTAGACCTTGGAGAAAAGAGCAATAAATGAAAGACTTGGATGGAGACACACTTGACATATAGCAAATAATCACTGGTGTAACCAATCCTTTCCCAAGGCAGGACCAAACCTCGTCTACACCCAATAGAGGAATCAAAGGCTAAAGAATAACTCGGAATAACCAACTCATAGTCTCAACTATATGATCCGGAGGTATTGTTCAACAAACAAGAATGGATAAAAAGAAATTTCGATGTTCCAATTCAAGAAAAAGGAAAGATGCAAATCTTAGATTTATGGCATGCTCCCGAATCAAAAGATTCTAGTAAAGAATTTAAACAAGAGGGGAGAAATTACCCCATACATCCGATGTCTCTGGAACCTGAGAAACGGTAAGATTCGCTCCTTACTCAACGTGTGACCCCTGACCCGAAGTAGACTGGAATTGTGAATGATGTCGAACAAAACTCTGCCCTGGTCTCACTGAACTAGACCCACTATGCCTTCCTACTTTCCGAGGGCATCTTCTTGCAAGATGATCAGGTGCACCGCAAATGAAGCACGCCTTTAGTTGTTGTGGACACTGAGCGCGAAAGTGACCCGGCTGACCACACCGATGACACACGATTTGTGGTCTGACAGAAACTCCATGACTTCCCGATGAAGTAAGTGATCCAAAACTCTGCTGAATCTGCAATGTTTGTTGTGGTTCCCGTTGCCTCTTCTTCCTCTGACTCCCAGAACTTCCCGAAGGCAAACTTGCACTAGCGGACGATTGCTTGGGTTCCCACACTTCCACACTTCCACATCTCCGTGTATACTCATTGGATTCTCAACACTTCTTGCACATTCGACAATCTCAGAAAACCTCCCAATGCGCTGGCTTACCACTAACAACTTAATGGATGGGTGTAATCCCTTCTCAAAACGTCTACATTTCCTCTCCTCTAGCGCCACTAATTCCGGTGCAAAACGTGACAAAGATTGAAATTTTATAGCATAATCGGAGACTGTCATATTTCCTTGCTCTAACTCCTCGAACTGTCCTCTAAGTTTCTCACGATACGTTTCTGGAAAATATTGATTCTCAAAGAGTTCTTCAAACTCAGCCCAAGTCAGGTTCTCTACATCTGGTTCATTTGTTCGATTAATAGCCCTTGCCATTGTCCTAGCATCCCTTCTTGCTCCTAAAACCGATTCCCACCACTCATTCGCCTCACCGACAAGTTGAATGGCCACAATATTCACTCGAAGGTCATTTTCCGAAATCTTAAGAGCGTTAAAGATTTTACGAATTTGTGCTAGCCAATGGTCGGCCACAAGAGGATCACTACTCTCCCCATCGAATTGAGGCGGTTTCATACGGCAAAATGCCCTCATCACTTCCATGGCACGATCATTCGTGTTAGCCCTAAGTGCTGGATTCAAGAGATTCGACTCTGCAAGTGCCGCTATGATTTCCCTAGCAAGGTTATTCTCACGTCTCGGTGGCATCGTGCTACAAATATTGGAAACATAACACAATCAACAACAACGACTATCAACGTCAACAACTATTAATAACCACCACGGTTCCATTGCGAGATCAAGTCTCCAACTCCCCCAACACGGGTCAACGATACCACAATACCCTATGTCAACGTAAATGCAATGTCACATGGTTAAATGAGTGTTACTCACACAAGCACACGCATGCAATTAATTTTTTTTTTTTAAAGATTTTGAACCCATGAGACTAAAGTCTCCCCACGGTCTCAAAGTATTCTAAACCTATGCTCTGATACCAAGTTGTCACGCCCTCGATTTTCAACATAAATATAAATAACTTTTCGTAATTAACAATCCTCCCATAACGTACATCATACCCCAAAAGAGTTTTACTCAAGGCACATCGGCCCGATGACTTGCAATTACAAAGAGTGAAAGAAGAGTTAAATAGTTTACAATTATCCATTTGACAAGATAGCTAAGATTAAGATACAATTACATCTTTCAAAGAAAAATGTTACGAGTGTCAATGAAATTTCCCCATGTCAGCTTTCAAAAGATTTCCAATCAATGCATGCACTGCACTCCATGCTACAGCCCCGAATTCACACCTGAAAAGTGAAGGGTTGAGCAAACACATGCCCAGTAGGAAAATCTCTACAAACCTTGTATGCAAAAGAGAAGATTTGGACATAAAAGAATGAAACCTGAGACGACGAAAGAGAATGTAACCAAGGCAACTTCATGAAGGGAACTCAAGACTCAAAAGTATTTCACTTGTCATTTATCAATCTATTAGCCATCTTTTAATACGCCGATAGTGGTCAAACTTCTTCTCACACACTCCTGCACTGAAAGACTTACATTCCGGGTCTTAAGGACCCCGTATATCTCCATTATGAGCTCTTGTAGCTCTTACTCCAATAACACGCCGAACGATTTGCTTAAGAACCTTTCCGGGTTTCAGGGCCCCATATACCCATAATGCATTTCCGGGTGCTCAAGACCCCGTACATCCACTTTACATTCCGGGCACTCATGACCCCGTACATCCAATTTCAGTTCCGGGTATCAAGACCCCGTATGCCGACTACAATCCGTTGGTGTTGCATTTCGTCATATGTGTTCCTAAAGCTCTGATTTCATGATTTGAAGATAAAGAGAAAGAGAGATTGATATTAAGTAAAAGGTTCACTCATCAATTCGTAATCCCATTTGTTTCCAAACTCGTTATCCCAACTCGCTCCTCGTATTACATGGCTTCTAGTGTTAAGTTATCGCGTCACATTTATGATTCATCCAACCTCCTATCTAACAATCAACCTTATCGACATACACTTTTAGTATGAACAAGTTCACCGTCTCAATCTTAGCATTTCACATTATCACCATTGGTTAAACGAATGCACTAATGAAACATTAGGATGACAATCCATTCCATACGATATTCTTGTTCAACGCAACGAGAGTCAACGAATGAGGTTGACCAAGGAATCATTGGAGCACAAGCAACCATGTTTGGAAGTGGTTTGGAATGGCCAAAAGTGTTCGGAGGTCAAAACAATGAGTTTCGAAGCAAAACAGTGAAAACTGGGTATAAGCTCACTGTATCGATACGGGTAAAATCCGTATCGATACGGGTTGACTACGAGTTTGTCCAGTTTGTCCCGTATCGATACGGGTTAAGGGCCGTATCGATACGGAAGGCTTTCGAGCTGTTTTTCTGCAGATTTTCGAGACTTCGATTACAACAACAACAACAACAACCAAGCACGATTTCATGTACAATACCAACTCAAGAACATACAAAAAGAGAGAGAAATCCCTACCTCGAACTTGGTGAACGAGCTCCAAACGAGAGATCGGGCCTCGGCCTCCAAAATCAACCCCGAGTCAAATACGAACCACCGAGCTCCTACGAACGCGATTCGAGCTCCAAAGCACGTAAGGATTGAAGATTGGAAGGTGTATTGTATGGGTTTTGTGTTGGTTTGGATGAATTTGGGAGAGATTGAGAGAGATGGAGAGAGAACCGAGAGAGAGAGGAGAGACCGGGAGAAGAGAGAGAGAAGATTTGGGATTTTTAATCCCCTACACTCACACCTCTCTATATATATACTAGCACACACATAATTACACATGCACCCCTCTACAAACAACTCTCTCACATTAACCCCAAATCATATAATTCGACAAATCTCACATTTTCTTCCAATTTCCAACATCGAATAATCCTTTAAATAATTTTCGAAAAATTACGGGTCCTTACAAAAACAACTTGTATAATAGAGCAGTTTTAATACTTATTGGATATCTAAATCTTAAATCCCAATAGGGTCCTACTTTCTATTTTCAATAAATCGAGTTTGAAAAAATGAATAAAAGAATAAAAAGAAAAAGAATAAAAGAAGATAAAAAGTTGATAAAGCAAAATTATATTTATGCCAACTTCAGGTATATGTTTACAATTGTTGTTCACTATATTAGAAGTGAGATGAAAACGGATAATTTTTTTTTTATGAGCAAAAGTAACAATTTATTAGGAAAATGGGGAGGGATATTCCTCTCCGGCCCATGATTGAGAGTTATATCAAAAGTGTGTTTGGTGTGTTCAACCAACTCTTACCGCTCGAAATCCCTGTATCTTAAGAAACTAATTACTACAAAATTGTAGGACAATTAATTTTACTGAAATTAAGAAAATCCAAAACCAGGCAATTGAGATATATATATATATATATATATGCATGCATGCATGCTAGTACCTGTGACTATGTCCCTGAAGAAGTCAATGGAGTCCACCAATTCCTCTGCACTCTTACCCTTCCACTTAACGGCAAGCCATTCAACGGCGTTATCATCCAAGTACACCCCGATGGCCGTCACCTTTGCAAATTCTCCTTCCCTATAAACACCTGCTCTCACCCCTGTTGTATGTGAACCCAGGAACGGAGCCAGGAATTTCACCATGCAGAGGCAACCGTGCATGTGAGAAAAAAATATAAATACATATACATAATCACGTAAATACATTAAAACTCAAAATAACATAAATACATAAATCGGTTTAACTAATGGGATTGATCTTGATGTATGTGTCTTGTTTTTATTTATTGTTCACTTTCTTTTTTTTTCATTCATCACAACTGAACGAATTCGGTACATGAGCTTTATGTTACTTGATTTTACCAGTCAAAAAACAAAGAATTAGGAAAAGTTTAGAACAACAATTGGGGAAAGACATACCTACAACTTAAATTTCACCAAAATTACTTAGGGTTTCCAAAATCTCTTCTCCTCTGTCTCTTTTTTCTCAAAATTGCCTTTGAAGTCTTAACAATTGGGGATGTTTGTGCCAAGAGAGAGGGGGGATTTGGTGTGCCATTGAGATTTTAGGGTAAAAAGAAATAAAGCTGTAAAACACTAAACCCATCTAACGGAAGGTGGAAGTTTATCAATTGAATATTCATAATTTAACCCTGTAGTTTTATTTTTTGTTATATTTTTGCTCTTAGCCTTTAGTAATTAATGTTGGTATCATCGTAGTTCAAAGATTACAATTATATATATATTTTTCAAAATTCTACACAGGGGCGAACCTATATACTTTCATATAATTTTTTTTTACATATAATAGTAGTGTTTCTTTTTCTTCTTGCAGGGGCGACTGCCCAGGGCCGGCCCTGATATTTTGAAGGCCTAAAGCGAATTTAAAAGATTGGGCCCTAGGATTTATTTAACCAAAAAAATCCAATAAAAGTGGCTAAATATAGAGTAAAAAGATTAAACATGATGGTTTAATTTAACTAAATAATTTTTTTTATACCATTGAAAAAAAAAAGAATCAAACGTAATGCAGTACCGGTCATACACTGCGTTTTCTCTTACTATTCATGTCATTAACTTTAATTGTAAGAATACTACAGTATCTTGAACAATAATAGAATTATCTATTTTAAACTTTTTTTTTATCAAAGTTTGATGAATGAGAATAAATTATTTGATTTATTTATAAACAAAAGTGGCTTATTTTGTGAATTTTGATATGAAAAGTTAAAAATAAAATTAAACAAACAAAAGAAAAAAACTTATCAAAACATTGATGGTGTGTAAAAGATTTGAACCTCTTGGTCTTAAGCAATACGTACCTACAACTACTAAAACATAACTAATTTATAATGCAAAAGATGTAAGAGCTGTATATTATTTATTCCTATATTATTATTATTATTTATTCCTATATTTATAGAAATGGTCATCATAATTTCACCAGAGTCTCATTATCGTCCTTCAAATATAAATTGGAACTCCTACGACATTCAAGTTTGGTTTTCTAACAAAGTTGGTCAAATTGATAACGTCTGTTTGCCAAATTTGACAGAAAAAATCAGATTGATGGCAGACATTGTCAATTGGACCAACTATAGGCGTCGTGCTTGTGTCGTGCCTTATCCATGCAGTACTTGCGCTTGTGTTGTGCTGTGTCCGTGACAGTTTCTTCTTCTTCTCTCTCTCTACTATGCACCCATCATATTACACCAGCAAGTATCTGCTCCCCACCACTTTCCGCCCCTCCATCCCAACCACCCCTTGTAAAAGTTAGACTGTTTAAGAAAAACTTTTAGAGAGAGGGAGAGAGAAGCAAGTTGTCTTCGCGTCGAAGTAAACCGCTTCATGGGACGTTGGAAAATAGAGTCCAAGTGGGAATAAATTCAAAAACGTGAGAATTTCTAGTATTCACAGGGGGTGGAGACAAATAAGCACAAGAGAAATTAAGCAAATCATTTTCTTTAGGGGGCGACTATTCGCAGCCCCGTTTTTTCTCCCTTAGCCCGTTAAAATTTGTCAACTAATTACAACATGACCCCCCAATGCGAAATGACTTACTTGCCCTTATACCTATACATGAAATGACCTACATGTCCTTATGACCAAAACCCCTAAATTATCTTCCTCCCCTTCCCCCTAAAATCATTAGTACGTTTGAAAAAGAAGAAAAAAAACCAGTCACTGTTCTTCGAAAAAAAACCAGTCGACTTTCTTCTGTTCTTCGTCTTCTCTTTTCTCCAAAACTCATTCCTTTTTCTTCTTTCATCTTCATCCTTTCTCTTCTCCTCTCTCTTAATCTTGTTCATTTCAATCTCAATGGAGGAGTCAAATATAACATCAATGGAAGGTTCCAGTCCTTCCATTGAAAAAAAAGATGATCCACTTCTAGGTTATGACTTCGAAATTGAAATGGAATCAAATTCTATCAGTAATAATATTATGGTTGAGAAGAAAAATTCTGTGATGGACATTGTATCTTGGAAGCCGCGTGAGGAGATAACTTTTCCCCGTTCACAGTTCTCAGTCCGGCGTCCTCATTTACAAATTTTTAAACCAGTTTTTCAGTGTTTCAGGGATAAGTAAGTTAAGTATTCGGTGTTTCAGGTCCGAATAAGTTAAGTAATTTCGGTAGTTAACCACCGTAAAAAATTACCCTACTCAACAGTTAGTTACCGAAATTTAGACATAATTTCAACATTCAACTACCGAAATGTATGTATCTTATTTCTGTTATACTCTAGTTCAGCAGGTAATTACCGATTTTAGTACACAATTCCGATATGTGGTTACCGAAATATAATCTTGTTTTCAACAAATATTTACCGAAATGTTGAATTTTCGTACACATATGTTTTATTTACTGGAATTCGGCAGTTAGTTACCGAATGGTGCACATATTTCCAACATATAGTTACCGAAATTGATACTTACTTTCGACAGTTAGTTACCGAAGTGTTAGCAATACTTCTTTGTATTACTTTTCATTCAGTAATAGTCAGCAGTTAGATACCGAATTAGAAGTATATTTTCGACTTTCACTTACTGAAATATAGACTAATTGTCGACTCACTACTACAATAAACCATAAAGATCACAGTTATTGGCCATGATTGTAAGTTTTTCATCACGCTTTTGCTACCGTGATAGATTTGGGTGTGATTGTAAGTGTCACGCCCTCGATTTTCAACATAAATAAATATACCATTTTAAATACAAATCCTCACAATAGTAAATACGATACCACAAATTACAATACAGTCCCCAAAATCTCACAAGTCTGTCAAACGGATACAGTATTCCAAAATAGAGCAAATAGACACTACAATTTGATCTACGAAGAAAGACAGGTACTTTAGAAATTAACTTTAGCCTGTGATGTCTGCATGCACTTCACACCCTTCAAAACTGAGTCCTTGCAGTGTACCTGAAAATGATAGGTTGAGCTACACTAGCCCAGTAGGAAAATCTGTACAAACTTTATGTGCTAATGGAGTGATAAGTGCCAAGAAAATACCTTAATATGAGCAAAACATTTTAACTAAGGATATAACCTACATAGCTATCCTTCCTTTCAACAACATAGACTCAATTCATGTACTATTTTTTTTTTACCATTTAGAAACATTACAGGTTAACTCCCTGGCCAACCCTTCGTCCAAATCATAATTTTCACATAAGGAGAAAGCATATATGTATTGAATAATACCACATTACAACATTAAATGACTCACACTCATTCCCAAAACAACCTTTTAAAACTCATGTTAACATCCATCGTATTCCCTTTATCAAGTTCTCCTTTCATGACCAACACGTCATGATTCAACCCATTTGCATTTACATGTGCCTTTAATTCTAGTCTCAAGTTCTCATTCCCTCAAAATTCATTTTATTTGTTTTCCTTGATAAATCTAAGGCGCCAAGACCACTTTAAACCTCCAACATAGATTACCACAAAGTATCAAACATGTCTCCATGCCAAACAGATTACCACACTAATCTCAATATATCAAGTCACCATATTTGGAAGTCTATAAGAAAAGAAGAAAGCAAGTATCGACACTTCAAACCATTCAAGGCACAAGCTCAAGTTAAAAGTTCATAATTCCTCACATGAGTGCTCTGTTCTTTCTAAATTTCACCTCCCAATTTCTCAATTACATCCATTTAATCTCAATAATCAATCAGCCTCATCATCAAACCCACACATTCCCCTTTTACCATGATACTAAACAATTACAAGATTCTCCGCTTTCACTATGTCACATGTTTCGATTTCATGTCCGGGCATTAAGGACCCCGTGCGTCCTATGTTCATTCCGGCATCACACCTTTCGGTGGATCCGTGGCTTTCATTCCGGCATCTCACCTTATGGTGGATCCGTGGCTTTCATTCCGGCATCTCACCTTATAGTGGATCCGTGGCTTTCATTCCGGTAAATCATTCAATTAGTGTCACATATTCTCACTAAGCGAGCAATCTCTTTATCCACCATTTCTCAAATCCCCACACATAGCAAAGTATGTCTCTCACACCAATACTTAGATTCACATACGTGGAAATAACCTCATCTTTTCAACCAATTCATCTTCAGGCATATTCTATAATCTCAATACATAACAAAACACGACAATCAACTAGATTCATGAATCAAACACATGTAAAGAAACTCCCTTCACAATTTCAATAAGAGAGACACCAAAATTCCACATCTTTAACGTAGTAGATCAACCGTTTGTTTCACATCAATCAATAACATACCCCAGTAAATCAATTAATCCTTTCCGAACTCAAATCCAATGAAATATGTCAAATAATCTAATTCTAAGTGAAATATCCATATTACAAATCGTGGCCTCATTTCATCATTAACCACATCGTCAATCTAGTGATTATACTACGAGCGTCAACTAATCCCTCACGAGCTCAATATCATGCAAATAGCTAGAAACAGACTCACATTTCAATTCCTGTCAAACATCATTCATTATGCTATGTGCGTTTATAATTCATTCCTAAACTTACCATCAAATAAACGTAACCATTCATCGGGTGTCAAAGATGTACTACGAGAACTCCACCCCAGAATAACGGTATTAACATAACTTTGGATTTTGAATACTTAAACTATCCCCATTGTTTTAATATATCGAGTAAACATTTCACATCACATCCCCTATAATTGTCATTACTTCATAATTAAGGTTCAAGTATCCTATTTCGATTCTCAACGGCTCTTGACAAGTCTTTAAATTTCATTTCAACGATAATTTGTTCCTTCAAAACCCAAGATAATACATCACGTGTCCAATGTCTAATAATGTTCATAAACTCTTAAATAAGTATAAACCAACCCCATAGAAGGAACCACGGCCTTTGAATATGAAAAAGGAAAATTTTACAAAAAACTATCTTGGGTTCCGGAACTGGCAGAAAGGGGGGTTCCGGAACTGACTGGGTTCCGGAACTGGCAAAAATAAGGGTTCCGGAACTCAACCTGAGAAACTTAAAACTTCACCACTGGACAAAGAGTTCCGGAACTAGGCAAAAGGGGGGTTCCGGAACCAATCTGGAATTGCAGCGCGAAGAACATGACCATGACAGATTTTACCAAAACCCAAAACAATGATCAACAAGAAGATCTAGGCACCAAAACTACTCATAAACACATAAAGTAAGTTAGAAATCCCTACCTCATGGGTTTTGAGCAAAACCCCAAAAATCTAAGCAAACCCTATGTTGTTCAGACTTGATTTCGGCCAAACTCACCAAGAACGATCTCCTCCAACCTAGAACGCGCAATCTCCACCATGAATAACTCCCTCCAAGCTTGATCATACGATTTTTCAAGTTCTTGGTCGCTCAATCAAGCAACCCGAAAAAGTAAAGAGCTCCACATTGATCCGATGATGATTTTTCTTGGATAGATATAAAGCTCTTGCTTCATAGAGCAACTTTAATTCTTGGATTTTTTTCGGAATCTCACTCTAAGGAGATGAAATCGAAGAGAGAAGTACGAAAGGGAGAAAGAGATGAGAGAGAGAGCTCTAGGGTTGATTTTTCGTGGTTATATAGTGTGAAAAGAGTAAAGGTAGTGCTTATATAGTGGTCCAACACGCGACCCAATTTTCAGAAAATTCGAAGTGGGTTCCGGAACTGGCAAAAATGGGGGTTCCGGAACTGATTTGCAGATAAGTGTTCCGGAACTGGCAAAAACAGGGGTTCCGGAACCAATCTGGAAATTTTGCAAACTCGTCCGACGTTCAACGAGTCAACCTCCGATCACCACCCACACACTCACAACACCCCCAAACACCCTCACATCAACGAAACACATTTTTCAACGACTTACCGAACTTTCGTTACATAACGATGCACGTCAATCCGTAACACCACGTTAAGAAAAATGATATTCCATCTGAAATACGATCGTCCACATTCAAATTAATTAAAGAAATGGAATTTAAAATTACGGGTCCTTACAGTAAGTCACTTTCTTTTATCACGGTTATAAACCGTGATTGTAATAGAGAAACAATCACGGCCAAAAAGCGTGATCGTTTCTCTTTTATCATAGTTATAAGCTGTGATTGTTTCTCTTGGGCGTGATCGTTTCTCTTTTTGGGTGTGATTGAATGTCACTTTAGATCACGGTCTATAACCGTGATTGAAAGTTCAAAATAGTCACACCATATACTGAGATGGAAAATCATTGCGCATGATCTTTTCTTTGTATCTATTAGACTTTCTTTTTTTGTCATTGCCAAGTTTTGAACCCATGCACCCTTAGTTGATTTCCCAAGCCCTTACCACTAAGCTAGCCAAGAACTTCTGTTACAATAGGAAAACAAAAATATTTATACTTATTTCTTAAAGTGAGAAATTTTTTTTTCCCTTAAAATTTGCTGAATTTTTAGAAATGCAATTAACATGATATAGACAAACTTTATGAAAATTATTACAACCTGTATATTGTAACATTATGGACAAACTTTACATTTTTTTTATAAACTAACCATTTCACATGAATTTTGTGTTTATATTGAATTTCAATTTCAATGGTGGCTTCCCAATTAGATTTTAATCCTTTTCAGACAAGGCTAAACCATAATAATATAATTATTTTTTTACCTAATGTGTCAAATACTTGAAAGACATCCGAAATAACTAAATTTTACTACTACAATAAGCCATAAAGATCACAACTCGCCCACGTAAAAATCGGGCACTAGTGGAATAGCCCGCCCGTCGTTTTAAGAAACAAGTGGGCATTGATGAAATCTAGTCATGAAATTTGCATTCTCTCTCTCTCTCTCTCTCTCTCTCTCGATCTCGATCTTTTTTGAGTGTGAAGATGAAGATGAAACGTAAAAATCTTTAGGGGTGAGTGTAATTAGGGCTTATCTTCTTAACTTTTGTAAAAAAAAAAAAAAAAAGAACTTTTCAAAGTCCTTTAACGACATCATTTTCATCACATAACTTTTCAAAACCTGCCTAAATGAGTACCAATCCACCCACGTGAAAATTCAGACTGCGTGCCTAAAATGGGTAGGCTTTTTATCTCACCGCAAGAGTGAGATCATTTATCTCGCTTTTTTCTATGCTAAAGTTTTTTATCACACTACAAGGGTGAGGTCTTTTTTCTTTTATCTCGGCATAAGAGCGAGATCTTTTATCTCATTCTTTTCTGCCCTAAAATCTTTTATCACGCCACAAGGGTGAGGTCTTTTCTCTTTTTTATCACGCTACAAGGGTGAGGTATAGATCTTTTCTCTTTTATCTCGCCACAAGAGCGAGATCTTTTATCTCATTTTTTTTCGCCCTAAAATCTTTTATCACACCGCAAGGGTGAGGTTGTTTTTCTTTTATCTCGCCGCAAGAGTGAGGTCTTTTATTTCGCGCTAAAACCCACTTTTTATCTCAGTTTTGGACTTAAACTGTGATAAAAAAATTTAAGCACCACTTTTTATCACGCTTTCACTGAAAACCGTGATCTTTGTAAATCTCCTTAGTGTGACGCATATCTATTATTGTAGTGGTGACTGTCAATTACCGAAACAGATCTTTTCAAAAAAAATTACCGAAACAGATCCAGAGAGCTAGAAAACTTGTTTTATTTTTGATACTTTCAGGGTGATTCGGCAATTAGTTACCGAATTTTGCACACATTGTCGACATCTAGTTACCAATATTGACACTTGTTTTCGATAATTAGTTACCGAAGTGTTAGTACTTACTTTTCATTCAATAATAGTAGATACCGAATTGTAAGTATATTTTTTACTTTCACTTACCGAAAGGTCCGAAATATAGATTTAATTTCGATAGTTGTTTACCGAAATTTGTAGTTATTGTCGACTGTCAATTACCGAAACAAATCCAGAGAGCTAGAAAACTTGTTTTAATGGACCTTTTCCTGGAAACCGAAACAGTTACCAAACATGGAGAATTTCTAGATTAGTACCTTTTCCTGGAAACCGAAACAATTACCAAACATGTTTTGATTATAGCTTTCAGATTTCCAAATAACAAAACCGAAAAATGGAATACAAAAACTTACCAAACACCACCTTAGCTTTACAGGGAATCAAAATCCTTCTATAATGTTCTAAACAGAAACGACAAATGCATATCAACAGAAAGAACAGAAAGATACAGATACATGGAATTTTGGGGTCCTTGTCATTTTTAATGTTAAATAGGGCAAAAATCTGAGAACCCTAAAATACTAATTATACACACAGAAAGCACAGGAAGTAAGAATGAGTTGCAACCAAGACCCCAAACAAATACACAAGCTTCCAGTAATTGGATCCTCAAATACAGGTTTCCTGCGTTCCAATCATATTTCTTCATGGGATGATTAGCTATGATCACTTAAATGATCCACAATTGAGTAGCAATTGCTAACTGGAGCTTTTCGTGAGGAATGCTACTATACATCCAAGCAAAGCACCGGCAACCACCTGGGAAGTTCCAATTGAAAAGTTAATAAAACGAAGGAATTATAGATTCACCATCATAGCTGTTGGCTTTATGTAATCGACTATAATAAAGTAGGTATGTTCTGGTTAGAGTTTGTATTCGCTCTTCGTTATGAAATTGCACAGAGTTTTAAAACTTCGGACCACAAAAGGCATGTACCAGCTGCTTAACTATAGAAGTTAGTATCCGCACTTTGGAGAGTCAAAGATCGTGATCTATTGTATTTCTACTTTCACATGTTTTCCTTTTCATCAGAACGATATCCATGGGATTCTGGAACTAAGAAGTCCTCCCTTGAACCTACTTCATAAAGTTCCATGGATGAACATGTTAGTGAACAAGATCCCAACATCAACCATAACTTAAGTACATTTAACTATGAAACAAGCTTGATTGTCAGCTTGGGCCGCACTTGGTTATAAGATCACTGCTAATCAATAGAAGTGGCCCCAGATTGTGTATTTTAAGGTGAGAAGAGCACCAAGGCGCAACAGTCTCTGGAGGCCTAGAGCGAGGCAAGGAGCACATTTTCCATAAGAAGAAAAATCAAGATTCAATTGTGACAGACAAAAGGTTCAACAAAGATTTATAAAAGATTTATGATTATAACTACTAAGGCTAAGAATTAAGCAAAATAAAAACAAAAATTAGAACAATCCAATTCCCAGAACCGATAAACACATCTCCACCATTCCAAATGCCCACATATTCAGGCTTTAAGAGAAGCATTCATATTGAACGAACACTTATGCTTTAAGATCCAACGTTCAAATTAAAACAACTAAATATCCGATGAACTAACCTGCAACTAGGCACGTCTTCTACAACATTGGGTCACCTGATGTTTTGTTCAACACCAAATTCATCCCTTATTTATTTGTCCCAAGGTCACACAAATACCATGGAACAAAAACACGACCTAATGGAATTGAATCTCTTAAAAAAAAATTGATTCTCCTGCATGACCTAATGGAATTGAATCTCTTAAAAAGATCCAAGCTAAGCGGAGTGGTTTTTTTAGTTTTTTGGACACAAACTGAGACCCATTTTTTGTACACATTATTTCACACTATTCGTACATGCCCTGTCCACTATATGTGGGACAGATCAGAGCTAAGCATAGTGGTTTTTTTATTGAGTATAAACTCGGGCAGGTATGTCAAGCTGTTTACCTCAGCAACCTCAGACTCGTCGTGGACGACACCCCGCCCCCAGGCCCGACCTCGGCCTCGAACTCCACGCGGTGGACGCATAATAACCTGCATATAATAACAATAACAATAATACAAATTTAGAAGTCCGAAAAGGGGCAACAAAAAATAACAATGCCAATAATACCTTATGGAAATGGTAAATAACTGAACAAGCGTAATGGGACTCTTGTCTCTCACTGGAGAAAAACAAGAACTCAGTTCTGCTCGTTTGAGCCGATTGGAGGTCCACCCCCCTCAAAGTGGGACTCTTGTCTCTCATATTTCTATTTTACTAGGTTTTACAAGTAGGTTTGTATCAACTACAAGATGTAGTGCATTCACTACACAAGGATATACAAGATATGAAGGCAATTATCTAGAAATGATCAAGAGCACCAACCAATTCATTTTGGGAGCCCCTGGCGAATCCCCAAAATGGGGCCCCCCTTCACGTTTTCAAGAAATAAATTCAACATGATACATGTTATCTTTAAAAAATTAAATAACTTCAAAAGGCAAACCCACAAAAACCACTAATCATCATAAGAATTTGAAAGTACAAAATCACTCAAAACACATATCCTTACATGAACCCAAGAGTATCACTTGATATCCAATTCGGCTAATGAATTTGGGCCATTTTTAATGTGGGATTGTTCAATCCTTGTTAATTTCTTCAGATTAAATTGGGGTTTTTTGGGGATTGTATTCCACCCCAGGTAATGCCTTACAGTGGGGTAATGCTTTTCGACCACCTTACATCTTGGTGGTTCAAGATTCAAATGCCTACGAAACTGAGAGCCTCAATTTCCTTTCGTCCTTGACAAAGTGTTCAATTAATGAAATGATCAAATCCTGACTGTTAGTTTGTTTGCACTCATAATTAGAACTTTGCTTATGTTGCTTGCTAGTATTGCAATGTGCTTATCCATT